>CM052438.1:71184104-71262364 GCA_028533085.1 Varecia variegata | reverse complement strand
TAGGTCGGGATGGAGTGGGGAGAGACTAGTCAAAGGCAAAAGAGAGCAGTGTCACTCTAGGACGCTGAGAAGGTCAGGAAAGCGGGTCGTCCAGTGACAGGGGAAGAGTTGGGGCTGCAGAGATGAGCCGATGGCAGAGCATAACGAGTCCCTCATCTCATTACAGAGGTTGGATTTTATCCTTTGGACAGTAAGAATCCTGAAAACCAATGCTTTTCACACTGTAGGATCTCATTTATTAGTTAGCTTTGAAATCCCTTTCATGGGTTTCAACCAGCGCTACTCTTTCAACAAAAGAGATCAAAATAGAATTGGATAGGATAGGATAGGACAGAAAATAAAATATAAAACTTGTTTATATATATTTATGTGTGCATTGTGTCATGATGTTAAATTTATTTCTTATTGTGAGTCACAGTCCAAAAAGTCTGAAGGTCACTCTTTTGAAAGCATTTAAGCAGAGGAATGATATGAACAGCCTTGTACTTTGGAAAAATCAATGTGGCCGCTTGTGCAGAAAGGACTGGAGGGTGGCAGGCTGAAGATGACAGTGCTCAGCTGAGGGCAGGGCTGGTAAGGATGGACAGGAGTTTTGCAGAGGGTCACCAGGACACTGAGGAGCGCAAGATTTAGGAGAGGAAGGTGTTCAAAATGCAAGCTGGACTGTCCAGGTTTCTGCCTTAGGCAACCGGATGGGTCTCGTTACCCTTTTTTGAGCCAAGGAATGCCAGAGCAAGAGCAGTTTTGGGAGCAGAAGAAGATTATTAGGTCAGGACATGTTGAGATACAAAGTTGAAAATATGGAGAATAAGCACAATTTGGATAATTTTCTCTATAGAAAAAATTAATTACACTCATCTACCAATCAATCATGACCAAGTATCTATTGTCTAATGCTAAAAGTTATCACTAAAATGTGGTGCTAATGTTAGAAATATATAGTATATATGTGTGTATTTGTAGTAAGGAAATACAGTAAGTACATAAGGGATTTGCAAGTGCACAGAATTTGGGAACAAGTTACAAAAAAAGACATTTTTCTAAAGCAAATGCTAAGAATTGTTATTAACAGAATACAGGGTTGTAAAGATTAAAGACAATGTATATGAGCATCTAGCATAATACCTGACACATAGCAGATGCTCCAAAAATGCTAGTTTTTCTTTCCCTCCACTTTCCCATACCTTGTCAACAGATCTCAAGATGCAGCAATAGAAACTATTTACATGAGTATATTTCAAGTCACTGGAAGCTAGAGTTACCAAATGATGCTATAATTCACAAAACTGTCCACATCTTTTGTTTTATAAGGGCTGCCAAGAAGTTAGTGGGCAAATTCATGATGAATCCCTAGTAAATGTATAGAAATTCATCATATGCATTTGTATATCTCATCCGTCTTATTTATAAGCTTTTCCCTCCCTGTCTTATTTATAAGCTTTTCCCTCAATTCCCTCATTTTTAAAAGTCACTTAAAAATGTTTTTTGGAATAAGTCAAAGCCTATAGACAGATAGGTAGATGGATAAACAGATTAGATAGACAAACAGATGGTTGAAATTGATGTATTTTTAATTATTAATAAAAGATCTATAAGTTTGGGAATCTAGATCAGTTACCTGTTTCTTTCTTTTTCTAAAAGTACTTACTATGAAAAAATTCAAACATACAAATGTAGAGAGAACAGTATAATGAACCCCTGTGAACCCAGGCCTCAGCTTCAATAACTGTCAACTCATGGCCAATCTTGTTTCATCTATGCCCTCACCCACACCTCCAACTCCTGGGTTAATGTAAAGCAAATTCCAACCACCATATCAGTTCATTGGTAAATGTTTCAGTATTAACCTCCAAAAGATAAGGACTCATAAGGACAACATCGCTGTCATACCTAAAGAAAGTTAACAATCATTCCTTAATACCATCAAAACATCAATATTCAAATTTCTTCCATTTCTTAATTTTTAAAATAATTTGTTTGAATTTTAGATACTGATTATTTCTGGGTCAACTTGCAAAACAGTTGCTCAGTCAAATTGAGGACCAGAGTAGAACCTTACCAAGGAACCTTCCCTTCAGAGCACGAGGCTGGATTCCTTCGGCTGCTCGTTTGACGACTTTCTCTCTTCCCACTTTCCCCTCATTCTGCCGTATCTCCTTTGACAACAATGACAACACACACACACACACACACACGCACGCACGCACGCACACAGTGGAGAGAAGCTTTAAGTTTGTGCTATTAATGATTTAGGTTGTGTGAAAATGGATGTTTGACATAAAAATTGTAATACTTGGCCGGGCGCCGTGGCTCACGCCTGTAATCCTAGCACTCTGGGAAGCCGAGGCAGGAGGATCACTCGAGGTCAGGAGTTCAAGACCAGCCTGAGCAAGAGTGAGACTCCCTCTCTACCAAAAAGGAAAAAAAAAAAAAAACAACAACAAAAAACCAAAACCAGCTGGGTGTTGTGGCACATGCCTAATAGTTCCAGCTACTCGGGAGGCTGAGGCAGGAGGATTGTTTAGGGCCCAGGAGATGGAGGTTGCAGTGAACTATGATGACTCCACTGCACTCTACCCAGAGTGGCAGAGTGAGACTCTTTCTCAACAACAACAACAACAACAAAAAAAAAAAAAAAAAAAAACAAGGAAATTGAGCACCCCTACTCACAACTCCCCATCCCTTCATATTAAAATGTAAAAAAAAGGAAAAGAAAACTAGTCTTAAGAATTATCAAATTTATAGTTAATGACAACTATCAAAACTTTGAGCAGGATATCTTCCAACAAGGATATACTGAAATACAATATATGTGTGTGCACATAGACCTAAAAAGAACACATTACTGTGCATATTTGAAATAAAATATCCTACTCCAAAGTTTCTAAAAATTTTCATATCCATTACTTCACTTTCAAAATATCTTCAGGAACACAGACAAATTAAAAGGGATGGCTTCAGGAAAAACAACAAAAGCATCACACACACATATCTGTCCTTTCACTGCTCTGGGCTCCCTGCTGGTCCCCCTGTCCCCAGTCTCTCCCTCCTCCAGGTCATCTAACACACAAAGTTCATTTTCTAAAACACAAATCCAGCATGTCATGTCTTATTTAAAAGTCTTCCATTGTTCACCATTGTCTACAGAACAGAGTTTGGATTTCTAAAAGTGTCCATTCAGGGTTAGCACAATCTCCTCCAACCCACTTTTCCAGTCTTGTGTCCCACTGCTCTCTCCACCCCATACCCTGGAACATTCCCACTCCCTGAATATGCCTTCGTTATGCCTCTGGTTTTGTACATGTTGTTCTCTCTGCCTGAAGTACAATATTTCTTATTCATCCAATGCATAAGAAATGTGAGCTTGCAAGGAAGAGACAAAGATAAGGAATAAGGTATGATCTTTGCTCTCAGGAAGCAAATGGGAGACAGATAAGTAAACAGATTTCAAGAGAGGTATGATAAGTACATAAATATTAATATGTACTAGGTTTGGTGATGACACAAAGAGGGATTTTGTTGTGGACATGAGACTATTAGTCACCATTTAGAAATACAACGTGCACAAAATGCATGGAGAAAAGAGGGTCCAATCTATGATTTAAAACTCCCAAAACTGAATGTGTAGAATTAATATTATATATAGCCATGGGATGGCTACATCAAAGAGATCAATTTGAAAGCATTTGCAGTTTATTACAGGTAATGCCTATGAGAGATTGTAATCACAAACTCAAATATTATCAGTTTACTTTAAGAAGTTTGTTACCAAAAAACACAAAATTGGTGGGAATCAAACTAGAAGTATAGGATGGCAAAGGGAGGCCAAGCAATGTGACTTACACATGAAGAGTATGAAGCGATGACTTCTAGCAAAGTGTGAAGCACACTAAAACACACACTAGGGACAGAAGAAGCTCAACGTGGTACTGAAAAAGCAAGCTATTATAAATTTAAGAGCATGCCATATTGCTGCTGCATTCACTCTGATGTCATTTAAATAACTAAGATACTTTAAAATCCTTGTTATAAAAAGTGTAATAAATGGAAAAGAATGCATATACACAGTTTTGTTTCTCACTCACATCCCCCCACCCAAACATCCAGGTACCCACGTGCCAGGTTAAGAAACAGAACATCAGTGGTACCTTGGAAGCCCCTAGAATCCCTCTCCGCAGTTGCCGTCCACTTTCTCTGAGTGGTAGCCACTATCTTGCTTTTTGTGTTAATCATTCTTTTCTTGTCCTTACGTTACCATACACATATTACCACCTAAAAACCACGTGGGGTTTTAGTTCTGGGACACTGCATAGCAAGCACAAACCAGCAGGCTCAGGAGAGAGTGAAATTGCCACTAATGGATGGAGGCCGGGGACCTAAAAGCCAGGGACCTAGCGTCTTGCTTCGGGTTCTTTGAGAAGTTGGAGAGCAGCTGAGCGAGCTGAGAAACGCAGGCTGGCACATTTGGGCTACTGTCAGGGCTGTCCTGGAGACCGGGAACCCACACCCAGCAGGGCTGTGGTCAGGTGCGGGATGCTCTGTATCTTCTGTTTTCGTTTTTTATTGTGGCAAAGTATACATAGCATAAAATTTACCATTTTAACGATTTTTAAGTGCACACATAGTGGCATTAAGTTATTAACATTGTTGTGCAGCCAAAACCACCATGCATCTCCAGAACTGTTTTCATCTTCCAAAACTGAAGCTCCATGTCCACTGAACACTAACTCCCCACTCCTTCTTCTCCCTGCCCCTGCCCTGGCAACCACCACTCTACTCTCTGTCTCTATGAATTTAACTACTCTAGGTTTCTCATATAAGTGGAATCATACAGTATTTGTCTTTTTGTGACTGGCTTATTTCACTTGGCATAATGTCCTCAAGGTTCATTCACATAGTAGCATATGTCAGAATTTCTTTCCTTTTTACGGCTGAATAATATTCCATTGCATGCACATACCACATTTTGTTTATCTATTCATCCACTGATGGGCACTTGGGTTTCTTCCACCTTTTGGCTATTGTGGATAATGCTGCTCTGAACACTGGTATACAAATTTCAATTCTTTTGAAATATACCCAGAAATGGAATTGCTGGATCATATAGTAATTCTATGTCTAATTTCTTAAGGAACCACCATACTCTGTGTTATTGATTTTTAATTCAATTCCATTGTGGTAGAGAACATATTTTGTGACTTGAATCTGTACATTTTTTGAGGTTTGCATCATGGACCTGAATATAGTCTATTTAGGTGAATGTTCCATGTGTACTTGAAAACAATGTGTATAATGCTGTTGTTTGATGGGGTGTTCTGTAACACAAGAAAAAACAGCTTGAAAAAAACAGCAAAAATGTTTTATGTCTTTTTAAAACACCCCCACTCCTTTGGGAGAACTAAGACCTGCATCCCTGCCTCAGGCCAGTGGTCGGGAGGGGCAGGGAGTGTCCTTTGTTCTTTGTGCCAAGGAGATGGGACTAATCCAGGCGGAGGTCAAGAGATTGTCTTAGCCGAAGATGGGATTAATCAGAACCTTTAAAAGCTCTCTACTTCTGCTCAGAACAGGATGCTGGTACTTTGAGACAGGAGTCTGCCAACCTCCTCATTTGTCGGCAAATTTGAAACTTCTCTTTCCTTCTCCTCAAACCAGTTGTCCTTGTTCTTCTGATGCAGCTTCAGGGACAAGTGCTGAACTTTCAGTAACAGTTCTATAAGTGTCAATTGGGTGAAGTTGGTTGGCAGTGTTGTTCAAGTCTTCTGTATCTTTACTGATTTTCTAGCTACTTCTTCTCTCAGTTATTGGGCAAGGGGTGTTGAAATCTCCAGCTATAATTGTAGCTTTGTCTATTTCTCCTTGCAGTTCTACCAGTTTTTTTCTTTCTATATTTTAAAGCTCTATGAGGTGCATTAACTTTTAGGATTGTGTCTTCTTGATGAATTGGTCCCTTTTTTATTATGAAATGGCCTTTCATATAATATTCTTTGCTCTTAAATCTACTCTGTCTCATATTAATACAGCCATTTCAGCTTTCTTTTGATTTTCTTTGAATATCTTCAAGTGCAAATGACAGACAGCCACGTATATATAACAGATAGTCATCTCCATGAAAATCTGACAAAAATCATAACATTAATGCACTGAAAAGTTCTGAATGGTGCCAAAGATGCCTCTACAGCAATGTGTTGTGATTTCCCAGAACAGAAGCCTCAGATTCACCCAGGAGCTTGTCAGAATGCAAACTCTCACGTTCCACTCCAGACCTACTGAATCAGAATTTTCTGGGATGGAACCCAGAAATCTGTGTTCTAACAGATGCACCTGGGAATTCTGAGGCAGGCCAAGTTTGAGAGTCACTGCCTAGAGCCCCTTCTAGCTTCTGATTCTAGAATGAGTATTTGGATCAAAATAAGCCAAAGGAAAAAAAAAAACTTTTTTTGAGAATGAAGCAAACTAAAACTTTCTTTAGCTAGAATAGTATTTCTGCAACCCCACATTTGTATAACGTTGTCCCAAACAAAAGCCAATTGTATAAGTTAGTTATATACTAATAACGATGACTCAAAGAAGTAAAATTTATTTTAAATAGACCATATTTCAAAAATATAGAGAGATATTCATTGCTTTGAATTTTTAGCAGTGATTTTTAAAGGTAGGAAATACTGCTTGTGGAAACATTATGATGAATTTTCACTGCATGTGACCAGTGAATCTTGGGAATGAATCAGAGTTGGGTATGACTCAAAAATTCCCTCCTCTTAAAACAACTCTATAGGGCAGAACTTTTGTTTTCCTTGAGGTCTAGTACAGTAGGTGGGCCACTTTCTGAGTAAAGTTTCCCTACTGTGCAGTTAGTCTGTGTGTATATAGTCTTTTGAGTGCTATCCCATGAAAGTGCGGTTCTTTTTCCTTTTATTTAAGTTTTATGCTTTTATACCTGGAGAGCTTCTTTTTGCTGCTGCTGGCTTATATTGTTTAACCTCCTCTCAGGTGTGGGGCTGTATGCAGCTCTTCACACACATTATCTCATCTAATTCCCACTGGAACCCCGTTGGGTAGGTATTACATGCCCCATTACAGACAGGTGGAGCACTGGCCTGTGGATACACTGCCAGGGAGTCTGCAGGTGAGCTCAGGTAAACTCCCTGACTCCAAGTCCTGGAGAATTCCCACCAGGCCCACCACACCTACTGGCTACAGCTTCAGAAAAATAAAGAATAAAGAAAATAAAAAGACTTACGACAAAAAAAATCTCCTTGTTTTCAATTGAAAACATCCATATACATTTTAACAGTAAACAAGTTGATTTATTTCAGTAGACGCAACATATTTCTAGGTATGAAAGGAATCCAAAGGAAGGAGAAGAAAATCTTTGCCTTGGCACTTTGTAAACTGACTACATGCAAACACACACTTTCACACAAATATCCTACATCGAACAAGCTCTTTTAAGAAACAGTAACAGAAGTCATTCTCATATACTGCCTTTCATTTAATATGAGCTACTTATTTGTCTTAAAATGTACTTAAGTTTTATTTTTAATAGAAGCTTTTTATTAGGTTACAAGCTATACATACTATCAAAAAATTTATTTTCACAGTCAGAAAATTAAGAATCACTAATTATGACATAGAAATTTATCATATAGCAATAATTGAGGATTCTAATATTTTTATTTACAGTTTATTAATTTATTAAAACCATTCAAAAATAAAACTTAACAACTTGATTTGCAGAGTCATATTAAGAAACTAAAATCAACTACTCTGCACTTATACCAAGGTTCAGGTGTAGATTAAAATATAGATGCTGTTTAGCCAACTGAGATGACTTAATTTGTGGTTTTCTCTACAAACAATGGTAAACAGAGCTCCCATACCTCTTATAATTTCCTTGTATAAGAACCAAAAATAATATTTAATATTTGCTTTGTACCTTACACAAGAAATAAAAAAAAAAAAAAGCCCCATACACAAAGTAATCAGTGGTCAGCAATGAATGTGAAAGCCTAAAACAAGAGACACCTTGGAGGATGAAGAGGTTGGCCTTCCTTCTCTGGTCTCTTTTTCTAGTAGCATAAAAATAAGGTTCCACAAAAAGTGTTTTCAACATGCTGATAAAGATTAAAAAGAATCACTTGGCTTGAAGGAATTTTAACAACATAACATTAAGGAGAAAGAAGGCTGTAAAATAAAACCAAAAATATGTCTACAAGAGCTTGAAGAAATCAGAGGAAAAAAAAAAAAAACTGTCACAAATTGTCTAGACAATCACAAGCAATCATTGACTTGGTTTGTTATAATTTCAAATTAACTCCTCTTAAAACATGTGATTTATATGTGACCACTCACACAGCTCTTATCTATGATTTCAAAGGTGATCAGTTCAAAGCTTAATGAATTTTCTTGATACTGAATTTTTAAACCTTTGAAATCTTATATTTCGGTAATGTACTATTAACTTAACATTTAAGCAAAGCTGCATGATCTAGAGAAAATTCAATCTCTTCTGATGATTAAATTTCAGTAATTGAACATAAAAACATTTGGAACAAGAAGGGCTGTATAAATGAACTGTCAGCGTATATTACAACATTACAATGTTGCTTAGGTAAGAAAATGCTCCTTGAAAAAGCTGGCACAAGGAGAAGCCAATTGGAAAAACAGAGGAAGTAAGCTATCACTGAAATAACGAGGAATTCCATTAAGGCTCCAGGCCAGGTATGTGAAGGAGGTGTGATTGATATGCAGGACTTGGAGATTAACTGTGTGGGACGTGCGGAGGCCCTGCCTACATGCATTTAACATAGTGCTATATTTGGTATCAGAGTTTGACTGAAGTGTTTACAGAGTCATTGCTCTTGCTAACTCTTTTCTTTTAAATGCTAAGGATTTTGTTTCAGCCACAGCGTCAGCAAAGGGGCATTTTCACGAGGTAAAGAAAAATATAGTCATGTCCAGAGTTAGTCTCATATTAAGAGGCAATTAGTGTTCACTTTTAGTGTCAACAACAATTTAAAAAGCTACATTTCATACAAAGACAAGGATGACCATGAGCATGAAGTCATCAAGTCCCTACGTTCCTATCAGAAGATCCCTTTAGACGTTGCTAATAAATGGTAAGATTTTAGAAGCCAACATTAATATGATATAAAACAATTTTAAAAATTTGATATTTATGAGTATGGAAGAAGGCATTGTTCTGAAGCTGCTTCGAGAATTACTACAGTACATTGGAATTTAGTTCGAGTTAACACAACATCCTTGAAATGTTAAAAGACAAGTGTTAGTTCTGAATATATATTTCTATTGCAGGTGATTACGTAAAGGAATACAGATCAGCTGGAAGGATTTGGATAATCTCAGTCTCCAAAATATTCTTTTTGCTCTGTTGCAAGGGCTAGAGTGCCGTGGCGTCATCATAGCTCACAGCAACCTCAAACTCCTGGGCTCAAGTGATCCTCCTGCCTCAGCCTCCCGAGTAGCCAGGACTACTGGCACGTGCCACCATGCCCAGCTATTCTATTTTTTTTACAAAAGGGATCTCGCTCTTGCTCAGGCTGGTCTCAAACTCCTGGGCTCAAGTAATTCTCCCGCTTTGGCCTCCCAAAGTCTAAGATTAAAGGCATGAGCCCTCATGCCCAGCCTATTCTTTCTAGAATAGAAATGAAGCCCTAGAAATCTTGCAAAGTAGAACCTGGCTAATGAATGGCTTTTTATTACATGAATTGCAATACACCAAGGGTTAAATAATGTTCTATCAAATCCACCTATTATTTACAATAAAAGAATGTATATCTCAGTTTGTAAGGTGGATGTTAGTCCTGCTTACCAGCACCCAAGTTACATAGAAGGGTTCCACGTTCCTGTTTTTGACTCCTGCTATACATATAAAATGACCAACCTGCGATTCCTAGTTTGCTACTAGCTCACTGTATGCCTCTGATACGTCACTCAGCTCTCTATGGCAGTCACAAACACAGAAACTGGACACACTGGAGGTTAGTTCAGATTACCTACAAAGTGTTCTCTAATAAATAAGGATTGATGACTGGCCATGATAGAAGTAGGAGAAATAATCCTAAGGTATAAACTTTTTCCACACCTTAATAATTAATTGGTAATTTTACATCAGAATTACACTTGATCCTTCTTCCAAGACTAAATTCAGATATACACATTCTAATCTCAATGGGCAAAAAAAAAAAAAAAAAAGTGGCATAGCCGTTAGCATTGCCAGAACAGCCTCTATTGTTTGAATTTCACAACGCATTCCTCAACCCCAGCAACTGGTATTACAGGTAATTTTTATTTATTTATTTACTTTGATTTAAAAAAAAAATTTTTAGAGACAGGATCTTGTTCTGTTGCCCAGGCTGGAGTACAGTGGTATGATCACAGCTCACTGTAGCCTCGAACTTCTGGGATCAAGTGATCCCCTTGCCTCAGCCTCCCAAGTAGCTCAGACTACAGACACATGCCACCATGCCCAGCTAAATTTTTTGTAGAGACAGGGTCTCACTATGTTGCCCAGGCTGGTCTTGAACTCCTGGCCTCAAGCGATCCTCCTACATTGGCCTCCCAAAGTGCTGGGATTACAGATGTAAGCCACCACGCCCAGCCGGTAATTTTTAAAATAGTGCTTTTTGAGAATTACGTCCTTATGCTTTTAAAATAAATGATTTGTTCTAAAATTATCATTCAATGTAATATAACACATAAGCATTGATTCTCCTCTAGGACAAGCACAATTCTGTGTACTTAAAAGATGGCGCTCTGCCCTTGAGGAGTTTACAATCCAATTACGAAGTGGCATCATGAGAACAGCATTAAGTGCACGGAGGGTCAGCAAAAGGAGAGAGCTGAACCAGCTGGAGAATTAAAAAACATGCTTCTGGATAAAGGCAACACTGCAATGGGATTTCTAGAACCAATACAACTAGGATAGGCAAAGATAGGGAGAAGGCTGTCCAAAATGAGGTAAACACAAGATCAAAACAAACAGCGGGGAAAGCCCAAGGAAAATCTGGTGGTTTGGCCAAAGCCAAAGAATGTGAGTGGGGGACAGTAGAGCAAGAGGCTGACAGGAAATTTAGGGTATACCCTGTAGGATCTTGGCTGCTTCTGCTAAGGAGAGTAAACAGAGGGGAATATGGAGGCCTGATGTCTGTCTACCAGTAACCAACCTGAAAGTAGGCCAATTAAGTACATAATACAATCCTTTTCCTCTTATTGATTGTGTGAACTCAATGAACCCAAGAATCATATTTTCTCACGACTGAATCCCCAGGGCTTGCCATTAGCAAACAATCAAAATTTTGTTGAACACATAACTAAATTGATTCATTAAAGGTAAATATAAAAATTTTAATTTTGTTATTAGTATGTCTCTTAAGGAAAATTATCGCCTGCATGATTTATTTCAAATAAATAAGCACTTAAATAATCCAATGGAGTTTTTTTGCTCCACATTACTTCCTTCCTAGGTTACTCAAAATATCATATAAACAGAGAAATATTAACAAATTTCATATGTAAGAAGATGATGTCACAAACTTGTACTAGAGACTGGTTTTGCATATTATCAGCTACCTATTTCTATAAAAAGTAAAACAGCTATTTTATCAAACATGATATCTAATTTTAGAAAATACTTTTTTAAATCTATTTTTCCTGAAAAATATCTATTATTCATAGCTGCTTTAAAAAAGGATTGTTTTAAGCTGGAAATACAAGAAAGCCTCTTCTAATGGCCACAGAAAACCACATCTAATATCTCAAAGTTTCCCTTTCGACATTGGCCATTGAACTCTCGAGACTGGTGGGGGTGGGAAAGGCAATAAGCTCTGGCCCTACAAGTAAAGAAGGATTCTCATGGAGGCACGGCCTGAGAACACTCTCGTCCATCAGGCTGCCGATGCTATCTGTGGTCAGTTAGGGAAATAATGCGAAGAACTTATTTTTGAAAGGATTCTCCAGAATTACCTCTGGGAAGGAGCTTGGGACCCAGGGCCTGTAATTAACTCTGGAGGGTGGTAAAAGCGGGTAAAGGTGACTTGACTGGTATGGAAGAGAGGGAATTTGGTGTTTCTTCCCCACTGAAAACCTCTAACTGGAAATTAATAAGAAAGTGAAGGGATGATTTGTGAATTTTCTGTAAGAACAGAGGGAGACTCCCGAACATAATAACAGTGATTACGGACGAAGAATTTACTTCTTTCCCCTTTTTCACATAAACACACAGAAGTACCCTTCCATTTGATAAAGAGGGTGACAGGACATCTTCTGATTTGTTTGTTTAATGTACAGCTCTTGCCTGGTCCTGCTACACTCTGCAATTTGAAAAAGAACACTTTTCTTGCACATTGCCCACGTAAGGCATCTTGGCACATCTTAAAAGGTTTACATGTATCTGTGCAAGGCAATATTGTGGCATTATTATCAATGTTGAACAATGGTTCAAATAATCCCAGGAAAAATTAGCTTGATATAGATTAACAACTGATATTGCAAAAGAAAACCAAAATTTGAGATCCAAGAAAGGAGAGATTAAACTTCATTTAAAAACCAGAATATAACTTTTCATTAGGTGCAACCTATAATAAAATTAACAAATCATAACCTATATTAGCTGAATGTGATGAAATATTTGGGAAAATCAGTGATTCTGAAATATAAAATTTTTTACGTAATTTGTTTGGGAAGAAATCAGTTTACTATCAACAAAAAACATTTTGTGTAGCTCAAATATTTAATCCAGGCCAATTAGTTTCAGTTTTGTGGCATATAATTTGTACTCAATAAACATTAGGGAATAAATATATGTGTGAATGAATACAAAATTTACCATAAATACTTTTTGTCTCTTGAAAACACAACAAGGTAATATAAGTATACTCTTCTATAGAGTATAAAATTTTAAATTACCTTAATTTGTAAACATAATTTCAAATTTCAAATTAAATAATAGGACTAAAATCAGAAAACAATATTTTTTTCCTGAATTTTTATAGTGCTTTTGACACCACATTTGTAAACAGTCGTGAGCATTCAAAGATAAAAATGGGTTCAGGTTTTCTATTTAGAAAACCAAAGTCATCATAAAATATCTTTTGCTCACGCAGATCCCAGCATTTATGTCTCTGCTGGTTCAAGGAAATAAAGCTGTAATAAAGGAAATAAAGCTGTAATAAATCGCTCTAAAGCAAAGGTATAATGACCACCCAATTAAGCCATAAGTTTAAAAATCACCTTGAGGTTAAATCGGAAAGAAATATGAGGAAAAGGGCACTTAAAGATCAGTCCTTTAAATCTGAAGTCTCCTCATCGACAAGGAAAGATTCGGTTACTTAAACTGTTTTTCACTATTTCATTTATGAGTTGCTTTTAACAATATATTACCCCTCAACAGAGGAAATAAGGAATGCTTAAAAAAATAAAAAGCTATACAAAGCTACCAAAATCTTTGCTCAAAAAAAAATAAACTAATCAAGATTGATCTCCTGGGTCTTTCAGAAGTTCACCAATTCCTAACGTTCTCATAAGTTTCAAAATGGAAGAGAACAATAAAGTTTCTTTATAATACAATGCTTAATAACTCATTATGGGAGGCAGTAGAGTTAATAACAGCAGAATTTTGTAAAATACATTTAACTGTAATTACAATATGCACTTATTTATTTTTTTTCTAAATAATCTAAGTTTCTTTTTCCCAGATTTTAAGAAGTCTGGGTCGATTTTTTCTACCAATTTCTATCAAAATAGATTCTATCAATTTTCTATCAATTCTTAAGGAATTTTCTATAATAGTTTTTAAGAAAAAATTGAACATGCTGCTGTTAGCAATACTTTTGGTAAAAGGGATTGTTTTTTTCAAATTTATTATTTTTAAAAACCATCAACAATGTAGCTAAATAAATATGGCTACAAAGCAAACAAAAGGGAGACTTCCTTTATATTTAAGCACACTGAGCGGTTATTTCCTTTTCAGGAGGTCTTCAATGTTAGTTACTGACAGAACAAATGAAAATGATAAAAAATATTAATTGCATTATTTTCCCTCCTTTTAAAATTCTCTTCCTGCTTCTTTTAAATTCCACCAAGAACGATAATTGCTATAAATGCCACACAAATGGGATGGATAAATAGTTAAGTACAACCGAAGGAGGTCTTAATCTAATGTACCGTTGTCTGTCAGCTAATCTCTCCTGGTTTAACAATCTGAGTTTAACTACTTCATGATGAATGAGACAGGGTGCAAATGACCTGAGTGTTTCAGCCCATAAAATAGGCTTAGGGAAATAAAACCTGCAAATTTGATCACCAGCCTCAGATTGACCACCATTGGCAATGTAGTTAGGGTTTTAAAGGAATTGTCTGATTGTAATATTAAGTAATGAAATTCCAATCATTTACATGTAAAGTACTATTTGCTCTAAAGCAGCCTACCGTATGCAAGACTTGCCATTACATAACTGAAATTCGGATGGCTCTGGATTGAAAGGTGGTGAGCTAATTGTCAGAGGACCTACTGAGGTTGAGAGTTTTATAGACTCAGTTTTACAGAAAGTTTTTTAGGAGCATTAAGATGTAGTCACATTAAGCAAGAAAGGCTCCAGTTGTTAACAGCAGTAGGTCTATTGTTCGAGAAGAAATACTTTTCGGGAGATTCATTATGAAAGAGAGGGGGAAAATCCTTTTTGGCATTCTGCATATAAAATCTTCTCAAAAAGACATCTGCAGCTTAAAAATATTCCACCTACTTTTACTACTACAACCTTTGTTAATTTTCTACAGTTCTCTGCTCCAGTAACTTAAAAGTCATTTCCTTAAGAAAACAGATGACAGACAACTTGAATGACTGATTACATTGTGCCATCACTTTGTTTTTCTCAGAGGCCTTGGTTTAAGAGGATGGATGTTAGTGTAAATGACAGCAAGGGGAGCTTCGCATAAGATTTCACTTCTGTTCAAAGACAGGCTAATGTAACCTCACTGTGGTGCCATCAACTTGACAAATGGACACCATGCAACCCTCTGCCTCCCACTGAAACCTGAGAGGCTGATTTACACAATATTCTCCCTGTAGATGGAAAAAGACTTCATGCTGCTAGGCTGTATAATGGGTTGATCTGACAATTCTTTGCATGTAATGAAATTTGATAATATGGAGGTGAAATGCATCTCAAAGAATGAAGCAAGCTAATGAACTTATAAAACTACACTTAAGTCTTTTAAAACCTGAATAAACAGAAAAAGGGACTTAGCTCAATCCATGTTGAGAGGACATAGCAGTTCTCACGTTTAACTCTGCAATCAAAGATACGTGGCTTTTACTTACAATGAATAAAAGATCCTAGCTCTAAGGAGTGCAGCTCTACTCCAACAAGTCGATACCATCTGCGGACCTGCTGTGCCTTATCTTCACCATCGGATTGTGCTGGTCCTCAGTTCTTTGCCTCCAGAATTCTACATGACTTTATCCTGCTAAATTATTTCCCTGGAAGCTCAATATTTTCACTTTTAAAGTGGGAAAGAATTTATAAATACTGCCGCGTAAACTTAACAAATAGTTCATCTGGAGATCTAAACATATTGTAAACCGGCTATGACACAAAAGTCACAAAAATCAGGGCTTCATAATTATGAAAGATTAACTTCTGCTTTAAAGTGTTAAGTTCTTACTTATTCAAAGTATGAACGTTTAAATAAATTATTTTTAAAAGATACTCATGGGATAGTATGTTCTGCAAGCAAGGCTGACTTTAAATCCTCTGTAGTAAAACTGTCTATTGATATCAATGCCTGCAAATAAACACCGTGAATGTAAACTACAACCAGAAGCAATTTTAACACATGTAAATGTTGAATGAGGTAGAATTTTAGTGTTATATTTACTTTGCTGTTGTCACAAATAAAAAAAGCACTTATGAAAACATTTCATGCTGAAGTGAATGGATTTCAACAGCTGCTGATTTGGTGACATGGAGAACCCCAGAGGAGACATCCTGCTGAATTAACGTTTTGGAAATGTTAAAAAGAAACTTCAAACAGACCTTGTTTAGCAGGCGGTCAAAGATTTTGCTCGGTGGGGATCATGTGAAGGCTAGCAGAGCAGTCACTCAGCCATGAATCAGACTTGTCAATAGTTGCCTATTTTCTCAACAGGTGACTTAAACCGGCACACAGTCTATTTCCCCTAACATTTGTGTGTACTTGCACACACAAAAATTCATCCTAGACTTCTGCTCTGGCATTATTAGGGAAGGCACAGCATGCAGGGATGGGGAAATAGTTGTTTAAGGGGCTTAAATACATTTTTTCAATGTGCACTTTTGCTTTATTCTAGCTAAAAAAAAAAATAACTAAGTTATATGTAAAATCTACTGATTTTCAAACAAGATTCTATCCTAAATTAGAAATCTGGAACAGATTCAATCAAAGAATTATAGAACAGTAAAGAACCTTTGGGATAACAAAGACCAAACCCCTCATTTTATAGATGAGGAAACTGAGGGCTACAGAGATTTAATTATTTGCCATAGGCCACATATTTATTTATTGATGTGTTAGGACAAAAACATCCATTTACTGACACCGCAGTTCAATATTAGTTCACTATACTTATCCTTAAGAAATAAATAAGAATTAGGCTTCTTTTAGCAATGTAAAAATATTCAAGGGAAGAAACCATTAAACTGGGCAAGATGGCATGGTTCAATGTTTTTCTGATTTGGCATGTTTTGATTTTTTTTTCCTTTAAACTGGCCACAGAGAGATAGAGTTAATGGAAAATTCCTTCTCCACACTACCAAGGAGTAGGGGTGGGGATGGGGGTGAGAAGAGGCCCAGTACCAAGCTTTGTTTTCAACTTTCAACATTTAGGAGTTTAGTACAAATATAGAGTACAAAAATAATAAAGCATTTCATTGTTGCTGACTCAGATCGGCATTGTAAACTGTGCCCTACAAGCTACTATTATGTCAGAAAATTACCAGGTATCCATTAAATCAGCCCAGACTGTTTTCTATTGTTCAAGGATCTTTTAGTTGTTTTGGAAAGCCTAAGTACAGAGTTCAGTGAAAGTTCTCAGAGGTGACTCCATAATCAGAGCAGTACTCCTTACCTTAGCCAACCTCACCTACTGCTTCCATCCAAGCACAGTCAATACCAGCCAATGCTAAAATGGAATCTGAAGTTTAGTAAACACCTCCTATTGACAAGATGCTTCCTAGATAAGTACCTTGTTGAAAATACTTTCTGCATGATTCAGAGTTAAAAGTTAGAGTGAAAAGTTAATGCTGATCCCATAAACATACACACACACAAATGTATATGCAAACCTCCCAGGGCCCAAGTTCACCAATTCTTATTAAAATTTGTCTTTTAGAAGTTTAACTCTTTATATGGTATGAGGAAACAGGTACTCTAATGCAGAGGTTGATGGGAGTGTAAAAGACAGATTGGATTTATGTATCAAAATGAAAAATGTACTCATCCTTTGACTCCAGCATTCCTACATGTAGAAATTAACCCTGACGAGATAATTCAACAAGTGGGGAAAGATATATGTGCAAAGATTTTCATGGCAGTATTTTTTATGGTAGTACAAAGTTGGAAATATAAATTGGTAAGAAAATAAAGGTATATACACATACCGGCATACATGCAGCTGTTAAATATCACTATTCACTTAATATAAAGCTAAGTAATATTAGCATAAGGATTGACAAATAGATTAATGGAACAGAATAGGGAGCCCAGAAAGAGGCCCACATTTATTTATTTGGTCATTTGATTTTCAACAAAGGAAATCCAATCATGTTAGAATAACTGAATATCCACATGGAAAAAAATAAATAAATAAGCTTTAACTGTTTCCTCATACCACACACAAAAATTAACTTGAGGTCCACCTTAGATAAAAATGTAAAACATAAAATTATAAAGCTTTTAGATGAAAACAAACGAGAAAATCTTCACAAAATGGGAATAGGCAAAGGTTTCTTAAAGATACTCATAAAATGAAAAACTGATAAATCGGACTGATAAATTAAAAACTGCTCATGCTCATGAAACTATGTTGATAAAAAATGAATAAGGAAGCCACAGACTAAGAGAAAATATTTGCAAGACATATATGATAAAGGATTGGTATATTGGATATATAAATAACTCCTATAACTTAATAATAAAAAGACAAACAACCAAACTTACAATGGACAAGAATTTGAACAGACTCTTCACAAAGAAAGCTAAATAAATAACCAATAAACCCAGGAAAAATTACTCAACATCATTACTTAACAGGGAGCAATGATTTAAAACTTTAATGAGATATCATTACACACCCATCAGAATGGCTAAAATTAAAAAGTCAGTACCAAATGTTGGCAAGGATGTGCAACAACTGGGGCTTTCATACATCATTGGTGAACATGTCAAATAGTGTCTTATGTAAAACATACACCTACCCTATGACCCAGCAATTCTACTCTTAGGGATTGATTCAAGAGAAATGAAAACATGTCCACAAAAGACTTATACAAGAATCTTCACAGCAGTTGCGTTCACGAGAGTTAAAAACTGGAAACAGGTCAGGTGTTTATCAAAAGGAGAAGGAATAAGAAACTGAATTTATATGATAAAATACTAGTTGGCAATAGAAACAAACATGGATACACACAACAGAGATGAATCTCAAGAACACTTGGCTGAGTAAAAGAAGCATTACATAAAAGAGCATACACTATATGAGTTCATTTCTGTAAGGGTTAGAACAGTTAAAAGTAATATATGGTGGAAAAGTATCAGGACAATGATTGCCTTTCAAGGTGGGGCTGGGATTTACTGAAAAGGGATAGAAAGGAACTTCTTATTGTGGTAGTAATGTTTTCTATGTTGATAGAGGTTTGAGTTGCACAAGCGTATGATCAGAACTTGTCAACTGGTACACTCAAGATTTGTGTATTTTGTTGTTTATCTCAAAGGAAAAAAAGAAACCATAAACAAATATTGAGCTCAAGTTAATGACACCCATGCTAAAGTATTGGGGGAGGGGAGTGTATACAGATGTCTGCCTCTTTCTTTGAAATGCAACTCAAAAAAGAGATGGATTAACAGAAAGCCACTTAAATAGAGAGATATGTGATGAGCAAGTATAGTAAAATATTAAATATACCACCTAGGTGATAGGTATATGGGTATTCACTATAAAATTCTCTTGGTGTATGTGTGCATGCATGATTATACTTATCTTTTTTTTTTTTTTTTTTTGAGACAGGGGCTTACTCTGTCACCCAGGCTGGAGTGCAGTGGTGTGATCATAGCTCAGTGCAGCCTTGAGCTTCTAGGCTGGGACTACAGGCACATACCACCACATTGGCTAATTTTTAAATTTTTTGTAGAGACAGGGTCTCACTATGTTGCCCAGGCTGGTCTCAAACTCCTGGGCTCAAACAATCCTCTTGCCGTGGCCTCCCAAAATGCTGGGATTACAGGCATGAGCCACCATGCCTAGCCTACTATCTTTGTACTCAATGTCGTTTAACTTCTAAAACATAGAATGATTGAATAATTTTCAAGTCTATGGCAAATGTCAAAAGAAGATATAAATTAAAACTAGTTCAGTTTGATGAGTTGATTTGAATATCAAAGTTTTCCACGTTTGGGGACAATATGGAAGTACAGCAGTAGTTGTACCACCTTCTGTTAAAAGTTTATGATATGGTTCAGAGCAAAGAATCTGTAACAACAAAACACTGTAAGCCACTTGACTGTAATTAGAAATATCCAAATATCATGAAATATTGTCTTAAATTTTAATAAAAGCTTTGTTAACAAGTAACACTTTAAATTTTGTAGATTGCTGATTTATATACACGCAGAAGGAAAAACTAAATCTTTCCAGTTGTGTTGAGCCACCAAAATAGAGATGAACAAATCACAAGACACTGCAAAGCCCCACAGGTCATTTGTAATTAAGAACACTTTATTATATTCTCAGACTTCTTTTGTCATATATTCATATTAAAAACCTAAACTGTGCTCTCATTTATAAATTAATGTATTCTATTGACAAAAGGAGGAGTTTAGACTCTTATTTGTTGGGTATGATTTTGTATTTTCAATCGCAACAATAAATCTACTTTCTATCACATTCTGGGATAGTTGGATGTAACCCAAAAATATCACACAAGGAAACTGAAATATTCAATTTAGAAGCAGGCTGGTCCCTTCAGGTATTCTAAGAATCAAATATATTATTATATATTAAATTTGGTGATATAGAGGGGAATACACTTACGCTATTCAATAATTTACAGATATTGAGTATTCATAATATTAAGTATGCTTAATATCATAAAAACCACATAATAGATCTCAGAAGGATTTCCTCATTTTGTTAGCTGTTACAATATGCTGTTTCCTCTCAGGTATACAAACACAAATACATATATCAAATAAAGTAAAAGTACTCTGCCATTTAATTGGAATCGAGAATTTTTTCAATGGTTAATGAATACAAGAAATGGTCACAATGTCAAAGGAAGCTTATCTTAAGCATTTACATTCTCTTCTAATAAGTTATGTTTAAAAACATGTCAGTTACTTTACCAAATGATTTAATTCCTTATTTAGTGCTTTTACTATTTAACATAATATTATAGTCTTCCAGTTTTCAAATATGTCAGTAAAAATTCATACTTTTTCATTACTTAATTTACCTAGATCATAAACTACTAGAAGGAATAATTCACAAAGCCAAATATATATGTGCATAGTTCACATTATTTCTTGGATTTATCTAACAAAAAATGAGACCATAAAATAACAATGATTAAAGCATCTAAGGGAACATATATGTCAATGAGAGTATTATTTTATGAATATTCATCTAAGGAAGAAACAGTTGATTAATGTAGTTGTATAATTCCATTGTGGAACTCTCTTTCACAAGATTATCTACCTCAAGTGTGTGCGTTCTCTTTCTCTCTCTCACACACATATGTACACACACCAAGCTGTCTTCTTTAATGAACACACTTTGTCCCAGACACAATAATATTACTTAGCAGACATCTCCAAATTACTTAGCAGACATCTCCAAATCACTTATGGTTATTTCTAGAAATCAAAGTCACCTCAAAAAGTCACAAACTTGCTATCAAAAGAATATTTGGGAAATTCTGAAGATATTTCTGAAAGCGGGAACCTAAACGTATTATTAATAAGCATGTACAGCCTCGCAAGACACTAAGATGATCACTTTGGAGAAACCTATACTCACTTAGAAGCATATGGTCTGGAATGTGTATGTGTCTGTGTGTTTTAACTGCCACATTTGAAGGAAGTGTGCTAGAATGGAAAGAACTGTATCAGGTATCACAAAGCCTGCATTTGAGTGTCACTCTGTCATTTATAAGTTGTACAAGTTTAGATAAGTCCCTTTAATTTCTTTGGGCTTCAATTTCTTCATTTTGAAAATAAGTGTTGCTCTAGGCCCGCACAGTCCAATAGAAATATAATGCAGGGTACATATATAATTTTATAGCCATATTTAAAAAGTAAAAAGAAACAGATGAAATTAATTTTCATAATATACTTTAACCCAATAGAGTATACCCAAAATATTATTGTTAGCATATAATCAATAAAAAATTATTAATGAGATCTTTTACGTTCTTTATGATTTTGGTACTGACTTTGAAATCCAGTGTGTATATTATACTTAAAGTACACATTCCAATTTGGACTAACCACATTTCAAAGTCTCAACAGCCACAAGTGGCTAATGGTTAATGTATTGGACAGCACAGCTCTAGACAGCTGCTAACAGTCCTTTTAATTCTAAAAATTATATTATTACTTTATTGTCAAAATTAATATACTAATAGAATTATTGTAAAATTCAGCACAAGTATATGAAAATCATAGATCAAATGGCTCCATAGAACATCTACTTTCATAAGGAAAGGTTCATTAATTTCTTATCTTATTTGGCATTTAAAAATTCTAGATGATTTTTCTCTAACACTGAACAATCATTAAAAAGCAAAGAACTGGCAATTATCTTCTGAACTCAATCCCACAGAGAGTGGATTACTTCATATATTAAATTGGCTTAAGTCTATTAAAAAATTGCCAAGTCCCTGCTTCATATTATATGATGCAGATTTGGCTTTAATCTGAAGCTTTAGATCTTCATGTAATCACAAGAATTATAGGACTGATTTTAAAATGGACAAACATCCAAAATTACTGCTACACCAATCAAGCTTATTTAATTTCTTCTTTGTTTCATTTAGTCTAAATTATTAAGACTATTAAAGGATTTTATATTAGTGAACCACACACAAGCAAACCAATATTCAATAATAGATATCGGCCGGGCGCGGTGGCTCACGCCTGTAATCCTAGCACTCTGGGAGGCCGAGGCGGGTGGATCGCTCGAGGTCAGGAGTTCGAGACCAGCCTGAGCAAGAGCAAGACCCTGTCTCTACTAAAAATAGAAAGAAATTATCTGGCCAACTAAAATATATATAGAAAAAATTAGCCGGGCATGGTGGCACATGCCTGTAGTCCCAGCTACTCGGGAGGCTGAGGCAGTAGGATCGCTTAAGCCCAGGAGTTTGAGGTTGCTGTGAGCTAGGCTGACGCCATGGCACTCACTCTAGCCCGGGCAACAGAGTGAGACTCTGTCTCAAAAAAAAAAAAAAATAATAGATATCATTATCAATTATTGGCAACTTATTACTGGGAAAGGCCATGTTCATTAAAACAGGTGATATAAAGATGATATTCAGGTTCTAATTGAGAAAAATGTATAAATCATTAGCTATGAAGTATCCCTAAATAATTTAAAGACTGACGTAGACCCTACTTACATCATAGAACAACTTTCCAAGTATCAATTATACTTGCAACAGAGCCCCTGCAAGTTATTTATCTCCAGGTACCATTATACATCATCTCAACTAGCTTATGAGTTTTTATACCAAACCTCACAGAAATTATATAAATGTTCTCCCTGATATTACCATAATCTTTTGAATCTTCTTTCCCCCTCAAATTTATGATAGAATAATAATAGCATACTCAAGTATTTCCGTATCATTATAATTATTATATAACAGAATTCTTATATTTTAAAAAAGAAATGAATAAAACATCCCACATGCTCTGTCAAAATAGAAAAGGTGTTGCTGCAAATCTCTACAATTTGATTCAACATTACACATAGTGAAAGCTGGTGATGCTAACACAAATTTATAAGTGGCAACAAAAAATACTGATTCCTCCATAACTATCAGAAGACACACTGTGCTTGTAAATCTGCCAATAAGATAAAATCATGTCAGTTGAAGCTAACTTTCTATATGATTTATATTATTTAAGAAACATTTAGTAGAGTTGGCCTGCCATGTAATGCTACCTTATTTCTGGAGGAAAAAAGGTAAACACCATTGCTATGCTGTAGTCACCTATAATTTCTCCAGGCAATTATCTATTACATTTTAGAGGCCGGTGAAGAAGGTAATAAAGGCAGAGTCAGGGAAACAATGATGTTGTATGACCCATGCCTAGCACACTGCCTGGCATTTAGGAGACATTCAATGTCATTGAATGAACAGCCATAAAGCATATGTACACAGTACAGTCTATGTGTGTGTATACATTGTGGCCTACATTGATTCCATAGACAGATAGATAGATTCAATAAATAAATACATACACTATACATATACTATGTATACATGCTTATTTTTTTTTTTTTTTTGGCTAGTTATGTTAGTAAGAACTTTTAATCTGATTCTGAAGTCTAAATCTTAGTTCTCCACTAGGGTAACATCAAAACTCAAGTCTTTTTCCTGCTCTCATCATTTTGCATGTCAGTCATTCATCAAGTATTTGTGTAACTGGCACTATGACAGGAATGGAGCTGAAACAAAAAGACAATCATGAAGACAAATACTTAGACTCATACATATTTTGTAAACAAAGGAATTGCTATTTGGGGAGATTAAGAAATTTGCCCAAGGCAACCCAGTCAGCGAGTACAAGAACCAAGTGTCAAACCCTGATCTATATGTTTTCCAACTACCTCATGAAACATAAGTCTAGAGCTGGTAAGGAAGTGTGACAGTTAATTTTATGGTTCAACTAGATTAGGTTATGGGTGTTCAGTTGCTTGGTCCAACACTAGTCTAGATGTTCCTGCAAAGGTATTCTGTAGATGTGATTAACATTATAATCAGTTGACTAATAAAGCAGATTACCCTTCATAATGTGGGTGGGGCCTCATCCAATCAGTTGAAGAGCAAAAACTGAGAATTCCTAAAGAATAAGGAATTCTGCCTTAAGGCCGTAACATAGAAATCATGCCTGAGTTCCATCCTCCTGGTTTGTCATACAGACTCAGCTGCAACATCAGCTCAGCCTGTTTCTAGCCTGCTTACCTGCACTATAGATTTTGGACTTGCCAGCCATACAATCATGTGCACAAATTATTTAAAATCAATCTCTCCCCTCCCTCACTCTCTCAATACACACATATCCTATTAGTTTTGTTTCTATGGAGAACTCTGCCTGATACAGGGTATAATAGCTAAATATAGAGGTTGGGAAGGCATCAAAATGTGTGCAATAGTGTAATACGTGGAAGTAGATAGGGTCCAAAAGAAACCAAAATACCAAGGATAAAGGCTGAGGTATTATATAGCATTCAAGGGGCCAGCAGAAGACAAAGAACCAAAGAGAAGAGATAAGTCACTCAAGGTAAAACAAGGTTTCATGAAGGAGGGAAGCAATCCTGCAGAATGGTCAAGTAGAATGAGGGCTGAATATGGGCCCTTGTGTTGGGCAGTTGGTAGGACGACAGTGACTATGGCCAGGGCAGTTGCAATAGCGATTGGGATGGAGATCCCATCGTATTCGCTGTGTTGTCTACCTCTGAATAAGAGGTGAGAAAGTGGGAAAAGTTTGGCAATTAAGGAAGGAAGAATATAATATAATAGCTCAAAAAGGAAGGAACAGTGGAGGTGGAAGACTTGGAATTAAGGAACATTTGTAAGTTGAAGGAAAGGAACCACTGGAGAAAAAGATAACAGTAGATGGCAACTCCTGGGAAACCAAGGCCCAGAAGCAGAATATCCCAGAAGATGGACTCTAGGCCACAGGGGTAGGGAAAAACTCTGAGCAGAAGTGAAATAGCTGTAAAACAAACAGTATAGTCAAGAGATTGGTGCTCTCCTGGATTGCTCTGAAGCTGGGGCTGTGTCCCTTTATTTTATTTATCCTTTTTCTCAGGGAATTCAGAGGTGAGGTCATCACTGAGAGTCCTTATTAAATAATACATATGTGTCTAGTACTACATAGGATTCAAAAAAGCACAAAACCCATTCTCTGCCAGTCTACCTGTCCAGCTAATATGACCTACTATATATTTAGTTGTTCAACAAACAAAAGGTTTGAACCATTCCTGTGCAAAAGTCCCTTGGCATCCAAGGGGCACTGATTCCAGAAACCTCCACAGGTACCAAAATCTGTAGATGCTCAAGTCCCTTACATAAAATGATACAGAACTTGCATATAACCTATGCACATCCTGCTGTATACTTTAAATCATCTCTAGATTACTTACAATACCTAAGACAATGCATACACATCACTTCATTGGTGTGGATAAAACATACTTCTCTGTATGCAACAAATTCAAGTTTTGCTTTTTGGAACCTTGTGGAATTTTTTTTTCCCAAATATTTTTGATCCATGGTTGTTTGAATTCATGGATGCAGAACCCATGGATATGGAGGACTGAGTGTAGTTAAATTACTCCTAGTATTAAGTTACACGGTATATTGTGGGAAATCTTTAACAAAATATGCTCATTTCTGCCAGTGTCTAGTGAAAAAAACTATTGGTCCTCCGTTTTTCTTCATTTATACAAAATTTTTTAATAGAAGCTTGAAAATGAGATTTCTGATAAACAAGTTAGTTATCTTTTCAATTATAAAAATAACTAAATGATCTTAGTGGCAACAAGAAGAGACCAATATTATAATATATAACCATGACAAAATAGCACAGTATATTTTAATCTTATGTTTAAATGTTTAGAGAGCTAAACTTGACACTAATGATGTGATCGATAAGTCTTCTCTTTTATTATTTTCTTACCTCTGACTATTAAAGTGGTTATAAAAATAATATGTAATGATTTTTTCCTTAAAATATAAAGGAATTTGCACAATTTTCTCACATTCTATTTAACAAGGAGATGAGTGGTTAGAGGCTAAAATCTTTAAGTTCTCCAATGATGCATTAACTAAACCAAAAAGACAACTTTACTCATTTCAAAATGTTTTATTATAACAGCAGTCTTCGAAGGCAAACACAAAAGATTGTACTATGCTTAGATTTTTAAAACATAAATAACCAATTTAATGCATCACTAATGATGTACAATAGATGTCTTCTGTAGTACCAATTCAAATAAGAGACTGATGTAATCTGCCGGATACTTCAAAGTAACTAATTTGGTAATAAGAAAACACTTCTTTTGTGCAAACTTCCCTACTAAAAAAAATTGCAGAAATCCTCCCTGTCGAATATTTACTAAATAAAAGTATTAAACCCTCATTAAAATGTTATTTAATAAGAAAAAGAGAACTAAGTACTTTAGGTCTTCAAAATTTATCTTGAGTAACATGAGGCTTTTAAATGGAAATGCATCTCTATACAAAGAAAACAGATATTAATGGAAAAATATGATTTATTTTAGAATTGTGTATTTATATTCAATGTCTTAAGATTTTAAATATCTGTTACATTTGTTGCTATTGTGTTATACACCCTATATACACACACTCCAGATGCCTTATCTATGAAAGTATACTAGTACATTTCATTTCTCTATAAATCTTCCTCAGCATGTGTAAGTAAAACATTTCCCAGACTCTGAACTTCTAAAGGTAAAAGCTTAGGTCAGAGTTTCCTGAGCATATTCTATTATGATGTTTAACATGTTTTTCTATAGAAAGAACCTTAGATTTCTCTTTGCTTTTGTTCTCCCTTACCTATCATGGAATTCACAATTTTGGCCTTAATGGAGGAAAAAGGTATAAAATTCAACATGTATTTCCAAAAGCATGTTTAATAAGATTATTGTTCTTAGGCCAAGACCATTTGTTAATTTGTCTTTTTGGCTCACAAATGTCAACCAAAATATAAATGCAAATTAAAGCATTTTCAATGATCTGTTGTTTCTTCTCCAGGAGCAGCTAATCCTGAGAAAGTACCTATTATTCCACAAAGGAACAAGAAGGAGTTTCCATTTCTATTGGCCACTTGGGGGAAGGGATGTGTGTCCAGAAGTGAGACATCAGAGATGCTTCTTAGGGTTCCTTCCAATGGTATTCAAAAGACATAGAATCTAAATTACCTAATTTGTGCAAAATATTTTCTTAAAAATTGGAATTTTTTTATGGCTAGCAATTGAGGGGCAGAACTAACACCTATGAAGTTACAGTAGGATTTTCCTTTATTGCATAATATTTTAGGATATATAGTCCGAATTAAAGAGAAAATTCAATGATTTGAGCCATTTATAATAAATATTACCAATAGAGCATTATTACGATATCTATTCCACAGAATTATAGAAGAGCAGAAAAAAGATATTCCTCAAATGAATTTGCTTACTCATTTCTTGCTTAATGTAACAGTTGTACATGCCCTATATCACAGTACATTAGCTATAATGGCCTTCATGCTTGCAAATTTTCATGGCTTCCCTTGACCCACTGGATGGAATTCAAATTCTTTGTCCTAGTCTCCAAGATGCTCCATGTTCTGACCTCTATATCGCCTTCTAACCCCCGTTCCCACTAATATTCAAAGATCAACACTATACTTCAACCAAAGGGGCCTGTCAAACACATGAGCCTTGCCCTTCTCCCCTCTGTACCTGGGCCCATGCTAGCTCCACTGCCTGCTGGACCTTTCACTAAATGCCTTTTTTTCTCTATTGCCTAGAGGGAGGCCTGGTTCATCCTTTAAAGTCCACTTCTGCATAAAATCTTCTTAGAGTCATTCCTGCTCCATCCCTAAAATTCCTTGAACATTTTGCTTATATTTCTCATAGGCCAGTTATTGGTCATTTCCATCAGAGGTTTTCTTCTAATCATAATGATTAATTCCTAGGGGTAGCATCCATTTTCTATATACAACTTTAAATCTTTATACCCACACATTATCACACTGCCTTATATGCAGCAGCCAATCAATAAAGGTTTATTGAATGACTTCACTTTTATGTTATCATAATATTTTATTCTGGATTTATTCTTATTTAAGCAGTCACTGTAGAAACCAGTGGAAAAAACTATTACTGCCTATAATCTCCTTTTGAAAGCAAATAATAGAAATAATTATTGTCAATTAGAAATTTGATTGGAAGTAAGAGTGGAGATCAGCCTAATTCATAAAATGAGACAATAGAAGCCCCTAATAATACTGATGTCTGGAACTAAACAAAAGGCCTGAATGATAGGTTTCCTTATGACTATGAAAAAGATACACTGCATAGCGTAGTGTACATGGGAGATCTCATTGGCATAAAATATAAATGAAATCACGGGACACTGAAGTGCTTTATAATGAAGTTTTGCTGAATATATTTTTTACTACCCTATTTAAGTGGTCAAATTTTAAAACCTCCAAATCAGTGATGCTTAAAGTAATAGCAAGGCTCATTTCCTGGGATTCTCTGTCGGGAGTTCTATCATCTACATAAATTGAGAAGGCTGAAATGGAAGAACTAATAAGATAGTGTTTCTTTTCATGGAATCAACTTCAATGGTGAATCACAATTTGAAAATTATTCATCTAAAACAACAACAGCAAAACACCCTAACACCTTGCTTCTTGTTTAAAAAGCAACAATACTCCCTTTTCTGATTTTGGCACAGAGGGATACTGAATAAACATTTGTTGAACGGATGAATAAATGACTAGCTGCTTTTTAAAATTAGAATATTTCATAAAAGCACTCTGACAAGTGATATGATGCTAATATCTGAGCATGTACTTCGGGGGAAAAAACTGAAAATTTGTCTCCTGGCTGAGATTTGAGAAATGTTCCCCCCAATTTTATACTGTTCCTGGCTCTGTAGAATAACACCTCCAGGGAAATTCTATTTCTCTTTGACAGTACTGGTGGGCTTACCAACCTTAGGGTGGGAGTCAGTTTCTATTAGAATGAAAGCGAAAGTCTGCTGCCCTCTAAACATATATGGAGATAAAAGGACAAAGTAAAAGACATAAAAAGAAAAGAGAAGGAA
The DNA here is from genome assembly GCA_028533085.1 of Varecia variegata. Classification (NCBI taxonomy): domain Eukaryota; kingdom Metazoa; phylum Chordata; class Mammalia; order Primates; family Lemuridae; genus Varecia; species Varecia variegata. The sequence goes on along the minus strand of CM052438.1, from coordinate 71,233,022 downwards.
AATTGCTACTAATGTTTGTATTAAAATGAAAGCAGACCATTTTTTCGTGACCCTAATAAAGAATACCTTTGAATAGTACTCTTTGAAAATGCTATTTTGTCTCAGGTTACTTTTATGCATATTCCAAGTCCCATGTAATTAATAAGAGCTCCAGAAACTTTTCATATTCATGAAAGCCCAGAGGGGAAAGCAACCTACAGTGATAGCTATTAGTTTTAAAATGCCTTCTATTAATACTAGCTCCCAAACAGCTACTATCAGATACAGTGGCTTATCTAAAACGGAGCTAAGAATTTAGTACAGAGGTCTTCGATGGTTAGCATTTCCTAGAGACTCTTGGGACAAAATTGTCAATGACTACAGTAATTTTCTCTACAATACTTTATGGAAAAGAAATACTAAGTGTACCAAAATATTCATATTGCTACCAAAAAAAAATTAAAACAAGGTGTATCTTCATCCCTATTTTATTTTACAGACTTTAGGAATTACATAGACTATATATTTCAAATGTGTAGAGTTTGAATTTTTCCAAATGATGGTTTTAGGGACACACCACTTAGAAATAAGTGACAACGCAGGACTGAGAGCCCAACTGCTTTGTCTCTCTTCAGCAGCTCACTTTTGCCACCTAGTGGGGGAGGCAGTTTCACAGTTTGGTTTTGTGTTTTGTAAAGGATTGTCTCCTTTAAGACCTAAGAGTAGGGATCAGCTTCTTATTAGAAAATAATCAAACACACATTTTATTCATAGTGAGGATTTTAGACAGATTTCTTTATAGCCTTAAGTAATTTCTCCAGATTGATCTGCTCCATGTCTACTGGTCTTTCAAGCAGTTTGTTTTCACTACAATGATTAACCTAGAGAATTCAAGGTAAAAATAAAATCATTCTGTACATATTTATAATTTGTAATTCTTTGGGAAAAAATTAGGCCTTTTCCTGGTTTCTAATTATTCTCCAACTCCTTACCTTGTAGTATCTCACAAGGTCTATGTTTTGGCTTATTTCTGTTTTTTACACTTAGATGGGGACCAATTCTAATTTCTCATTGTGCCTCTAATCTCAAATCTTCAGTTATCTACTGAATATGATCTCTGCAACTGGCATTTAATATGTCAAAATCCTAAGTCACCATCCTCCACAACAGCCCGGGAATGGGCTTTCCTTTTGAGCCAGTGTGTCAGGCTTAATCAGAGCTGGAGGGCAGCCCAGGGCTAAAAACAGCGGCAGAGATTTCTTTTCAAGTACGTAAAAATTAATGAAACAAGTTAAGCAAAAGGAACAATCAGAAGTCGGGATCAGTTTACTGGGCTGGGCAGGAGGAAACATGATAATCAAGAGTTCAGGTAGAGCAATAATAATTAACAGGAATTGAGGTCAGGAACATGGGAAATTTGAGGCAGGCCACAAAGTCAAAATTAAGAAAATGCGAACTCAGAAGAGAGAGAGGTTGGAGAGCTCTACAGCTCACGTCCTGAGGCTTGAGGTACATGCAAGTGTTAAGGGACTGTCCCCCACCCCGTGCCAGAGACGTGGAAGTCTTGGGCTTAAACACGCATGGTGATAACTGTTTTTCTGCTTTACCTTTCTCCAAATTATAAAAAGCCCCCAGTTCCCATGGAGTCTGCTGGGAGAATTTCTTGAAATTCCTGACCCAAATAAATTGTTGCTTACCAAAATTTCCATTATCACAAATGGCATTATAATCAAAGCTTAGAAAACTACTTTTTAGCAGCTTTATTGAGGTATGATTTAAATACCACAAAGTTCTTCTATTATGAGTAGTTTTAGTGCATCAAGAAAGTTGTGCAAATGTCACCATAATCTAGTCTTAGAACATTTCCATCACCACAAAAAGTTCCCCTGTGCCCACTGGCAGTTAGTCCCTCTGCCAGTCCCAGTCCACGGCAACCACTGATCTGCTTTCTGCCTCTGTAGATACAGGCATATCTCGGAGATATCACGGGTTTGGTTCCAGATCACCACAATAAAGTGAATACTGCAATAAAGTGAGTCACAGTGCATATTGTACTGTGACTACCCATACTGTAGTCTAGTAAGTGTGCAACCAAATTATGTCTAAAAAAATACATACCTTAATTAAAAAATACTTTATTGCTAAAAATTGCTAACAATCATTTGAGCTTTCAGCAAGGTGTAATCTTTTTGGTGGAGGAGGGTCTTGCCTTGATGTTGGTGGCTACTGACTGATCAGGGTGGGTGCTGCCAAAGACTGGAGTGGCTGTGGCAATTTCTTCAAAGAAGAAAGTGATGAAACTTGCCGTATCAATTCACTCTTCCTTTTACAAAAGATTTCTCTGTAGCCCGTGATGCTATTTAATAATAGCTTCTTACTCACAGTAGAACTTCTTGCAAAACTGGAGTCAGTCCTCTCAAACCCTGCCACTGCTTTATCAACTAAGTTTATGTAATACTCTAAACTCTTTGTTGTCATTTCAACAATGTTCCCAGCATCTTCAATAGATTCCACATCAAGAAACCACTTTATTTGCCCATCCATAAGAAGCAACTCCTCACTTGTTTGATCATCAGACTGCAGCACTTCAGTCCCATCTTCAGGTCCACTCACAATTCTAATTCTCTTGCTATTTGTATCACATCTGCAGTTGCTTCCTCCACTGAAGTTCTGAATCCCTCAAAGTCATCCATGAGGGTTGCAATCAACTTCTCCAAAATTCCTGTTAATGTTGATATTTTGACCTCCTCCCATGAATCATGAATGTTGTTAATGGAATCTAGAATGGTGAATAATTTCCAGAAGGTTTTCAATGTACTTTGCCCAGATCTATGAGAAGAATCACTATCTATGGCAGCCATTGCCTTACAAAATGTATTTCCTAAATAATAAAACTTGAAAGTCAAAATTACTCCATGATCCATGGCCTGCAGAATAGATGTTGTGTTAGCAGGGATGAAAACAACATTAATCTCCTTGTATATCTCCATCAGAGCTCTTGGGTGACCAGGTGCACTGTCAACGAGCAGTAATATTTTGAAAGGAATCTTTTGAGCAGTAGGTCAAAACAGTGAGTGGACTTAAAATATTCAGTAAACCATGCTGCAAACAGATGCGCTGTCATCCAAGCTTTGCAGTTCCATTTTTAGAGCACAGGCAGAGTAGATGGAGCATAATTACCAAGGGTCCTAGAATTCTCAAAATGGTAAATGAGCATTGGCTTAAACTTAAAGTCACCAGCTCGTGAGCCACTAACAAGGGAGTCAGCTTGTCCTTTGAAGCTTTGAAGTCAGGCATTGACTTCCTTCTAGGTATGAAAGTCCTAAATGGCATCTTCTTCCAACAGAAGGCTGTTTCATTTGCATTGAAAAATATGTTGTTTAGTGTAGCCACGTTCATCAATTATCTTAGCTAGATCTTCTGGATAACTTGTTGCAATTTCTCCATCAGCACTTGCTGCTTCACCTTGCCCTTTTATGTTATAGAGATGGCTTCTTTCCTTAAACCTCATGATTTAACCTCTGCCAGCTTTAAACTTTCTTCTGCAGCTTCCTTCAGTTAGGGCCTTCCTCTGGATTGGGCTTTGGCTTAAGAGAAAGTTGTGGCTGGTTTGATCTATCCAGACCACTCAAACTTTCTGCATATCAGCAAAAAGGCTGTTTTGCTTTCTTAACATTTGCGTGTTCACTGGAGTAGCACCTTTTTTTTTTTTTTTTTTTTTTTTTTAGACAGAGTCTCACTCTGTTGCCTGGGCTAGAGTGAGTGCCGTGGCATCAGCCTAGCTCACAGCAACCTCAAACTCCTGGGCTTAAGCAATCCTACTGCCTCAGCCTCCCGGGTAGCTGGGACTACAGGCATGCGCCACCATGTCTGGCTAATTTTTTGTGTATATATATATATATATATATATATATATATATATATCTTAGTTGGCCAGATAATTTCTTTCTATTTTTAGTAGAGACGGGGTCTCGCTGTTGCTCAGGCTGGTCTCGAACTCCTGACCTCGAGCGATCCACCCGCCTCGGCCTCCCAGAGTGCTAGGATTACAGGCGTGAGCCACCGCGCCCGGCCTGGAGTAGCACTTTTAATTTCCTTCAAGAACTTTCATTTGCATTCACAACTTGGCTATTTGGTGCAAGAGGCCTATGATAGCTTTTGACATGCCTTACTCACTAAGCTTAATCATTTCTAGCTTTTGATTTAAAGTGAGAGATGTGCAACTCTTTAGTTTAGAGGCCACTGTAGGGTTATTATTGTCCCAATTTCAATATTGTTGTGCCTCAGGGAATAGAGAGGCCCAAGGTGAGGGAGAGAGACCAGGGAACGGCCAGTGAGTGGAGCAGTTTACTTATTAAGTTCACCATCCTATATGGCCATGGTTCATGGTACCCCAAAACAATTACAATAGTAATAGCAAAGATCCCTGATCACAGATGACCATAACAGACATGATAATGAGAAAGCTTGATATATTATGAGAATTACCAAAATGTGACACAGAGACAAGAAGTGTGCAGATGCATAACATTGGAAAAAATGGTGCCGTTAGAACTGCTGGACACAGGATTGTCACAAATCTTCAACTTGAAAAAAAACCACTATCTGTGAAGTGCCATAAAATAAGGTATGCCTACAATTCGCCTTTTCTAGAAATTTCATATAAATGGAATCATACAGTATGTGATCTTTTGTGTTTAGTGTTTTCACATAGCATGTTTTTGAGGTTCTGATCATGATGTAGCATGGAAGCAGTCATAGTAGTTCAGTTGATCATTCTTTTTTGCTGAATTGTATTCCATTGTATGGATATACAACATTTTATTTATCCATTAACCAGTTAGTGGGCATTTGAATTGTTCCTGGGTTTTGGCTACCGTGAATAATGCTGCTATTAATATTCACATACAAGTCTTTGTGTGAACATATGTTAATTTTTCTTGGGCAGATACCTAAGAGTGGAACTGCCTGATCTTGTGGTAAATTTATGTTTAACTTTTTAAGAAACTGCTACATTGTTTCCCAAAGTGGCTGTACATTCCCACCAGCAATCTATAAAAGTCCTAGTTTCTCCATATTCTTGTCAACATTTGTTATTATTAATATCTACTTTTTTTTTTTTTTTTGAGACAGAGTCTCGCTCTGTTGCCCGGGCTAGAGTGAGTGCCGTGGCGTCAGCCTAGCTCACAGCAACCTCAAACTCCTGGGCTCAAGCGATCCTACTGCCTCAGCCTCCCAAGTAGCTGGGACTACAGGCACACGCCACCATGCCCAGCTAATTTTTTCTATGTATATTTTTTAGTTGGCCAGATAATTTCTTTCTATTTTTTAGTAGAGACGGGGTCTTGCTCTTGCTCAGGCTGGTCTCGAACTCCTGACCTCGAGGGATCCACCGCCTCGGCCTCCCAGAGTGCTAGGATTACAGGCGTGAGCCACCGTGCCCGGCCTAATATCTACCTTTTTAAGGATAGCCATCTTAGTGGGTGTGAAGTGATTTTTTATTGTGGTTTTACTTTGCATTTCCCTGATGGCTAATGACACTGAGCATTTTCTCACGTGCTTACTAGCCAATTGTAAATTTTTTTGGTGAACTGTCTATTCATAATATTTATCTATTTTAATTGAGTTGCCTTCTAATTATTGAATTATAGGAACTTTTTATATATCCTAGATATAATTCACTTATCAAATGTATAATATTTAAATATTTCCAATCAGTGGCTTGTCATTTTTTGAATTTTAAAATATTTTAAAATGAATTGTAAAAATAGAGATGGACATCAGTGGTTGGCAGGGGTAAGGGAAGAGACTAACTAAAAAGGGGAACAGAGGAATATTTTGGGTGATGCAACTGTTTTGTGTATTGATTGGTTACGAATGTACATGTTTATCACAAGCTGCAGAATGGACACTAAAAAGGATGATTTTAATGGGTGTAAATGATAACTTTTTTTTTTTTAAGAAAAAGAGGAAGACACTGAAAAGATAGGAGCTAAACATTTACCATATGTGGAAAAAAAATAGGGCATATGGTTTTCTCTTGTAGACAGTAAAAACAATTATTTGGGATTTAAAGTAAAGAACAGTAAGATAAGAGATGTCTTCAATATTCAAAATGTTTTAAAATTTCTTTAAGGCCAGGCGCGGTGGCTCACGCCTGTAATCCTAGCACTCTGGGAGGCCGAGGTGGGTGGATCACTCGAGGTCAGGAGTTCGAGACCAGCCTGAGCAACAGCAAGACCCCGTCTCTACTAAAAATAGAAAGAAATTATCTGGCCAACTAAAATATATATATAGAAAAAATTAGCCAGGCATGGTGGCGCATGCCTGTAGTCCCAGCTACTTGGGAGGCTGAGGCAGTAGGATCGCTTAAGCCCAGGAGTTTGAGGTTGCTGTGAGGTAGGCTAACACCATGGCACTCTAGTCCGGGCAACAGAGTGAGACTATGTCTCAAAAAAAAAAAAAAAAAAAAAATTTTCTTTAAGAATAATATGTTCATGCAGAGGAAATATTTATTTTTGTATTTGATTTGATAATTTGAGTTAGAATTTTTCTCTGGGAATAAAAGTGTTAGAAATGCTTATTTTTAAATTTCATAAAATTCTCAGGTAGTAAGCAAGGCATTAGAAAAATAGAGGGCTCTACAGCTAGTTCCACGAGGCATTTTACTATAAAAATATCTACAGCTCTTTCATAGACAAGTATATTTGCTTACAGTAAATAAATAATATTTGGAAAAATAGCCAAATCTTCTTAAAATACAAAAATTCAAATGTATAATAGCGTACTACCTATAAACTATACATTTAGCTTAAACGGAATCCAGTTGTTTACAAGAATTTCAAAATATATGTATATGAATTTACACAACTGATGTTTAGAAGAGCTTTAAAATCTTCATAAACTAAAAAGTTAAGCAACCTTTACAGTTTAGGGTGGCAGCAGGTCGACTGGCAGTGTTTGACGGGACAGGCAGCTTTCCTGGCAACTGCCAACTGCAGCGAGCCTACAATGAGAAGCTGCCGTCCGGCTTTCTTTTCCTTTGGCTATTTGCGGTGTAGGTGCATAAGACGCTCTGTCTTAGCCAGGTGCGTGAGATGCCTGAAAAAGTGAAGACTCTAAACTAAAGGCGTACAATGTCGTGCTTACTTCAAGGCAGCGGTGCTAATCCGGGAGGATTTTTAAGGCACTTCTTTCTTGGTTTAGGGTTTGGCTTTCATCATTGTTGTCATTCTCCTCCTCCTCTTCTGCCCTCTTTTCCTCTTTAAGCATTTTCAGGTATTTACTAACTAAAATATTTTTTGGTAATATATATGCAAGAAACTGAAAAGTTTCTAATTCCTCGGCAGTATTTGCCAAATCACTTTAAGTCAGGGCTCTCTTTTTCTTTTCACTGCCATGTCTGCAGGAATAGGTAGCCAGATATTGAACAAAGAGTCCTGTGGCCTTAGCCATGAGCACTGCCAGCGCCTCCTGCTTGATGCTTGAAACCTTGGGGGACCTCTTCAGTACGACCAGGATGTGGGACAGGGGCAGTGAGAGGAGCCGCTGCTCCCCGCACTTGTCTTTGCCCATGACCACGTGCACCATCTTTCCGCCCTCCCACACAGGTGGCAGCTGGTGGGCCCCACCGTGAGGTGGCTCTGTTTTCATTTTCTTGATGGTGTCTTTGATGCACAAAAGTTTTAAATTTTGATAAAGTCCAACTTACCAATTTCTTCTTTTATGATCATAGTTGGTGGTGTATTTAAGAATTTTTTGCCTAACCCAAGGTCACGAAAATTCCTCCTATGGTTTTTTCGGAAGTTTTGCAGTTTTAGATTTTACATTTAAGTCTATTAACTATTTTGACCTAATTTTTCTTTATGGTATGAAATAAGGGTCTAACGTAATCTTTTTCATACGGATATTTAATTTTCCCAATACCATTTGTTGAAAAGACCATCCTTTCCCCATTGAATTTTCTTGCCACTTTTGATAAAAATTGATCGAATGCAAATATAAATGTTCATTTCTGGACTCTCAGTTCTGTTCCATTGACCTACATGTCCATCCATGTGCCATTAACTAGAATAGTTAATCAGTAGTGTAAGTCTCCCAATTTTCTTATTCCTTTTCAAAATCGCTTTATCTATTCTGGGCTCTTTGCATTTCCATGTAAATTTTCATACACTTGATCTTAGCCAAAAGGCTGAGAAACAATCCATATAAATGTTAGGATCAGCTTGTCAATTTCTACCTCAAAAAGCCTGCTGGGATTTTGACAGGGATTGTATTAAATCCATAAACCAATCTGGGAAAAACTGTGAACTTAACAATAAGGAGTCTTCTAATTCATGAACATTGAATGCCTCTCATATATTTAAATCATTTTAAATTTCTCTCAGCAATATTTTAGTTTTCCACGTACGAGTCTTGCACCTCTGTCTTTAAATTGATTTCTAAGTATTTTATTCTTTTTGATGCTATTGTGAATGAAATAGTCTTAATTTCACTTGTGGATTATTTACTTCCAGTATATAGAAATACAATTGATTTTTGTGTATCCATTTGTAGATTGCATCCTGTCTTTAACTTTACTGAACTTGTTTATTAGTTCTAACAGGGTTTGTACGCATGTGTGTCTATTTCTTAGGATTTTCTACACATAGGATCATGTCATCTGCAATACAGTTTTCCTTTTTCCTTTCCAAGCTACATGCCTTTTGGTTCTTTTTCCTTTTCTATTCTTTGCCTTATTGCAGTGGCTACAATCTCTAGCACAATGTTGAATAGTAATGAGAGTAGACATCCTTGCTTTGTTCCTAATCTTAGGCAGAAAGCATGCAGTCTTTTAAGATCAACACAACATTAGTTGTAGGGTTTTTAGAGATGCTCTTTACCAAGTTAAGGAAATTCCCTTCTATTCTTAGATTGTTCAGAGTTTTTAATTAGGAATGGATGTTGGATTTTGTCAATGATTTTTCTGGGTCTACTGAGATCATAATCATGTAGATTATCACCCTTAGTAATATGGTATATACAGTAATTAATTTTCGGATGTTAAACTAACCTTAATAATGGTGTTTAATTCTTTTTATATGTTACTTGATGTTGTCACATGGTTTCCAAGGCTCTATTCACTTTTTTCATTCTTTTTTCTCCCCATTATTCCAACTGGATAATTTTTGATCTACCTTGAAGTCCATGAGTTCTTTCTTCTGCCATTTCAAATCTGCTTTTGAGCCATTCTAGTGAATTTTTCATTTCAGTTATTGTACTTTTCAACTCCAGAATTTCCATTTGACTTTTTAGTGATTTCTGTCTCCTCACTGAGATTCTCTATGTGTTGAGCCATTGTTATACTTTCCTTTAATTCTTTAAGCATGATTTCTTTTAATGCCTTGGACATATTTATTGTAGTTGCTTTGAAGTCTTTGCTAAGTCCAACATCTGGGCACACTCAGAAACAATTTCCACTGACTGCTTTTTTCCCCTGAGTATTGGTCACCCTTTCTTTTCTTTACATGTCTGGTAATTTTTTACTGAAAACTGTAATTTTAGATATGATATTGTAGTAACTCTGGATTTGGATGTTCTCCCAACAGGGTTGTTGTTCTTACTGTTGTTTTCTTGTTTATTTATCAACTTGCTTGGACTAAATCTGTGGACTCCAACTCCTTCACAGTGCATGGCTACTTGTATCTCTACTCAATCTTTTAAAACTTATTTTTGTTTTTATTTTTAAACCTGGTTTCCTAGGAGTCACTCATGTTTTTACACAGCTTGGTGGTCAGCCAATACTTGTTGGTTATGTTTAAACACTCTGAGCCAGTAAAGCTTCTACCCCCTGCCTATGGATCTGTGTTTGGGTTGGGCAGCACATTACAAGTTCAGGCAGTTTTCAAGTATGCCCTGGCATTTATTAATACTTTATGCTAGGCCCTCTTGTGTCTCTTCTGCATATGTGCAGAATTTCACAGTTAGCCAGAAGGTATAGCTAGCTTGAGCCCTCTCTGATCTTTCCTGCATGTATTTAAAGCACTTTGGTGAGTTTATCAAGGCCTCCTATCATGTGCCATTTCCCAAATCTCCCTGATAAATTTCTGGCTCATGTGCTGGTCCATTGTTGGTCCCAACCAAGACAGTAACATCAGGCTCACTGAGCTACTAGCTAGCCTTTCTTGTTTGTTTGCTACTGAGATGTCTACTGTCACTTACAAAGCTGTTGGGCATCAGGCTTTTCACATTCCACTTCATATCAAAGAAGGCCACTCCTTCAGTGAAACTGCTGATTTTCATGGCTTTCCTTGCCCTTGTAGAACTACTGTGCTGAGTCTGGAGGTGGGAGATGGGAGCATCCCCAGGCAGGAACACCACAAAATCGTACTTTTCTTACCTGGAGTTCTGTAGTTATTCCTATGAATACATGCTTCTCAATTTGTTGAATGCCTTTTATTAATTTTCAGAGTCCTAAAATTGCTGTTTCTGACAATTTTGTTCAGTGCTATTGTTGCTTTTGGAAAGAAGATTTTCCCAGCTCTCACTCTGCCCTTTTGGTAGTCTGCCTTTAGAGCTATTTTTAATTGCTCTTTTTCATTCTTTCATACTAAGCTGGTCACCAAGGCCTGCTGATTCTTTCTCTGCAATGTCTCTCTGGGAGAAATGCTGCTTTCCTTGCCATTTTCAGAGCCACACCCGCCAAGATGACCAGCACCCATTCCTGAATTGCTATGATAGAAGCCTTCCTGCCACCAGTCAGTCCTGCATCTGGCTGCCACACTGATCTTATAGACACTGGCATAATCACTTCCCTTGCTCCTGACTGAAGAATGACTCTTTGCTGCGAAGAACATAAATTTCATACTGCTTAGCCTAGCTTTCAAGAAAGAATTCAACTGCCTGGATCTCATACAACATCATTTATGCCTGGAACTCCCACCAAGTTGAGTTTTTCTTTCCCTACTTATTCTTTGCCAACTTCCATTTTTCTATCCTTTCTCATACTGTTTCCCCTATGTGGAATGTCCTTATAATTTATCTCTCAATTTTTGGTTCACCAACTCCTAAGAAAAGCTTAATCAGGTGAATTCTTCTGTTCTTAATCATTCCTATACTCTACAGCCTTTTAATATTCATATATACATACATAGATTTTTAAAACATTTCTGACACAAAATCATGTTGGTTTGCAATTGGCCTTCAATTGTTTTCTGTATATGTTTTGTTGTTTCTCCAACTATTTTTTTCTCTTTAAAAATTTATTTTTTAGAGAAGTTTTAGGTTCGCAGCAAAATTGAACATGAGTTACAGAGAGTTCCCATCTTCATCTACCCGTGTCTCCAACTTTTAATTACACTCATTTTGAGGGCTTTCCTTGTTTACAAAATAAAAAATATTTTTTAGCATCTAGTACAGTGGTGGACATACAGCTAGTGCTTAAAACATGACTGTTGAATGAATAAACTAAAATGCTTCTTGATTTCCAATGAAAATTTTCAAAAATCTTTGGAAATGAACACTTTTGGATTTTTTTCCTTGTAGAATTTAACTGTTACCTATACTTTTGAAAGCAGAGGTGGTCTTAAAAATGTTTAAGAATTAGTGTGGCATGGAAACTGATCAATAAAAATGAGACAATAAAACAGAGTCCTGAAAATTGCTGGGCCCAGCAATGATCAATTAGTTCCTAGATCGTGGGTCCCAGAGGTACCAGACAAGAGTCTACAGTGGCAGGGGGTGAAAAATGAGGCAGCAGCTATTTGCTAAGTGGTATGAAAGTATTTAAATATTTTAACAATTGGTACAATAATATTGGGGGACACATTGAATATCATTTTTTTTGGCAAGTAGATATTCTCTGGATTTCATAATAGTTATAGAATATGATAAAATGGAATTCTGTCAAGCTATAAAATGGAATTTCTGGCAGGTCTGGATTTGGAGAGAAATGTGAGAACAGTAAGTCTCTGAAATGTTAGCTGCAAACAACAATAGCGAATAGTCAGGGGTCAGTTAAGCAGTACACGATCAGAGAGTACAAAAGTATCTGTAGGCCAAGACAACCCAACAAGGCAGACCCTAGATCATGTAACCAGAAGTTGGAGCTCAAATTAAGTAAGTAGGACCAGCCAAACAGATAGTCAGGAAATTCTAGGTAAGGATGGCAGCAAATAGTCATCTAGGAAGCAGAAATGTAATAATGGCAAGGAGACTGACCACCAGGCAACCTGTTCCCTGAGCTGAAAATTTCTTGTATGCTTCCCACTATGGCAGGAACCTATGTGAAGGCGTGACCTCTCTCTGCAGGTAAGGTTAGGTGAACCAGGGAGGAAGCCAAGTGGCACGTAAGTCTTTTAAAGAGAGACATTTATGGGTCTTGGTAGAGTGGTGACACCTCTTACCAAACAGTAGTGAACCTGACCTCAGTTTGCTAGGAGTGTATTACTGTACCGTGTATGAAGGGTAACAGAAGACATTTTTTATCACTACCTTGGCCTTGTAATTTAATTTCACATATGTTAAATATTTGGGGGTTTAAAAACACCTTCGAATTCCTTCCATCAGAGGATGCAAAAGAGAATCCAATTAACTAAAGGGTATGTTAAAAATATGTGATCTGAAAAGGCATTAGGTGCCAACTTAGAAACAAAGAGAGCAGGCCAAATGACTATTAGAATAATACTGAAAATCTTGAAAAATAACCAGTAACTGGTTTGTCTAAGAAGGAATTTTGGACACGGTGAGAGGCATGACTTAATTGAAGGTGTATTGCAAAGGGAGAGAAGTTACTGCTTTTCAGTTTTAAGTAGTGTAATAAATCATACACAACACCATAATTTGAGTTTACGAGGAAGGTAATACTCTTTAGGTTGTAAAAGTGACCTCCAGTGGGCAATAATGCTCTCAAATCTGTGGCCTAGGGAACTATATTTCATTGATCGTCACTTTTAAAAAGTCTATATAGGCAACAGTTTTCCACTATAACTTTCACATCCATTTAGCCAATTACATACATATGGTATTTATTGGTTTAATAATGTATCTGGATTGATTCATTAGTGTGAACTGTTAACAGAAAGGTTTTTTAAGAATATTTCCCCAATGATCTTCAAATCAACATCAGACATAGAGACATATAGAATAGTAGGAATGCTAAAGTCCTACCGAAATATTTTGAATTTAGAAGAGACATTAAGAATTAGAATACTGAATTAAAAATTAAGTAACTGCTGACATGGAGTGTGCATGCAGGTCCAAAATTAAACAAAACTTACTAGAAAATCTAGAAAACACTTTGGATTCTACTTATACTTTAATTTAGCTCCTATGAGATCATGAAAATGAAATTATGTTCAAAGAGATAACCTGTTGTGAAACACGAAGCTACAGGTAAGCTGAGGTACAGATTAAATAACCATACATTTTAGTCTTTTTAGTGTGAAAAGTCATTTTTAAACCTAAAATTTCATGCTTTTTTCAGATTAAAAGAGCTGTTATTCATCATTTCAGAAAAAAACTGTGGGAGAAGGAAAGTAATAAGTAAATTCGTGGGTTTTGACTCTAGTCCAAAATTATTTTATAGCTCAAATTAATAAGTCACTTGTGTGCACAATATCAGTGGATATATGCAACCTCTTGGAAATGTGGTCATGCTGTACTAAGCATAAATGAAATTATGAGTCAGTTATAAAATACATAATATTCAATCTTCTCACTACCTTCCCCTATAACTCACTCTTGGTTCTGGAAACTGCTTATATATCTGAAATGAAAGAAGTGAAAGATCACCATGAAAACAACATTCTCTATTACTTTAAGAAACTAAAAAGTCCAGCTATGAAGTGTTTCTAAATGGGATTTCAGCAAGGAGACAAAAGTAACCTTTGCTACAGGCAAACTTTCTTTCAATGCTCTGATGAATACTGATGAAGACAGACTTATTTATTATTCCCTCAGAAAATAAAATTGGTTCCTACTGTGGAGTAAATAAATCCAAAATTCACAGTCAAGTCTAATTGTGCTGTAACATGGGCGATATTTCCAGAAAATTGGCTCTTTTCCGAAAGAGAATGAGCTCTAAATACCCATGTTTAAGGCAACACTTAATACAAAATTCAAAAGGTGAATGCTTAATGTTGCTTCCTTCTAATCCTAGCATTGAATTGGCAAAATTTTCTGTAAAGGGGCAGCAGTAAACACTTAGGCTTTGCAGGCAATAAAGTCTCTAACTACTCATTTCTGTCATCGTACTATGAAAGTGGCCATAGGCAATGCCAAAATCAATGGCTGTGGTTGTGTTCCAGTAAAGCTGTATTTACAGGAACTAAAATTTGAATTCCATATAATTTTCACATGTCATGAAATATTATTTTTCTTTTGATTTTTTTTCTGACCATTTCGAAATGTGAATGACATTCTTAGGTCAGGTGGTAGACTGACTTTGGCTCAAGGGCCATAGTTTGCTGACTCCTGTTCTAGTCCATCAATGAATAAGATCTATCCAGTGGTGAGAAGAAGTTCCTCATGACTTTTCCTGCTGTGATATTTTTTTCTGAGGATACGATTAAATTCCTTAACTCTATATTTGTGTAAAATGAAAATTTCATATAATAAACATCAGCAGGAGAAATTTTAGTTCTATGATCAGGGATAAATTTGAGATAGAGAAAACCTTTCAAAATATAAAAATCAACAAATATGAAAGCACTTTCCCAAAACAAACATTAAAGTTGATGCTCCTTTTTTAATATATCTCATTTAGCACCCTAATGCATAAAAAGTAAACATCAAGTTATATTTTCAATTTGGGCAGCTCCAGGACCTCCTAGAAGCTGCCAACGGCAGTGATCATAACCAGTCTTTCCACACCCCATAGCATTCAGCACTGCTTGACATGCGAGCAAACAAAACAGGGAAGTTCGAAACCTACACTGAATCTGTGTAATACAAAAAGCAAGCCAGAACCCACTGCCATTTCTCTAGGATGATGATGTGGGGGTCTGTTGTTATGCAATGTCACTTAAGTATGCTTTTTATGTTAATAAAAAGCTTTATTAGCCTTGGGTAATTGTTGCTCAAATCTATGATGTTTGTGCCTCTTTAGATGCTGAGGAATGTAGTCACGAACAACACTATTCAGTGAATACTGACGTGTGTACTAACTACATTGTGGATGCTAGAATCATGAGGCAGCCCCGGCTACTTGAAGAAAGTAGTTTAGGACACCAAGGATGTACTCATATGCATGACAGGCTAGAACAATTAAAATTTATAAATAGGTAAAAGAATTAATGGAAATATATAATGAATTCCTAAGGACAGTTTCATGTATTCTATGGGAATATGGGAATACTCTGAGGTCAACATTTGGAAGTACTGGGATCCTTTCACAAAAAAATGTCCCTATAGGGCCACCACCAGAGAAAGCTTACTGGGCCAAACATTCTATTTCTGTCACTAATTTTACCAAATGAATTCTACCAAATCCAAGTCATTCTAATTTTCTTAGAAATCCAATTTAATTCCAACCTATAAACATTTACTGAGTGCCTTCTAAGTGCCAGAGGATAGACACTGAAAATACTGAGCTGAGTAAGACCCTGCCCTGGACCTCAAGGAGGTCACTGCCCATTGGGCTTAGGCCAACACGAAAATGGATAATGAGATGCAGTTTGATAAGTGTAATAATGTAAAAAGTACAGTTAGAGCAAAAAGGAAGGTGAGCTTTAACTCTCTTTATAGGTTTGGGGAAGGCCTATTGACTGTAGTGATGTCTTGGTTGACTCTGATAGATATAACAATTAAAATTCCCCTATGAGCAAGGAGAGCGTGGGCCAAGCACCGCACAGCGCAAGCAAAGACAGATGCACGAAAGCAAGCGACGTGGTGGCTCAGGACCACGTGACAGCAGAATGTGTGGGTATAAGTTAAGCACAGGGTGAACGGTAAAAGACGACATTAGAGACACAGGCAGGAACCAAATCACAATCTCCTTGGTTTTCATCCTGCACATCTGTGCCATTCAATATGTATGGGACTACTGAATACCTGAAATGTAGTAGTCCAACATCAGGAATGTTGTAGGTGTAAAATATATACCAGATTTCAAGTATGAAAAAAAAGTAAAATATCTCAACAATCTTAAAAGTTGATTACATGTTGAAATGATATTTTAGATTATATTGGGTTAAATAAAACATACTATTTCTTTTTATTTTTTTTACTGTGGCTACTAGAAAATTTTAAATTACATGTATGACATTTGATCCCTCATGTAGTAGTCCCTGCGGTTCCTCAACCACCATTTTCACCCCAAGCACTTAGGCCAGTGGTGGTCCTATTTCTCCCGCCAGTGACTAGTTGAGAGAAGGGCACACGACTGACCCAAGCCAGGCCTAGGAGCTATGCGGGAAAGATAGCTGGAGGGGTTCCTGATACAGATACCTTTGCTCAAGACACAAGATCAGATGTCTCCTTTTGGATGTGGCCATATTGCACACAACACAGAGAAGTACTGTGCCATCTTTCTATGAGTCAGAGGATGCAGTGGAGGGTGGCAGAGCTAAGAAATGGGGAAAACCTGAGTCCTTGCTGACATCAATGAGCTGCTTTATCAACCAACCCTGGAGCTCACCCTTCCTTTGAACTTCCTGTTATGTGAGATAATGAGGCTCCTTATTATTTATGCCAGTATGAGTCAGGTTTTCTGTTACTGGTAGCCAAAAGCATCCGGGCTGATACACTGCATTAGACTATAATTACCTCAAGGGCAAAGGAGTACAGGTACTATCATTTAAGATCATTAGTCTGCAAAAATTCTGTACACAGTTTACAGTCAATCAATATATTATTGTGATAATATATATTTGGATAATATGTGGGAAAGCTTTCCTTCTTTTAGCTCTAAAATACCATGTAACTGTAAGACATTATAGCATAATTATTCAGGCAAAGAGACTTTTAATTAATTAGAATATAACCTATGAGTAGAACTTAATCAAAAATAGAACAGAATACCCATTAGATTTGTAAATTGTTACACTGAATGGCTGTCCTTTCACTGAGAGTCAAAGCATACACACTGGGAACAATTCAGCTTAATTTTACCAATCTGGACATAAACTCTGAAAGGCAATGTAGCAAATGCAGCAAATATACAACTGCTACAGTTTATGCCTTATTATTGTGAGAGTTAAGCAAAATAATATGTGGAGAGTCTAGTACAATATTTAGCACATGGTAACACACTATATAAAAATTTGGTTCTTGTTTATTTTCCCTCATAGCATTTATTTTTAATTCCAAGTACAGATAGTTCCCAACTTACGATGGTCCAACTTAGATTTTTCAACTTTACGATGGTGTGAAAGCGATACACATGCAGCAGAAACTATACTTTGAATTTTGATCTTTCCCTGAGCTAGCGGTATGCGGTATGATACTCTGGTGATGCTGGGCAGTGGCAGCGAGCTGCAGCTCCCAGTCAGCCATATGATCACGAGGGTAAACAACTGACAAAGCAGGCTGAGCAGAGCTATGATGCTTGGTAGGTTAGGTGTGTCAAATGCATTTTCTACTTACTGTACTTTCAACTTACAATGGATTTATTGGGATGTAACCTCATCATAAGTTGAGGAGCATCTCTAATGTGCTAACTAACAATGCATTGTCATTTACTCTACATGGTAGTCTTGCTTTTGTGGACTAGAAGTCAGACTACAGTAAATACTAACATACATCTGGTATAATTCACTGGCTGGTTAGTGCTTGGTTAGGTGGTTGATTTGTTAATTCATTCTTTTATTTATATGAAGCAAGTTCCAAACCTAAGCTCAACACAATAAGGTAGGCAGCAGTAAAACTATTAACTAGAAATTAAGCTAAAGTATTTTCATTAAGCTACACCTACTTTCACAATGTTTGTGAGATTAGTGATATTAACAATGTGATCGGGATGAAGATGAATAAAAAGAAAACATAAAGATAGGAAAGGAGGTTTATGACTTTGGGGCTGTAACTAGAAGGTGACTAATGTAATTAAAGGAAACAGACAGGAAGAGGTTCTCAGTAACATCTGACATGATAAAGAAAGATGTACAAAGGGTGTAGGCCAAAAGGAGAGAGTAAAGAATACTTGGTGAGTTATAACAAGCTAGAAAATTCCAAAACTTTTCTGCACTATTACTAAGGATTTTGCTTTTAATTACATACATCAGCCAATATAACTTTAATTTCCAAATAGAGTATGTGGAAAAATATTGAGAACCTTCACTAGCTCAATCTTAAAAAAAATAAATTTGTTCTTTACTCAACTTATAAATAAGAATTATCACTCATCATGGAAACCACAACATGATGTACAATTTTTAAATTTCATCAGGCAATTGGCTGACCACGGACTAAGACTGTAAGTTAGTTTTCTTTGCACGCTCCAGTGTCTAGTGGAGTCCTCCCACGCAGTTGTTCAGAGTTAGCTCATGTTTGCTGAAGAAATTAGTTATCTGGAAATTGAAACTACGTTTTTGTTCTGGACAATTAAACATTCTAAACCAATGTGAATTTCTAATGTCACATTTGTTGTGATGAATAAGGCAAACACATGTAGAACATTCTCTCCCAGACACCATGGGGACCTCCAGGCAAACACAGCCTGAACGACGGCCCACTGTCTGGATGAGAAGTCAGAGTTCCCAAATGGGAACAGACCTTTTCCCTGAAGTCAGACAGGGGTTGGCTTAGACGACTTTTTGGAGACTAATAATTATTCTAGGAAGTCTGAAGCAGGCCTTAACTAATCAGTGGCATTTGGTGAAGCTCTAAACCAGGCTATGGGTTAAATTTAGTGCATTCCAAGGTGGATCCGACAGACCCAGAGAGGATAGGAGAGGCCTGGGAACATCATCCTTTCACATTTCCTCACGGTCAGTACTGTGTGAGTAACTGAAAAAAGAATGAATCTGGTTTTTTGTCTTTAAATTTAGGTTTATTCAAGTATTATCTACATACAGTAAGATTTACCCTTTTTAGAGTATAGTTCAGTGAGTTTGACAAATGTATACAGTCATGTTTCTACCACCGCAATCACGATGTGGCACACTCCATCACCTCCCCAAATTCCCTCATGGTACTTTGTAGTCGGTCCCTCTCTGTACTCAGCCCCTGGCACCCACTGAGCTGTCCCCTAGCCCCATAGTTTTCACTTTTCCACAATGTCATACAAATGGCATCTACAGTATGTAGCCTTTTGAGTGGTTTCACCATCACGAAACTGGCAACAAGGCCAGTGAGACTGGGACACTTGCGTCAGTGAATGGGAGAGTGGTGGGGACTGAAGTTGGAGACGTGGAGGGGCCAAATCACACAGGGCTTGTGTGCCCTAACAAAAATTTTGCATTCTATAGTAGGTGTGATGAGAAGCCACTGGAAGGTTGTGAGCGGTTGAGCAATGTGATCTGATTAATTTAAAAATAATTTTGGCTACTATGTGAAAGGCAGACAATAGTGGAACAAAATTAGAAAAAAGGGGGCTAGTTTAGAGGCTACTGCAGTCATCTGGGTTAAAAATGATAGTGACATAAACTGGAATGGTAACACTGGAGGTGCTGAAAAGTGGTTGTATCAGAGATGTAATGCAGAGGAAGAGATACTGGGCCTGGGTGTAGCATGTGAGGGGGAATGGGGAGTCAAGGACAGCTCCCAGGAGGGCCCGGGCAACCAGGAGGGTGGTGGTGACATCCACCAGGATAGGGGAAAGGAAAACACAGAGGAGAGACAGCAGGTGTGGTAGGGGGACGTGGAGAACTAACAGTTCCTTAAGTTTGGACACCAGCACATAGATGACATTGAATCTTTGTCCTGATCATTTTGCATATCTGTACTAACCTTTGATAGAGAAATTTCACCTAACCATCCCTGTTCTACCACTTTTCAACGCAGTGGGCACCAGGTGATACATTGTCTCTACTTCATTGAGTTCCTAGAATTACATTTTTTAAAAATAAGAAGAGAAGCTATAAAGGCTCAAGACTAGAGAGTTCCTCCATTTCTCATCTTTATTTTCTACACAAGGAAGAACAACCTGAGTTTCATAAGAAGAACTACCTCAAAATTTGACAAATACTTTTTTTCTCAGAATACAGATTCTGTTTGTTCAACTGTATTGGCTCAAATGGATTAGGAATATAAACATTTTTTTCAGACAATCATAATTTTTCTTGATTTAAAATGTCTGCCTGTTTACTAGCATTTACAAATCAACGGGTGAAAAAGCATTTTGTGGTCCACGTTTCCACCTTAGAGATCAAGTTTATGCTGCTATGACAAAGGAGTACCTTCTGCTGAGACAGACTCTCGGGCTGGGGAGGAGGAAATGGCAACACAATGTAAAAAGGCCAGAGGGTGTGGAGTGGAGGTTTACTCTGTCTCCTTTCCCCAGGGAACCCAATTATCCAGGTACTGGAGGAGAACTGACCACACTATTGCCCCACTTTGCACCTCTGAGGCCACCACAGTGGAGTATTTTTGATGCACAGGATGATTACTCCTGTCATGGCTCTAGTCATTTATTCATTCACTAATTTGACTGTTATGAAAATGTTTCCTGAAAGTTTCTTTTTTTATCTTAAAATTTCATGCAAATTTGTCATCTATATTTGCATTTGCTTTAATACAGAAATGTCTTTATTTACTTACCATTGAATATAATGGACATTCCAGAGAGATGTAGTATAACCTATGTACAGTTGTGCAGGTTGTACACTGCACACCTCAATGGGGCACCATTTGCACTGTAGTTACTGTGGATTTGTCTATTAAAAATTATTCTGTCAGATGCTAGTAAAATGCCTCGAGGAAGAGGCACTTTTTTCCCCCTAATTTGTAAAGGTGCCATATGGGCAGACAACAGCCCTGGATTTTGAACCTTGGCAAATGAACTTGACAGAAGCCTAAACCAGCCTTGTCATCTTACATAAGAAGCCAGCTTGCAAAGAGGTGAAGAAACAAGGTTCCATAGCTAATGCACGACAAAGCTGAGTTTGATCCCAGTCTCCATTCCCAGTTCAGTGTTCTTCTATAACCACATGCCAGCTCTGCTAACAGTGCGTTGCTTTTCTCAGATGTGTGGGTTACTGATATAATACTCCTCCATTTCTTTGCTCAGCTTCAGAAGACCTTTGCAGAATGGGTATCCCAGGCTGCTCTTGCTGTTTGTTTCTACCATAGAGTAGGATATAGAGACAGATACAGAGGTAGCTATGCTGCACTTGCTAAATATTCTAAGGGGTGAAGCTGCGAACAGGAACCATGTCTAACATTCTCCCCATGTATCCTTAGCACCTAGCCTATAGCTAAATTATAGTTTATACAAGGAAACGTAAAACTTTCTGTACGTTAGTTTAGGCTAAGCCCCTCAGGTCCCTACTGTACTCTCTTCTGCAGCGAGGGCATATGTCAGTGTAAACGTCTGAGAAGCACTGGAGTGGTCTCTAAGCTGCTTTCCAGATCAACATGCTATAACTGTTTATTTTTGGTTGGGCTCATTCAACCAGGAACAGGAAGGTCAGCTATAGAATCATAAAATGGTAGACTGGAATAGACCTTGTAGTCATCTAACCCAACTTCTTCATTTAACATTCCAGGAAACAGAGTCAGCAGGAGGTGACAGAAATCCACCCAGGTAGCCACAGCTAATCTATGCTATGGATAGATTTTTTGGCTATCAATTCCTGAATACCATAATACCTCCCACTAACTAACAAATAATGATTGGACCAGAGAGGGATGTACCCTTAAGAATGTTTTCCTTGGTCTTGAGTTGAACAATGATAAATTATGAGTTTGAGAAGGCAGACTATTTATTCTTCCCATGCAAGAGGCACTACTAGAAGGAAAAAAGATTAGTCAGGTAAGACTATCAGAAGTCCTCAAATTTACTGAAAAATGGATATAAAGTGGGTTATTGGGTTATAATTATTCCGTATGTGAATGGTTAATTTAGAAAGCATAGCTTGTTAGTCATACAGTAAACTGTGTATGTCTATTTACTCTGACTCCAGGCTAGAAATTCTATGACCTAGACCATTAGTTTAGTCTAATGTGATGATTATTTTAATTGAAAATATGTATTATCTTATAAACAGGATGTATTCTCAAGCTGCTATTTAAACAATCAAATGATTTTTTTAATTAAAAAGCAATATACTTTACAGATTTTAAGCTTTATTTCAGAATAAAACTTTAAAAGTAAAAACAACACTGGAACTTCATTTCAATAATATCCCAAGTTGTGGGACTAAGCTGATGGTTCTGAAAATTCACATGGTTATTTTATATACAGTCATGTGCCATATAATGATGTTTCAGTCAATGACAGACTGCACATACCATGGTGGGCCCATAAGAGTATAATATCATATTTTTATTGTACCTTTTCTATGTTAAGATATGTTTGGATACACAAATACTCATCATTGTGTTACAACTGCCTAGAGTATTCAGTACAGTAACATGCTGTACAGGTTTGTAGCTGAGGAATAATAGGCTCTACCATATAGCCTATGTGGTAGTAGGCTATATCATCTAGGTTTGTATAAGTACACTCTATGATGTTTGCACAATAACAAAATCACCTAAAGACACATTGCTCTCATTAAGTGATGCATGACTGTACATTCTATAAAACTTTGTTCCACAGAACCAAATGAGCATATTATAGTGAGATTCCAGTGTTATCTACATTGTTTTGTTGGTCCTTCCTCTCATATATAATTACTAAAGATTAAAAATAACTTCTAGGGCAATTATTTCTTCCTTGTAAGAGAATTCTATATTTAAATTAATAATGGACTACAAATAAGAAGTCTAAAATAATTTAAATCTTCTAGGATATCAGTTTCCCAACACAAACAATTTTTTTTTCAAAATTCTAGCAAATGGTGCCAGCAGGTAACACATTAAGGAAAGCAAAGCTGTATGTGTGCACATAGCTTCCATTTTGATGGCCTCCGATTTCTGAGCAGGGCCATAACACAGCAAAATGGCAGTGGCATATTATACCTGGTCATGGCTGGCTTCAATGGAGTTTCCAATAGCATGGAAAGTCATCTGCACAGGGGCTAATGTCAGACAGGTCACATACTCTTTGCCACTTTGTCTATCACAGTAGTGAACCTATAACAGAACACACGCAATCTGCTGAACACCGTTTTAAGAGGGAGCCAGATGCAATAGGTCCTTTTTCAAAGGGTCTAGATTTCAAGAAAAATTCAAATAATTGATGCAGACCAAACTTCAAATATTTAAAAACTTACTGGAATCCTCCAATATCTATGAACAAACTATTAATTCCATCTAAGTCTTTTTTAGGTTTTAAGGGAGCTTGGGAAATGCTATACAAAGTGCTTTACAATTCAGGAGTCCTCAAACTATGTTGAGTTGTATAATTATTTCATTATATATTACAATGAATAATAATAGAAACAAGTACATAATAAATGTAATGCACTTGAATCATCCTGAAACCATCCCCCTAACCCCACCCCCAGTCCGTGGAAAAACTATCTTCCATGAAAACAGTCCCTGGTGCCAAAAAGGTTGGGGACCACTGCTTACATTACGGCTAGTGGAAAAATTCACAACTAAATGCTACACTTATATTTAAGGTCCAGCTTTTCATAATGCATGGTACATAAAGCGCTCAAGTATAAGTCAAAGTTCATTTTATTCTGGTGAAAATTTGTCAGCCTGACTGTTCTCTCATCTTTGACTCTATGTGTATGTGATTGCCACTTAATTGATGGTGACATTCTTCTATTTCTACATTATAGTCCCTACAAAACCACTGTTAAATATATATATTTACATAAAACTATATCATATTGTTTGAAATTTTGACATTGCAATCAAATTGAATTAAATTGAAATGATTTGTAATGCATAGCCCAAAATAAAGTTGCCATAATATTAGTTTTCATTGAGTGAAATACAACTAACCATTATTAAGACCACATGTAAGATACACTCCATATCAGAGGGAGGGTACATGGGGATAGAGGAGAGTGAGTCCATCTTCCTATTAAGAAAATTTCCATCCTTCTATTTATCTACCTTCAAAAAAGTTCTTTCAGTGTTTTTTTAAATTATAAGCTAATAAAGTAAAAAGAACATTGCTTTTATGATAAATTAATGAAAATATACCCATAGAATGGAAAAGGATTCCCACTAATTATATTAGAGAGAAAATTGGTTTTCTAAAGCTATAACTTACTCAATTTGTTAAATGTGTGTAGATTTAAGGTAAAGGCTTAAGTGAAAATCTTGAATTTGTGAGGAAGAAAATTAAAACACATACCTGAATTAGTTCCTTGTCTTAGGTTTTATTCTACTTGCTGCATAATGTCCACATACCTTTATTACAGAATATAGCCCACAATTACTTTGTCATATATAAATGGATCTGACTGAAAATTACAACAATATGAACCCTAGTCTAATGGTTTAATAATTCAACCTTTTTAAACCACTAGGGTTAAGAATGGCCATCATTTTCCCTGGAGGTAGGGAAACTTCCTCCTGGGAATCTATAAAAATAGTTTAGAGCTCAAATCAAGTCAATATAAAAGCCTTGTTTCCAAAGTACTATAAAGATTTTGTTATAAAAATATTTTTTCCAAGTTAACCTTGGGGAAAAAGATTTGACAACAGTTTTAATTCACTGCATTATACCTCCTGAGCAAATTAAAAGCTCAGTCAATGCATATGAGCTCAAGAATATGGAAGTGTTGTTTACTATGTGTCAGCTAGGTATGATGGGGGAAAATGAAACTTACCACATAACAGGTTTATGCAAAAGCCAATAAATGGTGACACTATAATAGCTACAGTTAACAACCATTTATAGTATAGTTAAACTATA
Organism: Varecia variegata; assembly: GCA_028533085.1. Lineage (NCBI taxonomy): Eukaryota > Metazoa > Chordata > Mammalia > Primates > Lemuridae > Varecia > Varecia variegata. The sequence goes on along the minus strand of CM052438.1, from coordinate 71,208,148 downwards.
TGTCTGATATAATGCTATTATAAAACATGCTCTCTTTAAATTTAATAAAATATAATCACCCTTTTGACATCAATTGGAAGTCTGTATAAAAGACATGACACTCTCCTAAATATAAAGAGTGACACTGAACACACTTATATGTCAACCAACTTATAGCAGCTCTATTTTTTCTCCAAGAGAAATGAAAATTATAAAGGACAAGACAATTCCAGTCAAAAAGATAAGCTTCAAACTTTGTTTCCATCAGGGGCTCAGATACCATTATTGAAAGATTTAACTTTTCTCCTAACTGTATACAATTCATTGTAAGCCTGTAAGTATCTAATAAAATACCGTGTGTCCTGCAGACATTCAATATTAGTGTATACATATAACTAGAATATGAAAGATAAATGTAAAAGTACAAGCTAGCACACAGCTGCAAAGATGTCACAGTGGCCAGTGAAGTGATAGAGACTGCTGGCTGCCCCTCACTATTCTTCCACTGTCAATCTTAGCTGGGCACTGGGATACTCACAATAAAAACCATATTTCCCAGGCTCCCTTGTAGCTACGACAGGCCATGTCACTAAGTGGTCTGGAGACGGAAGAATTCTGAGGCAGTTTTGTGGAAACTTTTTCAAAGGAGACTTTAGGTGAGTGCCTTTTTCTTTTCTTTACCCATTTCACCAACCTGCTGCTTGTAGTATAGATATTACCATCTTTGACCATGAAAACAAGGACCAAAACCTATATGATAGAGTGGTGAGTTTGAAGGAACCTGGGACCCTGAGGACTTCATGGAAAAGAACCATAATACCAGCCTTAGACTGCAAGCTTATGGGCCTTTATGTGAGTGAAAAATAATCTCTATTTTGTTTAAGTCACTGGGCTTTTTATCACTCACAAAAGAACCTAATTCCAGCAAAATTTCTCCTATTATCCCAGAACTGACACTAAACCCATGGCCAACAATAAAAGGAGCTCTAGAGAGCTACCAACATTTAGGGCTAGGCCTTATCCCCCACCCTCTTGTAGGAGTCAGTACAACTGTTTGAATCACAAAGAATACACAGAGGAACAAGGGATGGGGAGGTGGACAGAAGGGAATCATGGGATTGTCAGCCTGATGAGGAATATAGTATTTCCAATTAGTGAGGTAGCTCTATGAGAATAGCCGGTATAGAGTGGGAATACTTGGATGAGAGAAAGACTGACATTTCATTCCCTGGTGGGAAACTTGTTAAGAATTGAACCTGTCAGCCCACTTTGAAAATAAATTTTGTCTTAGTTTGATATATGTCCCTGGCAGCTTGGAAGCATATGAAAATACAGAGACTGGGCGTGGAGATATCTGAGAGCTTACTGAAGGAGTCCTGGGCATGAAGGGTACCTGAAAAAATGAAAAGGATAAAGCAAGACTTACTCACTCTAGATCTCCATAGCCCTTGGAGGGAATGAAAGAGAATCTAGCAGAAGCCAAAGGGCTACTTAGGCCAGCCAGAGTAACACCCACCAACAGAGGTGTTCGGGAGCATGGAAACATGGCTGCCCTTGGGGCAGAGTGAGCAGGGAGAAACTGACCACTGACTCAAGAAAACCATGTACATAATCTATATGGAAACCCACAGTGGAGACCACCAGCAATGGATGAAACCAGGCTAAGAGAGACACCTTCCCCTACTCCAGTTCCCCTCCCAACACCAGAGGAGTAAGGCCATGAAACAGAGGTAGAGTGTGCAGGAAAGTGTCTGAGAACCAGATCAAGCTCCTACCCTGCCAACCAAACACACTCAAAGACACTGGAGTGAGAGGAGGAGGAGAGAAAGAGATTGATGTGCACCCTCCCTCCTCTAAGTCTCTTGAGCCAAAACATATGGCTTGCAATGAAGGGATAAGAACTTGGAATTTTACACTGAACTGGACTACATTTTTAAAAACTAAAGGTAACTGGAAAACTATGAGATTTGCCAAAGAAATCACAAAGGAACATCAGTGGGAAATTTGACAAAGCACAGAGGAAAACAGTGACTGCAGAAATATAAAATCATTCCATGTTATACCCCCATTGCATTGATACTGTCCAATAAACCAGACAAAAATATGTGAAAAAATATATGAAACTATTACTTGAGGACCCAACTTTGAATTGAACAAAAAATAATAATATGCTGATAAAAGACCTTAAGAAAGAGTCACTTTTTACATTCTTGACCAATGACTGATAAAAACAAGTTTGATATGGCTCTTTTTAGGTATATGTTTTCTTCTTGGGAATAAAAGCATTAGTGTTCAAAACTGTGAAATAAAAAAAAATGTGAATGACATTGGAATTCACCCTTCTAAATCTTTGCTTCCTATGAGTCAAAGCATTAGCAGGAAACAGGAATCTTAGAACACTATATTGAAATAACTAGGGCAATAAAATTCCATTATGTTCTGCAATGCATAAATTTTCAGAATTGGGTAAAATCTTTCTGTTAGAACAAAGCAGTGTGTTCCTACAAATGTGGCCCTGGAAATTCCAATATACAATTTCACAGGACCTTGATTTTGGTGAAAGAAAAATGAATAAAGATAATTTTAGAAGATTACAAGTCAACCTCCCTATGTTTACTTTAAGATTTATTATTTATAAATCATATAATTTTGCTCCCTTTCATACTCTAACATGTAAGCAACCAATCTTGATTTTTATAATGTTGTAGAACTTGTTCTGGATTTATAACACCATCAACTACTATAAATTGACTTTTTATTTTTTTCTCATGAATTTACAAAAATTATTCCACTGAAAGGTGTGTCAGAATTTCCAACATGTCAATTAAATAACATGGCTTTCTTTGATGTTTGCAAATCTATAATAATTTTTATTTTACAGTAAGTATCCTACTTTGATTTGTAATCCCGTAAGTCCGGATGAGATACTATACTTGTACATTCTGACATTGATCTCTCTTCAATGGATTTCTTTTTCCTGAAGAGAGAGACATAAATCACTTGAACTATTCATATAATGTGAGAAATAAAATACCATAAGTCTTAAAATAATTAACATAAAAAACCAGGTATTTGAATTTTTTCATACCTGTTTGAAAATATGAGGGGCCATCCAAGTGAAAATTTAGATTCTCTACCCCCATCTCCCAAAAAAATGTTGAATCAGACTGTTCCCTACAGGGCTGAAGTGCCTTGATGTTGCAAGACTACTAAACATTTTACTAATCTCACCAGGGAACTGGCTAACTGCTTGTCTGTCAGATGTTTTGAATGGCCACCCCTGTGGAATAAAAATGAAGAGGGTATGAAAAAGACCCATGTTTAAAGAAAGTTGCCTGTTAGATCATTAAGGAAAGATAAAGGCCTGTATATTCATATGTGGTACATAACACAATCAGTGTATCAAGAAAACATGTTTGATTAGCACACCTTAGGTTCATCAACTACGGGGTCTGCTTCACAGCAGTGGGCAGTGATTCCATCGCAGCATTGCATAGAAGCCCTGCACAGAAGAGTACAAGACAGCAAGGAGCTGAAGACCAAAAGTTTAACAATAAATCTTAGGATACTCAAAACATGCTTGATTCTTGCAGAGTCTGCACACCAGCTGTACAAAAGACCTAAATCTTTATTAATGCAGAATAGCATGTTCTTGGCAAGGCTCAAAATAGATTTGCTTCATAAATATTGACCTAAATAAATAGATTAAGTTGCTTTTAAACATTTCTTAAATACTTTTAGATCACTTGATGACAAGTAAATTATCTTACTTATTTGGGTCAACTATGGCCAACAGTACAAATCTACATTATGTTATTAATAGTTCTATTTATAACTAATGAATTAATTTATAAGCAATCACTAAATTAGTTTATTCATGATAAGTATTTAGAACTGTGGCTGGCACATGGTTAGGATTAAAACAATATCAGACAGTTATAATGATTATAACACATCCCTTCAAAATGTAATAAAATAAATGCTAAGATATATAATTATTAAGAACAATATTAATTAGAATAATGTCTATTACTGAGTTTCTCTTAGGTTTTTTTTCCCCAATCCTTTTCATAACTAACAAATACTACATCTACTCATTTGTAACAAAAATGTGAATATACATTTAACATGCTCAGTCATGTACCAGTGACTTAGTTGATGCAAATTCTGTGTTTCACTCTAAATACAATATGCCTGCCACATTAATGCCTCTAAAGAGATAGGGATAAATGAATGAATGAAATCACATTACACAGACTGAGACACAACTTGCAATTATCTTTTCTCTCTTTTAGAAATTCTATGTTTGGGATAAGCTTTGAAAATTACATGCTTATATTTGGTGTTCAAAATCTGGCAGTGATGTGTAAAGATTTCTTTCTAGTATAAGCCACAGATAAAAACTGCCTAACAAACGCAACAACAGATACGTTGTCAGTATCGTTAAGGGAGATAATGGCATTCTTACTGTAAGTGATGAGCGTGTATGTGACAAAAATTTTAAACATTTTTGGTTTTTGGTTTCTATTGACTAATGCCAGGCAGGGGTGGGGAACCTGTGGCCTTCTGATTTCAAGATTGTTCTTTTTTAACCACCAAAGGAGACAAGAAAAGCTTCATCTTTCTCTACCGAACCCCTTTTAAAAGGATTTGTTCTGTAAAATTTGGATTCAGTCGAAAGGCCACACTTAAGGACCTAGAAGGCCCCATGTGGCCTTAAGGCTGCAGGTTTCTCACCCCTGCTGGCAGGCAGTTATTTGTACACACACACACACACACACACACAATTATTCTAGTTTTCCATTTCTATAACACTACTCATGTTTTGAGATACCCACATACATTCATTTACATATACAAAACAAACCACATTAAAATCTAGAGGGCTTTGTAAAAAACTAACCTTTTAATAAGAAAAACTCTCTTCAAGGTCAAAGGAAAATTACAGTTATATAGGCATTCAGTATACCATCAAAGTTAAAGTAATACAAACTCTTCTCTCAATAGGGCCAACTCTACTACTCTTCATGTATTAGAATTCTACTGTATTGGCCGGGCGCAGTGGCTCACGCCTGTAATCCTAGCACTCTGGGAGGCCCAGGTGGGTGGATCGCTTGAGGTCAGGAGTTTGAGACCAGCCTGAGTAACACCAAGACCCTGTCTCTACTAAAAACAGAAAGAAATTATCTGGCCAACTAAAAATATATATAGATAAAATTAGCCGGGCTTGGTGGCGCATGCCTGTAGTCCCAGCTACTCGGGAGGCTGAGGCAGTAGGATCGCTTAAGCCCAGGAGTTTGAGGTTGCTGTGAGCTAGGCTGATGCCATGGCACTCACTCTAGCCCAGGCAACAGAGCAAGACTCTGGCTCAAAAAAAAAAAGAATTCTACTGTATTGAATATCACTTCAGAAAATGGGTATCAAAGACAAGACCTTACAAATCTTTTCATTATATGCTGGTTTAATTAATAATGGCATTTAATTTTTTAATAAAAATATTGGAATATGGTGCTTTCTACTCAGGAATTGCAGATTTTAGAAACATATAATATGTATTTGCATTTAAAATACAGTTACATTCATGATGAAAGACCATTTATAACTTCTACTCCAGATAGAGTTACTTTTCCTTATCCTTCCTGCTTAAGTGCAAGTATTCTGGATATTATATATAAAACAAACATAAGAGAACTCAAAAAGGGAGAAGAAAGACCAACTAGAGTCTTTGGGTCCTAAGGAATAATTCCAGTGGTGAATTCCTGGGTTTTCTTTTTGCCTTACATATCCTAGACTGGGTGCTAAAGAAGCCAGCAACCTGAAAATATGCCAACAGATATAGGGAAAAAAAAAAAAAAACCCTAAGAAAGCCTGCTCTCTCTAACCAAAGGACCAGGAAAGGACTAATCTAGTAACATAAAAAACTTTTAGACAATAACAACTCTACCCCAGGCAAACACCAGGGAAAAAAATGGCAGATCTACCCCCTATCCATAACAGTAAAGGTCAAATGGGGAGCCTACACTTTCATCCTTACCAGATTGTAATGAGCTGACCCAACTCCCCTGCTAGAGTTGTGACAAAGAAGGCCAAATGAGGACTCTGAACTTTCATCTCTGTTGGATCCCTGGACTTTCACTTCTACCCGGTGATGAGGCACCCTAACCCTCATTGCCCAGGTGGTGTCAGGAGAGGCACAGTGGGAGGTCAGGACCTTCAGCACCACCCAGCTGTAACAACAGAAGCTACTACGGTGTCAACAGAAGTTAGATGGAAAACATGAACTTCCAGTAACAAGTTGGCATCCCTATTTCCTAGCTGGCACAATGTCAGAGGCTTACTAAAACAGAAGTTTTAGGAACATAATACCCAAAATGTCCAGAATTCAATAGAAAATCACTTCCTATATCAATAAACAGAATAATGTCAACCTGAATGAGAAAAGACAATCACCAGATGCCAACACCAAGATGACACAGATGTTAAGAGTTATTTGACAAGTATTTTAAAGTAGCCATCATAAAAATGTTTTAATAAGCAATTACATACACACTCAAACAAATTTTTAAAAATAGTCTCACCAAAGAAACAGAAGATAACTCAATAGATGGGCTTAACAGAAAAATAGAGAGAACAGAGAAAAGAATCAATTAACTTGAAGATAGAAAAATATAAATTCCCCAATCTGAAAAACAAAGAGAAATCAGTTTGAGAAAAAATAAACAGAGCCTCTCAAGGGTCTGTAGGAGCATAACAATCTAATATTTGTGTCACAAGAGTCCCAGAAGAAGAAGAGATAATGGATAGGACTGAAAAAGAATTCAAAGAAATAATGGTTGAGTCCAGCCTCGGTGGCTCACGCCTGTAATCCCAGCACTCTGGGAGGCCGAGGCAGGTGGATTGTTTGAGCTCAGGAGTTTGAGACCAGCCTGAGCAAGAGTGAGACCCTGTCTCTACTAAAAATGGAAAGAAATTAGCCAAACAACTAAAATATATACAAAAAATTAGCCGGGCATGGCTTGGGCCCAGGAGTTTGAGGTTACTATGAGATAGGCTGACATGGTACTCACTCTAGCCTGGGCAACAAAGTGAGACTCTATCTCAAAAAAAAAAAAAAATAAATAATAATAATAATGGTTGAAAATTCACCCAATTGTGGTAAAAGATATAAACCTACACTTTTAAGAAGCTGGGTAAGCTCCAACAGGATAAACACAAAGAAATCTCCTCTAAGACATAATATTCAAACTTCCGAATATTAAAGACAAAGAAAAATCTCAGAAGCAGTGAGAGAGAAATAACTCCTTACTTATAGAAGTAAAACAATTAGAATGGCAGCAGCTTCTCAACAGAAACCATTGACACCAGATGGAATTGGGACATTTTCTAGGTGCTGAAAGAACCGTCAACCCAGATTTTTATGTCCAGCAAAAACAACCTTGAGGAATGAAGGGGAACCCCAAACATTCTCAAATAAAAGGAAACTGAGAGTTTGTTGCCAGCATACCTACTTTGAAACAATGGCTAAAATTAAGTTCTTGAAACAGAAAGAAAATGATAAAAGCAGGAATTTCGGGACTCCATTAGGAAGAACAAATACAGAAAAGAGTAAAAATATTGGTAAATACAACAGATTTTCCTTCTCTTCTTGAATTTTCTAAATTATGACATTTGAAGCAAAAACTATAATACTGTCTGATGTGGTTCTCAATGTATGTATAGGAAATACCTAAGACAATTATGGTATAAATAGAGTCATGTAAAGAGCACTGAGAAGGGTGGAGCATCACTTCTGTGATATTTTTACCAAAAATGCACAACCTCAATCTGATCATTTGAAAACATTACAAAAACTCAACTTCAAGAACATTCTACAAAATAAGTGATCAGTGTTCTTCAAAAGTGTCAAGATTATAAAAGACTAAAACTATTACTTGATTAGAAGAGACTTGAATGTGCTAAGTGCAGTGTGGGATCCCATACTGGATCCTGGGCCACAAAAAGTTCATTAGTAGGAAGACTGGCAAAATTTGAACAAGGTTTGTAAATTAGTTAATGGTATTGTATCATCATTAATTTCCTAGTACTGATAATTAGACAATGGTTATACAACTGTTAATGTTAAATTTAATATTATTTTTCTACTTTTCTGAAGTCTAAAATTCTCTTTTAACAGCCATTTATAATAGGAAACAAAACCCTTAGTGTTAAGAATTAATGAGACTTGAAGAAAGCCAAGAGCCTATTAGAGTAGATGTTAGACAAAACTTAAGTTTTTCTATGTGTATCAGAATTTTATATTAAAAGAATCTTCAAACAATGAAAGAAGAGAATCAGTGGAGATTAAATTATCTCTTAATTAGAAAAACAAAGTTACTGGCACAATATAGTACTTTCTACCTTTGATATAGGAAGGGAAATGGATGTAGTAAAAAATATTTCTGGCATAAGAGGCTGGAAAAATCACACTATCCAAAGCATCATGAAAAAGAAGAGTTAAAGCTTCCTTCATAAGTCAGAGTTTTAGAGGGCAAAAAATTATAATATAGGCCTATGCATAAGAAGCCTAGTAATGGGGACCAAGAAGCCTGAACCAAGACACATTAATACATGCTACTTGAGTTGCAAAAGCTAAGTGGAAATAAGTTGCTGCTTAAGATGCAAATTCAAATTAGTAGCAAACATCAAAGATTATTTTTTAGATATCTGTACTTTTACTCTAAGAAAGTATTACTATCACTATCTCAACTTTCTCCCCTATTATTCACTTCATTACAAAAAGTTTCCACTGAAGCTACTCTAACAGGGAGCAGTAACCACCTAAATGACAACTCTATTAGGTTCTTCTTTGCAACATTTGTCACAGAAGTTGACAGAGAGCCAGGAAAGACCATTATCCCAGAGGCTAAGAGAAAAGAAAGTTCAAGAAGAAAGACGAAGTTTGGAGTTTGACTTCAGCCAGGTTAAATGTCTCAGAAAACAAAACTCAAAACTATCCAGGGGAAAGTAACAGAATCCAGAGTCTCTGTAATGTATCATTTACAGTAGTCAGGATGCAACCCAAAATTACTTGAAACCTAGAATAAACAGGAGAAAAGGTGATTCATATTCAAAAGAAAAGGCAATCAATAGAGACCAAACTCAATATACCAGAAATGTTGAAATTAACAGAAAAGGTGCTTAATACACTTATGCTTACTATACTCAAAGATGGAAAGGAAAATATATCCACCACAATGAATGAATGGATAGGAAATCTCAGCAGAGAAACATAAGCTAATAAAAAGAACCATATGAAAATTCTAGAAATGAAAACAACAATATCCAAAATAAAAATAAAAATCACTGGATAAAGGAGATACAAGAGTCGGTGAACTTACAGGTCAATAGTAATTATACAATCTCAAGTTCAGAGAAAAAACTGTACAAAGCCTCAAGAAATCTGTGGGACAATATAAAAAATACATGTAAATGAAGTCCCAGGAGAAGATGAGAGAAAAAAACCAAAAAAAATTATTTGAAGAAAATATGGTCAAAAACTCCCTAACGTGATGAAAGCAACAAAAATACAGATTTAAGTAAATAAGAGATATATAGTGAATTGAAAAGTGTCCCCATAAGATAGATATGTCCAAGTGCTAAGCTTTAGTACCTTTGAATGTGACATTTAAAAATACAGTCTTTGTCTCCAGAGGTGAAACTTGGATTAAAAAAAAAAAGCGTCTTTGCAGGTGTAACTTAAGCATCTTGGAATGAGACCATCCTGGATTTGGGGCAGACTCTTAATCCAGTAACAAGTCTCCTTACAAGAGACAGCAAGTTGGGCATGCTGGCTGACACCTGTAATCCCAGTGACTCGGGAGGCTGAGGGTGTGGTGAGAACCACTTGAGCTCAGAAGTTCGAGACTGGCCTGGGTGACAGAGCAAGACTTTGTTGCTAAACAGAGAGAGAGAGAGAGAGAACATGTAAAGAAGAATACACAGACACAGAGAAGAAGGCCACGTAAAGATGGAGGCAGAGATTAGAATGATGAATCTACAAGCCAAGGAAAACCAGCCACAAGAGGCTAGAAAAGGGCACAGAATAGATTCTTCCTCCGAGCCTCCGGAAGAAACCAATCCTGCCGACTCTGATTTCAGACTTATAGCCTCCACAACTGTGAGAATACATTTCTTTTGTTTAAGCCAATGTCTTTTTGTATCATCAATTATGTAATGAAAATCTTATATTATAGATTTGCCCATATTTTGAAATATTTTCTTTCAACAGATGTCAAGATTACCAGTTAGTAATTAATTAATAGGTCAATTCAATGGATATTTAAAAGTATTGCTAGAGTTCCAGTTTCTGACAACCGAAGAATGAATTCATTGGACAAAGTCCCTTGAAGATATCAATGTAAAATCTAGAAAAAAAAAAAAAAAAAGAAAAAATCTTTGATGACAGTGGAATGTGCAGGTACTATGGTGGAGTCTTCCCTTGAAAGACCAAAAGTACATACAATAAGAATTATGAGTTTATGGTTTTTCTGCCTAAAGGTATCCCCTACTTCCTATAGTTCCACTGGTGGAAAACTGCAGTCTTACCAGCTGGAGGAGGCACAAGAAAGAGTTTAGGGCTGGCAGAAGAGCTAGACATTTAGGGAATAAATTCTAGAAGCAAGAGAGCTGCAGAAGTGGCACAACATTAAATCTGAATCTTTCACCCAAATTCCAGCTGACTGCTAAACTTCACATGCACAAGGGAGACTCTAGCGGGCCCAATTTATAAGTAGACACAAACCAGTAAGACTCGGCTGAGATTTGAAAATCTGATACTTTTTGGATTTCATGCAGTCCCTAATCTTCACACAGCTCCAATGACAGAAAGCCACTGATACTAGCCTGAAATATCAGTGGGCTTAATGCTGGCAGATCAGTTGGATATTTAGGGGAGAAAATGCTAGAAACTAGGAAAAGCAAAGAGGGTGGGCCCCCAAATCTGAGCATAAACTCAGCCCAAAGAACTCACTTTCTACTATATTATGCAGACACAGGGGCCAAAAGAGAAAAAGCTGCAGCTGGAAGGTGAAAGAACTGAGTGGAGATATCAGCTGAAGGATATCCCCATGGAGAAGACAAAGCTTGCAGTTTTAGTCCAGGTAAATTAATTGACTACTAGATCAAAAAACAAAAACAAAACAAAAATATTAATCTGCAGAAGAAAGATGATCCAAGTTGCTACAATATGTTTTCAACAATGTCCATTTTTTTCAAACAAAAATTAAAGACATGCAAAATACAGGAAAGGGGTAAAACACACTCAAAAATAAGGCAATAGAAACTGACTCCTAATTGCCCAGCTATTAAATTTAGTTGACAAAATGTCAAAGCAGCTATTATAAAGATGTTCAAGGAATTAAAGGAATACATGATCTCAATAACTATACAAATATGGGATCTCAGCAGAGATAAGGAAGTATAAAAAAGTACCAAATGGAAATGTCAGATGTGAAAAATACAATAACTGAAATGAAAAATTTATTATAGGGGCTCAAGAGCAAATTGGAGATGACAGAGGGAAGAATTAGGAAACTTAGAGATAAATCCAAAAAGACTAAAGAAAAATAAACAGAGCCTCTGAAATCTGTGGGACAATATCAAAAGGTTCAATGTATGTGTAACTGGAGTTCTAAAAGGAGAGTAGAAAAGTAGAAAATTTTTTGAAAAAATAGTACCTAAAAACTTTCCAAAACTAGTAAAAAAAAAAATATTATAGTTCTAAGAAGCAAAATGAATCCCAATCCAGATTAAAAACAGCCCTAGACATAGCATGGTCAAACTGGTAAAAACCAAAGATAAACAGAGTATCTTGATAGCATCTAGAGAAAACACAACATATTACATACATGATGTGAAACAAATGGCTATCCCACAAGAAAAAAATGAACTAACCCCATATCATACACAAAAAAATTAACTTTAAACGGATTTCAGCATTAAACATAAAAGCTAAAACCATAACATGTCTGTAAGAAAACATAAGAGAAAATCTTTGTGACCCAGGTATAGTCAAAGATTCCTTAAATACTACCAAAAAGGCATAAAGCATAGGGAAAGATACTGAAAATTTTACTTCAGCAAAATTGAAAACTTCTCCTTTCAAAGGATCACATTAAGATAATGAAAAGACAAGTCACAGACAGGCAGATAATATTTGCAATGCAAATGACTTAGGATATAAAGAACACTTAAAAATCGATAAGAAAAAAAATCCAATTATAAACTGGGCAAAAGATGTGGACACCTCACAAAAAGATACAAATGACTGAAAAGACCATGAAATAAGCAATAAGCTCCTATCATTAGTCATCAGTGAAATACAAACTAAAATATCAGTAAGATACCATTATACCCTCAATAGAATAAGAGTGACCATATTACTGTATGGAACCATCATACATCGCTGGTAGGAATATAATATGATATCCCACATTGAAAAAGAATCTGGAAATTTCTTATGGAATTATATGTGCACTTACCATGTGATCCAGCACTTCCACTTCAAGGTATTTTTCCAAGAGAATTGGGAACATGTGGCTGCACAAAATCTTGTACATGAATGTTCATAAACAGCTTATTCATAATAGCCTCAAACTGAAAACAACCCAAATGTCTATCAACAGGTAAACTGATAAACAATTTGTGGTATATATCTATATAATATACCCAGACTTAGCAATAAAAAGTAATGAACTACTGATGCACAAAACATGAATGAATTTCAAAAATATCATACTGAGTGAAAGAAGCCAAACACAAAACAGTGCATACTGTATGATTCCATTGATATGAAATACTTGAAAATGCAAAACTAATCTTCAGTGCCAGAAAGAATATTGTGGTTGTCTGGCAGTGAGGAAAATTGGCTGTGAAGAAGCACAAGGAAATTTTTTGCGGTAATAGAAATAGTCTCATCTTGGTTATGGTGGTAGTTACATGGTTGTATACATTTTTCAAAATTCATCAATCTGTACAACTAAAATGGATATGTTCTACTGTATGTAGATTATACCTCAATAAGGTTGACTAATATGTTTAAATAGTTATCTTTGACACAAGTGGAGACACTAAGTCATTCTTTGTACTTCTCATAAATAATCATAACCTCACAATTAATTAATTTCCAAGTAATTGTAACCTTAGGAGCTTAACACCATTTGAATTTACTATATGTGTTCAGATATTATTGTCTGTCCTTCCACCTCCTCCCTGCCCCATTCTAATGTTAGCTCCATGAGGGCAGAAACCTTGGCTGTCATATTCATGCTATATATATATCCTCAATGCCAAGAAGTGTACCTGGCCCATGGTAGGTACTTGATACATACTGGTTGAATTAATGAATAAATGAATTCCTTATATGTTAATATTCATCAGGAATGTCTCCAAGGCCTTTATCCACTTTCCCTGGGCAATATTATCTACTTTTATGACTTTGATTACATGTATACAAGAATGACTCTCAAATCTGTGTGTCCTATCTTCTCTTGTGGGTCACCAGACCCATTCCCACTGCACAGGCAACTCAAATTACACATGTTCAAAATGGAACTCATTAACTTCCTCTCTAAGTTTATTTATTTCATCCATACTAAAAATAAAACCTTGGCCAAAATACCTCACATTCATATTCCCCCATTTACTCTTCAAATTTTCTCTATTTACTCTTTAACACATGAAAATCTAGCCTCCACCCTGACTAGGCTAGTGAAAGCATTCTCTTAGAAGTCAGCGGAAAAGACCATTTAATTTTCTCTATTGCACCTTAGACAACTGTATCTTAGCTCCATTCCTCTATGTCTACTAGCTCTATCTAAATTCAATCTTTCTTTCCTAGATTGGTGTAAAACCTCTCTAATTGATCTTTCTGCACCAGTCTGTCCCCTTTTTGTCTAGTTTATCTTTTACACTGTTTACAGAATCATCTTTCTGTAAACCAATTATGTCACTGCCCTTTTAACAATAAGTAGTGGTCTCTGTCTAATGGCTAAAAATTTCAAACTCCCAACAAAACACACATCTTTTCAGCCTCCTCACTAGCCATTTCTATTCTAAGTATTTTCTAAAACACTATATTCTTTTATGTCTTCAGTACTTTGTTACTTCTGCCTGCAATTCCTTTTCTTTTTATCTACCTTAAAATTTCAGTGTGTTCTTTAAAACCTATTTCAAATGTCCACTCTCCTTTGAATTCTTCTCTGATTCCTTCGGTTAGAGCTGTTCATTCCCATTTATGATCGTTCACATCACTACCTACACTTCAAGTTCACATTTAACAGGGTACATACACATTGATTATGTGGCACAGGCATTACATATATTTCATGCAGCATGCTGCAAATATTTAATTTTTTTAATCAAACTACTGTATGATGTTTGAACACTGATCTCTGGAGATAGGACTGATTCATGGTAGTGGTTTATCTTCTGTATATTGGTTTTATCTACCTGCCAGTCCCCAACCTGACCATAACTCCTCCCAGGCCCAGTCCTTAGTATGCTACCCAGCATATTTAGGTACTTAACGAGTATTTGTCCAGAGTGAATAAAAGATGTTCCATTTCCCGTTCTTCAGCTGAATTAATTCCAATGTTCCACGGGATGGCATTCTACAGCAGATTGACTTCATATCCATCTTATTCTTTACATATATGCTGAAATTATTGAAAACTGCTCTACTATCTACTACCTCTTTTCCTTTAATAAAAGTTTTTCAAACTGGGAGCCCTGTACTATTTTCTACAGTAGTCCTTGTTACTCAAATGTTCCATTTTAGAACTTGATTCTGAACTTTTCTTATACTTAAAACAATGAAAATTCTACAGATAAAAGCAGTTTAGAAGTTTAAAAAATATTCATTTTCTCTGATTGTTAAATCTGCTTTGTGATGTGACTATGTTAAGACAGCAGAACTTTCTAGAACCTAAAATCTATCAGGGTTTAAAATCGAGTAAAAGTAAACTACATTACTAATATGATGTTTTACTTATGTAGTCTCAAATGTGTATTTATATATAAAATTTTATCTTAGAATAAAATCCAAAGTCCCTTCCAGCTCAAAGGAGTCAGAATTCTTAAGTGGCTCAGTTGTATATACATATAGTTGAGGGCAGAAATAAATTTATTAATGAAATCTATGACTAAAACAAACAAGTATCTGGAAGACCCTGGGTCACCATTACACATTAGTCCTACTTAACAGGGATTGGTCTTCAAACATCATATAACATTTTGGTTTAAAATAAAGATCTGTAAGCAAAAATGTACCAGGTATGCAATGCCAACTTCACTATCTGATATATAGTGTCAGTTAATAAATGTCAGTTTCCTCCCTTGTTTATCCATATATCTCCCAAATGAAGCATGCATGCCCCTGGTATGCTAGAGCACTTTTTTGACTGTACAGAAATCTTTTACATGCAGTATACCACATATTGTTCTCTTTCTTAAGAGTTGCCTTGGGTGAGAAGAGAACAATACATATGAAATTTTAGCCACTGTCATTTGTGGGAAAAACCCTCTTTAGATACAGTTGAATCTGCATCTGGAGGGAGGCAAATACTGGAATCATTTCAACGTGACTTAGAATGAGTTTAGGTTTAGCTGCCAGCACTTGATGGGTACTATAATTAATTTTATGTCATTAGGTAAAAATCACATCATTGTCAACCTTGTCTAGCAAAAGGAAATATAATCTACCTTTGGATGAAAAATAATTTTTAAAGACTTGATTTGCAAATAATTCCAAATAGAATTTTCATATTGAGTTGAAATCTCTTCTGATACAAACAGAAAAAGCTACAGATGGTTCTACTTGGGAAGGACACATGACAGTCGTTTTTTTCTGTACCATGGTGGCTCATTTCTGATTCACATCAAAGTTTCTGTGGTAAGAACAGCTCTTATGTGTTTGTAAAATACATTTTCTTTGAAATACCTTGTGTCTTACTACATATGTGCTGGTGCATCAAGGCTCAAAATGAGTGTTTTTGTCTGTAGTTATATAACATAGTAACTTAGGGTGGGGGGAGTCCAGATTAATAGTCCAGTATAGTAGTAATAATGAACTATTATACTCAAGGTCAGCTTGATTCTTACCTGAATTCCTGTTACTCATCACAATATGTTTTTATATGCAACAGGATTTCTTTTTTCAAACATAGTATTTTTCTTTACAGAGTTTAAAATTTCAGCAAACTGAGCTCATCTATATAATTCCACTGGTTTTTAATGGAAATAGTTATATGATATGCAGTTTTCATATCCCTGAGGGTTTGGTCAGCATATGAAGGTCTAAAGATAACAGACACAATAGGTCAAACTGCATGAACTTGGACTGCCCATTTGAAGAACAAACCTGAGTTTTAGGGTCAATATAGAAAGGTCAAGCCTTTAGGAAAAGTTTGAATACATACCTAATCTTTCCAGGGTTTTTGGAAAGTAGTAGAGGTCAAATTTGAGAGGCATTTTAAAGGAGTAACTGTAAATCTGAGCAGTATCTGCTGACCAAACCCACAAATGTGCTTTGTTCATTGTAGTCGAAGTAATTTCTTATCATTTTATACCATTTGTTTAACAACCTAGATGAAAATCTGGACTCAGAGGTGACATAGTAAGTTCTGTTTCAAGGATAAATTTTAAATGAAAGAAAAAACATAAAGTTGGCCCTCTGTATCCACAGGTTATACCTCTGCAGACTAAAAATTAAAAAAAAAAAAAACCAATACAATAAAAAATAATACAAATAAAAAAGCAATACAGTATAACAATTATTTACATAGCATTCCCGCTGTATTCATACTATAAGCAATCCAGCGATGATTTTAAAGTATAAGGGAGGATGTGTGTAAGTTGTATGTCAATACTGTGCCATTTTATATTAATGTAAGCAATTTGGGAATCCACAAATGTTGGTGTCTTTGGGGGGGGAGGTCCTAGAACCAATCCCCTGTGGATACCGAGGGACAATACTATTTCAAAGTGTGGGTGTATATGTATATGCATGATTTCTTTCTCTATATTCTCTTGTTGGAAATCCACAAAGTTATACTTATATTCGTCTTTTAAAAAAATGGATACTTCATTCTTAAAAAAAAAAATTGCTGAAAATAGCCACTTTGATAATAAATATATGGATTACAAAACATGAGGTATAGGAAAAATGAGAATAAAGAGAAAGGAAAATGGTTTATTCTCAGATTCTCAGGGAGCCCATCCACCCTCACCCCATCCCCACTGGCCCCACCTCGATGTAACCTATACTAAAGTCATGTTGTTAAAAATAAATACCGAAAAGAAGCCTATAACTGTAAAAGTAGCATTCTATAATCATATTAAACTCCACAAAAGGAGACATATCAGTTGAATGTATTAAGTGTGAATTATATTTGAAAAGAAAATTTTTAATTTAAGTAGACATTCTCATCTTGCTCGAAATGGCACCAACATACAACTCACAATAATGAAATGCCCCTCTATAAAACATTCCTTGCTTTTGGAAAATTAATTATGGTTTAACTAAAACACCAACTAAGTGCTTCTTTTTATTATTTATGTGAGGAAAAAAACCCCAGTTTGTCATATTTTACTCTAAAGGTCTCACAAACAACACTGCTCAATGGATGGTGATCACAGGGAGGGCACAGAATGGCAAACTGAAATTAAATCCATCTAGAAAGGATAATCTACTAAAACAATAATTCACTTTCATTTCCAATCTAATCATTTTAATGACTTCTTTAAACAAGGGAACTGCTTATATTTAGTTATAAAAAGAGATTTCTAATATAATTAGTATAGAAAAGCATATTAAAGGTGTAAAAACTTAAATAATATAAAGTACAACATAAAACAAAATCTTTTACTTCAGCTCAAATGCACAGCCTTTCAAGAATGTCTTTTCCATAATAATTTTTCTTAAAAAGTTGAATGATTTTGAAACATTTTGTCATTATAATTAAGGAGCATCAAAGTTTACAACAAGGAACCCTGAAACACTATGGTATGACTACAGTTTTGAAGGAGTTTTTATAAAATGTGTAGAAGTTATGGATGTAGACAGACTGGGCTGGACAAAGTCTGAGGTTCATAGAACTATTGACATAAAACTTTCTTTTCTAAAAAATAATAAATCAATAAGAACGTTCAAGTTTTAAAAGAAGATAATTAAAATGCACTCAATAAAATTTCAAATAAACAAGGTTTGTTTGTTTGAACTTCTGATAGAGATCCAAAAGGCATGATTCTAAAAGAAGATAAAAATTTTAGGTGAAACCATGCAAAAATAAAAGAACTGCTGAGAACGTACAAGTGTTTAGTCACATTCTGCTCCCATGAAGTCAGCTTTATTATTAACTTTAATTGTATAATAACTTTACTTATTTTGTAGATTTAAACAAAAGGCTGTGAGCTTGTCACCTACATTCTGGTAAGCAAATTAGCTTTTTGTAATTTACAAATTCAAACTGAAGACTGGGTAGTTAAAAAAAATTAAAACAACTTCGTTCTCAATACACTCACATATTTTTGCTTTGTAATACATATAGCTGTTACACATAATGGCTCTGCTAGGCTTAAATCAAATTGCAATGGGCAAGGAAGGCCAAAGAAGGGTTTACACAATATTCAATAAGCAATAATATCTGTTCAGTGTGCAATAAAATAAAAAAGTACTAACCTAGAAACACAGAAAAAGAATTTATTGTTTTTAAGTTCCAGAAATAAAAGTAACAGAATAGCACATAATCTGTAACAAGCTGGTCCTATAATTTCTAAACTACAGTCCAATTAAAACATTTAAGAAATAGAAACAATCCACATGTTTTTCTACCAGGTAAATATGCCTGAGAAAGTTACCTATAAAGAAATAGGCTTTGAAACTTTAAACCACAAAGAACCTTCCACTGCGACATTATGAAGACAGGGCTAGCATGTGACAGGACACTAAGCCATTCCCACAGAGATTGTGTTCACTGCTCAGCTGCAGTTTGTGGTCCATCAGTGACATGATATTTCACATCAATACCAGCTCATTCAACCAAACAAGCAGAGTAATGTTTTAAAACTATCTGATTATATTCATTAGTATGTAAAAATCACAATACACAGATTTGGAAATGTTTAACTTGTCCTTAAATAAGATTATATTTCCTCAGCATAAGCTTTTAAAAAAGGTCTAAGCAGTCAGCCCAATAATAGGGGAAGCAGACTCTGCATGGTGGCTAAAGTGAAGATATATTAAAATTATAATTATTGTCATTGCCAAGAACTAGCAAATAACAGCAAATTTTAAAAATTAAGAAGTTCTTCTGGCAGCAAAATTACATTTAATATAATAACATCTCCAAGCAAAAAATCAGTTCAGAGCCTGAATGCAATTTGTGCTTTGTTTCTATAAAAATGCAGTGTTATTCTCATACATTTCTAAACAACTAGATTTGTAAATAAGCAGTGAATTTCTTTTCATCACAATTTATTTCTAATTCATCTTATGCAGATTATGGATAGAACTAAAAATTACTTAGCTTTTTCCCCAATACTTTAACTATATGAATCAAGGTCTTTTTTTAAAACAGTGATTTATTGTGATTCTTAAAGTGAACAACAAAAACAAATTCTAAAATTATAACTTTCAATTAAGTGGTTAAAATTTCAGATGACAGAGCCAATAATTGGTAACAGCTTCTTTAATTTCTTATCAATAGTCCAATGAAAAACACTAATGGCTACCTGGCAATAGTTTGAAAGGATCAGAAGGGTTCTGTGAAGGGGGGGGTGGGAACAAACATGCAAAATACCCCCCAAAACACATGGTCTTCTTTCTCATTTCATAATCTAAACTTGTAAAAATTTGTATAAATACATGATCATTCTACACAATACAGATTTTCTAGAGCATTTCTAGAGGAAGTTACAGTTTTTGGTCTTAAGAAGTAAGACTAAGATGGAAAAGGGGATGAAACAGTGAAATCTGAGGGAGCAATACGCTCTTTCTACACACAAGCAAGCTGCAGTTCATCCAGTCAAGGTAGCAGTTACAGTTCAGTACATAATTTTTCAAGGCAACTAAGCAATCAGGACACAGATATTTCCCCTTCCTATAGTTAACAATTCTTTTAAAAGCTCTGATCTATCCATAAAGGAGTGTGGGTTTTTGTGGGGATTTTTCCAAAAGGAAACAAAGAATAAATAGGAAACAAAAAAAGTAAGTCTCCATCCCTAAATTCACATACACAACAAGTTAAACTATAAGCTAATTTTAGACTACCCAGTGAAATAGAATTGTTGATACCATGTGAGGCAGGTGCTATTCTAACTAGTCAGTTCAAAACATGATCCAGTAAAACAAATACACATTGTTATGCCTCAAACAACTAGAAAGCATTTCATTATTCTTCAAATATCATGTTTAATTAACTCCTAAGGTAACATATTTCTAGGATGTTGTTATCTTAATGGTGTACCTGAATCATTACTAACAATAGAATGTCAAATTCAAAACTGCTATGAAAGTAAAAATCATCATTAGAAAAACTCAACCCTAATGTAGAAAGAGGGGGAACTGAGTGCTAAATACTAACACCAAATGTCTGAAGGCAGATTTTTATTTGTGGAAGACAGAGTGAAGAGATAGATGCACCCAATCAAGACCAAATGGAAGACAGCACAGAGTATGACAAATGTTTTTAAAAAAAAGAAGAAAAAGAAGGAGGAAAATGGAGGAGAATCAGGCAGCAAAAGAATTACTGGATAGACCCAAAATAAGAGGAAATGAGGCATGTGCATATGGCTCTCTCTCTTCTGTCCTTTGTGTGCCTAAATAATGTATAATGTAAGTGGCACATAGGCCACACTAGCAGGCAAAATGAGCCTTGTGATGGATAGAGATGAAGGATCTGGAGCTAATGAATTGTCTTGTTTTTCTTTTCATTTTTGCTTTAATTCATACCTGAAAGCCTTGAATCCTTGCTAAATATTCCAGTTGTTTTGAAGGTTGTACTGGAGAACAAGGGGGAGTAGGAGAACTTCCTTTTAAACCTATGGCTTCAGCTGTAGGAGATGTTCCATTCATAAGGAGTTCCCTGGCAATTGTAGCTGAACTATTCGATGTAGGAGATATACTGAAGAAAGAGCTTGAAGGTTGGTTCATATCTTTGGGTGACAAATAGCCTAGAGTAGTGCCAGAGATTACTTTGTGGCGGCTGGCTTCCATCTCTTGATAAACATCAGGAGACAAATGAAGAATTCCTTTTGGAGCTATAAATAAAATGAAGGAACACTGTTATTACATTTAAAATAACTGAATAGAAATATGTTATAGCATTATTAACTCAATGGCCTCACTTGGTGTAGGAACACTGTTAATCAAGCATCTTCCTCATATCTGCAGAGGCAATTACAGCTTCTATCTAGAAGTGAATAACATGTTTCAATATTCCCAAAATCAGAAGTTAAAAAAAAAAAATCCACAAAAGTGATTTCATCAGAACTTGTGTATAGTAGGGAAGCTGTGGGAGGACAGGGAAACTGAAATGTGGGAGCACAATGGGGAAGAAGATTGAAACTGCACAGTGTCTTCACCCTGCAATATAATATTTTATATCATATAAAAGAGGGATGAAACCCTCAACATATGCAGCAACTGAGGCACAGAAGGTAAAATGATCAGTCCAAATATCTTCAGAGGTACAAACCCATATAACCAATGCTTTAATGGTCTTCTCCTCTTCACAAGGATGTCCCACAGACAACTCTAACCCATGAACACGTCAAAAAGTACAGGGCATCTTCTTTCCAACACCAGCAATGTCCCATCTTGCTTAGTTTATTATATAAATAATATCACCAACTATCTGCTCATTACCCAACCTACACTCCTGGCAACCATCTCTGGTTAACCCATAACCAAGTAGATATCATGTTGGTCAAACATCTCTAGAATTTGCCCATTTTATCATGGGGTGGGGAACCTGAGGCCTTGGGGCCACATGTGGCCTTCTGGATCCTTGAGTGAAGCCTTTTGACCCTGAATCCAAATTATACAGAACAAATCCTTTTAATAAAGGGATTTGTTCTGTAAAGTTTGGATTTGGTCGAGGGGCCACACTTAGGGATCTGGAGGTCCACATGTGTGCTTGAGGCCGCAGGTTCCCCACCCCTAAATGGCTAGGTTCTGAAATTAAGAGGAAGGAGCCTGGGGCTGTGTCATCAGTTGGTGGAGTCCCTTTAACTATCATTTGTCTCAAGAGAAGTTTCAAACAATATTTCAAACTGCTTGTTCTAATGTCTTTTGATCAGATATTAATAACCCCCAAACCATACTATCTTTTAAAATTATTGATAAGTCACCACTTGTACAGAATGTGCTCTGAAAGACACAACTTAATTCCTTTGCTCTTAGCCCTTCCTCTCCTGCCATTAACCTTCTAAGTCAGCCTTCAATGTTTCTCAACTGGGCTACTGTAACAATCACTAAAAGGTTTCACTGCTGCTCAGTTCCCCAGTGTCCATTTCCCAAAATGTGTTCTATAACATAGTTTCTAAATAAAAGGGTTCTATGATAAATAAATTTGGAAAATAATGCAAATTAGATCATACACACCTCTTTGGGAGAATTAAAAAATGCATATTAGCATAGTAAAGACTCTGAGAAGCCCAGACAGCAGAAATCTGTTCAACTTAGTTTAACCCACGATTTCCCAACTTTATTTTAGATCTAAATCTTTTATAGAACATTAATAACAGTTGACATTTTGGGAAATGCTGGAGGCTAGCCCACTCTCCTTCGAATGAGTACTTTCCAATGACCTGTCTTCGAGTTTGCTGATCCTTTCTTCTTCTTGATCTTATATACTACTGAACGCTTCTAGTAAATTTTCAGTTCAGTTATTATATTCTTCAGTTCCATGATTTCTGTTTGGTACTTTTTAAAATTTTCTCTCTCTTTGTTGAAATTCTCATTTTGTTCATGCATTATTCTCCTGACCTCAGTGAGAATTTTCATAAGGATTATTCCCTATCAAGTAAATCACATATTTCCATTTCATTAGTGTTGGTTTCTGGAAATTTATCTCATTCCTTTGCTTAGAAAATATTCCTGTTTCTTCACTGTCCTTGATTCTCTGTATTGTTGTCTACACAGAAGACAAAAGAACCACTTCTCCTGGTCTTCACGGATTGCCCTCGCACTGGAGAAGACCCTCACCAATCTGCCTGGCCAGAGATTCTGAGGGCCTCTCAAACTTTTGGGTTATTTTAACCCGCTTTCTTTGTTCTTGGCAGTCCTCACACATCTAGACTATCCTAGTCCCATCAGCACTCTAAAACAAGCAAGACTGAAGCCAGTTCTTTAGGTGGCCCCCAGATAAGTTCAGTTGTTGGACACAGGATGCACCTCTTCACCTCCCAGGGAAGAAGCTGAGAACTGAAGCTTTTCATATGTTATCTCTGTGCTGGGCTGGGAGGGTGGCTATGGTGAGGCCATCTCTGAGTTGCTAGAGTATGCCATGTCCCATCAGCACTCCGAGACAGGCTAGATAGGAGCCAGTCCTCTGGGTAGCTCCCAGGAGAGTTGCAGCTTTGGACTCATGGTACATGAACTTTCTTTTCCCAGGGAGAAAACGGCTGGGAGCTGGGGCTGGGGGGATTGTCTCAATTTGTATGGCACTGTGCTGGGGATAGGAATTACGGCACAAGTGTAACTCAAATTTCCCTAACAGTTAAGATATGGCTGGTTTTGTGCTCGCCTGGGGTGCAGGAGCCTCTTAACTAGTTTCTGGATTTCTCACAAAGGTAATCTGTCCATGAATTATCATTGAATTGATGTGTTCATGAGGGGAAAGAGAGCCAGGGCTTCCTATTCCATCATCTTGCCAAGGCGAGACCATTCTTTTACTTAAAAGTCCTTCAAGGCCGGGCGCGGTGGCTCACGCCTGTAATCCTAGCACTCTGGGAGGCCGAGGTGGGTGGATCGCTCAAGGTCAGGAGTTCGAGACCAGCCTGAGCAATGAGCGAGACCCCGTCTCTAC
>CM052438.1:71167102-71183604 GCA_028533085.1 Varecia variegata | reverse complement strand
AGCTGGCCAACTAAAATATATATAGAAAAAATTAGCCGGGCATGGTGGCGCATGCCTGTAGTCCCAGCTACTTGGGAGGCTGAGGCAGTAGGATCGCTTAAGCCCAGGAGTTTGAGGTTGCTGTGAGCTAGGCTGACGCCACGGCACTCACTCTAGCCTGGGCAACAGAGTGAGACTCTGTCTCAAAAAAAAAAAAAAAGTCCTTCAACAGCTTATCACTTACACTATAGAATCCAAACTCCTTAGGATGACATAGGAAGCCCTTAATAATCTGGATTCTACTTATGTCTCTATCCTCTCTAACAAATTCTTCAGGAAGACCCCAGTGCTCCAGTCATACAGATATATTCACACTTCTTCCAATATTCCAGGACTGTTTGATCCCACATCTTTATTTCTACTGCCCAGTTACACACACACACACATATTCATATTATCTCTCTCTTAGTTAAGCCCTTATTGCTATGTTCCAGGCATTGTGCCAACCAATACTTTCCTAACCTCAAGTCATGCTCAGTCTTATTAAGATAGCAAAATGAAAATGGATAATACAATGTGGTAGGGGCCTCACTAGAGAGCAGTAGGAATGGGAAAGGAAAAACACTAGAAGCTCAGGGAATGCTTGCTGGAGATGACACTGACAGTCAATTTCAGTGGATGAGGAGAATTTAGCAAAGAAAGAACACTGAAGGCAGACACATGGCAGGAGCAAGGGCAAGAGAGTTTGTGTTCCAGGAAACCTCAGGCCATGCCTTACCACCAGAGCTTGAAGAGGGAGTGCGAACTGCAAAAGTACAGGTGGAGGCAGGCAGGAACCAAGTTTTAGGGTACTTTATCTTGATGCCATTAAAGCATACAAGTTCTGTAAGTTTT
This sequence comes from Varecia variegata, assembly GCA_028533085.1. Lineage (NCBI taxonomy): Eukaryota > Metazoa > Chordata > Mammalia > Primates > Lemuridae > Varecia > Varecia variegata. The sequence continues at coordinate 71,182,731 of CM052438.1, read as the reverse complement.
TTTAAAAAATAGTTTAAATAGCTTTTTGGTCCTCCATATCCACAGTTTCTACATTCGCAGATTCAACCAACAGCAGATAGAAAACATTTGAAAAAATAAAAAATAACAATAGAATAAGAAATAATGCAAATTTAAAAATCAATACGGTATAACAACTATTTACACAGCATTTACATTGTAGTAGGTATTGTAAGTAATAGAGAGATGATTCAAAATACGGGAGGATGTGCATAGGTTATATAAAATACTATATCATTTTCTATTAGAGACTTGAGCATCTACAAATTTTGGTATCTGCAGGGGGGGGGGGTTCCCCAGAACTGATTTCCCAAGGATACCAAGAGACCACTATATATCAATCAATTATGTATTTTCTTTATGCCTTTGTGCTAGTTTTCAAATTCCCTGCATTAACAAGTGTTAGTTTTTTATAATCAGGAAGGCATTTCCATAATTTTTAAAAGAAAACATATGCATTAGAAAAAATACAGATAGATCTCACCAGCCAGAGGAAACTATTTTCAACCTTTTGCTTTAAAGATACGCTTTTAGTCCTTTTTTTATCTCTGCCCTTTCTAGTTGTTGTTAACCTGAAAAAACAAGTTAAAACACAGGAATACCTATACTTCTACTACTCATTTTAAAAGCATAATATTTCATTATATGAACTGCTTCTTTAAACAATTCCATTTTGTTGGACATCTGATTTGTTTCCATGGTTTTGCAATAACACGGTGATGAACATTCTTGTAATTAAATCCTTGTTCACAAGAAAATTGATTTTCTCAAGTTAGAAGCAGAATTGCTAGGTCAAAGGATATGTATATTGGGTTTTTTGACACTAACAAATTGCCCTCCAAAGAAGTTGTACCAATTTCACACTCCCACAGAAATATATGAAAGTATCTTGTTTCCTATTTTGGTGTTATACATTATTATTAAAAAGCCTTTACCAGTTATCAACAGTGACAGAAAGCAGGTCAGTGGTTGCCTGGGGTGGGACTGGTGAGAGTGATAGATTGCAAAAGGGCACGAGAAAACTTTTGGAGAGATGGAAACATTCATTTCACAGGTATATAAACATGTCAAAACTGATTAAACTGTAGATATTGTGTGCAGTTTATTATACATCAATTATGCCTCAATAAAGCTGTGAAAATTATTTGCCAATTTGATAAATGAAATGTCATTATTACTACTAATTTTTGTTTTTCACTATCTGCATGAATACCATATATAGTTCTTATTTAAAGAATTTAAATGTTATAACTCTAAATTCTATGCTTAATTTAAGAAATCACGAAACTTAACAGCATTACTTCAGTATTGTTATTATACAGCAGTAATGGGCTTGCCAATAGCAATATTTTAAAGCAACAAAAATGCTCTCTCCACACTCAAGAAAGGCATTACATCACAACACAAGAACTCATACAGAGTTCAGGCTCTCTTATTCTACAGTAAGGCCTGAGTCAACTTTTCTTCATGAGTAAAGAGAATTTCTTTCTACAGAGCTTAACTAATAGACTAGTCATAGAAACAGTATAAAGATGTGGATTTATGCGGTCAACTAATGAATGATTTTCAATTGCACATCAGTAACAGTGTCCAGATGGGCCATCATTCATTTAGCAATTTCCTGTTGTAAATTTAAGTTGCTTTTCAATAGTAAAAAGACATAAAAGTAGAATCAAAGAGTAATTTAGGATATGCATATTTAAAGACCTTTAACTTATTTTGTCAATTAGGTCTCCCCAAAAAACTATTCCAATTTATACTTCTATTAGTAGGGTGTGACTAAACCTATTTTCCCAAACTTCTGCCAAAACAGGTTTTAGTTATTCTAAGTAATCATTGCCATCCTACAATAGTTCATTGTTATCTTAATTTACTTTTACTTGGTTACTGCTAAGGATAAACTTTTTTCCACAAAAGCACTTTAGGTCTGTTCTTTGACCTGAGTTTTGCTCAAAGACTTCAACTACCACATTCTCCTCTCTTAGGCTTGTAATATCCCTTTCTATTTGCCCTTTATCTGAAGAGGTCCTGACCCATTCTCCCATCATCTATCTTTTGTCCCTGATTTTGCTTTTGATACTCCCACCCTGTGACCGCCAGTTTGTAACCACTGTACACAGCTATACTGCAGATACAACATGGGCACCGTTCTAGTACTTTATTTGCATTATCTTATTTAATCCCCACAACAACTATATGAAATGGGCATTATAATTTCCCTATATTACAGATGGAAAAACTGAAGCATGGGGAGGTTACAAAATTCACCCAAGGTCATATGGATAAAAAGCAGCAATGCTAGAATTTGATCCAGAATACTTTACCCATTATATTAACTTGCCTCCTAAAAGAACAGATAGGAAATTAATTCAATTTCCAGCCAGTTCCAAACACCTAAGTCTTACTCCAGGAAGTAAACTCAATGCCCAGAGTTTGCCCAGATTAGCTCCAGGGTTGATCCATGTCATCGTGGTTGTCGCTAGATGTTCCAGTGATGGCCTTAGCAAAATCTCACTAAAATATACGAAGTTCACACATGATTTTAAAGGTATGAAGTTGCCAGCGCCTGTGACATCTTACAAAATGAGAAATGCCAGGGCACTGTGCCCATTTTACATGTTTTTGCTCAGAGAAGCAAACTGTGCTGCTTTCAGAGAAGTGTGTGAACTCTCTGGCACATAAAACCTCCTGGAGCAGTTCATGGAGCTCCAGTTTTTACTGGAAAGTTACAGAGCAAGTTATGAATTAGAGATCTCTTAAAAGTCTTATCGTATGTATAGATAAGCAAACTCAGGAAAACTTTGCCTTTCAATGTTCATTAACGCCATGGTTCTTTCAGAGAAGCTGAAGAACATAAATGTTTATGTATAGCAAATGGTATCAGGGGATTCAGAACAACAGGGCAAGTCAGTACAGCAAGAAGATAAACCATGCTACCACACTGGCCCAAGTGGCTAATGCTAGTCTGTAGGGGCTCCACTTCCACTTTCTCTGGAAGTCATTGGAATGAAAGCATAGCTATTCCATAATAAAATGAATTTGTCATTTTTTATACCAAAACTTTGAAAAAAATCTTTATATTTCCATAAATCAACTGGAATTTCTGCCATAATAATGTTGGACTACAGATTTGCTTATAAATACTCAAATACATAATAACATTCAAACCCACTTCTGCCACAGTGAGTTATTCACAACAAAAAAATTATAATTAAAAACTCTTAAAAACTGGAAACATGGACTGCTGGTTCAAAACAGAAAATGTGAAAAACAGCATGAAAAACAATAGTGTGATTTATCAGTCTTATAGTGATTTTAAAAAATCATTTATATGAAAACTGGCAGAATCCAAATAAGGTCTGTAGTCTAGTTCATTGTATTATACTGATGTCAATTTCCTGGTAATGTATTATAGTTATGTAAGATGTCACCACTGGAAGTAGCTGAATAAAGGGTACATGCAACATCTTTGTATCATTTTTACAACTTCTTGTTAATTTATCATTACTACACTTCAAAAAGTTTTAAAAAACCAATGACATGAAAGTATTTTTACGCTGCTCTGGACCTCTCCCTTAGAATATAGACCCTGAAATATGGTGGTGCCAAAGACACCAAAGTGGGAAGGGCTGGCAGTGGCACTAGTCCTAGATATGGCCCTGAGGGTAAGCAGGGCAGGCATCAGCAATGCCTGCTCTTTGAGGTCTGCAGCTTTGCCCACCTAATGCACAGGCTCTAGCTTCCCAGGTTCTGGCTGTTTGTTTAGCTACCTGCGAGAAAGGATAGCAGGGTGGACCTCATGGCTGGGCCTCTGTTCTTTCCTGGGGAAGCCTGAGGGCATGTATTAGGTGAGAGGACATGCGACCCAAGAAGCAGCCCATTGGACCATTATAGTCAGAGACAGACAGAAGCCATCCGTAACATGATCTTTAGCTACTAGGTTTATGTGAGCTTCAGAGATCACCCCTTCCTGAGCCCTGCTGTTGGGATCCAATTGAACAGGTGATATTTGTATGGGACCTCTCCTTTTCCACAGAACTCACCGTCAAGCTGATCTCCCAGCTGAGGTCCTTCAATCTCCAGTTCTGCCCAATTTTTAAGATAAATACACACTATTTATAGAGTCAAAAACTGATAGTGCAAAATTTGAAAAAAACTCTTGTGGAAGTTACACTAAAGAAGGAAAATGTTGGCTAAGAGTAATACAATGAGAAAAATCAAACAGGTAAATCTTCATTAGAGGTTTCTTTTGAAGGTCAGTTTTAGAATCATCTTGAAAGGTAAAGTTAATAAGAAAAGGTAACATTAAAAAAAAGTCATTATTGGCCAGGCGCAGTGGCTCACGCCTGTAATCCTAGCACTCTGGGAGGCCGAGGCGGGTGGATCGCCCGAGGTCAGGAGTTCAAGACCAGCCTGAGCAAGAGCGAGACCTCGTCTCTACTAAAAATAGAAAGAAATTATCTGGCCAACTAAAAATATATATAGAAAAAATTAGCCGGGCATGGTGGCACATGCCTGTAGTCCCAGCTACTCGGGAGGCTGAGGCAGTAGGATCACTTAAACCCAGGAGTTTGAAGTTGCTGTGAGCTAGGCTGACGCCACAGCACTCACTCTGCCTGGGCAACAGAGTGAGACTTTGTCTCAAAAAAAAAAAAAAAAGTCATTATTGAACAAATGAACAAAATGATGTATTTTAATGTGCTCAAAAAGCATAACAAATCAGTGGTGAAAATTAACCTTGTTCTTGCCCTTGGAGTTGGGTGAAAGCACTGATTTTGTTAATTTGTGCATTTTATTGGTCTTTTTTTGCTACGTTTAACATAATGATGTATATGAACAGTTATTAATTTGGTGAATGCTTATGAATAAAATTACTGACAAAGAACTTTTCAGCAAGATATTCAAAGTCTTTTGGTGAGCACAGTACCAAGAGGAAAAAGTGCTTAGTCCAGTCCTGACCCACAAAAAGCAGAACCCTAGGCCATGACACAGCAACTTACCAAGAGGAAAAAGTGCTTAGTCCAGTCCTGACCCACAAAAAGCAGAACCCTAGGCCATGACACAGCAACTAGCACACCTCCAAGAGATGGGCCCTTATACATTGGGGTGGGGTGAGGAGGAATACAAAATGGTAAATGACAAATTTTCCTGTAAAAACTAAAAACAAACAACAATAACAGCAATAAAGGTTTTTTGAATTTTTTTTTTAAAGATCATTATGCTTTTGGAAAGCTGTTCTGCTACACAAATGTACCTTAGTCAAAGAAAGGTGCTAGTCAGAGTTTTCAAACCCAGAGTTGAATTGTTATTTTTTTCTTTAAAAGAGAAAAATGAAAGGTATATAATGACAAAGGATATGAACCTGGCTATGGTGAATAAATTCACCATTCATCTTTTTTTTTAACCTTACACAAATGCAATGATTTATACTTTTGTCAGATATTTTCTTTAACAAGAAAATTCCGGAGCTCAAAATGAGTGATACAAATCAAAGAACAGTTCTGGCACAGGGGTGTTTAATAGAGCTCCAAGGGCCCCTAAAAGACCCATGAATGGGTGTTAGGAGGTTAATAAAATGTAAACTTTGGGTTATACATGCTCATGTGTATCTTTCTGGGGACACAATCTAAAGCTTATGTCAGAAATACAAAGGACTTCAGCCTGAGTGACAGAGCTAGACCCTGTCTCTTAAAAAAAATAAAATAAAAATAAATAAATAAATAAATACAAAGGGATTGACAAGCACCACTCCCCCACAAAAAAAAATTAAGACATATTAAGCATATTTCTATGGTTAGCAGCGGTTTTCAAATAGGAGACATAGGTTGAAGACGAGGAAAAAAATTGTAAGAAATAGTTTGACTTTACAAGGGCAGTATACCTCATATGTGCCTTTGACTAAGTACTGTATAAGAAGGTAATTGGGGAGTTTAGGCATTCCTAAGAAGTGCATTCACCATTCATCTTAATAATAAGTTGCACTTAGTTGGCTTATTTAGAAGAAATTTTTTTCAAGGCTCAACATTTTCCAATAAAGGAAACTATAAATATTTCTACTGAGTAAAACAAAACTGTTGCAGAGAAAAATGAAGTTTGAGAGCAGCCTTTGAGGATAACGAGTCATCGTCAACTATTCATTTATTTAAATGGGGTAAAAATGTTGCTGGTAAAATGAAGATCATTCTCAATGGTTATCTTTATTCACAGAAAAACTCCATCAGTAACCATTTCCCTAAGACTGTGAAAAAGACTGAACAATGGATTATATGCATTTGACATATGACACAAAAGACCTGACCTTTCAGCAGGAAGACACACACACTGAAATGGCTACCGTAGCAGTCCCCAGACATCGCAATACAGTGTTCCACTTCTAGGATCCTGACTATCTCTACCTAGTCAACACTGTCAAACAGCTCACAAAACAATAATAATAGTTATAGCTAAAACTCATATAGTCCTTACTAGAGATCAGGCTTGTTCCAAATGCTTTGCATATACTAGCTCAGTAATCCTTACAATGACCTCATGAAGCAGGGATATGATTATCCCCATTTTATAGCTGAAGGACCTGAGGCTCAGAGAGGTTAGGTAATTGGCTCTACACCATAGGCAGTAAGTGCCAGGTGCTGGGACAGGGTACCCAGACATCTGGCTATGGAGTCAGCACATGTGACTACCTTCCAATAGTAAAATAAACAACAAAACCAAGTACTAGTGCTCTTTACATCTATAAAGAGATTCTGTGCATCTGGATTCCTGAAATACTCTAACATTATGATAGAGAAGAGAAACTGTCAAGATATTGAACTTAAAATGGGGTGTCTCCTCTCTTCATTTCAGACCTATTTTCTAGGCCCAATGAACCAGAGTCTCTCCGTGTGTAGTCATAGAAGAGATGGGGATGACAGCCAGGATAAAGTTGCTTTTTTTAAAAAAAAAAGATTCTCACTGTGAAACCACCCTTTGGGAGAGATATAAAAAATAATGTGATTGGCCATTTTCATAATTTTATTTGTGGGAAGCACTTATCTTCAAATAGTAGGTCATCATAACAGAAAAATTTAAGCACAGCTTTAAGGATGAAAGAATTTAACCACATAACATTGTCTTTCAATTCTCCTTACATAATCTAATTCTGATTTAACAATTTATTACAAATTAGCCTACATATTACTCAGAAACTTAGGAACGATTCCACAATATTATTAATAAAAAATAACTAATTAGAAATACATAAATATTAAGTACTTATCCAATTTTAAAATTGTCTTCTAAAAATAACAAATTCATTTTTTTAGGACCAGAAAAGGAACAGCCTAGCAAAACAAAATTTAGACAAACCCACTTATTCCAGCCAATATACATAAAAACCTGTTCTCCCACTCTTACCTATGGCACCAAAGGCTAAGGGAGAGGGCTTTCACACTTGCAAAGCTGTAATGAAGCTCCCCACCTTCCCTGACATGGTAGTGCCACAGAAAGCTGAATAGGGAGCTGGGACTTGAATCCTCACACTGTGGTATCAGTAGGGACCACATAAAGAACCTGAACTTCTACCCCCACCTGGCAATAATGAGCTGCTCCTCCCTCTCCCTGCTAGAATGGTGTCAGGAGAGAAACAGAAGAGAGTCACGATTGGCAGGAATAAGGTCACCCCACTACAGTATCAGTGAAGACCACATGGGGGCCAGAATTCCCACACCATCCAGGGTTGAGAGTAGGGGAGAGGGTATAGCTATAATAGGGCAACATGAGAGATCACTGTGGTGACAGAACAGTTCTGCATCTTGTCAGTATTAATAGCTTAGTTGTTGTTATACTACAGTCTTGCAAGATGTTACCATAGATAAATTAGGCAAAGGTACACAGGATCTCTCTGTGTTAATTCTCACAACCACATTTGAAACTACAATTTTCTCAAAATAAAAAGTTTAATAAAAAAGAAGTCTGAGGTAACATCGGCAAGATGGCAGAACAGGAAGTCCCAGCCCTCATTTCCTAACAGATGCATTGATTTAACGATAATACACAGACCAAAATACCTCCTTGAGAATTCCAGAATCCTGTTAAGAAGCTGCAGTAACCCAGGTGAGCACACAGCCAATAACAGCCACATTGAAATAGGTAAGAACAATTTCACTTTACCTATAACAGCCCCTCCCCCGGTGGGCACAGCTCACTGCCAGAAGAAAACATTCCAGATCACAACTTCTCCCTCAGGATAAAGACGAGAGGAGTGTGGGTGAAACATTCTGGATTTTCAGAGGGCTGCCCAAAGGGCTGGCTTTTGTCTCACCTCACTTAGAGTGCTGACAGAACCAGCACAGTTTGTATACCTGGAGCTATTGCAAACGAAGAAGAGCAGGGGACAGTTTGCTGTGGATGGTACAGCTCAGTGCAGTCAAGAGAAGGCACACAACTTCAGGCTTCTCCCTTAGTACGGTGGGAAAGGAATGAAATGTGCATCCAGCATGCTGGCCCTTCTGAGGATTGCCAAAGGGACTGGTATCTGTTTATCCTGAATTGGGATGCTGAATAGGAGCCAGCATAATTTGGATGCCTGGTTGGCCACTGAGGTTGGGGGAAAGCAGGACAGCTTGCTGCTACAGAACCAGAAAATTTGCAATGCTACAGACAGACACCAAAGGAAGCAAGAGATTACAAGCTCCTGAAAAAGAAACCAGCAAGCCTTGCTAATTAAGAAATTATATGCACAGGCCCAGAGAAGTCAAATTCTCCCAAAAAAAATGGTTTCAGGGGTGTCCAGAATCTTAGCCAGGCTGATTGGTGAGGGTCTTTCCTTGTATGAAGCCAGTCCATAAAGACTGGAAGAGGTGGCTATTTTTTCAAATGCATGGCTCCCAACACAAAGTTATGAGACACATAAAGAAACAGGGAAACATGCCCAAAGAAAGAATGAAATAAATCTCCAGGAACCAATCCTAAAGAAATCGAGGTATATGATCTTCATCAAGGGAGGCAAAACTACAAAACAGAGAAAGGATAGGCTCTTCAACAAATGGTGTTAGGAAAACTGAATATCCACATGGAAGAGAATAAAATTGAACGCTTATCTTATGCATATACAAAAATTAACTCAAAATGGATTAAAGACTTCAACATAAGACCTCAAGCTATAAAAATGATAAAAAAAAATACCAAAACAAACAAAAAAAACTAGGTGAAAAGCTTCATAATATTGGTGGCAATGATTTCTTGGGTATGACACCAAAAGCAAAGACAGACAAACTGGACTACATCAAACTAAAAAGCTCTGACACAGCAAAAGACACAACCAACAGTGTGAAAATGCAATCTCCAGAATGGGAGACAGTATTTGCAAATTAAATATCTGATAAGAGGTTAATTTCCAAAATATATAAGAAACTAATAGCACTCAATACCACCAAAAAAAAAAAAGAATAGCCCAGTTAAAAAATGGGCAAAGAACTTGAACAAAAATTTCTCCAAAGAAGACATACAAATGGCCAACAGGTATGTGAAAAGATGCTCGTCATCACTAATCATCAAGGAAATGCAAATCAAACCCACAATGAGATATCACCTCATACCTGTTAAGACGGTCATTACCAAAAAAAAAAAGAAAATATTAATAGAAAGAAAATAACAAGTATTGGCAAGGATTTGGAGAAATTATGTTAGTAACAATTGTGCACTGTTGGTGGGAATGTAAAATAGTGTAGCTGCTGTGGAAAACAGTACAGAGGTTCCTCAAAAAATTAAAAATAGAACTACCATATGATATTGCAATCTACTTGTTTTTATCCAAAAGAATTGAAAACAAGATCTATAGGAACTATTTGCACTCCTGTGTTCACTACAGCATTATTTACAATAGCCAAGAGGTGGAAATAACCTAAATGTCCACTGATGAATGAATGGATTAAAAAAATGTGGTACATACAAACAACAGAATATTATTCAGCCATAAAAAAAAAAAAGACAACCTGCCATGTGCCTCAAGATGGATGAGCCCTGAAGGCACTGTGCTAAGTGAAATAAGCCAGTAACAGAACAAATACTGCAAGATTCCACTTATATGAGGTATCTAAATTAGCCAAACTCATAGAAATAAAAAGTAGAATGGTGGTTGCCAGAAGATGGGGGAGGGGAAATGGGAAGTTGCTGTTCAATGAGTATGGAATTTCAGTCATGCAACATAAAAAAGTTCTGGAAATCCATTGTATGACATTGTGCTTATAGTTAACAATAATATATTATTCATTTAAAAATTTATTAAGACAGTAGATCTTGTTTTTTACCACATGGAAAATGTATACAACAGATCCTCAAATAATGTTGTTTTGTTCAATGCCATTTCGTTATAACACTGATGAGAAAAAAACTGATTCCCATCCAGGGCCACTGTCTGTGGAAAGGTTGCATGTTCTCCCCATGTCTGCATGAATTTTCTCCAGGTACTCCAGTTTCCTCTCACATCCCAAGGATGGGGACATTAGGTTAACTGGCATGTCTATACTGCCCCAGTATGAGTGTGTGTATGGGGGGTGATGTGTGTGTGCATACATCCCGGGATGAAATGGCATCCTGTCCAGGGTTGGTTCCCACCTTATACCCTGAGCGGCTGGGATTGGCTCTGGCCACCTGTGCTTGTGAATTGGAATAAGCAGGTTGGAAATAAAAGGCTAAATGAATATACATTATTGTAAAATATACAAATGCATGACAATAAACAATGTAGTATGAAAACATTTAGTGAATCCATTATATTTGTTATTGTTTGTTTTTAAACTGCATTATGGTAGAAGGTGCTCCTTACAATTTTCACTTTGCCCACTATGACATGACTATGACTGCCATCACTTACTGATTCACCAAAACTTGGGTAATTATCTTCTTTTCATCAATCTTTCTTAAATGTACATGTAGCCCACATTTATTTCAATGTGTATCATTAGTAGTGTTTGGAGTCGTTATTTAGAAATTTGGTGATGTTTTTGTGATCATAAGTAAACTATAGGAACTTAACATACTAACTGCCACACTAGGAAAAAAAACTCTTTTCCTTGGGGCCATGGTGTTTTATTACGAAAACAGAATAAAACTTCGAAAACAAAACGATCCTTTCTAATTTAATGAAAAATTTATTTTTTGTTTTCTGTCCCTATAGGTATGGTGATTTAGGTAAAGAGATGTGTGAGTTACATATGCTTCATGAGGGCCCAGGCTCAACACTAGCCTGAGTTAAACACAACTCACATGGCAGTTAATGTGTTAGGTCTTGTTTTTATCAATTAGCCTATGGTAAGACTGGTTTTATTATACACTGTTTCACTTAAAGCTGCAGTTTCCAAGAACCTATCAACAATGCTAAGTAAGGGCTTACTGTAATTAAATTTTTTAAATGGTAAAGCAAAAAAATAAAATAAAGTAAAATCTGACATTCTGTATTAGCACAAAATATAACAAAGTAAAGACAACAATAGTACATTGGTAAATGCACTAGACTGAAGCCCAGCTATCTGGGCTCTAATTGGGGCAGCAGATATCCTCCTTATGCTACTTTCTTCATCTGTAAAATGAATTAGACATGAAGGACTTGAAAATCTCTTGCAGCTCTAATAGTCTATGAATCATCTTAACACAAACCAGAAAGCTTGGAATGAAAGAACACACTTGAATAACATCACCCAAAAAGCCTGTTGAGTGTTTTTAAAAACGGACTATTACTAACATTTTCTAATTCTTAAGAAAAATCAAGTAATACAGATGGCCGTTTCACTGACGTAATAATAGTTAAACATTTCACATAGTTTCTCAGTAATTTAGTATTATTACATAATCCACCCAAATATCAATCCAGTATCTGAAACAATATTTTGAACATTTTCCATGTCATAAAACTCCAAAATTTTTTTTTTACAGATTATGGTATATGATATATAAAACATTATTTCAAAAAATGCATACTTAATTTTTAGTGTAGTTTCTTAAAAACATCATTCTCTTTTTTTTTTCTTAATTATCAGCAAGCAATAACATATCTGGAGGCTGGGCACAGTGGCACACACCTGTAATCCTAGCACTCTGGGAGGCCGAGGTGGGAGGATCACTTGAGCTCAGGAGTTCGAGACCAGCCTCAGCAACAGTGAGACCCCTGTCTCTACCAAATAATAATAATAATAATAATAATAATATATCTAGAAATAAACTTGTTGTCTAATGGCAAATGCACAGACCTTGGAATCAAATGACATGAATTCAAGTCTTCACTATCTTTAATTAACAGAGTGTCTTTGGACACATCATAAAATTGCCTAAGCCTCAATTTTCCTATTTGTAAAATGTAAGGCTGGACAGTCTCCAATATTTTCACACATAGGACTCATGTTGTTTTTCTTCTATTCATATCGTGTTTAAAGGATGTGTCTTTCAGACAGGTTGCATTTATTAAGTAATAATAAATCATCTTTCAAAGACTGCCAACCTGAGATTCAGAACATCTTGAGATATGAATTCAGATAAAATTCTAACCAAAGCAAAACAATCTACTAAGAATAAGTGCATTATTTCTATTAGGTTGTTGAAATACCAATAGTGCCAATCATTATTGTACTGAGTCCAGCAACACCAAGCTGAAAACCACAGGTCTAGATGATATCTAAATCTCTAGGATTCTGTTTCAAACACATTTGGAGGAAGCTTACTGGTATATATTATAAACTACTTAAAAGATCATTAATACAGTGAGGAAAAAAGTAAAAACACAATCTATATCTTTCATTTGTTCAAATACTGAGCACCAACAATGTTCAGTACTGTGCTCTTTGACTTTTTTAGATCAAATATAATTGACATTTTTTTCAAATAACACTTGTTCTTTTTTTTTTTTTTTAAGTTTCCCACCTTTTGTTATTTGGGAGGTGAAAGGGATGGTGGTGGTTATCAATGTTTATCTTATATATTGACTAGTTTTTCAAGAAGTAATTTCAACTTGAAAAACTACTGACATCATCAGTGTTACCAAAAATTGTACAATGCAGCCAATAAATATTAATACTTTCTGAACAAATGAAAGACTGATTGATATATTCATATTATATACAGAAGTTTTAGGGAGGCTGTCTCCACTGCCTTCCTGAACCTTAACAGCTTTCGACCATACAGTTCCCTGTTGCTTCTTTTAGTGCTTTGTAATTGATGCTTCACCCTCACACCTCTTATTTCTGGTGTCAAGGGGATTTTTAATTTTTCAATTACTTGTACTTCATGCAGTATATACAAGAAGATCATGAGCCAATCACATCTTCGTTCACATTTGTTTAAACACAACGAGCTTTAAACTGACTCATGTTAAAACACAATAAAGACTCAATGATTAAACTGGCAGATGAGTACATAGTCAGATGAACAGAAGAGACCAAGAAGTCCAGAATAAAACCAAATTCATACAGAATCTTAGTATAGAGTAACAATGAGGTCTCAATGCAGTGGGGAATAAAGTTAGATCCACACTTTCAGTATTAATCCCATATGGATCAAAGATTTCAAGATAAAAAAAAAACCTATAAAAGTTCTAGAAGGTAACTTAAAAGAAATTTTTATAAGCTCAGAATGGGGAAGGCATTACTAATTATGCCAAGATTACAAATGCTATAAGAGAAAGGCTATTAAAAAAGGTCATTCAAATATACGAAAAATAAAACTAAAACTTTAAAAGAAAATACCATCATAAAGAAAACAAGGAAAATATCTGCAAGTCATATCATAAAGGCACAAACACATACACAGTGCTATCAAGTAAAGAAAAAAGATCAATCTAATTTTAAAGTGGGCAATAGATATGACTATATTATTGACAGAAAAAGTATAGAAATGGCTCGTAAGTATACCAAAAACATGTTCAGTCTCATTTTTAATAGGAGAAAGGCAAAACTGTACTGAACACCATATTTCAACTATCAGATTGGCAAAGATCCAGAAGTTTGATAGCACATTTGTGTTATTGAGGCTGTAGGGAAACAGGAAATTTCATATATAGGAATATAAACTGGTGTCTATTAAGAGTAATCTGGCAACATCTATCAAAATTAGAAGTACACATACTCTTAAACTCAGTAATTCCACCTGTAGGAATTTATCCAACAAATACACTAGAACATAGAAAAATACTGTAAACAATCTAAATGCCCATCAATTAGAAACTGGTTAAAAAATAATAAAGCCCTACATATATATCAATATGAAAGGATCTTCAGAACATATTTTTAACTGAAAATTACAGAACAGCATGTCTGAAACGCTAGGAGGTTAAATAATATATATTTGAATTTGTCTGTATCTGTGTAAAAGATCCTGAAACAATACACAAGAAAAGAACCAACCATAAATTACTCACTAGAGGGTGCGGGTGGAAATTTTGCTAAGGAGGACAAAAGTATGGAGAGTCTTTTCATTTTTTTGCTATTTTAATTTTTCCCCATTCAAAAAACTAAGTAAAAACAAAAAATAAAGATTAAGGGGATAGTGGAATTTGAACTCCAACTAAATTAATCAGCAAAAATGAAATCAAAGGTAAAAAAATGCTAAAAGTTTTCTACTGCTGGCAATATGGAGGACTAGATACTTTGATGGGCTCTCCACTATGAAACAGCTTTTATTTCTTGTAAATTTGGACTTACATGTACCCTATTTCACTCCTAGGTGTGTTCCCAGAAACTCTGATACATGTGCCCCAGTAGATACGTCCAAAAATGTTCACAGTAATTTTCTTTATAACAACAAAATCCTGAAAAATCCAAAATGTGGACCAATAATAGAATGGTTAAATCATTACAGAATTATTCACACAGTAGATGAAATACTCTATGTAACAAAATAAAATAATCTTAAACTGCAATGGTAAGTGGGGGAAATATAAGTTCCAGAAGACAATACACATTATGATGCCATTTTTCTAAAGTTAAAAAAAAAAGGCAAAATTAAACAAATACTGTTAAAGACTCATATTTATTTGATAAAAGGAATAAAGGCTGGGTCAACTACGTATAAAATCCAGAGATAAGGCTGGGCACAGTGGCGCATGCATGTATTCCCAACAATTTGGGAGTCCAAGGCAGGAGGATCACTTGAGCCAGGAGTCTGAGACCAGCCTGGGCAATAGACAGAGACCCTGTCTTGACAAAAAATTAAAAAATTAGCCAGGCATGGTGGTGTGTGTCTGTAGTCCTAGCTACTTAGGAGGCTAAGGCAGGAGGACTGCTTGAGCCCAGGAGTTAGAGGCTGCAATGAGCTATGATTGTGTCACTGGATTCCAACCTGGGCAACACAGCAAGACCCCATCTCTCCGCACTAAATAATCCAGAGATAGTGGTTACCTCTGTTGGGGGAGGCATGATAGGCAAGGTGATATGAAAGAGGAGGATAGAGGTGAAGGTAAGTATATCGGTAATGTCTGGTTCTTAAATGGGGTGGTAGGTTCATGGGTGTTTATTTTATTATAATGTTTCATAACATATAATTGTTAAATGTTGATATATTATGCAAGTATTGCTTATTTTTTCCTTTAAAAATAACATAGAAGTTTAATGTTTCTTGGCAAATTGTAATATACTTTGAGATTTTAT
>CM052438.1:71097403-71166602 GCA_028533085.1 Varecia variegata | reverse complement strand
GAGAATATCAATTAAGTTCTTAAGACTTCAACTTTTAATTTCTGGAAGACACTTAACCATTTGTCACTACAGTCTGTTTTCTAGTTTTGAAAATACTAATTTCAAACACCTTTCTATCCTTACAGACCTCTTAGAATAAAGAGGACATATTCTAGATTTCCAGCTCAAATTTCAGAAACCGAAATTTCATTCAGACTTAGAAAACGTTTCCTCTTTTTGCTTAAAAAAAAAGTCTGAAAAGTTTCCCGAAGTGGACTTCAGTATAGAGACAACTCTGCTTCCTTAGCTGTTTAATATATACTATTTATGTTTAAATTCAGTCAGAGTATGCATTTCAGGCCAAAATTTGTATATGTGTGTTTTAAATATACTTGATTTGTTTTCTAATTATAAAACCAGTATATGTTTACTATGGAAAACTATTCTATTTTTCCATACATTCTACTTAAGCTTTAGAAAAACATGGGCTTACACTTTGTGTACTTATGCTACTTCCTTCAAAAAGGCAGTACTAAGTCACAATCCTCTCAGTAGCATGTGAGGGCCTGTTTCCCTAACAGCTGGAATTATCATATTTAGATCCCTGATAATTTTTATAGATCAGAAATTTCATAACATTTTTTTTAATCTGCACTTTCCTGATTGGTCAGAAGTTTTTCATTATTTATTGTTTGTTCTTTTAAAATGTTTCTCTAAGACATTTGGTCATTTTTCTACCGGGGTGTTAGCATTTTTTTTTTTTTTGACTTGTATGTGTCCTTTGTGTATATTCAATCTGTTGTTATATAGGCAGCTGCAATTTATGCTCTTTGTCATTTGCCTTTTTATTTTCTTCTGCTGTTCCCTGAACTTGGTTTTAGTTTTTATGTATTCAAATCCATCTCTTTTTTCTTTATGATTTCATCCTTTGCTCTTCTGCTTAAAAACACTATCATACTACAACCGATAAATACACCTTAAATTGCTTATACTGTTTCTTTTTAAAAAAAAAAATATGTATCTGAAATCTTTCTGTGTGTAAAAAATGAGTCAAAAAAGTTTTTAAAATCATGAAAATTTAAATTCATTAAATCTTTTTTTTTTTTTTTTTTTGAGACAGAGTCTCACTCTGTTGCCCGGGCTAGAGTGAGTGCCGTGGCGTCAGCCTAGCTCACAGCAATCTCAAACTCCTGGGCTTAAGCGATCCTACTGCCTCAGCCTCCCGGGTAGCTAGGACTACAGGCATGTGCCACCATGCCCGGCTAATTTTTTCTATATATATTTTAGTTGGCCAGATAATTTCTTCCTATTTTTAGTAGAGACGGGGTCTCGCTCTTGCTCAGGCTGGTCTTGAACTCCTGACCTCGAGCGATCCACCTGCCTTGGCCTCCCAGAGTGCTAGGATTACAGGCGTGAGCCACCATGCCCGGCCTAAATTCATTAAATCTTTGCTGAGATTATTTCAGACAAATACACTATCTGTGCTAATCTCATTAAAAACTTACTTTCTAATTTCATATTCTTTTTCCTTTGAATGAATGGGCCTTAAAATACAGACTCAGTTGATATGACTAAAACAGATGCAAGCTTAACATTACCTCTAATCTTCCTACAATCAGTATGTAAGAAAAGAGAATCCCTGCCAATGTGATCTTTTTAAAAGCCTATAGCTTCTCACCACTCAGGTAGGTCTAACAGCCACCAATGGAAAAGGATGGTATTCTGGAATATTTGGATCTTTCCTCCTTTGCTCATGGGAGGAAGAGCATTTCCATCTGCAGTCTCAGATGGACAGCAATAAGGGTGTGTATGCTCCTGTTGCTCCTGACTGTTCCAGATAGCCCTCTATTTACGGGACCCGCCTTTGTTTGAAACCAACCAGGTATTCAGGGACTGGGCTGCCCAGCACAAGTAACCCACCAATCCCTTTCAGTAAGAGCACGACAAGACAGCTACACTCTTACATTTCCAACACAGTATTTCTGTCTAAATAAATAATTAAGTTGGATCACTCAGCTGTATATTTAAATCCAGCTGGCTCCAACTATTTTAACTGTCTCATCACAAAGTGGTTTCTGTTATAGGAACTCCCAAAAGAATTTTTTCAGGAAACTCTACCAAAACACTAGTAAAGAAAGATATATATTAATCTATTATCTTAAAAGTGCAACTCTTATACCCCACCCCATACTCCAAAAAAGAAAGAAAAGCAGGGGTTCTAAATACAGTACACAGAATATGGGAAACAAGCAGGCAATCTATCCAATGTCACATCACTGGGATGGGGCAGCCTCCTGCTTCCAGGATGCAATAGTACATGTATGTGAAACAAAAGTGACAAAAACGTTGGTAAATCAACTAAGATCCTGAAAAGGTCAATAAGAACTCTATCCCATTCCAAAAGTATTTATCTTAGGTCATCTCTAATGAACCCAGAAGAGCTAGCATATTTCACAGGGGCTAAATAAAACTTTTTAAAAGGTTAACGGAAAAATATTTATGTGAAAACTGCCTCCAAATAATCTTTTAGTGGGTGGATTCGGCACATACCAGTGAATACCTTTGAGCTTAGTCCAGTTCTGTATTAAGCTAGAGTTCACCTTTAAGAAACAATGAACCTGTTTTTTTAAGTAAAACCCTGTATTATAACATGGAATGTGAATACCAAAAAAAAAAAAAGATATCAACTGAACTGTATTTAAATACTTTACAAAGTTTTCCATCAGTAGATGGATTTAGATCCATCAGTAGATCTTTAAAATGTGTTATCTTTTTAAAACACTTGTTAGTCATTCATCTATAAAAACCTAGTTTCTTATGTATATGCCAAGCATACACATAAATATGCAAATTTAGCATAAAATTACCCTATGCTAGATTTAACACAAACAGAGTTATGTGTTCTTGTACTTCAATGTAACTATGACAGTGATTCAAAGGGTAAAACCACACTTAGAATAGTCTGCCTTCTGCTACATTTCAGTACAATGAAGAAAGCCTGAGCAGCATGCAAAAATTAGGTCCATATTTTAAATCTGCAGGCAATCAAGCCAGGAAAATAAATTGAGGAACGAGGCTATGTAATCACAATCACTTGCAAAACCATTTAAACTATTTTTTAGTTGTAATTGCTAGCAGTTTCTCATGACTATAATCTTTAAAAAAATATCTTCCACTTCAAAAATTAAATGCACATGTACATTAACATTTTTTGTCTACTTATAGTTAGGTGCTAGCTATACCAGATTAAAATTCCCTTCTTTCTCCTTTCCAATTCTGCATTCCTTCTTTTAATTTTTGTGCATTATGGTTCCAAGCTACTTTCACATTATTTATCCAAATAATGGGTGGCTAAAAATTTGTTTTTTTGTTTTTGTTTTTAAAGAAACAGGGTCTTGCTATGTAGGCTGGACTCAAACTCCTAGACTCAAGTGATTCTCCCATCTCAGCTTCCCCAGTAACTGGGACTACAGGCCCCACCATGTCTGGCTTAAAAATTTGATCTTTAAAACTACAGTTCTGAAGTAATGTAGAATTTAACAAAGACATAATAAAGAAAGCCATTTCATGATGACACGGTGTTTTTCACAAAGTAATATGTTACCTTTTCAGACGTTATATTCAAGGATATAATCATTTTATAAATGTTACATAATTAAAGATTCTCAACATTATAAATTAGCATGCATAACTGTTAGCACAATGAATAAGATGTGAAATGAGTTGCTCAAGGTCAGACAACATGTCTGTGACGCAGCTGGCATTAGCAATCTCGAATTCCTGTCTTCCCCCACATGTACCATCCTGAGAGATCCCTGCTCTAACCTTTGCCTGCAAAATACTAACTCAGGTATTCTTCACAGGACAGAAATAATTTAGAGCAGAATTTCAAACGTAAGGAACTGATTAAGTAGAAGAGAAGTTAACCTAAATGTTACCATAATATATGAACTTAAATTAATTTTCAGGTAATGGATTCATCACCTGAGTGATCGATTCCTAAGCAGAGACCAAATTTTCCTAATGTTATATTTAAGTAGCTTTGAGCTAGCTCCAGGGGGACTCTCTGGCATTTCACTAGTGAGCAACAGCCCTTGGGGAGTGAAACAGTTACTCTGGAGCTAGACTGCCTGCATCCTTTATGGTAACCCAAGGCAGGGACCACTCTGTTCATTTGGAAGAGCCCTTGTATCAGCTTTCTCACCCCCTCACAGCTAGAAAGAGGAGAGAAAACATCCTTTTTTCAAATGTTCAATTTAAATCATCGTAGTAGACCAGAGGGATTCCTAAAGAGTTAAGAGTTTGGTTAAGTTTTAACCTGGCTTCAGATAGCTTTATCACTTTCAACTTTTTATCTAAAGCAAAACTTTTACGCATTCTTGCACATTTCTGATGACTTAAACTCATTGGCCTCATTGTGATGTCCCTTCTCACACTTGCGTATAAGTTCAAGTGTTCCTTAGCAAGTTTAAAAAAAAAAATCAACAAACACATAAAGCTAGGGGCGGAAATATCGCTGTTTAATGATGGAACTTGCAGATTATCTATAATGTAATCTCATGTTAAAACTGTCAAGTTAGTAACTATTTGACTTCTATATTCAAATACATAATGTTTATATTATTTGAAAAAAATGTCAAGTATCAAAATATAACTATTCAAAAATAAACTATGTATTCTTTGGTTACCATGTGTATGCAAAAAACATCTGACAGATAAAATGTATAAGAAGGGAACTTCTGGCAAGCCTACACAGAATTTTATCATTTTTACAAAAGAAAGGAGGGAGGATGCATGGAAGCAAATCAACATTTATTACATGCTTACTAGGAAACAGGTACTGTGCTAAGTACTTTATATAAAACTGCAATCAATTTAATGTTTCTTATATTCCCTTACCAAGTAGTTACGAACCAATATATTCAAACATCAAAGGAATTAAACACAAACTCTAGAAATCCTGAATTGATTCCATTTTTTCCTTGGGCTATGTGCTAAGCCCATCACATTCATCACCCCTACGTACGTAGTCCAAGGGCTCAGAGGCACATTAACTTAAATTACTCCCAGAAAGTAACCCCAAAATACCATTACCTCACTGAAATATTCTTTTCAAGGGGCTAGTTTTGATGATCTAATAATTCTTGTAACCATGCTTTGATAAGAATTTGTTACTAATTTCATTATACTTAAAGAGATGAGCTGCTAATATCAAAGACTACAGATCCTTCATTATGACAATTTACAGATTTAAGCTTTTTCAGTGCCCAGAGGTTGTAATGAAGAGAGACAGGGTTAGAAATGAGATTGGGTGTTTTCACTGGTTGAATGTTTTGATTCACTGATTTACAATACAATGGTCACTTCAGTGAAAACAGATGCTTTTGGGGGAGGGTCAGGGAAAAAGGAAAAGGAAAAATCTCTATATGTCCAATGCAAAATATCTTGATCATATACATTTGCAAAAAGAAATAAACTGATGTTGATCATTAAATGTCTGACAATATTATAAGTGGGATGAAACTGTGAGTAATTTTCTTCTTACATTTCTGATATTTCACTTAGTGAATTTAATAAAATATTAAAAATTCTAATGACTCAGCAAAATGTGAAAAATGCATAGGACAATGTTAAATGAAAACAGAATAAAAATTTTATCCATAATTATACAAAAATTTGTGTACACATAAAAACAATTGGAACAGTGAAAGTTGATTTGATAGCATAATCAGTTTACAGATAACTGCTTCTTTTTTAAATTTTTTATATTATAATAATGTTGTTTCAATAAACATGACAACTTAAAAAAAAGAATGCCATCACTATGTGGATTAAATGGTACTCCATCTGTTATGGTTTAACCACGTTAAGGATATGGGTGTCTGTGTCTTAGTTTTCCAGGTATTCTGTTAGTTTCAGGAGAGCAAACACCATGACTCCTTTGTACTCTCCCCAATACTGGGCATCTTGGGCCCATACAGCCCCAGTGATAGCTAGTTACCAAACCATTAATGAATACCAAGTGCAGATAACATAAAAATGAGAACTTACTGTTATTTGGTGGTTCAGGAAACCCAGCCTTTGGACCACTCCATCCTTTGTTTTCCCCTGTCTGAAAGATTAAATCAACTGTTTACAT
This sequence comes from Varecia variegata, assembly GCA_028533085.1. Lineage (NCBI taxonomy): Eukaryota > Metazoa > Chordata > Mammalia > Primates > Lemuridae > Varecia > Varecia variegata. Next base: position 71,160,484 of record CM052438.1, on the reverse strand, counting down.
ACAGAAAAACAGGCTTATTCAAAAAGAAAAAACGTTGACTAATCAATTAAGCAAAGACACAGGTCTCTCACACTCTTTTCTGCATATTCTCTCCATCTCTGACCCTGGGACAGTAGCTACACAAGTAACATGAAGAATATCATCTACCCGTTTTCTGCATTTGAATCTATTTCATATGTCTCTTTCTGCTTTTGTCTGTTCATTTAAATCTATAATTTAAGGTGTCAAGAAAGCCCAATATTCAGTATACATATTACATAGAACATAATCTTTAGCTTGGTGATTAAAAAATAAATAATTCCTACACTAAACAATAACAATCATCACAAGTACTAAAGAGACTAACAGAGCTTCTTTATCACTCCTGAGGTCAGATTACACAACAGAAATGTTACAATGTTCATTCTGGAGAAGTGTTGTGATAAGGATCACCAAATACTGCTAATGACATATACAAAAATTGAAAGCTAAGCCCTAACTTTAAGGAAAACATATTATATCTGGACTTTTACCAGACGATCTGTTTGGTATAAAATACAATCTGAAACACAGATATTTTATAGTAAGTATTCTAATCAAATTAATAAGTGACTTTAACTGGTGATGTTTTCTTTTTGTGGAGCTGGTACTATAGATGTGAAGTACTGGGGTGGTAAAAAAGGCTTATTTCTTATTATGATCAGCATTTTGTATTTATGTCATCAGATGTCAAAGATCAAATGGATAAATTAAACCCAGATATATACATAAAAAAATACAATTCTAGCAAATAGTTTACCAATGTTCATTTATTTTTTAAAAAAACTATTCTTATTGAATTCTCTTTCATTTTTATTATACATCTTAGGGTGACAATGAAAGATATAGTGGCAGACAAAAGAAGCAAAAAAGAAAATAAAGAATCCTGAAAAATAAATTGATGGCATGTTAGAAACAGCCAATGGCTTAGCATCTCTTCCTCCCTTTAATTATTTCTTTTATCTCTTTAAAAAACAAATTCCTCTCTTACTCCACATTCACCATTCTGAGAGATTGCTGCTATAACCTTTGACTGCAAAATGCTAACACAGGCATCCTTCACAGGACAGAAATTGCTATGTAATAAAACAGACTGATAGTAGTAACAGCTAACAGCTAACACTTAAGACTTGAAGTGTGGTTGCTAATGTGCTAAGTGTTTTGCATGGATATGGATTATCTCATTTTCATCCTCACAAAAATTTGGTAAGATAAGTGATATTAATATTCAATTTTACAGAGAAGCAAACTAGGGTGAGAGAGGTTCAATAATTTGTCTAAGGTCACAGAGATAACATGTGGAGGTACCAGCCCATCAACCTAGGTCTTCCAACTGAAGAGACAGTAGCTGTGCTACCTTTGTACTATCATTATTAGGAAAGAAAGAAGCAGCTGAAGAAAATAAAAACAAAAGTTATGGTTATGGATGAGGTATACACTGTGCATTTACAGTTTATACCTAAGAAAGGAAAGAACAACACTGGGATAAAGAATAGAATTTGGAACTAATAAGAAGAATGCTGTAAAGGTATAAGCGGGATGCAAAGGACTACAGTAAAGAACAAATGAGGAGAAACAAGAAGTACCTACGTATGAGGGATGAAAAGAATTTAGAAGATTTTGAAAAGCTAAAATTGTTATTAGTGTGAAAACCTGGTGAAGAGAAAGAGACAAAATATATTCAATTTTTCTTTTTAATTCTTTCCTTATTTTAATTTTATTCATACCTCTGGAACATAGTGTATACTTATCAAACTGCTGTCAACTGCCTAGGCTCTTAGAGAAGTACTTAAGTTTCAGGAACCCTGAAGCAGTTCCACAGTTATATGCAGGATTCTAATCTTTCTAAATAAGTAGATTTTCACTTTTAATGAGTAGAATAAATAAAACCTGTTTCATTTCAACTGTACTAATTTCTTCTCTCCCTTACCTTGCTTTTGTTACCTTAATAACTATGAATTTTAACCAGTAGGTAGCATTTGATTTTCATCTGAGAGCTATGCCTAACGCCAAGCTTTCTCACTCTTTTAGAGATCACTGTTTGGAGAGTATGGGGAAGGAGTCAGCAGGGAGGAGGCCAAAGAAGTTATTAACGAGAACTGGAAAGGGGAAACCCACAGGCACAAAGTACAGCTCATCCTCTAGATCTTTCTTCTGTATTTCATCTATTGTACACTTAGATCACTTCCTTTACTCCTATAAACATGCTTTTTCTAAACTGAATTTCAGTCCTTCCAGCCTTTTGATTTTCCCCAATCTACTTTACTACTTACAGCTTACTTTCCTGTCTGCCTCACTGAGATCCCATATCATTCTCCCTCCAGCTCTCAAACTATTCACCCCTTTGTCCTTCTGTAAACCCATCCTGCAAATCCCTAATCATAGGCCAAACAATATGCCTTGTTTGCTTCCATGTCTAAGATTCCACGGGCTGCAGAACCTTACAAACTGACCTCGCTTAAAATTTGTAGCTTCCAACCCCATCTTGAGAATCAGTGATCTCTGTAATGCACTCCTCTCAGTGATTGGCCATTCCTGACATACATAGATGGACTGGCCTTTAATCCAATGAGGACACTTCCTCTGTTGTAAAAGGATGGAGGAGCAAAAACGTTTGTAAATGCAGGTATATGTTGGTCCTCCGGGAGGCCTGTGGGGCCTCCCATTTCTATGTTCTCCATGAAATACAAGACTAGATCACAGAATGAAAGGAAAGCTGATTGAGATGTAGACAGTAAGGAACAAGACACTTTAGGGAGGAGAAGAGCAAGCTGATTGGAAAAATACAGATTCCCAGGCATTTGCAGTTCAGCTGAAGTTGATAATAATATATTCACCATTTCATTCCTCCTTTGCTAATTCCTCTCCTTCTAACAATGATTAAGGTTATTTAAATATTAGATTATATTCTCTGTCCCTAACTTTTTACCTTCAACTAAATCCCAAGTCTATTGCTCTCTGATTTCTAACCCAAGACTTTTGTAAGGTTTCTGTTTAAACATAGCAGAGTGAACACAAGGAGTATGCTCTTCTCTCTCCCTAAATATCTCTAAATTTGATAATCTAAGAATCCATAAGTACATACACATACACACACACACACACACACAAAATACAAAAGGAGACACCAGCAGAGAAGAGATAAGTCAAAGTCTGGAATCTAAAAGCAGATGAACAAGCTGTCACTAGCTTAGCAAATGTGAGTGGCTAAATCCTAAGCTGCAGAGGGAAGAAGCCAACAAAGAGCTTACAAATAATGTGATTTGTGACCCAGGACCCCAGAAAGTCTCAGGAATTAGAGGTACTTCTGGTATATCTAAAGAGGAATCCTGGAAGGAGCTGAAAACAGAAAGATTGCCTAGAAGTCTTTTCAAGGTATTATGAAATCCCCAAGTCACCTCTTTGACCCCAAGTAGCCAGGTGCCTACCCCTTCCTAATGGGGGTTTTCTCTTTAGGAGAGGCTCTGGACACAAGGCACAGTTGAGGGTGAGATCCACATGCCACCCTGCCAATAAGGAGATGGAGTCAACAGTTACATACTAGAAGAGAAGATCCTCAGCCTCCTCCCTCATTTGCCCTTCAGAAGACAGCCTCCTGGCTTCTGACCCACAAGGAACAGGAGGACAATGCAGGGAACAGAACGAAAAACAAACAAACAAAAAAATCCTGGAAAATCAAAAATACAATAACTGAAGTAAAAATGTCAAAGAGAGACCAGAAGATAAAGTTGAGGAAATCTCCCCAGAAATAGAACAAAAGAGATCAAAATAGGGAAAAAAACAAAAAAGAAAATCACAAGACCATCCATAAGACTAACCAGCATCCCAGAAAGCGATATAGCAAAAATGAAAGGAAGGAAATTATCAAAGAAATAATACATGAAATTTCCCACTTCTAAAGTATATGAATTTCCAGATAAAACTTAAATGTCAAACACAACTTAGCCAAGAATACACTTATCAAGGCAATCATCCATGCCACTTCAGAACCCCTGGAAAAGAAAAATCATAATGTCAGTAAGCTGAGGCAGTGTCACCACCTCAGGCGCCTCACCAAGCATACAAAGTTTGTGCAAGACATGACCTGAGAGGTATGGATTTGCCCCACACAAGTGGCGTGCTGTGGAGTTGCTCAGGTCTACAAGGACAAGCAGGCCCTCAAGTTCATCAAGAAAAACATAAAAACACATCTCCACCAAGAGGAAGCGAGAGCAATATCCTGAGTACCAGGAGGAAAGCAGCTATCCAGAAGGACTGAGCCCCCTCTCCACTCTGTGCATAATAAAACTATCACAGAAAAAAAAAATAAAGTGAAATAAAGGCTTTTTTAAAAAAGCAAACAAAAGCTGAGAGAATTCACTGCCCAGAGACCTGCTAATACAAGTAATATTAAAGGAAGTCCTTCAAGCAGGGTATACCAGAAGGAAATTTGTATCTATAGAAATAAAGGACACTGAAAATGGCAAAAGTAGAAAATGGCAAAAGTAAATATAAAAGACATTTTTCCCTGATTTTAACCACTTAAAAAGATAATGAATTGACTATGTAAAGCAAAATTAGTACCCATGAATTATGGGGTTTAAAATACATATAGAAGTAAAATGTATAACCACAACAGAGGTCAAAGAAAAAAGAGTGAACAAAGAATGACTGGAAAAAACAGAAAACAACTAGTAAGATAGTATGTTTAAATACAACCATCTCGATAACTATAATAGGTGCAAATGGTCTAATTACCCCAACTAAAAGGCAGAGTTTGTCAAATTAGACTTTAAAAAGAAAGACCCAATTATATGCTTTCTAAAAGAAACCAATTTAAACATAGAGACACAGGCTAAAAGTAAAATGATGAAAAAAGATATCCCAGGCTAGGTGTGGTGGCTCACGCCTATAATCCTAGCACTCTGGGAGGCTAAGGCAGGAGGATTGTTTGAGGTCAGGAGTTCAAGACAAGCCTCAGCAAGAGTGAGACCCAGTCTCTACTAAAAATAGAAAGAAATTAGCTGGGCAACTAAAAATAGAAAAAAAAAAAAATTAGCCAGGCATGGTGGCGCAGGCCTGTAGTCCCAGCTACTCAGGAGGCTAAGGCAGAAGGATTGCTTGAGTCCAGGAGTTTGAGGTTGCTGTGAGCTAGGCTGACACTACGGCACTCTAGCCTGAACAACAGGGCAAGACTCTGTCTCAAAAAATAAATAAATAAAATTAAAAAAAAAGATATCTCATGCAAACACCAATCAAAATAAAACTGGAGTGGCTATGTTAATATCAAACAAAACAGATTTCAGAACAAGGAATAAGGAGAAATATCAATAATAAAGTAGTCAGGTAATCAAAAAGACATAACAACCCTAACTTTATATGTATAACAACAATACTTCAAAATACATAACACATCTTCATAGGAGGAAGCAGAGAGTAAAAAGAAATTAAAAATACATAAAACAAAAACTGAAAGTAGAAGTAGACAAATTCAAACTTACAGCTGGAGACTTTAACACTTGATAAAACAAGCAGACAGAAAATCAGAACAGACATAAAGCTTAAAAGAAGAGATCAAAGGGGAAATTAGAGAACATATTGTGAGCTGAATGAAAATAAAAACCCAAATTGTCAAATTTGTGGGTAAGAGCTAAATGAGTACTTAAAAAGAAATCCATGGCATTAAATACTTAAATCAGAAAAGAAATTTCTCAGATCCATAGTTTAAGCTTCCATCTTACAAACTTAGAAAAGAACAGAAAATTAAAACACAGGGCAAATAAAAGGATAAAATGAGCAGAAATCAATAAAATCGAAAATATAAAAATAGAGAAAAATCAATGAAACCAACACCCCGTTGTTTGAAAAGATTAAAAAAAAACCTGATAAACCCCTAGCCAGACTGAGTAGAAAAGAAAGAAAAAAGAAAGAAATTACCAATATCAGGAATGAGAGAGTGTACATTACAGATTCTGTAGCCATTAAAAGAATAAGGGAATGTTATGAACAGTTTTATAGTAATAAATTCAACAACTTAGATAAAATAGACAAATTCCTTGAAAGAGTCAAACTATCAAAGCTCACTCAAGCAGAAGCAGATAAGCTGTGTAACTTTATATTTATTTTTTAATTGAGTTTGTAGTTAAAAACCCTTCCCAAAGAAAAAATTCTAAGCCAAAAAGGCTTTACTAGTAACTTCTCCCAAACAATTAAGGCAGAACTAATACCAAACTCTTCCAGAAAACAGGAAAGGAGGGAGATATTTCCAAATATGCCATATGAAGTCAGTATTTTCCTGATAACCCACACCAAAAATATTACAATAAAAGAAAAATATAGACCAATATTTCTCATACACAGAGATAAAAATCCTTTAACAATATTAGCAAATCTATTCCAGCAATATATAAAAAAGGTAATATGTTATCATGACCAGTGGGGTTTACACCAGGCATTCAAAAATCAATCAATGCCACTTCACACCCATTATGATGGCTATTTTTTTAAAAAAACAAAACAAACTTTGGCATGGATATAAAGTAATTGGAAGCCTTGTGTATTGCTGGTGGGAATGTAAAACAGTACAGCCACTATAGAAAATAGTTTGGCAATTCCTCAAAAAACTAAATATAGAAATTACCATATGATCCAGCAATTCTACTTCTAGGTATACACTCTAAAGAACTGAAAGCAGGGACTCAAACAGATACTTGCATATCAATGTTGATAGCAGCATTATTCACAAGTCAAAAGGTAGAAACAACCCAAATGTCCATCAACAGATGGTTACACAAAATGTGAAATACACATAAAATGAAGTATTATTCATCCTGAAAAGAAGAGAATTCTAATACATGCTATAACATGGATAAAACTTGGAAACTTTATGCTAAGTGAAATAAGCCAGACACAAAAGGACAAATGTTGTATGATTTCACTTAGATGAGGTACCGAGTATAGGCAAATTCGTAAAGACAGAAAGTGGAATAAAGGCTACCGATGCCTGGTGGAAGGAGTACAGAGTTTCTGTATGGGATGATGAAAAAGTTCTGGAAATGGAGAGTGGTGACAGTTGCACAACACTGTGAATATACTTAATGCCATTGAACTAAGTACCCCAAAATAGTTAATTGGTAAATTTTATGTTATTTATATATATATATATAACCTCAATTAAAAAAAAACCAATCAGTGAAATTTACCATATCAACAAACAGAAAAAGCATATGATCATCCTGATAAATGTAAAGAATCATTTGACAAAATTCAGCATTCATGGATAATTTTTTAGCAAAAAAAACAACTCTCAGTGAAGCGAGAGTACAAGAAAATATCATCAACCTGAAAAATGGCATCTATGAAAAACCTACAACCATCATGGTACATAATGGTAAAAGACTGTGATTTCCTTCTAAGTTAGGAAACAAGGTAAGGGTGCCTACCCTTACTACTTCAATTAACACTGTACTGAATGTCCTAGTCAGTGCAATAAAACAAGACAAATAAAAAACGTATACAGATTATAAAGGAAGAAATAAAATTCTTTGTTCACAGATAACATGATCATCGATGTTGAAAATCCCAAAGTCACACACACACACAAAAAAGCTAGTCTAACGGATAAGCTAGTTCACCAAGGTCACAGGACACACAGTCAATATATAAAATCAACTGAATTTCTACATACTAGCAAAGAATTATTGGAAATTGAAATTAAAAATCTACTTTTTAAAAGTAGAACAAAGATAAAATTCTCACTTTCCCTGATTTCAAACCTTACTAAAGAAGCTACAATCAATATAGAGTTGTAATAACTGAAGGACAGAAATATAGATTAATGGAACAGCCTAAAAAATCCAGAAACAGATCCACACAAATGTGGTCAACTGATTTTCAATAAAGGTGTTAAGTAAATTCAATGGACAATGCAGTAATCTTCAGTAAACAGTCCTAGAACAGCTGGACTGCCATATGTAAAAAAAAAAGGGAAAGAAGGATGAAAGGGACGGAGGGACGGAGGGAACCTCAACCTTAACCTGGTACCCATGCACAAAAATTAAACTAAAACAGATCATAGGCCTAAATGTAAAACCTAAAACTAAAAAACTTATAGAAGAAAATGTAGAAAAAAATTATTGCCACCTTTGGAGTAAGCAAACTTTCCTTAGATAGGATCCAAAAAGTATGAATCGTAAAAACAAAATTTCATAAAGTAGACTTTATCAAAATTAAACATTTTTGCTCTTCCAACAACACTATTGTCAAAATGAAAAGACAAGTCACACAACAGAAGGACATTATTATAGAATAGATATCTAATAAAGGACTTGTATCCAAGATACATGAAGAACTCTCACAACTCAATAACAAGAAAGCAAACCATCCAGTTTTTTAAAAAGGCAAAAGTTTTGAACAGACACTTCAAGGAAGAAATTAGCCCATGATAAGATACTCAACATTATTAGCTATTAGAGAAATGAAAATTAAAATCCAATGAGATAGCATTATACATCTACTAGTATCACCGAGCTATCAAAACTGACAATACCAAGAGCTAGAGAAGATGTGGATCAACTGGAATTCTCAGGTATTGCTGTGGGAATGCAGAATGGTACAGCCTCTCTGGAAAACAACTTCATAGCTTCTTATAAAGTTAAACATGCACTTATTATATAAATATGTACATACAGTATGTAATAGAGGAATATGTACATACAAAGACTTATACATGAATGTTTATAACCACTTATTTATAATAGCCTCAAACTATGAACAACCCAAATGTTGGTGAAGAATAAAACAATAAAAAAGAACAAGCTAATGATAAATGCAACAATGTGGAAGACTCTCAAAAGCATTATGCCAAGAAAAAAGAATTCATACACAAAAGTCTACAAATTGAATGTATAATTTAATTTATATGACATTCTGGAAAAGGGAAAACAATAAGAATAAAATCAGATCTGTGCTTGCCACAGGATGAGGGTAGTGGACCAGCTTAACCACAAACTGGCACTAACAAACTTTCTGGGGTAGTGGAAATGTCATAAATCTTCATTGTGATGTTGATTAATGGGTAAATACATATATGTGTTAAAATTCACTGAACTGTACCTCAATAAATCTGAATTTTTTTAAGAAGCAGAGGCATACTAGTGCATAAGCACAGAATATCTCTGTAAGAATATTTTATTTTTATTTATCAAACCCTTATATAATATTCACTGTATTTCAAATATTAATTCAATGTGGGAAATATCTTTGGGAAGAGAAACTATGAGACTGAGGGTCTCAGGATGAAGAGACACTAACATTTTTTTCACTGCTTATTCTGTGTTGCTTGAATTCTTTTAACCACGTACAAGTTTTGTCTAATAAATAAAAACTTTTTAAAAACTGGTTTTGCAGGCTTTTAAAATTGCTTTTGCCATACTCACCAAAAGCCTTCTTATTGACAAGTCAATACACTGTCTTTCTCTTCCTTGGTCTCTCTGCAGCATATGACCACCACTTATTACTTAAAGTCATTCTCTACTTCTCCTTCCTGTCTCCTCCATGCATATTTTCTACTACTTAAATCTTATCAATTATACTTCTGAATATCTCTGGAGTCTTTCTCCCACTCCTTTCTACCACTACTATCTAATTCAGACCCTCAGTATCTCTAACCTGAACAACTCCATTTGTTTCCTGACTGGCCTTCCTGCTATCAGTCTCACTCTGCTCAAATCCATTCTCCATGTTACTTACAGAATTATCTTTTGAAGAATGCAAACCAAATCATTTCACTTTTATGTTCAAGTTTTTACTTCTTCAACTCTTTACTCTGCATAAAAGCAGTGATTTCAGTGTTGCCTGACTTTCCAGATTCATCCTCTCTCTCTAGGTTCCAGTATACTATAATTTTTATGTCATATGGTCAAAGCTGCTTGCTCCCAACACTTAATGCAGAGACCAAGTTTCAGTCATCTTGTTACCTTTAGTCATATGTGCCTGGCATTTAGGGGGTGTGACAATTAATATCACGTGTCAACTTGTCTGGGCCACAGTGCCCAGATATTTGGTCAAACATTATTCTGTGAGTGTCTGTGAGGGTGTTTCTGGATGAGATTTACACTTAAATCGGCAGACTCTGCGCAAAGCAGACTGCTCTCACAGTATGGGTGGGCCTCATCCCATCAGCTGAAGGCATAGATAGAACAAAAGGCCTATCTCCCTGAGCAAGAGAAAATTCTCCAGCAGACTGCCTTTGGACTGAAACTGCAACTCCTTCCTCAGTCTCCAGCCTGTCCACCTCCCCCATCAGATTTTAGATTAGCCAAGATTCCACATTCACATGGGCCAGTTCTTTACTATGTACATATATATACCACATACATACACACACCCTGTTATTTCCGTTTCTTTGGAGAACTCTAACACAGTGGGTATGCAAAAAATGTTTTTCAAATTAATAAAATTAATTAATTAAATTAATGCTGAGGTTTGTTTGGTTTTGCCTTCACTTAACTGACAAATGAATGTCTATGGGGAGATTTATTTTTACATATTTTTATAGATCACCCACCAGTTTTAAGTCAAAATAAATGTCTTAAGTTAAAACAACATATACACAATATAAGAACTACAGAAACTTGAACACATGTTAGGTTTCATGTTATAAATACTTTTAAGAGAATAAAAAGCATTAACTAGCCAGTTTATAAAAACAGAATTGAAATCTCTAGCAATACCACACCAATGATTTTTTTAATCATTCAAAAAAATTGCCTAGATTATCATGGTTGCCTTAAAGAAAAAAGTATATCTAAATATTTTTTAATAGATGATTTTGTTTTTTACTCTAAACTTCAGAAATGTGTTCCTGTAGGAACTAGAAGTATCTCTGAAACAGAATCCTTATGTGAGAAAAGGACCTGGTCAAAAGCATTGTACTTTTCATAAAAGTAATTATTAAGCCTGTTTTGTGAATGTTCATATAAGTAAAATGTTTAATAGAAGTTCTACATATGCACAGATAATAAAATGATCATTTAATACAAAATAAAAATAAGCCAGTTCCTGCCAAATTATCTGCCAAGTCCTGAATTCAGGGTTCTCTGTTTCTCCTGCAACAGATGTAGGTGTTAATGATGTCATTAACTGCTGCAGAAGAAATAAGGGACCATGAACACAGGTCTTGGCAGAAATAAATACCATCTGAGTTTACCTTTAAATTTAAAGTAAACAGAAAAATTAGTTTATAGAGTGTCTGTCTAATATAGTTCCTGCCCTAAAGGGATAAGTCAGAATTTTTATTTCCAGTTTCCAGCTATATTCCAAAAATAAAGGCCAACAACTTCTCTTAAAAGGCACAAATTAGGACTTGGTCTATATGGCCAAAAATAAAAGTCAATAAGTTAAAAATATTAAGTTGGTATTAAATAAAATATGTATAACCATACAATAAATTTTTTGCATTTGCTAATCATAAGATTATAATTACTCACTAATATTTCATCTTACCCCTTAAGCAGATGTTACTTTATACTTCGATCATTCATCTTTAAAGATACAGAGTAATGCCTCAGAAAAGTTAAAACTGACATCTAATATCAGAATTTGTTAATCACTTTGGTACTCTGATAGAAAGGATATATACATGTAAATTTAACTCTCACCTTCTCAAGTTGATCCTGAAGACTAGTGGAGGCTTTATAACCAAGTTGTAATAGCATTGCTTCTGCAGCATTTTTTTTGGCTATCTTTTTATTAGGTCCTGTTCCCGTAGCAACTTCATTGCCTACCTTGACCTGGTAAGATTAAAGAAAGAAATTAATGATAGTTGTTTGGGTAAACAGGAAACCCTTACATCATAAAGCAATATTTATTCTACTCTCTAGCATCCAAAAATATAAAGTTCAGTCCCAAATAAAAACAGCAAGTAAGATAACATTTATGTACTATTATATATCCAATTAAAAATATAGATGGAGAAAAATATGGAAAAATGGTCCTCAAAATGTCACTGGGGATTATCTCAGTAAGGTAGAATTTTAGAGAATTTTTACTTCCTTACATATTTATATGTTTTTTTATTTTTTAGAACATTAAATTTGTATTATTTACATAAGCAAGAAAATAAAATTTACATTTGAACAGAGTTCATGTTGGTTATGACTACCTCCAGTATTCTTTATTTCAATTAATCAGCTGAAAAGGCTGAAATTCATATTGGTACCATTTAAAATAATGTTCACATTGCATCCTAAGTTTACAAAGATTTAGATTAAATATAGCTCCTGAAGACAACTGACATATAAGAGTTACTACAATATTGTGGTTTAAAGCAAAGTTTCTGAGTCAGACTGGGATATGAAATTCAACTCTACTATTTCCTAGCTGTATGAACTATGCAAATTATTTAACATCTCTAGCCCTCAAGTTCTTCATCAGTAAAGCAGGGGTAAAATCAACTAGCTCACTGTGTTGCTTTGAAAGTTAAATAAGATAATGTATGCAAACCACAGTGTTTAATCTATCATAATTGCTTAATTAACAACAGCATTTTATCATTAAAACTATTCCACAGTTATCTTTTTTGAGCAATTTACACATGTATGTGTGTATGTGTATATTTAAATATACATCAGCCATCTTATATCCACAGTACATTTTCTGAGCCAGGGAATGCTGTTTTAAAGACACCTGTGCTAAGAGATAGTACAAATATACAAAGTAAATTAGAAAGCAAGGAAGCATAGAATTACAAGGAGAAATACACAGCTATAGTTAAATTTGTTTTTACATACTGGTCTCAATAAGTAATTAAAGAAGCAGAAAAATAGTTAATCATAACTTTGGAAATTAAACAATGTAATTCTAAATAATCTATGGGAAAAAGAAGAAATACCAATGGAAATTTTAAAATATTTTAAACAATAATGGAAATATATGAAAACTTGAAGGATGCAGCTAAAGTAGGATCTAGAAGAAAATGTATAGTCTTAACAGCTTGCAGAAAGGCCGAAAAGCTAAACATCCACCTCAAAAAGTTACAAACATAAGAACAAAATAAACCAAGTGAAAAGAAAAGAAAAAAGATGAGCCAAAATTAAGAAATAGAAAACAAAGTACAATAGAGTTTAAAAACCCAAAAGTTGGTTCCCTCAATAGACTAATAAAATGATAAACCAGAGGTAAGACTGATCAAGAAAAACATAAGACACAAATAGTGGCAAAGAGAGATTATCAGTTTCTGTAACATTACAGAGTAATAAGGGATACTGAGAACAATTTTATGCTATCTTTTAAAAAATATTTAGATAAAATAGAAAAATTCCTAGATAATAAAAGTTACCAAAATTGCCAAAAAAATAAGTCTATAACCGATAGGACTACAACTACTAAAGAAATTAAAACCATAATTAAAAAAAACCTTTCCACAAAGAAAGCTACTGAGAGCATCTCCATAAAGTTCTACCCTAAATTCATGGAAGAATTATGCTGATATTATACAAATTCACTCAAAAATAGAAAAAGAGGGATCATTCCTCAATTACTTTATGAGGCATCACTTTGACTCCAAAACCCAAGAATAGTCTAAGAAAGGAAATTTACAGAACAGTTTCACTCATGAACACAGATGCTAAAGTTTCAAACAGTATAATTAATAAAGCAATATATAATAAGAAGAATCATGATAAAGTTGGGTTTATTCCAGAAATGCAAGATTGGTGTAATGCTTGAAACTCAAACAGAAAGCAATCTATGGAATTTGCTATATAGGTTAAGGAGACAAACGATATGATCATCCTAATAAATGGAGCAAAAGCATTTTATAAAATTCAACATTCATCCATAATAAAAATAATTAGCAAACTAGGAAAAGAAGGGAACTTTCTTAATATGATAAAGACATTTTACAAAAAACCTACAGCAAACCTCAACAAACATTATACTTAATGTTGAATGAAACTGGGATTAGAAGCAAGGCAAGGATGTGCTGCTCTATTATTACTAGAATTTAACATTTTACTACAAATCCTGGGAAGAAAAATAAGGCAAGAAAAAGAAAAGGAAGAATCAGAAGGGAAAAAAAACCCTCATTATTTACAGTTATGATATTTATATATAGGAAACCCAAGAAAATCTACAGATAACTTTAAGAATTTATGAGACTGTAACAAGCTCTCTGCACAAAAGGTCAGCATACAAAAGACAACTGCATTTCTATATTCCATTAACATTCAAGTAGAAAATGAAAATTATTAAGATACCATTTACATTAAATGAAAATCAAATACCTAGAATGTGCAAGGCCTTTATACAGAAAACAAAAGCATTATTGAGAAAGATTAAGAAAACCTAATAAATAGAGCAACTTGCAATGCTCATGAATTGAAGATAGTAGTATAATGATATCAGTCCTCTTCAAACTGACCTATAAATTCAATGAATCGCCAATCAAAATCCCATACATATTGCCACAATACTTGACAAGCTGATTCCAAAATTAACATAGAAATGCAAAGTGCTAAGAACAGTCAAGATCCTTTTAAAGAAGTACAAGGTGGGGGCACTTACTTGTCTCCTAGACTTAAAAGATAACATAAAGGAAAAGACAGATAAATCAGGCTGCATTAAAATTAATTATGCTTGTCCTTCAGCATTATGAAAAAAGGAAAAAAGGAAAGTCAACACAAGAGAAGATATTTGAAATGTCATATAACTGTGCTCACATCCAGAATATATAGTAGATTCCTATAAGTCCATTTTTTAAAAAGCTAGTAAAAAAATGAGTAAGAGAGCTGAACAAGCAATCCATATCTGAAAAGTTGGATTGTTTTACCAGATGTCACTGTGCTTTGTTAAAAAAAAAAATTATGGCTGGACACAGTGGCTCACGCCTGTAACCCCAGCAGTCTGGGAGACCAAGGCGGGAGGATCACTGGGGCTCAGGAGTTCGAGACCAGCCTGAGCAAGAGCAAGACCCCATCTCTACTAAAAATAGAAAAATTAGCTGGGCGGTCATGGTAGTGAGCACCTATACTCCCAGCTACTCAGGAGCCCAGGAGTTTGAGGTTGCAATGAGCTATGATGACACCACTGCATTCTACCCAGGGCGACAGAGCGAGACCCTGTCTCAAAAAAAAAAAAAAAAAAATAGAAAGCTTCAATACCTTCATGCCACTTTAATAAAATTCCATAATGACAATACACTGGGTACTAATGAAGAATGGTACAACAAAATTCAGTTTTCAGAAATACAGTAAAATACTTCTACCCATACTTTTCTTGTTTGGTTCTTGTGTGAAATCATGACATTGGCTGTTTCATCTGTCCCAGAAAATACAGATTCCCATCTGGTATCCACACTTGAGTACTGTTTATCATTTATTCTTACACCATTATTTGGAGTTTTATTTTAGTTACCATTTCCATCACTACTTTTTAGCTTCAACGAATGAAACACTTTTAAGAAACTGGGGATATATAATGCAATGGTAACAACATACAAACTTAACAAACATTAAGAACATGCAAATGATACGAAAAAGAAATTGTACTCTTCTAACAGTTTTAGTCAAGACAAACTAAATGACATAGTTATTGTAGCACATGAACTACTGAAAATACATTCATTCACTACAGAATTCCTGTAACAACTATCACAAATTGTGTAGTTCAGTTCTGTAAAATGATTTTGAAACATTTCAATGCTTTTTCTGAAACCAGAAACCACCATATCGTAAGTGACTACCATATCAGAAGTAGTCTGTGGACCTTACTGTGAGAAGCACTTATCTAGTACAGTCATGGCAGATCCTTGAAGGAAGATGAACACACACTACCTGTCAGTCAGTGTCTGCCTAAAACTCACCTCAACACAACAGGCCCTATTGATAACATACTCAAATCACTGACTAGAGTAGCCCCTGCTACCTGTTATTTTTTCCAGTGCTTGGTTTGTTCCTTAGCTTCATTGGCCTCTGTGCTGTTGTTGGAATGCTTGTTAGTGAAAAGATTAGGTCAGCTACGTCAGAGGCTTCCTCTACTGCTCTGAGGGTCAAAAGACTTTGCCAAAGTAAATAGAAGCATAAGATCTCTGAGCAGTAAATAACTGCAAAGCATTTTTCATCTGTTTTTACATGCTAAACATACCTCACTTACTCTCATTCAATTTTTCTGCTGTTCCATCCATAAATCTCACTTACCTACTCAGGCCTGATGCCCTCTGGCTCCAGGCTCCTGCTGTTGGAATTGTCAGCTGTAATGCTGTTGCCATCTCTGCACTTGCCTTGTCTCTATTTCTGTCGAATTTCTATCTGACCTATTCTGATACCTTCAAAACTTACTGCTTCTAGAACAGGTGCTTCCCAGATGCATTTTCCCATTAACTCACCCCTTACCTTACATAAGTTTTTACAATTGCATGGTTCAATAGTTTGTAAGTAGTTATCCTAGAGTAATTTGTGAGTATTAAAAAGACCACATTACTGAAGGACTTTCATTCCCTGCTGTTAAATGTAATACAATGGTCACTCAAAACATCACTTTATTATAGAAGTCAAATAAGTATACAAAGTAAATTTCATAAGTCATCTTCCTTGAAATCTCATAAATTTTGTAACTATTGTAAACAAGGTCTCTAAATTAAAATGTTAATTTCTATCTGAAAAAAGGTTGAACTATTTTACCATGCAGTAAATTTAAGACTGTTGGATTTTTGTCTTTAAACAAATCAGCCACATGAATCGAGTCCTCAAAAAACTAAGAAACAAAAAAGTTCTGAAATAGCATTTGCCAAAAACTTAATTCATTATCTTTCACTGAGATACAAATAAAATTGATTTAACTTGATTTATATATTTTTAACAACCTGGAGATTTTAATTACAGGTAGAAAAATTAATATCATATGATATATAATACAGTGTGTTGACATACAATTGTTATCATTATTTTCTGTTTGAAAAATCAACACAAGTAACTGCATCCATTTTATAATACACAAACTTACTCATTTTTTGGTGATAGATAAAAATGAGCATATTATCTCTAGATATTTTACTTCTACCTTCAATTATAACAAATGATAACAGCACTTAAGTAATTTATACAAAAGCTTTTACTTTGATAAAGTTGCTGCAACACTGTAATGAATCCACTGGGGCTTCCAGAAGGGAAAAAATAATATGAATTCAGTGTGAAAACATTTAAAAGCACAGCCAAATGTCCCTGTTTGACTAGAATGTTTATGAATACCCATAAAATGAAAGCTGGCCTAAGATACTCCAAGTTCCTCTTTCAAAGGGGTACTCAATATACTCCATAGAAAAGGAATTGTTTAATAAAGTCAAAGCCAGTTTATATTCCCAATACATGTCTAAAATTTAGGTGATTTTCTTTCTTCAAGCTTTGGAGTTAAAAGAATACATTTTAGAATTCTTCAAAGCTAAGAACGTTAATATGAAAAATGGTGAATATATTTTACCAAATGAAAATAATAGAACAACACTGTTCTGGGTCCTAATGCCATCTAGACAATAATGTATTTACTAACCATAAAGAATTCTACCTGTTTGGATATGTGGGTTCTCAGTAGTGGTTTATCCATGACTACATCCTAAGTTTACATCTCCAACAAAAGCCAAACACACTAGCTCTGAGGCAGACAGGCAGCAAATATGTATCAAATGTTTATTAAGGTCCTACTATTTATAAACCACTATACTGGGTACCATAAGATAAAGAAATATGAAGATTATAAAATAGGAGGGAAGGCAAAACTTAGCTATACATAAAAAGTTAATCAATATGAGATACTGTGAGTGCCAAAATGTCTGCCACATGGTCAACACTTAATAAATATCTGTTGATTTTATCTGGATCATATGAAAGGTAAGATCCTTGGGTTTGACTACAAAAGTTTCTTTGACAAACCAATTAGTAAAAAAAACATTTAGGGACAATAAGGAGATTTTAAATATCGACGGGTATTAGATGACTGAATGAATGAATCATGTCTAATGTAAGAAAATCTTCCATATCTTTTAGAGGCATACACTAAATATGTAAGGCTGACATGTTATGTGTTTAGAAACTAGTTCTGAAATACTTCAGGAAAAGAAGGGAGGGAGAAAGGAAGAAAGGGAGGGAGGAAAGAAAAATTAATAGTTGAATCAAGTATGGCAAAAATATAAGTGTGGGTGATGGGCATATTGGGGGTCCATTATGCTATCTCTTCCCATCTTTGGATATGTTTGAAGTTTTCATAATAAAAAAGTAAAGGTTTTTTAAAGAGTGGGGCTTGATTTGGTAAATGAAGATGAATAGGTAGAATGTGAAAAGAAGGAGGGCATTTTAGGCATTCTATCTCATTCCTACTCCCCATCCATCTACCAATAAACTAGCAACTATTCTTCCATTTTCTTGACTGTACAGTGCAGTAGTCAGATCTCTCAGCAATTCTGAGTCCCTCAGCCCCCACCATGGTTAGCTAGCCAGATCATTCTTTTTTCCTAATTTTCCTGACAGCCCACAGGCTCATGTTCTTGGCCTTGTTCCATCTACTACACTCATCCTTCTAAATTTTGTTTCTGATTCCATTTGTCTCCAATTCCCAGTAGTTTATAGACTCTGGCTGTAAAATGTAACACAAAAAATTAAGAGATAAGCATTAAATGATAAACTCTGTGGTAAATAACCTGTGTGAACTCACAGTCCCTTCAAAAACTCATGTTGTCTATTCTAACGTGTCCTTGACACTTGAATGTTTCCACCAAGTTGGTAGGTGAGCCTGGAGGGAACGTATGCTTTAAATGTAAATATAATTTTACTTTCTGCTTTCAAGTCCTAGTTTGCCTTTCTAAAACTTTTAATAGTTTTTAAAAATTTTAATATAAAGGTTAGAAATACCTGCATCACAAATTCTCGACGTCGAGGCATTCCTCTTTCTGAAAGCAAAACATAATCTGGCTCCTTTTCCTTTTTGGCCTGTTGAATTTGGGCCAGGCGGCTAATGGGGTTCATTCCTTGACCATATTCTGGACCAGCCTAAAAATTAATTGAGGAAAAAGTGTCAAAATATGCTTATAAACCTTGTTACTGGATCCTTAAAGAAACAGTGGTTTTCTTCTCCACACCCACCCTCCAAAACTGTGACTGGAGAAGATAAATGAGAGTCATTTATGACGATTTTATAAAGGAAAATCACAAAATGGATCTGTAACTAAGGCTTCCATGGGATTTGGGGCTCAGAGGTATCACTGTTGAGTCATAAACTATGCTTTTAAAGTTGAGTAAACTCTTCAGTATAGTAGAGTTGTTTCACAACTTCTGTTCATCAGAAAACACAAAAAAGAATGTGAAAAGACAAGTCATGAACTAGGATGAGATATTTGTAACACATATAATTTTAAAAAGATAGATCCACTATCCAAAATCTATTTTAAAACTTCTAAACGTATTAAGGAAAAGAGAATCTAAAAGGAAAATGGCCAAAATTTAGGTGATGAACAAAGACATGAATAAATGTTTCACAGAAGGAAAAAAATATGAAATGATAATCAGCCTCATTAGGACACAGAAAATATGGATTAAAACATCAGTGAAATACTATTTCACACCCACCAATCCTCCCCCCAGCAGCCTATTCCTAGGCACACATATTCCGTAGAAAACTGGTACCCATATGTGCCAGCTCATATGTGCAAGAATACCCACAGCTGCATTATTTGAAATTGGAAAAAAAGAAAACCTGGAAATAAATGTTCATCAATAAAAGAACAAATAAATTATGGCATGTTCATACAATGGAATGGTATATAGCAGTGAAGATGAATTAAGTATTGCTACATGCATCAAGATGAATGAATTTCAGAAAAATAATGGTAAGTAAAAGGAATAAGCACAGAGTAACATATAATTTATGTAAAGGCCACTAAAATTACAAACTACTGCTAAAATTAAACAAGATCTAAATAAACGGGAGACATATTGTGTTCATGAATCAGAAGACACAATACTGGTAAGATGTTAATTCTCCTTAAACTATCAATTCACTGCAATCCCAATCAAAATCTCAGCAGGCTGTTTTTTTGTAATAATTGATAGGCTGATGCTAAAATTCATTTGGAAATGCAAAGGACAACAAACTAAAACAATTTTGAAAAAAAGAATAAAGACTCAGACTATCTGATTTCAAGATTATAAAACTATGGCATTCAAGACAGTATGTGTAGTATTGGCATAAAGATGGACAAAGCAATCATGAAACAGAATAGTGCCCAGAAACACATTCACACATATACATGGTCAACTGATTTTCATCAAAGGTACAAAAGCAATTCAGTGGAGAAATGGTGGTCATTTCAACAACACTGCTGAGATAACTGGCTATTCATATGCAAACAGAAAAAGTAAAAAGAACTTCTGTCCAAATCTCATATCATTTACAAAAATAATAAACTCAAAATGTTATCATAGACCTAAATGTAATTTCTAAACTATAAGACTTCCAGAAGAAAACATAGGAGAAATTTCTGTGACTTGGTTAGGTAAGGATTTCGTAGATATAACACCAAAATCATGTTCCACAAAAAAATGATAAATAGGATATCTTCAAAATTATTAATTCCTGCTCTTTGAAAAAGGCAAGTCATAGGCTTGAAGAAAATATTTGCAAGCCACATATCTGACAAAGAACTTGTATCCAGAATGTATAAAGACCTCTAAAAATTCAATAATAAATTTATTATTTCAAATGAGAAACCAAACTTTTTAAGCAGGCCAAAGATTTGAACAGACACTTCATCAAGCCTCGTGTGCCACTAAATATATAAAAAATTCTCAATATCATTAACCATCAGGGAATGTAAGTTAAAAATCACAATGACATACCAATATACATGTATTTGCACATCTGAAATTTAAAAGACTATGCTAAGTGTTAGCAAGGATGTGGAGCAACTCGAATTCTCACACATTGCTGATGAGAATGTAAAATACTGCAGCTGCTACCACTTTGAAAAGCAATTGGCAGTTTCTTAAAAAGCTGAATATACACTTACTAAATGACCAAGCCATTCCACTTTGAAGTATTTACTCGAGAGAAATGGAAGCATATGTTCATAAGAAGTACACAAATGTTCACAGCTGCTTAATGTATAATAAGCAAAAATTAGAAACATCCCAAATATCCACCAACAGGTGAATGGATAAACAATGTTATATCAATACAATGAAATACTACTTAGCAATAAAATGGAACCAATAATACATACACAATATAATCTCAAAATAATTATGCTGAATGAAAGAAGTGAGCCAAAAACCAGAGTGGTTTATTGGGAATTGAGGATAGAGGATTACAAGGGGGCACGAGGAAACTTTAGGGAGCAATGGATGGGTCCATTCTCTTGATTATGGTCATGGTTTTACAAGTGTCTGTACATATCAAAACATACCAAACAGTGCACTTTAAATACGTACAGTTCACTGTATGTCAATCATACCTCAATAAAAAGTGTTTTAAAAAACCAACCAAATACGGTATTTTAGGAAAACAAATGTAGTGAAACTATAAGGTAGGAAATGATAATACAAAATTAATGATAGTGGTTGCCTATGGAAGGTAGCATATGGTAGGTAACATATGGTTGCCTATGGAAGGATGTGACTGAAGCGGGGCATACAGACAGCTTCAACCTTATTGAGAAATGTTCTATACTCAAGTTGGGCAGTAGGTCTTACTTACATTTACACAGTATGCTTTTTAACTTATATACAAGTTTATACACAGCTTTTTGCATGTCTTATGACTTAAAAACAAAAATCCTTATAAACCAAATACTCTTTCTGCATGTGAACTAACTTTCTTCATATATTTTTCCTACAAATAAAGGTTTGCGTATGGTCACAACTTTACTTCCACCTGTGAAAATTTATTCTTAAACAGGTATTAAAGACAAAGATAATCACTATATTACAGATTACATATTACACTAAACTTATATAAGAGCCAGTGTGTAGTCTTAGGTCTTCCTGATAACTGCTGCCATTCAGAGTCTTGAAAATGTCTAGTTTGGTGCTGCAGGCAGACTCCAAGTCAGATCCTTCAGGGTCTTTTAAACTATGTTTAGGATTTCGGACTTTATCCAAAGAGCAATGGGAAACTACTAAAAGTTGTTTTGTTGTTGTTGATACAGAGTCTCACTTTGTCTCACCCGCTAGAGTGCAGTGGCATCAACTCTTGGGCTCAAGCGATCTTCCTGCTTCAGTTTCCCCAGTAGCTAGGACTACAGGCCTGAGTCACTACGCCCAGCTGATTTTTTCTATTTTTTCTATTTTTAGTAGAGACAGGGTCTCGCTTTTGCTCAGGCTGGTCTCAAATTCCTGAAATCAAGCCATCCTCCCACCCTGGCCTCCAAGAGTGCTACAATTATAGGTGAGCCTCTGTGCCCAGACTAACAGGTTTTACACAGAGGCATGACATGATCACACAGGTGTCTCTAGAAGATACTTTTTTTTAAAAGATCATTTGGTGGCCGGGCACGGTGGCTCACGCCTGTAACCCTAGCACTCTGGGAGGCCGAGGCAGGTGGATCGCTCAAGGTCAAGAGTTCGAGACCAGCCTGAGCAAGAGCCGAGACCCCGTCTCTACTAAAAATAGAAAGAAATTATCTGGCCAACTAAAATATATATAGAAAAAATTAGCCGGGCATGGTGGCACATGCCTGTAGTCCCGGCTACTCGGGAGGCTGAGGCAGAAGGATCGCTTAAGCCCAGGAGTTTGAGGTTGCTGTGAGCTAGGCTGACGCCACGGCACTCACTCTAGCCCGGGCAACAAAGCGAGACTCTGTCTCAAAAAAAAAAAAAGATCATTTGGTATCAAGAGTACTTGTAGGAAGGCCAGTCAAAACCTTACCGTAGTAGTTCAGGCAAGAGATGATTGTGAGCTGGACCAAAGGGTGACAGAAGGCATAGAAAGAAACTTAAGAAATATTTAGGTGATGGAATCAATATGATGTAATGATTTATTGGACATCAGGGTAAGAGAGAAGTGAAAAATGACTCCCAACTTTCTGTTTTAGCAGCAGGCTGGTGGTACCAGTTACTGAGATAAAGAAGGCTGGAGGAGAAAGAAGTTTAGTAAGGGAACATGACGAGTCTGGGACACAGAGTTTGAGGTGCCTGTGAAATATTAAGTGAAGATGTCTAACAGGCAGTGTATAGCACAGAAGAGTATTTTGGAATCATTTATATAAAGATGGAATTGAAACACGAGAAGTAGAAGAGCAGCATAAGGAATGAGTAAGAGGAAAAAGACTGGGAACTTCACTATTCCTGTGGTTAGGTGGAGAGAGCAAAGGAAACTTTTGGCTTTTGATAAAATACTGGTTTCAACTTCTATCCCTCAAAATAAAAATTAAATAATTTATAAAGGGAATGAAGAAGGACTGATAAGAAAAGACAAATCCAGACAATAATTTAAGTCTAAGATTGATATCCCAATGAAAAGGTAAATTTCTCGAGAAGCTCTGAGTCTGGCACTACAAGTAGTATGCCCAGTTCATGAAGATGTTCAAATAAGTAAGAATGTGTTTCCAGTGGTATGTTGCCTTTATTCCTGTTTAATTTGACTCTAAGAATGTCTTTAAGTTCCAAAGAAATTTCTGTTGATAAGGATGACAATGACAAAGAACCAGATGCATAAATCCAATTTAGACAATGACAGAGTTCTGAGAACATTAAAAATGGCTTGGTTTCTTTCTTTGATTGAAATGAACTACTAGCACCCTTGACAATTACGTTACTCCTTGGACACCAAGTCTTAGATTATCATCCTACAAACTAGTAAGGGCAGTCTTGTAATAGCTGTGTCGAGAACACCTTATCTCCAACACTGAAAAGGCTTCTTTGACTTCTCATCTTATAGATGAGAACTACATTAAAAAACAGGATGTAAACCCAAGGACATCATCAGGGCAGTTTTACATGTTAACAGGGTAGCCCTATAGAGTAAATCTTAAAATTCAAAAGTTCACAATTAAGCAGTTTCAAATGAGCACTACAGTCAGAAATGACAACTGTATTTGAAACCTGACTCTGCTACAGGATCTTGGGTAAGTTTCTTAAACACAAAGGGCCTAATCTGTAATATGGGAATGACTGCTACATCAGAGAGTGATCAAGGGGATCAAATGAGACAGTGTGATAGTTTTATAACTTTAAATAAAATCAAGGCAAAGCATCACAGATTATTTTCTCTACTTCTATTGAATATAAGGAACTATAAATAGACTCCAGATATATAAGCCATACAAGGAAGTGAGGAAAAGGCTGAAAATCATGATACTACTACAAGCTGATCCATTTTTTGGCACACTGTATGGTATGATCATACTTAAAATTACCTAGATTCCGACTCATTATATGCATGTTGCTTTCTCAAAATAATCTTACATTTCAGAGGATATCTATAGGCTTTATTTTAACATAAGACAGACATGGCATAAGTAAATCCAAGTGTGATGTATATGTGGAAAAATGCAGGAGGCCAACCTAATCTGGGAGTAAGAGAGGATCAGAAAAAGTGTGCCTGGAAAAGTCAAGTTTAAGTTGAGATCTGAAAGATGGATAGGAGAGAAGTTCTGGAATAATGTGCTTTTCTACTGGAAGCAGTAGCAAATAATTTTGAGAAATCAAAATGCTTCTCTTGTCCCCTACTCCTGAGGAACAACATTTAAACAATAATCTTGCTTTTAATAGCTATAGTTAAAACAAGAGTTAGCGTTATATTCTACTATATTTATATCTTACTATAGAAATATATACATTTTTTCTTGCCTAATAGCTTGTTATTCTTAATTTATTAAGATTAGATTTAGTTTAATAGATTAGACAGGAGTTACCGTGATCAGCTTATTTATTTATTTATTTAATTTCAGAGTATTACGGAGGTACAAATGCTTTGGTTACATAAACTGCCTTTACTGTGACCAGTTTACTGCAGCCATTCTTTTTTTTTTTTTTTTTTTTTTTTTTGAGACAGAGTCTCACTCTCTTGCCTGGGCTAGAGTGCCGTGGCATCAGCCTAGCTCACAGCAACCTCAAACTCCTGGGCTCAAGCGATCCTCCTGCCTCAGCCTCCCAGGTAGCTGGGACTACAGGCACGTACCTCCATGCCCGGCTAATTTTTTCTGTTTTTAGTTGTTTGGCTAATTTCTTTGTATTTATAGTAGAGACAGGGTCTCGCTCTTGCTCAGGCTGGTCTAAACTCCTGAGCTCAAGCAATCCGCCCACCTTGGCCTCCCAGAGTGCTAGGATTACAAGCGTGAGCCACCGCGCCCAGCCTAGTGCAGCCATTCTAATACAAAACACTGTTCTTCCATCATAGAAAAGCTACAGATTTTATATATTAAAATATTTAAGAAAATAGTTCATGGATATATTCACACACATATAAAATGTCAGTAGACAATATTAGATACAAAATACCAATGGTTGTTTATTGAGGATTTTATTATAGTATTCACATTGTTACTAATAATAATAAATACTAATTACTAATGCAGTCTGTGCACTGTTTCAGATAATACTTACAACAATCCTATGAAGCAAGTACAATTTTTTTTTTTTTTTTTTTTTGAGATAGGGTCTCGATGTCGCCTGGGCTAGAGTGCAGTGCCACAATCATTACTCACTAGAACCTCAAACTCCCTGGCTCAAGCAATCCTCTTGACTCAGACTCCCAAGTAGGTAGGACTACAGGTATGCGCCACCATGCCTGGCTAATTTTTTAAAAAAATTTTTTGTAAAGATAGGTTCTTACTATGTTGCCCAGGCTGTTCTCAAACTCCTAGCCTCAAATGATCCTCCCGCCTCAACCTCCCAGAGTGCTAAGATTACAGGCATGCACCACCATGGCCAGCTGCAAGTACAATTATTATTCCTATTATTATTATTAAATGTAAGAATAGAAAAGTTAAGTAACTTGCTCAGGTCACAGGGATTCACATTCAAAACTGACTCTAAAGGTCATGCTCCTAAGAGCTCCTATGTCCTACTCCCTGACTATGTGGTTAGGGCATGTGAATGAAAGCCACTTCTCTTCAGAATCACTATGATTCATGATGAATGGATTTATTTGGCATTTATTTTTATTCTAACTTACATATAATCTATAATGCTGTTTCAAAGAATGTAAAACTTACACCTTCTTCTAAATGAAGCAACATCAGCATTCATTAAAAAGAACAAGTATTTATAAAGTTATTTATTTATGTGTATATGTATAAACTCCTGGGCTCACGGATCACTTGAACCCAGGAGTTTGAGGTTGCAGTGAGCTATGATCATGCCACTACACTCTAGCCCAGGTGACAGAGCAAGCCCTGTCTCAAAAAAAAAAAAAAAAAAAACAAAACCATTGTACTTGCTCTATAGGATTGTTGTAAGCATTAATGCATTAGTAATTATTAAGTACTTTTTAAAATAAAACAAAAGTACAAAACCCATAAAAATACCTAAATTGTGCCATTATACAATCTAAACAAAAGAAATTCATCAAAGATTAAATATACTTCTTACCTGTAATCCTTGATTTGGATTACCTGTAATCCTTCTAATCAGAAGTCTGCTAAATAAGTGAGGCTAAGCTGGCAACTGAAATTTTAGCAATTTAAGGCTTTCTCTAAAAACACGGAACTTTAGTTCCAAACGTCATACATTTCAAGAATTTATAGGCACTGTCCTGTACTAAATGCTGCTTCACTTCATTCCTCTGACCTTTGCCTTTTTTTCTTTTTAATGTAACTAAAAGCTGATCCAATAAAAGAAAGAGTCACAATATTTTGGAAAGCCGTATTCTTCTTTGGCAAGGTATGACTGAATGAATGGAAACAAAATAACACATCTACCTCACAGGGTTGGTATGTAGATTAAATGTGATAAAGCATGCAAAAGGCTGGAATAAAGTCTGGCACAAAGAGTGCTTTTTAATTTCTAGCTGCTGCTGTCACCATTATTAGTATTATTCCTATGATTATTACTCTGTATCCCATTACCATTTCATGATATCCTAAGAAGTTACTATTAACATGTAAGCAGCCTGTGTGCAGAAAGAACACTGGATTAGAGATCAGAGTAGTCCAGGTTGTTTCACACGATAGCTGAATAAAAGTGAGCACATTCTTTGAACATGTTTTATAAACCTTATTTGTAAAATGAGGGATAGCATCATCTACCTTACACAGTCATTATGAGGATTATACTAAAGGTGACATGAAATGGAAAAGCACTTTTTAAACAATAAGAAACTATAAATACCTAAGATATTATTATTATCTGATGAACAATAGCAGGTACACAGATGTTTAAAAAGCAACACAGAATTGTCACTAATTTACAGTCCCACATCCTGTCTTGATTCCAGGACTGTATATAATCCATAGGTTCAGGAACCTGCTGTATGGAACAACTTCTATCTATAGCTACTATAATATGTATTTAATAAGATTGACTGATGTTCTCAGGCATATACTTACCTTTACTATTGTTTTAGGGCGTTTTTTAAAAAATAGTTTAGGCTTTTCCACCACAGGAAGAGGTGGAAGTTTTTTAAGTTCCTGTAGGACGGTTGTTGCAGCACGTTTCTTAGAGAGTTTTTTGCTATTTCCCTCTCCTTCTGCAGAAAACTCTCCTACTGACACTCGAGTAACAAAGCTTTTCATATGTGGTGGTCCACTTTCTTTAATAACCTATTAAATACAAGTAAAATGTTAAATAATGTATAGACATTTAAGATATATTCTTACAACATGACTCTTTCTTAATATTCATAATAATCAAAATTGGTAATATGCCAAAATTATAGTATTTCTTTAAGAAAGCTATTATGAAGGCATTATATCAGGCCTATTCATTTATGACACTTGATACTTAATGAACTGAAATTGAAGAAATCTACATAAACACATTCAATTCATAGTCATAATCATTTTTTATTACTTTAAAACAGACAATTCTAATTGTGGTTTCCCCATGTCTCATGGAACATGTCATATGGAAATTTAAGAACATAAAACTTAGCGTATTAGATTAGATACCTTCCTAGACTGGCCATCTAGAATAATTTGTATATAATTACATATATATCTAATGTTCTCCTGTGTAAGAGTAAGTTACTGGAGGACAAGGACTATGTCTTATGGGTTCTGTAACCCATAAAGCATCCTACCTGTGGAAGCCTCTCAAAAACACCTGATGGATGAAAAATAACCTGAGTTTTACAGAGACCTCAAAGGTTGCTTTACAGTAAGGGATATTTACTCTTGTGACATGATCTTAAGGTAAGTACATATGCCATAAAAATACCTAGCTTTCTAGGCATTTATGATTCTGTCAGTGATAAATGTAATGTTCCTAAAACTTGTTTAATCTGCTCTCACTTTTAAACTATGCCAGCTTTTAGAGGAAAGATGCTTTCCAAAACCTGAGTGCTCAAAATGCTAGTCTCCTTCAACATTTGGACCTATAAAGATACCCCAGTTGGTTTACTACTGAAAATTACATTGAAATTTTATTTTCTAATATTGGGTACCAATTAGGAAAAAGAATGAAGACAATACCTCAATAATCCAACATTATTTAGGAATAAGGAATTTATCATAAGCATACTTTCCAAGTAATTTAAGTTTACTAGTTTAAACACCAAAACTGTTTATTTTAACCACTTTGATGTACATTCTTCTCAATTAAAAAAAAGTACAAGCTTTACTGACTTGAGAGAATACTAAATATTTAACCTTTTATGGCTCACATTAGATCATCATTATGAACACCAAATATTTTATACTATAATATATTGATGTCCCCACGGGCTTCTAAAACTTATAAAACTGTTCACATTCACTGTAGCCTTTAAAAGATCCCATGTTCTAATAATTTTCCAGTATATGCAGTTACTTTTGATAAGTTTTCCACATTTTCCCTATCATTTCTTGCTGGGACCAACAGACCCTCAAATACATTCTCTCCCTGCCTTCCTCATTTTGCTGCTTTTAATCTCCTATGGAAAGAGAAACCAGATAAAACAACTTGTCAGTACTATGTCCAAGAAGAAAGCAAGCAATTTCTCATTCCAGATCAAATGATCCTGCCAATGAGTAAAATGTGGGAGCTTTCTAAGTAGGGGGATGTCGTACAATTTGAAGAAGGATTCTCCACAACTGTTTCAGCTTATTTCCTGGTCCTTGCCTACCGTCCAGGTATGCGTTGCAAAATTAGTGATTTTTTAATAAGGGAAGTATTATAATAATTGTTTTTCAAAGTTTTTGCTTTTAAATTTCATATAATTTTATAAATATACATGTGACATATTTACCAAGCTATAAAGTCAAGACCTGCTTCAATATTTTTCAGTGATTCTGTTAATTAAAGTTAAACATATTTTGGCCTCTGCACAATTAAAAGAAACTGGATATTTTAGTATATGTGCTGCCAAAGGAAGCACAACTTAGTGCTGGAAGTTCTAGCCAGAGCAATCAGACAAAAGAAGGAAATCGAGGGCATCCAAATGATGGCATAAGAGGTCAAACTATCGCTCTTTGCTGACGATATAGTCAGCAAAGACTATATATTTCTAGTTATATCTAGAAAACCCCAAAGATTCTGCCATGAGACTACTGGAATTGATAAACAAATTCAGCAAAGTCTCAAGTTACAAACTTAATGTACAGAAATCAGTAGCATTCCTATACGCCAACAACAGTCAAACTGAGAACCAAATCAAAGACTCAATACCCTTCACAATAACAACAAAGAAAATAAAATACCTAGGAATATATTTAACTAAGGAGGTGAAAGAGCTCTATAGGGAGAACTACGAAACACTGAGGAAGGAAATAGCAGAGGACATAAACAGGTGGAAAACCATACCATGCTCATGGGTCAGCAGAATCAACATTGTTAAAACATCTATACTACCCAAAGTGATCTACAGATTCAACGCAATCCCTTTTAAAATACCAACATCATTTTTCACAGATCTAGAAAAAATAATTCTACGCTTCGTATGGAACCAGAGAAGACCCCGTTTAGCAAAGGCAATTTTAGGCAATAAGAACAAAATGGGAGGTATTAATTTATCAGACTTCTAACTATACTACAAGGCTGTGGTTATTAAATCAGCTTGGTATTGGCACAAGAACAGAGACACGGACCAGTGGAACAGAACTGAGAATCCAGATACAAAACCATCCTCATATAGCCATCTAATCTTTGACAAAGCAGACAAAAACATACACTGGGGAAAAGAATCCTTACTCAATAAATGGTGCAGGGAAAATTGGATAGCTACATATAGAAGACTGAAACAGGATCCATACCTCTCACACAGGCTCACAGGATCCATACCTCTGACAAAAATCAACTCACGGTAGATAAGACTTAAACCTAAGGCATGAAACTAAGAATTCTAGAAGACAATGTTGGAAAAACTCTAATAGACATTGGCTTAGGGAAAGAACTTATGAAGAAGACCTCAAAGGCAATCACAGCAACAACAAAAATAAATAAATGGGACCTGATCAAATTAAAAAGCTTCTGTACAGCCAAGGAAACTATCACAAGAGCAAACAGACAACCTACAGAATGGGAGAAAATATTTGCATGCTATGCATCCAATAACTAGAATCTATATAGAACAATGTAGAACTCAGGAAAATATACAATCTATATAGAAAATATATCTATATAGAAATCTATATAGAAAATATAGAATATATATAGAACTCAGGAAAATCAGCAAGAAAAAAAATCAAACAACCCCATTAAAAAGTGGGCAAAGGACATGAACAGAAACTTTTCAAAAAAAGACAGACTAATGGCCAACAAACATATGAAAAAATGCTCAGCATCTCTAATCATCAGGGAAATGCAAATCAAAACCACAATGAGATATCACTTATCTACAGTGAGAGTGGCCCTTATCAAAAAGTCTCAAAACAATAAATGTTGGCATGGATGCAGAGAGATAGGAACACTCATACACTGCTGGTGGGACTGCAAACTAGTACAGTCTCTGTGGAAAGTAATATAGAGATACCTCAAAGAGTTACAAGCAGAACTATCATTTGATCCAGCAATCGCACTACTGGGCATTTATCCAAAGGAAAAAAAGACATTCTATAAAAAAGATCTCTACACTTGAATGTTTATAGCAGCACAATTCATAACTGCAAAGATGTGGAAACAACCCAAGTGCCCATCAATATATGAGAGCATTAATAAAATGTGGTATATGTATACCATGGAGTTCTACTCAGCCACAAAAAACAATGGTGATTTGGCACTTCTTGTATTATACTGGATAGAGCTGGAGCCCATTCTGCTAAGTGAAGTATCACAAGAATGGAAAAATAAGCACATGTACTCACCACCAAATTGGTATTAACTGATCAACACTTATGTGCACATATAGTAGTAACAGTCATAGGGCGTTGGGCAGATGGGAGGAGGGTGGAGGGGCTGGGTATAGTCACACCTAATGGGTGTGTACACACCATCTAGGGGATAGACACACTTGAATTTCTGACTCAGGTGGGGCAAAGGAAATATATGTAACCTAAACATTTGTACCCCTGTAATATGCTGAGATAAAAAAAAAAAGAAATTGGATATTAACATATATATGTGTCACTATATACTAACTTAAGTATTTTTAATTTGATCCTATTTAAAACACCAAATCCTATAGGGTACTACAAATTATCTTATACCCAGAAAATAAGTTTTAAAATGAAAATCACATATATGAACATAAGGAAGCACATTAACTCTTACAGGATACTAGTATACCCGTTAATTATTTATTTGTTTAGAGTAACCAGAGCAATAAGAAAAACTAGAAGATTTATACTGAGCACATACCTCAAAACTGACAGGCATATTTCGCTTCAGAGCAATTTCAAACACCAAGCTGATCTCAGATTTATTTGCATCTTTGTCATCATCCATTTCTTTTCCTGATTCACCATTCTAAATTACAAAAAAAAAGGATAATATTGAATCTGAATCCTGACTTTTATAACAAACTTTACAAATATGCTACAGTCAAGAGAGCCTATCTAAAATACAATGAAAAACAACAAACTGTAGACTGTATCTAGTGGATTCCCACGTAATCACAGTAGTCAAGGGTTTTGCTGCAGGCTGTTGTTACTTGGTTTTTAGTTTTCCCTGAAGTAGAATAATTTAATGCTGAGTTTGGAAATCTTTTACTCAACTATACACTAACGAGTTGATCTTATATCCCCAGACCTAGTACTCTTATTTTAGAGATCTCTACCCTCCTTATTCCCACCACTCCACAATTCCCCCACTGATGTTCTAACATGATCTATGAAGAGTAAGTTACATAAAGAGTATAGGATGCTGGAGCTCTGAGTCTGGCATTGGCACCAATTCACTTATTTAACACATACTCCTGGAGGGCCTCATATATGCTGAACATAGTGGAACCATTAGAGATACAGAGAAGTATTCTTGCTGTCAAAAACCCTATGATCTAGTGGGAAAAGAGATAAATAGGTAAGAGTTATAATGAAAGATTATAAGCAGAAAAATGCCTAAGGCTGCCATTAAGATAAATCTCAAAGGAGGAAGAACAACAGATTTGGGGAAAGGAGAATTGTAGAGGTTGAACTATAGGATTTGAAATAACTAAGTGGAACAGTGCAATAAGATGGCAACTATACTATAGGTAGGACATGCCTGAGTTAGAGATACTATTTTGAAGTCAACGGAGAAAGCAGCTAAAGCCATGAAAATGAGTGAGATTACTCAAGAATAATCTCAATATTCTCATTTGTAAAATAAAGTAGGACTAAAAAATCCATAAAAATCTTCTCCACTTTAAATTCCTTGATTATAGATGAATATAATGTAATCTATGCTCAATAAACATATCCTTTTATTGCTTCTTTATCTTGATGAGACTATGAGTTTCTTTAGCATTAGCTGCAATAGCAAAAGCAATAGCATTAACTGCAAGCCAAATGAATATTATTTCTCATCCTTGTATATATCCCAAAATCCTCAGTTGCCTGTGAACTAGAGAGATGAACTAAAGTTCTGAAAGGTAAAGTCATCTTGGCAGGAACATATAAGTCTAGTATAGAGAGGTAGTCTGAGAAGCAAATCTTAGCAGATTACCACTCTAGTATTCTACCCTATTAGAACAGATTATTTCTTTTATTTATAAAATGCATTTATTTGTCTTCACAATAATCTCACAGGGAGAGTAAAAGAAAGAGACTATCACATGCAGCAATACCACACCTGATGTGATTTTTCTGGAATAGGTTCATTCTGCAGCGCTTGAAGGGCTTTCATTGCAGCATTGTGTCTAGCAGCTTGTCGAGTCTTTCCTTCCCCAAAAAATTCATTATTTCCTACAGTTAGCTGAACGTAAAAGATCTTAGGCATTGGGCAATGATACCTAAAATAAGAAAGTAAAAACATTAATGGTAGTTCAATAAAACCGCTCTACAATTATTAGTAAGATTTCTTTTGTTTAAAATGATACCAACTACATAATGTACTATACCCTCTTATTAATCCTAATAAAATTTTAACCTCATGAATACACTCATAAAAGATAAAATGTGAGTCAATATATCTATAGTTAATAGTATATACTGATCTCCATTAAAAGCACATATAGAATGCAACACTAAACATAAATACAGTAAAAATGGGGACGCTACTACAGAGGCAAGAGACAGGCATGCCCATTTAGGTGACAATGTGCAGATAACTGGGCTTCTAGCAGAAGATAATTACGATTAGAAGTATGGGGACAGAGAGACAGACTTAGTATGATGCAAAGTAATGAGATCAGATTCAACATAAGAAAGAATAAGGAGTTTAAGACAATTCTTAAGCAGGAAGTATCATATTAAAATGCATTTTAAGGTGAAAAATTTTAACAGGTTTGTGTTTAATGAGACTGAGGTAATGAGGCATGACTAGAAAGCTTTAATAATGAAGATATGAGGGCATAAAAAAGACTGCAAGAAGAGCAAACCTAAAAGAAATTAAGAAGAAAAAATTAGAAGGATATGCAATAAAATCCATTAATTCAACAATTACTTATAGAGTGCCTTCTATGTGACACGGGAATGTAACAATGAATAACAGGGAAGACAGACAATAAATAAGATAAATATGTAGAATACCTAGTATTCTAGAGACAGATGTAAGAAAAAGTAAAGAGGAGAGGGTTCGAAAGTGTCAGGGATGTGGGTTTAAGATAGGTAGCCAAGGTAGGTTTCATTGAGAAGATAACAACCATGTGAAGACTTGAAATAAGTAAGAGAACAACCCATGTAGATATCTGGGACAGTGCATTTGAGGCAGGGAGAACATCAAGTGCAAAGGCCATGAGGCAGGAGTGTGCCATGCATGTTCAAGTAACTCAGAGGAGGCCTGCCTGGCTAGAGTTGAGGAGGTGAAAGAAGGAAAGCTACTAGATGAGAAGTAACAGGTGGCCAGATTCCATAGAGCTTGCCCTAGAAGTCGTTGCAAGGATCTGACTTTTATTTTGACTGAAATGACCAGCCACTGGAAGGTTTTGAGCAGAGATGTGACATGATCTGACTACTATGTTGAGGACAGACTCTAGGGGGGAACGATGGTGGAACTAAGGAGATCTAATAGAAAGCTACTATGATAATCCAGGGAAAAGGTGACAGTGACCTGAACTAGGGTGTAGCAGTGGAAATGATGAGAAGTTGTTGTATTCTAGATGAATTTTGAAAGTAGAAATGGGTTTGCCCAAGGACTGGCTATGGAATATTGGGGGAGGAGGGTGTCAAGGATGATCCCAGGGTGTTGGAACTAAGCAACTGAAAGATGTAGTACCATATGTTAAGACAGTGAAGACTGCAAAAGAACTGGATTCGCTGGGGGTAGCTATGAGCAGCTCTCTTTTAGAGATGTTCAATTATTAGACCTATTAGATAACCAAATGGAGAAATCGAGTGGACAGCTGGATTTATGAGTCTGGGCTTTAGGAAAGAGACCCAAGGTGGAGACAAAATTTGGGAATCATCAATATACACGTGGTATTTAAAGCAATAAAACAATGAGAACTCTGTAGGAGGGCTGATAGGAAGAAAACCAGGCAAGCATGATGTCCTTCCTAAAAGCCAAATGGGAAAAAATATATCAAGGAGAAGGGAGGGATTGACTGTATCTAATGCTACTAACAAGTAAAATGATGACTGAGAAATATGACCAATGAATTGAGCAATTTAGCAAAATGAATAGGACTGATTTTGATGGAATGGTGGATTTACTATTATAATGATGAAAAATTAAGTTAAAAATCACTCCAGTGCTGGAAAATGTTTTTTTACAAGCAAAAAGAAGTCCAACTGAGGTCCTACTATGTTTCAGATTGGACATCCAAGTAGTGTTGTTTTATGTTCAACCTGACAAAAATTGGACAGAGCCCTCATGTAAGAATTCACTAGGCAGATCAAGGGATGGGGAACCTGTGGCCTCAAGGCCACATGTGGCCCTCCAGATCCCCAAGTGTGGCCCCTTGACTGAATCCACACTTTACAGAACAAATCCGTTTATTAAAAGGATTTGTTTCTGTAAAATTCATTCAAAAGGCTGCACTTAAGGATCCAGAAGGCCACATGTGGCCCCAAGGCCTTAAACCTTGATAAGGTTTAAGGTGAAGGACTAGAGATGTTGATCGGTACTGAAGATGCAGATTTTCGAGGCAGTAATTGAAACCATGCGTGTGGATAAACACCTGGAAAGGGGAAGTGTAAAGGAACCAAAAAAGTGCCTGAGGCTGGGATCTGATTGATGCCTATGATCAAAGTGCCCGGGAAACAACAGGTGGCAGTAAAGGAGATGAAAGAGGGTCAGAGTTAGAAGAGAAATTACAAGCAATGTCAGGGACAGGGATAATCAACAGTATCAAATGGAGTGGAGAAATCTAGAGTATGAAAAAAAGAAAAAGTTGCTGTTCTAAACTCTTAACTTCAAGTCAATTTTCTTGGTCTACAGTTTTCTATTAATTTGTCTTAAGGTGTTTTTACTTCCATGCCTTTGTATCCTCCCTAAACATTAAGTGTTTTAAGGGTGTTTTTATTATGTAAGTCATAGGTTCTCACTTTTTAATTAGCAAATATTAAAAAATTAAAGAATCACTTATAGTAAAAGACTACTTTTAACATGCAAAAACTAGAAAGCATTAAAAACCACAATCTTTTTTGCACTTTGATTACAATAACTACTGTACTGAAGGGTATAATTTTCTATTACCTATTTTATCTTAAATCTTTTTAATACAGAAATTTCAACAGACTAATACGAATAATGCAGATTATCTTCACTTTATACCTCACAAAATTAAGTTTTCCCATGTCCACAGAACTTTATGCATATTTTTAACTAATTCTACTATAAAATATTAAAACAGACAACTTGAAATCAGAAATTTACTCTTGAACTGAGATCTTATGTGGCAAGCTTTCACCATAGAGCAAATGTTTACAATTAATTATAAACTTCTGAAAATAGAGGTCCACAACTGGAATGCTAACAGACCTTTAACTATGGTAGAGGGAGTGGGCGCCACTATAATCACTAAGGCCTGCTGACAATTACAAAACTCATTTTGGTTTGCCACAGAGACAAACAAAATTTCTGTTCATTATAACTTTACTGGAATATGATGTCATAACATATAACCATACTGAAACAATCTACTGATTTTCTGACCAAAATTATTAATTGCACACTAAAGAGCCCTTGGGGCCTCTTCCTTTTTGGTCATCAAATATGACTCTATGTATGTGTATGTGCATGCACGTAGATATATATGAATATATAAATTATATCATATAAGTATCAGAGGGAACATTAAGTATGTTGTATTTTTAACATAAAAAGTAAAATATTCTAGAACTAACTACAGGAAATACCAAGACTGGATGCCTGACTTGTTTCATTCCAGTTTCACTTCATCCTCTTACTTAACAATGATTCTTAAAAATATACCCCACGTGGTTTGAATACTTTATATATCACATCTCCTCATATCATCATGGCAATTAAGATTAACCAGAGTACTCTCATTAATGGCATCCAGACTGAATTATAGAAGAGATAATACAGAATGTTTTTTGTGTGTTAGGTCCTGGTCTCAAAATATTTATTTCCTTTTGTAAAGAAACACCTAAAGTTTATTAACTTTAAAGGTTGATATGTTCTATTTAATGAAGTTCCTTCTGTTTTTATTTATTTCAAACATTAAGCTTACTTTTGGTAAGGTACTTATAATAAGTGATAGTTATATTTCTACAAGTTAGTATATACTTACCTAATTTAACATAGCTATTCTTGAATGATTTTTCTCAAGCAGAATTTTGTGGTCAATGGTTAGATCTCCATAGTGACTAGTGTCAAAAGATGAGCCAGGAAAACTCATCACCCACCCAGGCTATTTAAGTTCCAGGGTCAAATGTCTTCTCTTACCCACAGCCTCCAAAGTGTGATCCTACTTTCATCAGAATCACCTTTAATGCTTGTTCAAAAATGCAGATTCCTATGATCCAACCCTGACCTGCTGAATCAGAGTCTCTGGAGATGGAACAAAAATCTCAAGTTGCGCTGGTGACTCTTTGTACACCAAAGGTCTGAGAGCAACTGCTCCAGGATATCACCACATCCCACAGTGTGGCCTGTGCAACTTGGCAATTGCTTCAAACTCCGTTCAAGCAAGGGACCACACACAATCCTTACAGCACCAAGGTTAAGTCTTTTATATCTCCTTCTCATTTAATCCTCACAGCAGCCTGGTGAGACAGGAGATGTCCCCAAGGTCACCCTGAGGGGTAACAAATCTCCCCAAAAGAATTGCTGGGAGTCAAATTCAAGTCTGCCTAATTTCAGAGTTTAGGAAATTCTTAAGGAGTTTCCTAAAAATCTGCTTTACCCTTGGCTATCTGTGTTCACTTTTGCTTATGAAATGGGCTATCCCTTTGACAGGCCAGAGAACCTAATGCAAGAAATCTAAACTAAAACCCATTTCAGAGGTGTTTCACTGAATGGCTGCTGAAACAAACAGAAATCCATGATGAAATACTGCATTTCCACAGCATGTCAAATAAAGAATAGACATAACTGAGTGACATATCAGAGTGGAAAGTCAGAGCAATGGGCAATATGTGCCACACTGCCTAATAGTTTAAATTTTATAAACATTGCCTGCAAACGTTTTCCCCATGCTTCCTTGCCCTCTACCTGCTGGAAGTCTAATAAAAAATAAACAAATAGGCCAGGCACGGTGGCTCACACCTATAATCCCAGCACTTCGGGAGGCCAGGAGTTTGAGACCAGCCTGGGCTACATAATGAGACACTGTCTCTACAAACAGTAAGAAAAACTAGCCGGGCATGGTGGCATGTGCCTACAGTCCTAGCTACTCGGGAGGCTAAGGCAGGAGAATTGCTTGAGCCCAGGAGTTTGAGGCTGCAATAGCTCACTGCACTGTAACCTAGGTGACAGACCGAGACCCTGTATCTAAAAAAATAAAATAAAACAAAAGCTTCCTTTTCTTTAGATCCCAAAAAAGTCTTGAGATGTGGCCTATCCTCAAGACACCACAAATCAATACAACAATAAAGACTGTATATTTGGTTCCTTTGAGTTAATACTTGACATTCCTCACATTTTATTTTGCTTCTGAGTAAAGGGAAGATTTTACATTCGTTTATATTTGACTGTTAGTTATAACAACTTTCTATCCTTGCCATCCTCCCTAAAGTTACTTCATCTGATGCCCTCTTTGTGGACTCATTTTGTATTATCTTTCTAAACAACCAAAATCCATGTGTCCTCCCTACCATTCCATGGCTGCTTTATTCTCTAATATCTCCACTTTCCTAAGTATCATTTTTACAAGGTGAGAAAGACATATTCCAAATAACCTTAGAACTTTTAAAAATTGAAAAATAATTACCTCATTTTATTTGATAGCATTATTCATAAATCTCAACACAGCTTAAATGTTCATATCTCCTCTACAGGTTTATGCCTTAAAATATATGAAAATGTTATCTTCTGATCTAATAAGGGAAGGCTCTGGACTTCTATGTTTATTCCTAACATTGACTGAAAACAGAAATGTCACTTAACCTTTCTATTACAGTTTACTTATCTGTAAAATATTTGCAGAATTTATGTTTAAAGAACTCTAAAGGCCAAACCTTAGAATTCAAATGACATGTTGATTATTTTGACTCTTTGTACACTTTTTGGCACTGCTCAGCATTCTTTCTTTGCTATAGAAAAATAACAGGTTTTTATCATAAAGTTATAAAATAGTCCTTGGCACATTTTCAAACTTGTATGTATATAAAATGTCTAGATAGGAGACAGTTCTTTCTCTATTCACAACTATAAATTTTGAAAATATATCTTTTATGAGATCTGACTGTTAATTCTTGAGGAATTTTAAAAATTACAACAGATTAGAAAAGATTCATAGGTCAGCTGAAAATATACTTTTAAGAGATATAACGATATTTTATTCTATTTGTAGAATTATTGAAATTATGTTTTAAATGCCTAGGGGAAAATATAAAGATATGTACTAAAAGCTGGGATAGGGTGTTTTGAAGTGATAGAATTATAAATAATGTTCTTTTGTTTCATAATTTCAAGTTTTTAAAAATAATATGGTTGTACTGGAGCAAAAAATGGAAGAAAATATTTAACTGAAGCAAGTCTAGTCCCTATCCGAAGGTAAATCTGTGTTCAAAATTAAATTTAAAAAATTTGTGGAATGACTTATGGAATATAAAATATGAACCAAGAGAATAAATAACTTGTACTGGGTCACTGACACTAGCACCACAATCAGGACTATGGAAAGCAGAAAATGTTCTCAACCCCATTATTGTAAACATACAATTACTACCCTCAATCCCACATTTGGATCCAACATAAAGCTGTTCTTGTCCCTTCCCTAAATGGGTATCTGAATAAATCATCATCACCATCACCATTATCGTAATTATGGCAAAAACATACAAAGCACTTACTATGTGCCAGGCACTATTCCAAGCACTTAGACACTAATCTCATTCAATCCCCGCAACAACCCCAACTTCATTTCACATATAAGGAAATGGAGGAACAGAGACATTAATTTTCCCAAGGCAACCTGATTTCAGCCAGCATTTGAGCCCAAGCAGTCTCACTCCAGAGCCCATGCTCTTAACTGCTACACTATGCTGCCTCTGAACAAACTGGATAAATGAGCACTGTAAACTACACAAGTACTAACTATAAACTTTGGATAAGTCAAACTGGACTTGGACTATCAAGGCAACTTAAGTCTAACTAGACACATGAGATCTGGCAGATTCTGAAGATCTCTATAGGCCAAAGGTCAGCTGCAGGACATCAGTTACCAAAGGGAATGCTGAGGACTCTGTACGTCTATAAGACCAAGCTGACCACAAAGTCCTACTACCGCTCTGTCCATTCTTTGTCTTCTCTCTTAACCCATCTTTCTGGAGCCCAGGCTTATAACGTTGACATTCCCATTAGGGAAATGCAAATCAAAACCCCAGTGAGCTACCACTGCACACCTACTAGGATGTCCATAGTAAAAAACAAACAAATTTAAAAATACACAAATCAACAAGTGCTGGCAAAGATATGGAAAAACTGGAACCCTTAAACATTCTGTTGGGAATGTGAAATGATACAGTTGCTGTGGAAAACAGTTAGGAGTTCCTCAAGAAGTTAAACATAGAATTACTATTTGATCCGGCAACGTCCACCCCTAGATACATACCCAGAAAAATAAAAACAGGTATTTAAACAAAAGTTGCACATAAATGTTCACAGCAGCACTACTTCTAATAGCCAAAAAGTGGAAATAACCCAAAGGTCTGTTACGTGATGTACGGATAAACAAAATGTGGTATGTCCACACAATGGAGTATTATACAAAGTATCATACAAAGGAATGAAGTAAGACAACATACTACAATATGGATGAACTTGTATTATGCTAAGTGAAAGAATCTAGAAACAAAAAGGTACATACTGTATGATTCCATTTAGATGAATATCCAGAATAGGCAAACCCATAAAGAAAGATGAGTAGTGGCTGTCAGCAGCTCAGATGAGGGGACATGGAGAGTTAACAGTTAATGAGAATGGGGTTTCTTTTGGGAGCGATAGAAACGTTCTGGAATTAGACAGTGGTGATGGTTGAAAAACGTTGTGAATGTACTAAATGCCACTGAATTGCACACTTTAATATATATAGTTAATTTTGTGTTAAATGAATTTTATCTCAACAAAAAACAATTTTTAAAAATTTTGATACTCCCTAGGGTTCTATCTCCTCTTTCTGACAGACAAGACAATCTTTCTAAGTGATCACACCTATTCCATTTACATTCTTGGCAGACTCCCAGAAATCAGCCTACCAAATATGGTAGGAGAAGGCACCTCTCCCTTTCACACTCTAGGATATTACTGACTTGGTCCTCTTCCCGCCCTTCTCCATTTGCCAAAGGAGTATGTGAATTAAATTAATAATTCAAAGAATATTTATTAAGGGCTATTTCATGCTAGGGACTGTTTTAGTCCCTAGGGATGTTAGACTACCCTCATGAAATTACCAAATACACACATATACATACACAACCACGGTATCAGCAAGTGAGATGGGCTCAGAAGAAAAATAAAGCAGGGTAAAGGAATAGAGCAATGGGCTCCTTTAGGAGGTGATGTTTGAATACACATTTGAATGACGTGAGAATTCTAGGCATGGAAATGCCTGAAGGAAAAAGTATTCTAAGCAAATAGG
This sequence comes from Varecia variegata, assembly GCA_028533085.1. Taxonomy (NCBI): domain Eukaryota; kingdom Metazoa; phylum Chordata; class Mammalia; order Primates; family Lemuridae; genus Varecia; species Varecia variegata. The sequence goes on along the minus strand of CM052438.1, from coordinate 71,118,586 downwards.
AAAGCAAGTGCAAAGGCCGTAGGAAGTAACATATTGGGGAATTTTTGAGAAATACCAAGTATTCCTTGTACCTGGAGAGCCGTGAGTCAAGACGTGAGTGGTAGAAAACTAAGTATGAGAAGTAGCCAGGCAACAAATCAGAACTTATTCCACATGTGATAAGCCATTGGAAGTTTTTAAGCAGGAAAGTGATACAATATGACATGATTTAAAAGGATCTTGTTGTGCTTGTCCAAGGAGAGGTAAGAGGAGAGTAGTTGCCACTACATATTACAGGCAAGTCGTCTCTGAAAATAAGAGACTGGATAGCCCAGGAAAATAAAGAAAGAATGCAGGCAGTGCTACAAGGTCACTTAAGGATTGTGGTCACCATCTCAAGTTGGGGAAGATGGTGGAAGCTAGCTGTCTGACTACTTATTTTACCTCTAAGGCAACAGAATTTTTTTTTTCTTCTTCTGTGGTCAGTTTTGGTAATTTATATTTTCCTACAAAATCACCTAGTTCATCTAGGTTCTGAAATTGTTTTTATCATTTCTTTTCCATCATTATTCAGTTTTCTAATTAATCTACTTCTACATTCATTTTCCTTCCTTAGACTTATTTTGTTATTCCTTTTCTAACCTCTTGTGTTGGATACTTAATATTTATTTTCCTGGAATCATTACTAATATAAGGTTAATGAATTTGCTTTCTCATGGGCTTTCTGTTCTCTGTACTGTAATGTCTTCAAGAAAGAAATACACTACACAGTGTTTTTTAAATATGTTTGGCAATGAAAACCCCTTTTTAGTGAACTATCTAGTGTGTATTTATCAAACACACCTTGGAATATGCCGTTGTAGATATTCTGCCTTGGGTAAGGGTCCATGCACTCTCTAGGTTAATTGTTTAATCTGCTAAAAGCTTTTATCTTGAGTGTAGTGAAAATTACTTAACATTTTAAGAAATATAATTGAAAAATGTTTATCAAGTACTTTTTATAAATGAATACTGATGGTGTGGACAGAGAAAAAAATCTTTAGGCTTAGAGTAAGATCTACTGGATTTAAGTTCCAACTACTAGATCTACAAAGACTTTGGGCAAGAAGACTTATATTCTGTAAGACTCATCAGTAATATGAACAATTTTGTCTGTATCAACTTTCTCAACCTTATTCAAGTGGTAAACCAGGTGAAATTATATTTTTTCATGAAATACCACAGGATATCTGTGCATTTACTTAGGGACAGCTGTCAAATAGATACATATGTACACACACATACTGTGAACTTCAAAAACATTCGTAAAATGTTTTTTAAAAATATAAGTTTACATGGAAAGTACAGTATGATAAAACTGCATTCTATTCTAAGCTTAAGTTAGTAAATTGTTTCTCAGAAATAGGTTGTTGAAATTGTAAGACTTTTAATAAAGAACATAGGTTATAGAAATGTATATTAATTTGAGATATAGAAAATTTTTCAAACAATAATATTCTCAGGGTTATATGCAAATAGGCACTAAATAAGAGATGGCTTCTGCAAACATGATGTAACAATAACAATTAAAACTGTGAATGTGACAAACCTAGAACATGGACCCAGCCATTGAAAAGGCAACCGTATAAGTGAATTTGTATGTTCATGGTTCATTCTAAGGAAAGGAGAAGTAATCTATTAAGGCAAATGCCCCAAGCAAACCCAATAACTTTGCTACACATTATTTAAATTCTCTGCTCCTGTTTTCTTTTATTTTTCAAAATGAGAACTAGTGTTTAAAGCTATGTCCGACTTTCCAAAATAAATGTATGAGAATTAACCAATAAATTTTTCTGCCTACCAGTTTAAAGGCAGAGGTCTACGAAAAATTTTAAAAATAAAAAAAAAAAAAAAAAAAAAAAAAAAAAAATATAAGTTTACATTTTTAACATATATTTACTAAATACTACATGCTAGTAACCTAACAGCAGATTCCTAAGTGTTATAAAAATTATGGGAAACACAGCCTATTATTTCTTTGAGTTGTATGAATACTGCCAGTATTCAATTCCAGCAGCAGATATCGCTAGTTAAGGGTTCTTTGAGAATGTTCTTTGAAAATCACTGGTATAGAAAATCTATCAAGTCCTTTCAAACAACAAAATGATTCATGAAACTAGTTCCAGAAAATACTTAAAACACTTCTGTTTCCCCATTATTTTAAGTCCAAGTATATGTTTTAGAGATATTTGTTAAAAGTATAAATAAGTATAAGAATATAAAAAAATACAAACACATCAAATTGTATTTTTAAAGGGAGTTTATCCTTTTTAGATAAATTAATTTTGCAATGTCTAGAATAAAGGATTCAAATGGATGATTATGTTTGCTTTGTTACAATGTTCAACCTAGACATCTACTCTAGTTCTTTTGCTGATCAGAATTAACTATCAACTTTGGATGCTTGCCCACTTCAAATACTCCCAGAAGTAACACAGAGACATTACATCAGCGGTATTGCAGGAAGATTAATGTGCTTTGTTTGGAGATGCAAACAGTAATTATACTTACTGCATACTTCTACGATTTTGTTTCTTTCACCCAGATCTAGGTGAATCTAGTTGTACATCTGCATATAACTTAATAACAATAATGTGTAGTTAAGAGATATTCATTGGAATATAAAAAATTTACTTGGCATTTTCCCAGCTAATTGTTTTTACAGCTTGACTTCACTTTATGCATTAGGTGCATTCATTAAAAGGTTTACATAAAGCAAATATTTTCATACTAAATCCCCTTTTCCCAGTGTTGCCCAATATTAAATCTTGAGTTATATTTCTGTAGAAAAATGTTGGCTCCAACACATCATAAAAATTATAGTTAAAAATCTAAATATGTATGCCAAGGAATAGATACATTTAATCCATTATTTTATAAAACACATTTTATCCTTTCACCTGCAAAAAGAATTTAATAGATAATAATTGTTTCATATTCTCACAATCACTAGAAGGGCATGTATGTTTCAAAAAAAACTACAGGGTTTTAAAAGTGATTTCACAGAAAGTAAAAGGAGAAATATAATTTATTTTCAGAAAACAGTAGAATACCTGAGACTTTTAGAAAAGTCTCCTACTTTTAACTAAAAATACTTTGAATAACGTTAAGCAATTTATAATTTTCAGTCACTTTAAATCAATTTTAAAAATTTTCCTAAACAAATCTTCTGGGGAACTCTATGTGGATTTCAATTATCTATGCTTTCCTGTTCCTGTCCTGCTGCAGATAATCAAGGTATGCTTTTACATCAGTGAGTCAGTGTGAACTGTGTCTCTTTACTCCAGGATGCACACTAAGCTGAGAATCATCAACTCCTCTTTATCTTTGCCATGTACCCTGAGGAAAAAGCAGAGCAACAAATAAGTTAGACAATATTGGTAAAGATACGATATTGATATCTGGGCTGACTACCACACATAGGAAGAAGATGATACTGAAGTAACACTTAGAGTTCTGAAAGGCTAACAGTTCTGGCCTCTGATTATGATGGTTTATTCCTATTGACGATATAGGTAAGAGACTGCATTTTAGTCACACTGCAAATTCTTTTCTGTGGACAAAATAGTTTTTGAGGATATTCTGAAATAAGTCTGTCCTGATATCCTAATATTCCCAAAGAGTGGATGTTTACATAAGTTAGCATAGTATAGCAGAAAAAGCATGAGCTTTGAAGACACCTACTTCTGGGCTGGAGGGCCAATTCAGCCCTTTACTGGCTGGCTGTGTAACCTTAGACAAGTTACATCCTGTGCCAGAACATAGTAGGCTCAGGAAATTGTAGTTGTTTGCCTTTCTTCCTCCTTGGTAATTAATGGCTCAGCCTTCTTAGACATTCCATGTGTTTCTATGATGCTTTAGCACCTCTCATGCTTTTTGTTATTCCCACAAAGAATAACCCTAGCCACCAGCTCTCACAGAACCTAGGGACCATACCACCAGCTCCACATTATTATGCCTGCTTAGTGGGAGGTCCAGGAAGGGGCTGCAGTTATGCTGGCAGATCTCTAGCCTCTCATTCCACATGCTCTGTGGTGCCCACCAGTGCTAGTATCATACCAGGGAGGACACTACTTCACACCTCCTGAGGATATCTGACACTTGGTTCATTCATCATTCAAGAATGCCAATGTACTTCAAAATATCAGGCAGTATGGTTTGTGAGACTCTAGCTATTAAAAAAAAAAAGAAAAATACCAGGCAGTGCACAGAAGACACACTGATAAGTTCAGATATTATAAAAACCAGTAGAAACCAACTAAATAAATCCCCAGAAGAATTTAATACAGAATAATGAGTAACATTACTACAATTTTTAAAATTCTTTTTGTCTTATGTCTTAAAGGACATATTACATGTTTGGGGTTACATTTTACATAGACTGTTCCGTGACCTGTCAGTCAATCACAGTGTAGGAGTCTAGCAACTCATTTATCTTTAAAGAAGTGCATCTTGACCACAGAACGTTAGAATGTCAACAAATCATAAGGAAATAAAGAAAGCAAGTGGGTCAAGGTCCTGGTAACTGAAGCCAAGAAAAAGCCTGGGAAATTAATGAATAATAAGCTCCCAAGAAACTCAAACAGAGAAAAGCAGTAAGTCATAATAATACCTGAGATGATTAAATATATAGTCCAAACATTATTGCCTAAGATCCTAAAACTTACCCAGAAGTAAAACAGAATAGCCACAGAGCTGAAGTTGCTCATTTGATCTCATTGAGAGAGGAGGGATAAGGAAGAGAGAGAAAACATGAAGAGAACATGGGCAAAAAACACTTGCTAATAGTATGATATTAGGATTATTTTATTATATTTCATTAGAAATACAGATTATTGAAAGCCAATATAAAGGACTGATTTGGATTTAGAAAAGATCAGAACACAAGAGAGTTTTATTTTTGCTTTAAAATGGATATGTAGAGCGGTGCTATGGCTTCTCCTCCCAGACACCGAGGGGCCTGAGGAGACCGTGAGTCCTGGGCAGGCAGCTTGTGCTGCCACGGACGTGGCCAAGGTGCAGTTTCTGGCCAACAAGGAGCCGGTTACCATTATCCCTAACTTCAGTTTGGATAAGATCCACGTCACTGGGGAAGACCTGGGTCCTTTCAACCCTGGTTTGCCAGTGGAAGTGCCTCTGTGGTTGGCAATTAACCTGAAACAAAGACAGAAATGTTGGTTGCTCCCTCCAGAGTGGATGGATGTAGAAAAGTTGGGAAAGATGAGGGATCATGAACAAAAGCAAAAAACTTTCACTCCAATGTCTAGCCCTTACTACATGGAACTTACCAAATTCCTATTAAATCATGCTTCAGACAACATTCTGAAAGCAGATGAGATCCAGACCCTGGCCAAGGACATGGGGAACACTCGCATAGCCGAACTCCGAGTGTCCGCTGACAGCTCTGTAACAGGAGGAGGCGCACACCAAGCCGGATAACTTGACCTTCATGAAGATCAGTATCAGCAGGGCTTTTCTCACACAAGCACTCAATCACATGTACAAACTCCACACAAACCTCCAACCTTCTGAGAGGGCCCAATCTCAGGACTTCTAGGGAAAGGACTGATTTGTAAAGGTCTGGAGGCAGGAGGCTTGCTGGGGGATATGTGAGAGCTCAGGCCATGACAGAGGTACTCATGGTTCTGGAGCTCAAGAAACATTTGTGACTATATGAAAAACACATATAATGGTGCAGAAAATGGATTCATAACAGTGCTGGAGAAGCAACAAGTTTGTGATTAGTCTTCAACTCAGCTCCCTGGAATATTCTTTAACTCCGTATCTATTTCTAGAAGCCAGATATTCTTTCATGAGAGAAAGAAAAAAGGTGAAGGCAAATAAGGTGTTCTCCCTAGCGGAACTGTCACACATGGGTGAGCGTTCAGTGACTGTTAGGTGTAGATACATTAGCAGTGGTGATGTGCCCGACAGCTTTTTTCCGCTTCTTGATCCTGATTTCTTGGGCTAAATAATTTAGACTCCTACAGAGGTTACTCACAGAGGATGGCAGACGGAGCAGCTAGTGATGCTGACCAGCACTTATCCTCTAAGCTCCAATCCACAATAAAAATGTAATCAATCAGTCCCGAAAAATGGATATGTAGACAACTGATAAGTTCAATACAGTAAAAAATGTCTTGATGCCTTTACTGATTTCACAAAAGCCTTCCACAGTTCTTTAAAAGACAGGATGTTAAACAAAACCAGTAAGTCATCCAAACCCAGTGTGTATAAGCTTCCTTAAGTATTTGAGGAAGCAACACAGAGAATTCTGAAAACTTGAGACCCACATGGGAGTAAAGGAAGAAAAATTAAGAAAACTTATTCTTTTTGTTATTCTCCTGAAAAATTCACCAAAGAGAACAAAAGAAAGGTTTGCAAATCAGACCACACAATCTTCTTTGCAGAGGATGATACTTCTTGTGAGACTTGGATAGAAACCTGCAGTATGATCTGAGATTTTAAGACTCTGAGAACTCCAAAGCAGAAGGGTGTTCAAGACTGACAAGAGCATGACCATGGTGATTTCTCAAGAAGCTAAATCACCCCAGTGATGCCTAAGAAATTCTGGCCAGAAACAGAACATTTCGGAGCTGGTGAATTCATGATGAAGTCAAGTAGATGAAGAGCTAAATTGATAATCTTAGTTGTCACTTGACTCTTATCAAAATATCATTCCAATATAATCAAAATATTTCCTTTTACTTCTCAAATTTAAGAAGGCCAGGACTCCCCTGTGCATGTTTGAGAACCTTGTATTAGACCACATAATTCTTCAACAAAAGGAAAATTTTAGAGTAAATAATTCACATACTATTGCAGGAGTGGTGTTCTAGGAAGGCTGCAAAGAGCTGATTTCTGCTCATACACAGGAAAAAGGGGAATCTTATCCACTGCAGTCCTAGAATGTCTTGTATCTAGAATGATAACTAGCACTTAAAAGGAGTCCAATAAATATTTCTTAAATGAAGGAGAGATTACAGCTAACACTTACTAAGCAGTTTACATATGCCAGCACTGTGTATACAGTAACTCTTCTAATCCTCACAATAGCCCTATGAGATAAATATCTATTATTATTATTTAAATTTTAGAGTTAAGGAAACTGGAGAACAGAGAGATTAAGTAGGTTGGCCTTGTGATAGCTAGGTTTCAGATGAAGGTAGACTGGCTCTACAGCCCCTTAACCATGACTCCCTACTATACTCCTCTCAACGTTAGAGTGAATGACTACAAGGCAGGAAATAGGACTAGCAAGGGCAAGGTTCTCAGCTTGTGTGGGAATAAAGCAAATCAGGATTTACAGAAGGACAAGTTGAAAGTGAAAGGATGAGTGTGAGATGCAGCTGGGGGTGGATGCACCTTGTGATGTTAGGCTCCAAGCACCTCTTAACACGGGGCATGATCTGACCTTGAGGCAGCTGCGTGGTGAGGACAGGCTAGAACAGTGGTTCTCACCCTTGGCTATACACTGGAAGCACATGAGGAGCTTTAAAAAATACTGACTACAATCAGTAAGAAAAAGACCATTAAAAGAAAAATAGCAAAGGTTATAAAACTCACAGTTCACAGAAAAGGATATATAAATTACTTTATTTATATGAGAAGACTCTCAACCTCATTCATAATTTTAAAAATGCTAATTAAAATGACAAAGAGGTATCAGTTTTCACCTAACTCTATTGGCCAAAAACACCTCCAAAATATTCAAAACAGCCTCATCTCTAGTCTGAGTTATTGTAAAAATCTCCCAACTATTCCCCTAGTCAGCAAAGTGGCACTTTTCAAAATGAAAGTCAGATCACGTCACTATTTTGCTCAAAATCTACAATAGTTCTGCATAAAAACCAGAGTCCTTACAATAGCCCACAAGGCTTTATATGAATCTGGCTCCCAGTCATATCTCTTCTCTGACTTCATACTACACCACTCGCCACTCCACTCGCTCTCTCCAATCACACTGGCCTCGTTTCCCACTCCTCAAACTCACCAGACACATCTCCACCTCAGGGGCTTTGCAATGGCTGATCCCTTGCCTCTGCCCCAGACAGCCTCAAGGCTCACTCTCTCACCTCCTTAAAATCTTTGCTCAAATCTCGTATTCTCAGTAAGACATCTCCATTTCAAATTGTAATCCCCATTCCTTACTCTGTTCTACTTTTCAATTTGTCCATAGCACTTTTCATTTTCTGATCTACTATAAAACATAATTAACATGTTTATTTTTTATTGTCTGACTCCCTCCACTAGAACATAAGCTTCATGAGGACAGAAATGTGTGTTTTCTTTATTGCTATAACCCAAGTATCTATAAGAATGTCTCAGACATGGCTAAAATGTAGGTACAAAGATATATAATACAACATTGCTACAGCAAAAGATTAAAAAAAAACTGAATGTCCATGAATACAGGATTGGTTAAATAAATTATGGAGCAATCACACAGTGGGATGTTAAACAGTTCTTAAATAAATGAAGCAGTAATCCTGTTTCCAATATGGCCAACAAGCTCTGATAGGATCAATTCTTCTGCAAGAAACTAAACTCTTAATAAAATATAAAAAACAATTATCTGAAGGTTTAGAAAAGTGAACAAAACAGGTAGATACTGGAGGGGAGTTAACATGTGGAAAAAGGGAACAGCATAGGATGAGTTTGTCTTTTCAAAAGCTTGAATTTGAGGGCAGGCCCCAGTCTGTTCCACGTGGGGCAGCTAAAATGCCATTAGAGAACACAAAGTCCTACTGGCTTGAAAACCCAGAGATGAGGGCTCAGAGCAACCACTGTCACTGAATTATGAATGGGGAAATCATAGAAATAAAAGATCTAGAAAGAGGGAACACCACATTTGTGTAAAAAACTCTGTCCAAATCTCCATCTTACCCCTGAACCACACACACACCTGGGACAGACTCACAGCAACCCAGCTAAGAGACTGAAATTTGAGCTGCCATCCAGGGCAGAAAACAATTTTGTTGGTAGACTCTAGCCAATTAACTGCCTGCTTTAAAAAAAATTATTACACTTCCAAGGGACATAATAGAATCTAGTTTCTACAACATATAATTTACAATGTCCAGAATACAATCCAAAATTACTCAACATACGAAGAAATGGGAAAAAATGATCCATTCTCAAGAGAAAAGACAATCAACAGAAACTAACTCTGAAATGACCCATATGTTAGATTTAACAGACAAGGTTATACTATGCTCAAAGAGATAAATGGCAATGCTTTTAATGAATAAATGAATGAACAATCTCAGCAGAAAACAGTAACTATAAAAAAAACCAAACGGAACAAACCAGAAATTCTAGAATATGATGTTCAAATTTAAAATTTACTATATAGACATAACAGTAGAAAGGAGATGACAGAGGAATCAACATTAATCAACAGAAATTATACAATCTAAAGAAGAGAGAGAAAAAAAGATTGAAAATAATGAACCAAGCCTTAGGGACCTGTGAGACAGTATCAAAAGGTCTAACAGAAAGAGAGGAGTGAGAAAAGGGGGCAGAAAAATATTAAAAGACATAAGGGCCAAAATCATCTTTTGGTAAAAGATGTTAGAGACATATTTACCTATTCAAGCAGCTCAGTGAACTAGATTAATATTAATATAAAGAAAACCAAACAAGATACATTCCAGTTGAATTGCTAAAAACAACATATTGGATACAGGGAACAATTCAAAGGATGGCTAACTTATCACTAGAAAAAACTGAGGCCAGGAGACAGTGGAACAATATCTCTCAAGTGCTGAAAGCAAAACAGCTACCAACTCAGAACTTTATATCCAGTGAAAAATTCTTCAAAATTGAAGGTGAAATAAAGGCATTTTCAGTTAATGAAAATTAAGAGAATTCATTGCCAACAGACCTGCACTACAAGAAAGTTCAGGCTGAAGGAAGCCAGATGCAAACCTGGATGTTCAGAAAGAAATGAATAGCCTGAGAAATGGTAAAGATGTGGACAAATGTAAAAGACTGTTTTTTTTCCTCTTAATTTCTTTAAGATACATATAACATAGTGAGGTTCATAATCTATGTAAATGTAATACATTACAACAACTACAGTAAAAAGGATGGGCTGGGGTTTAAATAGACCTGTATGGTTGCAAGGTTTCTAAAATGTATTAAGTTATAAAAAATGACACAGCTTCTTATATAGTAATATAAAATGATCTCTAAGATATATTTCAAAGGAAAAAAAAACAGATTCAGACCATTGTTACAGAATGATACTTAAAGTAAATATATACATACAGTCAGAGAATATCCTGAAAGGATATACATGAAACTGCAGGAAGCAAGGGCACAACTGGGTAGCTGGAATGCAGGGGTGGTATAATATTTACATTAATACTAAAATTTTTTCATTTTGTGCTATATAAAATACAAAAGGATTAAATACACACAAAAATTAAAAAGTAAAGGCTCTTGAGAAGTTCTACAATAAGAAAACATTTAAACTTTCCTTGATCCAGCATTTCCCATACCTGTATGGCTAGAGGAAACTGACTCCTCTCCTTTTTTCAAATAATAGCTCTTTCTATCTTAACAGTGATTGGTGTTGCTTAGACCATATCAAAAAACACTAATTTTTTTAAATCTTTTTTTTATTAATTGGACCAACTAAATCCAATAACAATACTACTCATTTGAAATAGTCCTTTCAAAATGACTGAGTCTATCAGAGAAATTTCAAATAATAATTGCAATTTCACTGGCAGTGTAACAAAGCTGCATCCACTAAAATTCTAGGCTTAATATTTTCCAAGATATTACTAAATTTAGCCACTATCCCATGACTTACTTATTTTTAAAATCTCTTCATCAGGTATCTCGACATTCCTGTCCAAAATGAATGATATCAACTATTAATATTCCTGAAAACACAAAAAACTGCTTATTGAGCACACAAATAGTTCCACAAGAAAATGTCACAGTATATTTTTAATTGCTAAAAATATGAACTATAACCATTATTTTGGTACAGAAAAGAAAAACAAAACCACAAACTCTTTTCAGTTAAAGTTCAACTGATATTAGTCACAATGTGTCCATCTTGGTTTTAATAGTTTAACAGCTTGATAGGAAAATTTTTTTCTATGTGATAATACACTAATTTCACCAGTTCCTTTGAGTTTTTATTATTTTTTTATTTTTTGCAGAGACGGGGTCTTGCTATGTTGCCCAAGCTGGTCTTGAACTCCCAGCCTCAAGCAATCCTCCTACCTTGGCCTCCCAAAGTGCTAGGATTACAGGGATAAGCCACCGTGCCCGGCCTCCTTTGAGTTTTTAAATCCACTAGCCAATCATCTTTTATAGTGTATTTTACTCAACTTATATTTGTATCTATGCTAACAAATGAATAAGACCACAATTTATGAATATCCAGAAATTCTTTAATCATGGAAATTGTGTACAATGTTTCTAGGCTCTCTGAAGGATGTGATCCTAGTTTCATTTGTGCTAACAAGGAGAATTTATTAATAAAAGATCTGTAAGAGGAATGACATGCTAAATTGAAAGACATGGAAGCCTAGTAACATTCAGCTAGTTTTCTTCTTAAGAATAAAGATAGTATGTTAATGAGTACACTTGGTACCCTCATTCTCTACAACCTTCTCACATTACTCAGGATAGAAATAAATATCTATATGACGACTAAGACTAAAAATTACATTGAAAAGGACATGTTTAGCACCTTAGAAGTACCTACATATTTAAAGCTACTTCTTTAAAATTTCATGTTTTAGATGCTGAAACAAGACAGAAATAATTCCATTATCTTTGTTCTGGTTTGTTATTACTTTTATCTCCCACAAACCATAAAATTTGCAAAAAGAAGTAAATACATCTGCAAAATTATTCAATATTTGGAAATAAAAATTTAACCAAGCCTCTTAAGAGCCAATAAAAGCAAATAGAATACATAATAGATACTTAAAATTACATAAAATTAAACTAGTAGCAACATTCAAATCAATGAAGTGAGGTATTCTATGAATATTTACTCCAGTATGTTAGGAAAAAAAATAAATTATTAATTCACTGGACCAACTAAATTCAATAAGAATACTACTCTGTTGTTCATATGATCATTTGAAATAATTATTTTTAAAAAGGTCTTAGCCTATCAAAGTCAACTTCAAATATAACAAAGTTTTCCCCATTAATCAAGTATATGGGGAAAACATAAAATTATTCAAAATGTTTATTCTATAAAGAAATACTTCTTGGCCGGGCACAGTAGCTCATGTCTGTAATCCTAGCACTCTGGGAGGCCACGGCGGGCAGATGGTGCCTGAGCAAGAGCGAGACCCCCGTCTCTACTAAAAAAATAGGAAGAAATTATCTGGCCAACTAAAAATATATATAGAAAAAATTAGCCGGGCATGGTGGCCCAAGCCTGTAGTCCCAGCCACTCAGGAGGCTGAGGCAGTAGGATTGCTTGAGCCCAGGAGTGTGAGGTTGCTGTGAGCTAGGCTGACGCCACGGCACTCACTCTAGCCTGGCAACAGAGTAAGACTCTGTCTCAAAAAAAAAAAAAGAAATACTTCTCAAACCCAAGTGCTTTCTATCACAATATATGACATCATATACTATTTACCGATCAATGGGAAAAAGGAAGGAAATTAAGTGAAATTAAAATAAAATATACAGCTTCTACCAGAAAAAAGAGAAGAATAGAACCGGCAGGGACAAATAAATGGAAATTGTTAGAAGACACAGATTTAGAGAATTGGTTATATATAAAACACAGTTGCCTATATTTTATACACTTACACTTATAAAATAATCCCCAAAACTCTATTACTCATTAATATAGATGAGGGGTCTGCAAACTTTCTGAAAAGAGCCAGATAGTAAATATTTTAGGCTTTGCAAGCCATAGGGTTTCTGTCACACCTTCTCAACACTGCTGTTGTAGTGTGAAAGCAGCCATAGACAATATATAAACAAGTGAGTGTGGTGGTGCTCCAATAAAACTTTATTTATGGACACTGAAATCTGAATTTCATACAATTTTCACATATCACAAAATAATCTTCAGTTGATTTTTTTCAATAATTTTTTCAATGTGCAACCTTAGATCATGGGCTATACAAAAACAAGTAGCCCTGGGTTTGGCCCATGGGCTGTTGTTTACCAACCCCTGATCTAGAAATACATGAAAAGTAGTTACTAGAAATACTTTCCAAACACTCTTTTTAATAACTGAGTACCAATAATGTTGCATTTTTATTATGTCATTATTTTCCCCATACACCAAGTTCTAAAACAGTATTACCTGCCAAAATAATGACTGAACCAAAGCTAATAAAGCTAAAATGAAGTATTCTTAATATTTCAAAGCCATGAAAAAGAGGCAATAAAAAGACAAAAAAGTTTTATTTCATTACACATTCCTAGATCATAAATTTCACATAGAATTAAACTTACTCTGTATAATATTTGCCCATTGAGCTACATGAAGTTATTAGTTATATTTATGCCAAATTTAGAACTTCATTAACCCCAAATTTAATAAAGTATTAAAATGTGGCCACAAGAATCTTGGCATTTTCATAGTTAATACTGTTCCATATGATAATACTGAAATGTCTTAGAAAAATCAAAGGAAAAAAGTCATGGAAACAGTACTCTAGTTGTAGCTTAACTTTAACTAGTTGTTAAGATCTTAAGCAAATCATGTAAGCTAGCATTTCCTAAAGTTTGCCCTATATCCACAGATTATTCATTAACATAACAGGATCCATGGCCAATGGAGTCTGGGAAATGTTATACATTACATACATTTCTAGAAGGTTTATGATGTACATAAGCATATCATAAATTCTGAGAAGTCCAGCAGTAAAGAAATCTGTTGGTTTATTCTAGTACTGTCCAAACTTACTCAATTACTTTTTCTCTGCAATACTTATTAACATCCCAAAAAACTAAAATTCCTTAAAACACACCTTAGAAATTTTTCTAATCTCTAACAGGGATAAGATAAACATCCCTTCAGGTTGCAAATTTTAAAATACTATGAAACTATTTCAAGCAGTAATTTTGTGAAAAGTATTCAAATATTAAATTCAGGCTTATAAACCTGAACCCTCTGAATCAAATGTATTTCTTTATGCTCCCACAACACTATAACTTTCCTTTTCTAGAGCAATTATATTTAAATAGAAATCATCTCTCTAACCTTTTAGACTCACTCCTTAAGTGGGAGATAGAATCATGCTCTATTTGTCCTTGTTTCTTGGATGCCTAGAAGAATGCCTGGATCATTAGATGTTTTATGGTTTTGTTTTTGTTTCTTTTGTCTTGCAATAATCTCTCACTTGATCTACCCATAACCACTCTTGCCCTTCTATTGCTTCTCTATGCAAATGTGGTCAGGTTTCCTCCTATTTAAAAACTTTCATCTGCTACTGCTCTGAAGATGAACACCAAATTTCTTAGGATGGCCCTGGAGGACCAGGCCTCTGCCTATCCTCTCCAGCTTTATCTCCTATCATTGCTCTTCTTTGTTTTATCTACCATACTTTAGCCATACAAGTCCTAGTAAAGATGAAACTAAGCAGTAGAGAGAAAAGCAGGGGCCTGGGGAATGTCAGGGTGGGGTGGGGTGCAGTCTTAATTAGGGTGGCCATGAAAGGCAAGACTGAAAAGGTTATACTAGACTATGGCAAGTGAGAGGGAACAGAAAATAAATACCTCTAAGATGGGAGTGAGCATGCCTGACTTGTTTGGAAAGTGAAGCTAATATGGCTGGAGTGAAGCTGGCATGGTGAAGAGCAGTGGTGAAGTCAGAGAGGTAATGGAAGTCTGGAAGAGTAGGGCCTTTTAGGGTACTGTGCACGCAGTCAACGCCCATGTTTACTTCTCTAATTGAGATCTCTCTTCCGAGTCCAGCCTCCTATAACAAACACATACTTGACAACTCCTCTTGGATGCCTTACAGACATGTCTATGCCTGAAGTCTTAACTGTACTCCAAATCTGTTTCTCCTCCATTCATTCCCTTCTCAGTAAATGGCAATAACTTCTACCCATTGGCAATCTGAAAGCTTTTTCCACTAAATTTAGAATAGACATAAAAATCCAATTAAACATTCTCCACTCTAGGTAGCTATATTCTTTGATCAGCATAGAAAACATAATGAAGAGCCTAATCCCACATATATAGTACTCTGCTAAGGATTACTGACCATGTACATATTACATGCATACAGGAAGTAAATCACTTATATCTGATTCCCATGTGGAGAATTCCTAGGGGGGCAAAGGCTATGTAAAGTGGGACATTAAATCTAGGTGTCCTCTAAAATGCCAAATGTCCATCTAAAACAAAATGGTACATGTACCTAGGGTTTAGCCCTAATAGCAGCTTCAAGTTAAGAGGTAGTATAGAGGAAGTGGTTCCTTACGGACTTTGACAACGTGTCTAAAAGTGGGAGGTCCAGTGAGCTCCAGCATGCTAGAGCAATGTCCCAAATAGCTGTTCTTTTATACTCTCTAAAAAGAGATGGAACTACAGACTAGGAACTACTGCTGTGTTTGAAACTTCCCCATGTTTATTTGTGCTACTGTCTGTTACTTCACAGTAACTAGCAACAAACTCCACAACAAAAATAACAATAAATTATGGTGTATTACTACAGTAGAATACCACACAAATTTATTAGATAGATGTATATGTAGTTACATGGAAATTCTTATATTTTGAAGTGAAAGGGGAATATATAATTTGCATAGATACATACACTCATATAAAATATTAGTAGCAGCACTTCTGGGAGGTGAAATAGATAATTCTTTAAACCAAAGGTTTATAAGGGCTTGTCCTAAAAAGTAGCAGAAAAGCAAGGACCTAAGAAGGCAAAATGAAAAATTAGGCATGGATTTTGAAAGTATGTTTTACTAAACTTATTCAATAAATTTAAAAGAAGTGAAACCATATATAGTGTATTATCTGACAACAGAATCAGACTATAAACATCAATAACAAAGAGAAGAGGAAAAAATCTCCAAACACTTGGAAACTACACAATGCACTTCTAAAATAATTCAAGGGTCAATGAGGAAGTATTGAGGAAAAATTTTTAAATATGCTAAACTGAAAATGAAATATGACATATCAAAATTTGTGAGGTACAGCTAAAGCAATGTAGAGGGGAAAATTTATATCACTAAATGCATCCATTAGAAAAGAACCACTTTGGGAGGCCAAGGTGGGAGGATCTCTTGAGGCCAAGAGTTCAAGACCAGCCTGTGCAACATAGTGAAACCCTGTCTCAACAACAACAACAACAAAAACTAGCCAGGCATGGTGGCACATACCTGTAGTTCTAGTCAGTTGGGAGGCTAGAGGGTCCCTCAAGCAAGTGAATCCCTCAAGCCTGGGAGTTCAAGGCTGCAGCGAGCTATAATTGCACCACACTGCACTCCAGCGTGGGTGAATGAGCGAGACCATTCAGCAGAAATGGGATGATAAAAGAAGAACAAAAAAAAAAAAAAAAAGAAAGAAAGAAAGAGCAAGACCCTGTCTTGAAAAAAAAATTGAATAAAAAAGAAGGAAAGTTTCAAATAAATAATCTAAGTAAGCTCCCACCTCAAGAACAAAGAACAAGAAGAGTAAAGTAAATCTAAGAAAAGAGATCAATAAAACTGGAAACAGAAATATAGAAAAAAACCAATGAAACAAAATCCTGGTCCTTTGAAAAGGTCAGTAACATTGGCAAACCTCCAGCAAGACTGAGAAACAAATCATCAAATATCAGGAAAGAAACAGGGATACCACAATAGATCCTGTAGACATGAAAATGATAATAAGGGAATAGTAAGACCTCTACATACATGAATTTGACAACTTAGACAAAAAGGACCAAATTCTCAAAAAGCACAAATTAGCACAACTTACCCAGTATGAAGCACATGACCTGAAAAGCCCTATAAGTATTCAAGAAATTGAATTCACAAATTTAAAACTCCTGAAAAAAAATCTCCAGACCCAGATCGTTTCAGAGAAGAATTCTTCCAAACTTTTAAAGAATTAACATCAACTTTCCACAATCTCTTTCAGAAAACAGTCTAGGCCATACCACCCTGAAGGTGCCTGATCTCGGAAGCTAAGCAGGGTTGGGCCTGGTTAGTACTTGGATGGGAGACAACAGAAGAAAACACCTCTCAATTCTGCTAATGGGTACTATCAGTACTATCCTGATATCAAAAACAGAAAAAGAGTTAAAAAAAAAAAACTACAGACAAATAACCTTTATGACTACAGAGGCAAAATCCTTAATAGAATATTAGCAAGCAGAATTCAGCAACATACACAGGGAATCTTGAGTGTGACCAAGTGGCGTTTATTACAGGCATAAAAGGCTGGTTCAATATTCAAAAATCAATCAATGTAATTTAACTATCATACACTAACAGGTGAAAAAAGACAAATCGTATGACCAGTCAATTGCTGCAGCAAAAGCTTTTAACTAAATTCAACACCCATTCATGATAAAAATTCTCAAAAAACTAGGAATAAAGAACATGCTCAATTTGATTTAAAAATATTTATTAAAAAACCCACAGCTAAAATCAGACTTAATGGTGAAAGACTGAATGTTTTCTCCCCAAGATCAATAATAAGGCAAGGATAGCCACTCTCACCACTCTTTTTCAAAATTGTGCTCGAAGATATAGCTGGTGCAATAAGGCAAGAAAAGGAAATAAAAAGCAAACAGATCAGAAAGAAAAAAACAAAACCATCCCTATTCAAAGATGGCATGGTTTTCTATGTGGAAAATCCCAAGAAGCGTATTTTTTAAACTGTCTAGAACTAATAAGTGAGTTCAGAAAGGTCATAAAATGTAAGATCAAAATGTAAAAATTAACTGTATTTCTACATACTAGCAATGAACACATGGAAACTGAAAGTAAAAATACAGGACAAGACTCATTCTAAAATTTATATGGACAAAGAAAGTATAAAAACTCAATTTTGAAAAAGAAGAATGAACTGTGAGGAATCACTTTATATTATTTTAACACGTTCTATATAGCTTCAGTCATCAAGACTGCGGAATTGGCAAAGAGACAGAGATCAAGAGAACATAATAGAGAACCCAGAAATTGACCCACACTAGTATAGCCAACTGATTTTTTACCAAGGTGAAAAAGCAATTCAATGTAGGAAGAAGAGTCTATCCAACACAACAAATGGTTGTGAATTGGAACAATTGAATATTCATAGGCAAAAAGAAAAAAAAAAGAACTTTGACCTAAATGTGACATTAATAAAAGGAAAGTAACTCAAAGTGTAGATTTAAAGATAAATCATATGACTTTTAGAAGAAAACCTAGGAGAAAATCTTTGGGGATCTAGGGTTTAGTGAAGAGGTTTAGATGTGACACCAAAAAAGCACACTCATAAAAGAAAAAAAGTTGATAAACTGAACATCAAAATTAAAAACTTTTGCGTTCTGAAAGACCATGTTAAGAAGATGAAAAGACAAACTATAAACAGGGAGAAAAGGTTTGGAAACCATGTATCTAACAAAGGACTCATATATGCAATGTATCAATCCAATAGGAAATGTATAAAGGACACAGAGACATTTCACCAAAGATAGACAAATGACAAAAAGGAAAACAAAACAAACAAACAAAAAACAAAGGAAAATGAAAGATGTTCAACACCCCTTGTCATTAGGGAAATTAAGACCATGGTGATATTATCACTACATAGTTATCAGAATGACTAAAATAAAAAATAGTGACAACAAATACTGGTGGGGATAAGGAGAAACTGGATCCCTCATAGATTCCTCATTATGATGCAAAACAGTTCAGCCACTCCGGAAAATAGCATGGCAGTTCCCTAGAAAACTAGACATACACTTACCATACAACCGAGCCATCACAGTCCTGGGCATTTAGCTCAGAGAAATGAACATTTATGCTCACATAAAACCCACACACAAAGTTCACAGTGGTTTTATCTGTATAGCTAAAAACTGGAAAAAATCAAAATGTCCCTCAATAGGAGAAGGGTTAAACAAACCGGTACTTTAAGGTACATCCATAACATAAAATACCACTCACACACTGTACGATTCCAATTACATAATATTCTTAAAATGACAAAATCATGACAGAGAACAGATTAGTGGTTGCCAAGGGCTAGGGATGGTGGGGAAGGAGGGGACAGGGTGAACCTAGAAAGGGAACACACAAGGGAGAGAGAGCTTTGTGGGGACAGAAGAGTTCCGTATCTTGACTGCACAGTGGCTGCATGAATTTATGTGTGGTAAAATGGGACAGAACTACAACACGTATGTTCTACCAATGTTGAGATCCTGGTTTGGATATTGTGTCCCACAGGTCTGTAAAACATAACCATTGGGGGAGACTGGCATGGAGTACATGGGATCTCTCTGTATTATTTTCACAACTTCCTGTTAATCTCTAATTATTTTGAAATAAAACTTTTTTTAAAAAAGGAAATAAGGTAGAAAGAACTAAATCAATAGGAACTAGCAGTATCTACATTTTGAAGTTTCCTTATATGTATCTTGAAAATTTACAACCTACATGTACTATCTATTACTACTATCATGCCTAATATTTATTTTCTTGAACAATTTTATTTCATGGTGATAGTTATTCTAGAAAAAAATACATTTTGAAATGAGGCTTTGATCATTTTATTTCATAGTATCCAAAATACCCAATAACAAAATTATTTTATGGAATTTTATGGAATGGGTTTTAGAATCAAGCAGAAATAGATTTAAATCTAAATTCTATAACTTACTACATATATGATCCTGAGCAAATTAAACTTGAGTCTCCATTTCTTCATAGGTAAAATGCGGATAAAAACACACACCTTGGTGAAGTAGCACATCTGTGTATAGAGAAGCTGGCAGTGTTTTACACATGGCAGACTATATAAATTTTACTGTTATCATCTTATCTCCCTGAATGCAACAGACATTCCGAACAGCAAGAAAATTTCAAACATTTCCCTTGAATTACCTTACTGCTTTCAGCATAGTGATAGTAATACAATAAACACCTAATATGCAATTTTCTCTTAACTTTTAACCTCTGTCATTTAAATTACTTCTGTTTCCTTACTGTAAATGGTCATACTCTGACTTTCTGAAGAGGATTAGGTTTGAAGTTTTTATGTGTATTTTGTTTTTCAAATGAGAGCTTTTTGATGAAGCTAGTATGTAATTCCTAAAGGCATCAAATCAAGAAAGAATAGTTCAATGGTGTAATAGTTTAGAAATGCAAAACACAAAACAAGATTTCTAAATATTCTACACATCTCATATTCTTGTTTCTAACTCAGCCAGTTGAAAATTTTTTTAATAGCCCACAAGTGGCATTTTCCAATGCCTTATCACCTCATGTAGATCATTATTCTTGCTTAACATTTTCACATAGAGGATCCTACTTTTATTTAAATTCACTACCATTGCTCCCCATGACCCCTTTCTCAACACAGAGCTCCAGGTTGCTGACCCTAATCTTTTGCAATTTTCTAGAAATTATTTCTATACTCACATATTGCTCATTATATTTTACTTTTTCCATCAAAATAGAAATTGTAAAAAAGATAATAAATACCAGCCCTCCACTCCATAATTTAGAATCTTATCCAAAGAATTTATTCTACTAATTCTTCTCTTAATTCTAAACTCCTAAAAAAAAATTGTCAGGCAGCTATCGAATAGGATTAATAAACTCAACTTTAATACTGCTTACTACGTTTCTTTCTCTTATTCATATATTCATAAAAGTCATGTTAAAAATGTACCATTGAGGACAGCACACTTTATAATGTATTATCATCAATATATCACAATAAAAAGTTCCAAATAAAACTCTAGAGTTTTGGATATCATTTTTGAGAGGCACTACTCAAAAATGCTGTTCTACTGGTGCCCATCCTACATAAGCTACTCTCCAACATCGAAAAGGATGGAATTCTCCCCAACACATTTTACCAAGCCAACATAATTTTGATACCAAAACCAGAAAAGGATGCAACAAAAAAAGAAAACTACAGACCAATATCCTTTATGAATATGGATGCAAAAATTCTCAATAAAATCCTAGCAAATCAAATCCAAGTGCTCATCAAAAAAAT
>CM052438.1:70979323-71096903 GCA_028533085.1 Varecia variegata | reverse complement strand
ACTCAGCTATAAGAAAATAACGATGATACGACATCTCTTTGGTTCTCCTGGAGAGAGTTGGAATCCATTCTATTAAGCGAAGTATCCCAAGAATGGAAAAATAAGCACCAAATGTACTCACCAGAAAATTGGTTTCCCTGATCAACACCTGGGTGCACATTTAGGAATGACACCAATTGGGTATCGGACAGAGGTGGGGGGAGGGGATGGGTGTATACCTACATGATGAGTGCGATGCACACTGTCTGGGGAATGGACACGCTTAAAGATTTGACTCGGGGGGAGGAGGGTGGGGGAGAAGATGGGTGTATACCTACATGATGAGTGTGATGTGCACTGTCTGGGGAATGGACACTCTTGAAGCTCAGACTCGGGGGGTTGGGAGGGGCATGGGCAATATATTTAACCAGAACTGTTGTATCCCCATAATAAGCTATAATAAATAAAATAAAATTTAAAAAAAGGTAAAAAAAAAATGCTGTTCTATACTTTTCAAGTTTTTATTTTGGAATATAGATATAAATATATGGTACAGAGATAGTACAGAGTTCCCATACATCCTTCACCCAGCTTTCCCTAATGTTGGCAACTGACATAATCACAGTACATTGGTCAAAACTGGAAACTTGTACCACAGATTTTATTCAGAGATTCTGTACTTTCTGAGTAACTGTTGACACCGGACATCCAGATGTCTTGGAGATAACTGAATATCCAGACGTCTTGTGAGAATTCTTATTCTTATTCCTAATTTAACTTGGTCCCAGCTGTTCTATGTTCATCATCATAGATTATGGATTCATAGTAACATAGAATTCTATCTTGGAAGGAACCTTAGAAGTCATTTAGGTTAATATTTTTCAAAGTATAAATTATGACCCATTAACAGGTCATTAAATAAATTTAATAAATCACAACTACCATTTTTAATAAAACAAATAGAAAATACTATAGTGCAACACAGATGTTAAGGGTATTACTGCTTTATAATTTTTTAATTATGTATATATGTGTGCATGTATATATGTACTGGGTCATAATATTAAAAAAATATTCCTTACCACTGGTCACAGTCAAAAATGATTTAAAAGCACTCATCTACATCAAACCAAAGAAAGCAAGCTCTCTTTAATACCCCTGACAGATAATAACCCATCTCTACTTAATCACTATTAAAGGTAGGACATTACTTCTACATCAGACAGTAACACTATACTAGAAAATTTTTTATGTGCAACCAACATTTCTCTCTGTTGACTTTGGATCCACACCTCACCAAAAAAGCTTTTTTTTCCTTCTGAAGAAAAATATCCTGCAATCCTATTTTCTTTTTCTTTTTGTTTTGTTTCAAATCAGGGAACAGAGTTTGTTACACCTAGAAATCAAGAAGTTACAACAGAAAGTTTCCCCTTTGTTTCCCAAGAGACTGAAAATAAAAAGCAATAATAGAAAAACTGAAAAAAAGTGTATAGGGACTCTAAATGGAAGAGGAGAAGAAATGCCAAGTAAAAAGGTCAGGTCAATAAAGGAACATCTTTGTAGAGATGATACAAATAAAATTATCAAATGCAGACAATTTCATAAAAGTGTGCATTACTTACTAGCAAATATTCTTATTTTGGAAAATGAGTTTCTCTTTTTTATTTTTTTTAAACACAGAAGAGGAAGAATAACTCGCGCATTCAAAAGAGAGAAAGAAAACCCATGCACAAATAAACCCCTTCTGTCTCTTTTAATATATGAGAAAGTGATTTTATGAAATTTTTCTATCCAATCTCAAGCAAAGTACTTCATGTCATTAAATATATGTTTAATATATATTTTTTAATCAAACCTGTATTCAACTATCTCATAGCTTCACTCTACCTACAATGCAGATTTTTTAGTCAAAATGTATGAAGGGAAAAATAAATTCTGAAGTAAAAAAAAAAAGAAATCTATGAACTAAATAAAACTCAAGTACTTCACACTTAAAGGAACATCTTAGAGCCTAACAAAGCCTTTTTACTTTTACTTTGCCCCCAATTCTAACTACAATATCAGTTTTTAAGACAACAATTTAAAAGCACTAAAGAGGACAAACACTGCTATGCAAAGGTGCACTGACAAGAACAAGAAATAAGATGGCAATCTGACTACCAAGGATGATTTAGAAAGTAACTAAAAGCAGACCTTGGATACTCAAGAAATAGATGTCTAGGAGTACCCAGTATAAGGACAAAATATGTATATATTTCATAATATATTTCATTTAATAAGCCTTATTGTAATAATGCTTCTTGTTTATAAGGTTGACACTGAGTCAACATGAAGGATTCTTTATGCTCATGATTGTGGCATTTTCTGTTTAAAATATGAAAAATATACGCCATAAATTTTAGAAAAATTTCTACCCAAAATTGCTAAAATAAGTAAAGTTTTAGTTTTCAAAAAGAGGTGAATCCTCAGCTATTTGGGCCATCTGGCTGTCCAGAACAACTGATTCTTCCCTGAGGACTATGGTAAACTGCAATTTTTACCTTCTCCTTTACCTCTTTCAAAAGTTCTATGACTACTTAAACCAACATCTCATAAAGTAATCCTTGATGTTAATAGAAGGTAATGTGTGTTTGGGTTGGGGGGCAATATTTCAATAACTAGACATGAGTATCACCTGGGGAACTTTTAAAAACACTGGTGTTCAAGCTCCTCAACTAGAAATTCTGATTTAATTCGTCTAGATAGAACCTAGGCACCAGAATTTTTAAAGCTGCCCAGGAAAGCCTCATGTTCAGCCAGGGTTGGGAACCACTTAGATAAATAGTTTTCTTCATGACATCTTTAGGAATCTTTAAGAAGGATACAGCATGCAGCATTTCCCAAATTTGTCTTCAAATCCCTTTTTCCATGGGGCATCTTGTAACACTGACTTAGGTAATTCTTCAGCTAAAAATCAAAGTAAATATTAAGTTTAGAATCAAGTTGTATAACTTTTCAAACTTTATAAAAGCTATGATGTGTTTAGGACCAGGGTAGGTGAAAGAAGAAAGAAAGACTTTTATACAGCTATCACATCTTTTTTACCGTATTACAAAAATTTCAAATGGAGGATTTTAATTCTAACTAAAAAATGTCATACTTTATTTAAATGATGCTTATATTAAGCCTGTGACTCAAAAGCATTCACATGTTATGAAGCCAATTCCAAAGATAAATTCATGCTGCCCTCTAATGGTTCAACGTAAGTATTTTTACCTGCAGTATTCCAGAAAGGTGATGATAAATACAATCTTATTATTTTATAAATGGGAGAATTACATTAAATACCAAAAAAGAAAAATATTATTTCAATTTTGGGTGTAACCGAGCTCAAAAAATCAACTGACTGCTATGTTCAAGACTCTTTTAATTATCAAGCCATTTTCAAACTAATATATTTGCCTATACATGTGTAAAGCAACATAAAAATATACACCTCATTTGTGTATTCTGCAACAGCCATCTCTAATTTGGCTTCTTTTTCAAGTATGGCAATAGTCTTCAAACTTAAATGCTCTATCCTACAATGGAATTTAGAAATTACACATATTCTTGCATATTTTTATGACAGCCAGAATTTTAACTACCACCAAAAATTTTTCATTGGAAACTTAAATACTTACAAAAGATGCAGTCTCTAGTTTACTGTAAATATTTACATTTTAAAATAAAACTGTGATATCACTCTTTTAAATGTATCCAAAGAAATCGAAATAACATAGCAAGTTGATGTCTACCTTCATCTACTTAAAAAAACACATATCCTTTGAAGCCATTCTAGAAATTTTTTTTAAAAAGAAAAAAATACATAAACTATGTTAAATACATCAAAAATTTTACATCATTGTGTTGTATCTTTTTGAACTTGCATTTTATTCTATTCTCTCCATAGAATTTTTATCCTAATGTGATATTTTATACCTGAAAATCTTTTATTGCTCATGTTACCATAATTTTATGCATCAAACCATGCATACTGGCCGGGCGTGGTGGCTCATGCCTGTAATCCTAGCACCCTGGGAGGCCGAGGCAGGTGGATTGTTTGAGCTTGGGAGTTCGAGACCAGCCTGAGCAAGAGCGAGACCCCATCTCTACTAAAAACAGAAAGAAATTAGCTGGACAACTAAAAATATATATAGAAAAAATTAGCCGGGCATGGTGGCGCATGCCTGTAGTCCCAACTACTTGGGAGGCTGAGGCAGAAGGATCGCTTGAGCCCAGGAGTTTGAGGTTGCTGTGAGCTAGGCTGATGCCATGGCACGCTAGCCTGGGCAACAGAGTGAGACTCTATCTCAAAAAAAAAAAATGCATATTAATTAAAATTTATAGATGTTTGTATTTCTTGTGACCAAAAACATGTAAGTTAAAAAATATTTTAGGCTGGGTGCAGTGGCTTATGTCTATAATCCCAGCACTTTGGGAGTCTGAGGCAGGAGGATCACTTGAGGCCAGGAGTTTGAGATGAGCATGGGCAAAACAAAAAGACCCTGTCTATACTAAAAATATATATATTTTATGCAATAAGCCATTATTGCAATTATTATCAGCAGATAATGGAACATAAACATTATAAATTTTGATAAATAATTTTTAAACAAAAAGTAAAATATTAATGGACGTGAATCTCCGTGAGATGAATGGGCCTTTTTTTCTTTAATTTGTATTGATATATCCAAGAAAGAATATTTCTTACTGCTAAAATGAGACAGGTTTTCAATCCTATTCTTATTTCACAGTTTTCTTCTAGGTATAATCATTGAGAAATGTTATTCACATTATGAACTAAATCCCACCAAGTTTTGTTATAACAAGGAACACTATGCCAAAACTTACGTTGTGATCTATCATCAGATATTATTTTTAATGATGTGGCAACTGACCACTTGATTAGGTCCTCTTTCAATTTGTTGAAAGCAAAGAACTAGAAACTACCTGACATGCAATAGAATGTGTAATACATTTGCTTCAATTATTCAGTTTCTTAATGTCCAGGAACAGTATCACTATGATTTATCAAATGGCTATTAATTATATCTGTTATTCTTTCACTTAACAGTTTAATTTGATATATGCAGAAAGGGTAGAAAACATTTAAAATATTGTCAATTTCAATGCCCTTCTGCTGATATAACATTTGTTTTATAAAATACTTTTACCTTATCATATACTTCAAATACACACACACACATATTTTGGCTTTTTTTGAGACAGGGTCTTGCTATGTTGCCTAGGCTGGTCTCAAAATCCTGGGCTTAAATGATCCTCCCATTTCAGCCTCCCAAGTAGCTAGGACCATAGGCACATGCCACTCTGTCTGACCAAATATATTTTTTAATCCAAACCTTAAAGCGGCTGACTTAATTCATTTAATTTATGGTAAACACACACTGTCAATCAATTGCCACATCAAGGTCTGCCTTTGTTTCTCAAGTGAAATACATCTGAGGCTTATAGAAAAAGGATTGTTAATTTGTCTTATAAACCAAGACCCAAATATATGCTATATACAAGAGACACACCAAAAGCGGAGAAAAGCTAAAAATAAAAGAAAGGCCATGTTATACTGATAGAAAAAAAAGAAAGCAGTGATTGTTATCCTAATATGAGACAAAGCAGAACTCAAGTTAAAAGGTATCAATGGCAGGACATTTGTAATGCTAAAATCTATAATTCTCAAATAATATATGGCAATTATGAATATCTATGCACCAAATAATACAGCAACCACCTTTATGAAGCAAAAGCTATAGGAGATGCAAGGAGATATGAATAGAAGCAAACAAATGTTAAGACATTTTAACACATCACTCTCAGTACAAGACAGACCAAGTGAACCAAAAAACTTAAGGATGGGGCTGGGCGTGGTGGCTCACGCCTGTAATCCTAGCACTCTGGGAGGCCGAGGCGGGAGGATCACTTGAGCTTAGGAGTTCGAGACCAACCTAAGTAAGAGGGAGACCCCATCTCTATAACAAAAAATAAAAATAAAAATAAAGAAAAAAAGTAAGGATATAGAAGACCAAAGCAACAAAATCTTATGGAAGATCATGTGTCTGTGTGTGTGTCTGTGTGTGTGTGTGTGTGTGTGTTTACCAAACATCATACCCTTCAAACTTCTTCTCAATTGCATATGCAATATCCACATTGATCCTATATTAGATCCCAAAGAATGCATGAATAAGTGCCACAAAGTAGAAATATTAGTCTTAAAATACAATAAACTAGAAATTAATAACAAAATTTTAAAAAACAAAAGGCCCTTCTACTTGGAAATGAAATCTTTCATTAAACAATTTTTACATGAAAGGGAAAACACAAAGTGGAATAATACTGAAAAATGATAATGAAAATACTACATATCAGAACTTATAGTATATATGTAAAACAATGGTCAGAAGAAAATTCATAGCATTGAACAGTTACATCAATAAAACAAAAGCATTCAAATAAATGAATTAAATTCAATTTGAAAAAATTTTTAAAGTTATATATAATTACTAATTTGGTGTTACTTTCTGTTTACTCATGTTTTATTTGTTCTTATATATTTATACTTGGTATTAGATTGCAATTCCCTTTTCTGCACTATCTTTACCAGGTTTAATTGCCAATGTTAACCTTGTTTTGTAAAAACAATTCAGAAATTTCCTTTCTATCACTTATCTTTTTTATTCTATATAACATTAAAGCTACCTGGTCTTTGATATTTTGGTAGATAGAATTCCCTTGTGAAACCATGTGGGCCTGGTGCTTTTCTGTGGGTTTGTTCCTTATCAACTTTCTCTATTTTTTTCCCAATGGATACCAATGCATTTAAGCTTTCTATCTCTAATGAGCCAATTTTGGGAAATAGTATTTTCTAGGAAATTATCTACATCACCTAGGTTTTCAGATATATTTAATAGAGGACTGAAAAGAAATATTATAATGTTTTAAATTTTTTCTGCTCCAATGGTCATTTCTGCCTTGTCATTTCTCATTTTTCTTACTGGTGCTTTCTTTTTTCTTTGCTTAATATCTAGTGGTTTATCTATTTTACTAATTTTTAAAAATCAGGATTTTGTTTTAAAACAGGATTAGAGATGATTAAAAATTCAGGATTTTTGTTTATCAATTAGATCTACTATTTTTTATTCTCTACTTCATTTTAGTTTTAATCTTCATTATTTCATTTTCTGTACTTTTATTTAGTTTGTTTTTTTAACTAGCTTTTACAATGCTGAGTCATCCTATGCAATAACAAAACATGTCTTTCACCTGAAGGATACTTTTATGTCTTTCAGGAGTACTCTAAAGCTTTCTTATGTATTACTGTACATTTCTTGATAAGGTTATTCCTCAGTATTTTATCTTCTTTATTGTTAATATAAATGGAGTTTTCTCTACCATTATATAGTCTACCTGATTATTGCTTGTAATTGAATGCTATTGATTCTATATATTAATTTTATATCATGCTACTTTACAGAACTTTTATCATCTGAATTATTTTCTATATCTTACTTCTCTAAATTGATCTCTCCCTTCTAACTGCATCAGCTAATACTTTTAGAGCAATGCTAAATATTTTTAGAAATAGTATGACTTATTCCTGATCTTGGTGTTAAATAAATTAAATAATCCTTTAATACATTTTTAAGGCCTCTTGTGGTAATTGCCATTTGATCCAGCAATCTCACTACTAAGTATTTACCCAAAGGAAAAGAAGTCACTTGATCAAAAAGTCGCCTGCACTCAAATGTTTATTGCAGCACAATTTTCAATTGCAAAGATATGGAACCAATTCAAGTGCCCATCATTCATGATTGGATTAATAAAATGTGGTATATATTAATATATAACATGGAGTACTACTCAGCCATAAAAAGAAATGAATTAGTGTTTTTTGCAGCAATATAGAATGGAGCTGGAGACCATTATCCTAAGTGAAGTGTCTCAAGAATGGAAAAACAAATATCACATGTACTCACTAATAATTTGGAACTAATTTATGGGCACACATGGGCAATGAAAGAAGTAAAAATCATTCAAAATCAAGAAGCGGGGTCAGGGGGGGTGAGGAAGAGGAGACGTGTAAAAACCTACCTAACAGGTATAATGAACACTATCTGGGGGACGAGCACACTTGTAGCCCTGACTAAAGCATTATAAAAGCTATCCATGTAACAAAAACATTTGTACCCCCTTAATATTTTGAAATTTTAAAAAAACTCAAAAAAAGAAACAAACAAACACACTAAAGCTGCAGAGAGGGAAACTTTCTCTCTCCATCACTCCTAATGGTACTTGGAATCTTCCTCTATTCTCCACTCCTGTTACTGCTGGAGCTACAAGAGGCTCACTCCTACTCATCAGGTGACATTGAGGGGAAAATGTGCCTTGGAAGCAAACGTTAACACTATTTACAAGGTACACTATTCACTGTCAGTAAAATGGGTTTTTATGGGCTATCTTGGGAACTTTGCCACGATTTATCACAATGTTTCTATGAGAAAATACATTCTAAGTTTCCAGTAACCAACATAAAAACAAAGTTTGCAACATGGCCTATTTTGATGATTGCCCAAAATCTTACCCAAAATTTATTAGACACATTACATTTCCAAGAAATCCTATTATTGCAGAAACTGCTATAAACATGTAACATAAACTTTCATTATTGTCAAAGCACTTGCTTTAAAAACCACACTTAAATTTGTTTCTAAATCCAATTAACATTAAAAACTTCATAAAACCTCACTAAAAATCAATAGTTGAAGAAAGTGCATAAAAAGTGATTGAATATTAAGGAGAAACACCTGGTGGATAATATTGTTTTTTGATTCATAAAGGAACTCTCCAAAGCAAAACAGGAAAAAAACTTCAAAGTTTTTCAAATTTTTCAGAGATGTGACTAGCAACCTATATAAATTTTCTTTGTAGAATTCTGAAAACTGAAAGCCCACTCATCTATATATCACATGATACACTGAAAAGCAATTCATAACTTGAATTGACATTTTGCCCAGATTTTTTAAAAAATACAATAAGCATTGCTAAGCAAGATTTTCCTCAACTGAACAACAAAAAAAGACATTTGTGAGACAGCACTGCTTTAAACACAAAATAAACCAAGTATTGTATTTGTTTCTCAGAGTCAGAACAACATAAATAAAATTAGCCACAAATAAAAGAATAGAGAATGCTGTTTATGTCCTCTAATCTAGACAAAAATTGTTAAAATTTTTAACAACTTTAGGACTAAAAAGATAGATCCCTTCTTGTAAAAGAATTATGAACTTAGCACTAATCAGGTTTAAATCAAGGCTATATGTTCCTAGTTAAAGAATCACAATAAATGTAAGGGGGAGGAAAACTTATAGTAATTATCTTTTTGTTGCTACTTTCCTTATATTCACCTTTGTGGAGAATGATGTTTAAACTTTTAGCATAAAGAACTCAAAAAGGATCTCAATAGCATTAAAAAAAAAAGTGGCCAAATAAAAATCAGACTAAGGTCAACTCAAAATTATAAAGAGACATACTTTAAGAATTGGCTTTGTTTACTTCTGCATTTGTTTTTGTTTAAGGAGGATATGAAAAATGTTAAACTTGTGTGACATAAAATTTTTCTTATTTAATAAACACACAGATATTTTAAACAGTCTCTAATTCAAAATGAAGTGGTAAGCTTGGGCCCTGCTGGCTGACTCTAAAAGCAGAACAAAGGAGCACGGAGTCATGAATTTCTATCATAGGAAATTTATTACCAAGTTATTATACTTGAATACTAACTCTGTAGCAAGAAAACATAGACCAGAACAAAAGGAACAAAAGTGATCAAGCTGAAAGACCCAAGATAGGCCAGGCGCAGTGGAGGCAAAAATTTGATGCTTTCTTAGCAACATTTTTTGTTACAAAGAAAATGGAGTATTACAAAATGTATTTTTTAAATCAACTCTACTGAGGTAAAATTTACATAACATGCATGAAGTATGCCTATTTTAGGCTCATAGTTTGATGAATTTTGACATACACCTGCATTAACGATCACCAAAATCAAGATACAGAATGTTTCTATCACCTGAGAAAGTTTCCTTGTATAGAAAATCCCCACCCCGAAATCTAGGCAATCAATGAATTTCTGTCACTATGGATTAGTTTTGCCTATTCTAGAATCCCCCAAAAATAGAATTTTATACTATATACACTCCATGTATGACTTCTTTTGCTCAGGATAATATTTTTGAGATTCACACATAGGAGTTTTACTGCTGAATGGTAATCTAAGCCACGGTTATATTACAATTTAACCACCTCCCTGGTGGTAGATATTTGGGTTTTTTCCAGTGTAGGGCTATTATAAAGAAAAATGCTATAAATATTCACGTTCAATCTTTGAATGGCCATATATTTTCATTTCTTTTAGGTAATACCAGGCATGGAATTGCTGAGTGGTATGGTAAGTACTACATGTTTAACTTCAAAGGAAAGGTATAAACTCTGACAATGTGGTTGTACCACTTTATATTCCCAGCAGCCATGTATAAGAGTTCCAGTTGCCCTACCATGACACTTAGTGTCAGTTTTTTTAAATATTAACTATGGTTTTAATTTGCAATTCCCTGATGGCTAATGATTTTGAACAACTTTTTATGTATTTATTAACTATTCTTATCTCTAGTGTCCATATTTTGCCCATTTTTGTTTTCTTAAGGTGTAGGTAGGTATTCCTTCATATACTCTGGAGACAAGTCCTCTTTCAAACACAGGTATTGCAAATGTTTTCTTCCAATACATGTCTTGCTTTTTCATTTCTTAAACAGTGACTTTCAGGTACCAAAAGTTTAAATTTTAATAGTGTGTGATTTCACGATTCATGTTTTTTGTTAAGAAATCTTTGCCTATCTCCAAAGTTACAAAGTATTTTCTTCTACAAATTATGATTTCTACTCTTTGTGTTCTAAAAAATATTTCCCTATCTCCAAAGCAGCAAAGTATTTTCTTCTAGAAATTTTACAGCTTTAACTATTACATTTAGGTCTATGATCCATTTCTAATTAAATTTTTGGTCTGTGGTGTGAAGTAAAGGTTGAGCTTTTTTTTTCTGTCTGAATATCCAATTATTTTACCACTATTTGTTGGAAACAATATCCTTTCCCCATAAGCACCTTCACTGAAATTAATTTTGAAAGAATTAAACTGACCATATACAGATGGATCTATTTTTTGCCTCCATATTCTAGAGTACAGCAAACTTCTGTGAAAGGCCAGACAGCAAATATTCTGGGCTTTGCAGACCATACGATCTCTATCACACATACTCAACTATGTTGTTGTAGCACAAAAGCAGCTACAGACAATACATATACAAGTGACTGCGGCTGTGTTCCAATGAAATTTTATTGACACACTAAAATTTCAATTTTATCTAAATATCGTGTTTTATGAAATATTATGCTTCTTTTGATATTTTTCCAATTACTTAAAAACATAAAAACTATTCTTAGTTTGCAGGCCATACAAAAATAGGCAAGCTAGATGTGGCCTATGGGCCACAGTTTGCCATCCTGTGTTCTACTCTGTTCCACTGATTCATATATCTGTCCCTATGTCAATATTCCACTCTCTTGACTACTGAAGCTTTACAGCAAATCCTGAAGTCAGGTTGTGTAAACCCTTCAACTTCTTTCTTTTCAAAATTGTTTTAGCTATTGCAGGTCTTTTGCGTCTCTGCACAATGTCAGCATTACTTATTAATTTTACAAAAACACCTGTTAAGATTTTCATTAGGACTGCATTGCATCTTCACATTAACTTTGGGAGAATTAACATCTTAATAATATTGAGTCTTCTTTAATTTATCTGAGCAATATTTTATAGCTTTCAGTAAATAGGGTATGCACATATTTTATTAAATTTACCCCTGAATATGATGTGTTTTATGTATTTTAATTCTCTAGTTGTTCATAACTATTAAGTAGCTTTTCAGCTATTAGAATAAGTAAGGTGTTTTGTTTTTGTTTTTTGATTTCTTAGAATTTTCTACATACAGGATCATGGTATCTATAAATAAAGTTTTTTATCTTCTTTTCCAATATTTCCCCCCATTTATTTCTTCTTCTTCTTGCACTTGCTAGAACTCAAGTAAAATGTGGGATAGAAATGATAACCATATATATCACTTGCCTTGTTCCTGATCTTGTAAGTATTCAGGCTTTCGCCATAAAGGATAATGTTATCTAGAGGTTATTCATAGAAGCCCTTTATCAAATTAAAGTAGTTCTCTTCCACTCCTAGTCTGCTAGGTCTGTATCATGAAAGAGAGCTGATTTTTGTCAAGTGCTTTTTCTGTATCTAATGAAATGCACACATGGTTGCTCTCCTTTATTCTGTTAATTTGCTTAATTACTTTGATTACTGAATACTAAACCAGTCTTGCTTTCCTAGAATAAACTCCATGATGCATTATGTTATTTAAATTTTGCTGAATTTAATTTTCTAATACTTATTAAGGATTTTTATATCTGGGATCGAGAGGTATAAGATCTGAAGTTCACTATGCCCCATCCTTGCTTCGGTAACGTGTTCAAATTCTTGTCTCTGGCTTGTGAGAGTTTTTAAAAGGCAATGTATTTTTAATGTATCTTTGTTATGGGTTTAGATTTATTTCCCCCAAATAAAAAAATTGCTAATTTAACAATATAATCCTATGTGAAAATATGAGAAAATATTTAAGATTTTATCTTATAAACTATCTTTCAGTTCTACATCTATTCTATAAAGTGATATCCTCATGAAGAAATGTCATTTTTAAGAGTTCTGACATATATTCCATGGGTAAAGAATATGATAAAAGAGAAAGAATTCCCCAAACCAAGGCATGTAGTATACAAAAGGCAAAATTATATATAACTATTAGAACAAATTCCTGCTTTTCACTACTTCATGCTTATTTCATTTATCCAAGAGGCTTTAATGTGTATACTTGGCTGACTTTTTCCTATTAGGTTGAACCATATGAAACTGGCATATTTGCAGGTCAAAGAAAGGTCAAATATTGGCAGTTTTACATGGTTTAACATCTCATTTATCAGGTAACCATGGCCTTGGAATAATAACCAAAGTGAACTCACTCAGTCTACAAGTTGTTTTATCAGTACACAAGCACCATCTGGTGGCAGAAACTAAAATTGTAGGTTTATACTGTTTATATCACTGCTGGCACAAATTCTTCAGTATCCCTGGGGGATTGGCTCCAGGGACCCCTTGCCCCTGCAGATACCAAAATCCATGGATGTTCAAGTCCCTTATAGAAAATGGTATAGTACCATTGGCATATAATCTATGCACATCCTCCTGTACACTTTAAATCATTTCTAGATTACTTATAACATCTCATACAATATAAATACTATGTAATTGTTATACTGCATTGTTGAAGGAATAATGACAAGCAAAAATGTCTGTACAAGTTAAGTACAGATATTGCAACAATCCCTTTTTTTTCTGAATATTTTCAATCCATGGTTGGTTGGATCCACGGATGCAGAACCCATGGATACAAAAGGTTAACAATACATTCAATATTTCTCAAATGTTCTACTTTCCAATATGCTTTCTAAAAGAGCATTACAAATTAGTGAAGAACCCTTGTATTGACAGTTTGAACAACCTCAAAATAAATTGCATACCAACATCACAATATTTAGCAACAATTCATCAGCCTACATAACATAAACTTTGGAATATAGTACACAAGCTATTTTCATAAATCAGAATCTCAGTTATTTCTAATTTTACTAATAATTAATATAATGAAATAAAGTCAGTATGGATACTGCAAAAAAACAACTTTCACCCTATCAAATTCCCACTGACAGCCATCACTATCTGTAAAATTCTTTCCCAAAGTCTCACAGATTTACTTCCCAGGGTTACAGGGGAAGACCAAGAAGCCTTAAGTAGGTGTCTACTCTGCCTATAGAAACAAGTAAATTGTATGCAAAATAGTCCAAACTTATTCCTTGTTTAACCTGCCATGATTCAACATAAGAGAAAATAACTTGACTAACCTAGTTTTAAGTGATTAACCAAGAATTGGATACATTAGCCAAAGGTAACCAAATACTGTCTTGACACAGAATATACTAACCACATCTGATGAAGGGGTGCTTGGCATGAGGCACATGCCATGAAATTGTTCCAAATTGAGTGATAGCAAACATTTTACTAAATCTTTTTGTGAATAAAAATATAAATCCTAGATGAACAAAGAACAGATGAGTGATTCAAACAGGTTGAATCCTAAATGATAGCTTTTTCTTAAGATAAATTACACATGCCGATTCTGGAAGCTCAAGACACTGAACTAACTCTTCCCATGTGTACTTCCAATAAACCCTCAAAGTCAAAGATAATCTTTGCATGCCCTTCACTGAAGCTTAAAGAATGATAAAATTACTCCTCCTAAATATCTCACAAGCAATTTAAACTTAACACAGTCCAAATTAAATTCTTTTTTTAAAATAATCCAAATTAAATTCTTCATCTTTCCAAAAACCTGCTCCAATGACTCTCATGGTGAAAAATATTACTCACCATCCTGATATCTGAAAGTTATCCTTAATATCTCATCGTATCAATCCCCAAGTGCTATCAAGTCTACCTTCTAAATATCTACAGACATTGTCCCCTCCTCTCCATCTTCACTGTTCCAGGCCCTCATCGCATCACGCCTGAATTACGACAAAATCTTTGTAATTCTGCTTTCTCCCTTGAAGTTTAAGTCTACCCAACCTATTTTCCACATACTGCCAAAGCAATAATGTTCCTAAAACATATACCCAATTATTTTATCCCACAGCTTAAGACCCTTCAATGCTTCCCAATCACCTCGAGGATAAAAATCTAAACCTCGTAGCATGGCACTTGAGGACATGCAGATCAGGGCCCAGCCTGGACTTCAGTCTTCTCATTCCAGACATACCAAATTGCTTCCAAGTATATGAATGAACTAAACTTCTCAGGATTCCTAGCCTCTGTTACCAAAATCTGTATTGTTTTTCCTTGCCTTCCTTAATTAGCTAACTCCTAGTTAACCTTAAAGATTCAGTTCAACCTTAAAGCGTCAATTCCTCCTGGAAGGCTTCTTTGGTGCCCCCATTTGGGTGAGGTGCTTAGTTCTCAATGTTTTCATAGCACCATATGGACAACACATCTATTATTCTTTTACTCTTTTGTCTTCCTCTTCTGCTAGACTTAGAGTCTGTTAGACTAACTGACTGTCTTTCTCTACTTGAATACAGCATGTGTCAAAGAGTAGGCACGCAATAAAATGTTTGCTAAATCAGTAAGACCTCACAAAAGTCCTTTCATTTGCTATTATTATCTCTATTTTGCAAATAGAGAAACTAAGGGAGGTCCAAGTGCCTTGCCCAAGATCACATAGCTTAAAGCATCAGAACTAAGATTTGAACCAAATGTTCTGATTGTAATGGAAATGATTTTCCCACAGAATCTTTGCCTTTGGGAAACCATTCTATAAAATAATTGTGCTCTGCTTAGTAGTTTGGATGAGGACTTCTCCAGGTTGGGCACATAACCCAGGCTTGGCCAATTAAAGTATCTCCCTACCATAAACCCAGTCTGAATGATGAATTCCAGGATGGAGAGTCTACTCAAAGTGTTTCTGGGGACTTTCCTAAGAACTATCAAAAAAAAAAAAAACTTGCCCTTTATCAGTATAAGAAGCCTATAGACTATGTACCATACAAGATATAGCAAATGGAGCCAGCTTCTCTGAAAATAAAGTCAAGCAGAAGAAAAATGAAACAAGAGCTAGAGAGAAACGCAAAATGAGAAAGAACAATGCTAAAGCCTGACATCCAACCATGCCTAAAGATCTCCCCAAGAGACTTTCTAGTTACATGGGCCAAAAATTCCCATTTTCATACAATCTAGCTTGAGTTGTGGCTCTTTGGAAACCTGCATCAGCAGACCAAGGGGCTTTCTGGCCACTTGCCAAGCAATAACACCTTGTGTGAATATACAACATTGATAAACTATCTACAGGAGGCCTGATTTCAGCCATTCTGTTCCTTGAGATAATGTATAAAAATTTTTATAACAAAGATAGGAGAACAAAAGCATAAAATGTTCTCCAATCTTTGCCTTGTACTTTGTCATATGAATTTTTACATGCATTCTACTTTTTATGTTAGAGAACAGTGCCTCAAATGAGAAATAAAAGGATGTAATTGGATGTACATCATTGTCAAACGTCTTGGGTACAATAAAAGGAGAAAGGTACCACAGAATCCAGGTCACATCCAGAGTTTGCTCATGGATAAATGTTTTTTCTCCACCCATCATGAAACAGAGTGGAGGAAAAAAATTAGTTCTTTTAGGCCCCTGAATGAGTTCAAGTAAAGAAACTCCACCAATAAAGAACGGGGGGTGGAGCATGGATAATATCTATTACTTAATATTATTTTAAGTAGAAAATAAGAGGATCTTTTCAAAAATGCCTCTAAATGATATGTTTCTTGGACTTCTTAACCTTTCATTCCCTGCCTTAAGAAGCTACTGATTAATCTGGACTCTGACAAGAAGAAGAGAGTCTCACATCTTTGGTTCCAAATTCCCTAGAATATAACCAAAGTGTCGTCATCTATAAATTAAGGTCAAGTGTAAAAGCATAATTTTAAATAGCCTAATGAGTAACAGTTAGGTTTACTCTTTTGTGAGCAGAGCTTTTAAGTTGAAACATGGCTTGTACTTCCCTATATTCTTAGATTTACCTTTTTGTGATCTGAAAAATTTTTAAAGGCTCTCTAAAAATTTGAAGGGAAAGTTCACTTTGTCCATTAATGGGAATGGCCTAAGGTACATCCTTTATTTATGACTTTGAAGAAGTCATAAATAAAATTCTTGCACCCCTCATGACAACCATAGAATTAGATCTTGGAACTAGAAACTGCTAACAAAGGAAAAATGCCAACATTCTTAACAGAAAATCTAGAAAAGAAAAAAAAAAATCAAACCACATGACCCCTGTCACCTCTGATTTCATGCATCAACTCCTCTCCCCTTGGTTCACTTTGTTCCAGCCACACTGGCCTCCTAGTGGAGGCATCCACGTGCCAGGCACACTCTGCCTCAGGTGCTCTGGACTTGCTTCTTGAGTCTGGAACACTCTTCTCTCCTGATATTCCCACTGCTTATTCCTCTCTTCCTTTAGGTCTTCATCAAAAGGAACCTTCTCAGTGACTAACCACCTCTTACTGACTGACTGCCTCCCCTACAAGAACATGAGCTCCATAAGGACAAAGACTACTGTCTGATTTTTCATTTAAAATTAATAAATTCACTAATCAAAACTCTAGCAAAATTTCAATAAAGGAACATACACACAAAATGTCAAAATACAACAAATGCTAAAACAATACTCTCACGAATCTATTCATTATGGTACATTAAAAATAAAATATCTTTTAAGTATAAAATAGACCAGGCATTCCTTACTCAGGTGACTAAATACATCTATTGTACTGATGTGGGCAACTAGCTTTATTTATAATAAGGAATCTCAGACTGAAGATAAAGGCAATGGGAATATTATACAGAAAAGGAAAGTAAAGCAACCATAAGAGAAATGTTATGTCTCTCATGCCTCCTACGTGGTGTAGGGCTGGGAAGCCTGCCACTGGATGCTCCACAGTACAGAAGAGGAAGGCAATGGAACAATATACCAGGGGAGACAAGAATAGCTGAGAGTTTAGGCCAGTTTAGCAAGGGAAAAATGGTAGATACTCTCTGGAAGCATTGTCTGAGGGGAAAAAATGGACTAGAAGTCACCAGCTGCAAGTTTCAGCACCTGGTATACAAGGGACATGATCACAAAGAGTCAAGGAACTAAAGGACAATACAAGATACCCATAAGGGGTGAAGGCTTCTCCCTAGCTAGGTTACAGTAAACTCCCCCAGGCCCACCTGGGAAGAAAGTGGGGAGGGGCAGAAGTCTAAGAGACTCTAAACAAAAACACTTAAAAGAACTATCTACAATTTGAATAAGACTAAATTTTAAATGGATAGGATTAAAAGTAATTTTTCCACTACCAAGCAACATACCAGAAAGTATCAGATTACATACAGACTAAATAAATATCTTCTCTGCATATCTGAGTTATAATATCAGTAAATATACAGAAACATAAAACAAAAGCATTAGCTGCTAATTCTGCAGAAGCAAAAAGAAATTTTAAAAAAAGGCATCAGCAAATATCTGATCACATGTGGGAAAGAACTACTTAGGCATAAAAGCAGTAGGAGAAATAAGAAAAAAACAATCAATAGATTGGACCATATAACATTTAAAATTGTAGTACATTAAAAACAAACACAAAATTAAAAGCCAAATTTTTAAAAGAAGGAAAATTACAACAAATAAAACAGAATGAATGTGAATATCCTCAACATATAAACATTTAGAAGCATTTAGTCAAGCAATGCAATAAAAATTAGCAAACTCAGACAAATCAAAAAGAATAAACATCTGAAAAACTGTTCAGCTTCACTAACAGTTAATAAAATTGAACTTTAAAAAATACTACTTTTTAACCATCAATTTTTTTAAACTCTGTTGCCAGAGTAGAATAAGCATTCTCATATAAGAAATTATGACAAACTTTAATGTAATTGGGCAATACATTATTCTTTCTAATCTCAATATTCCCCTTATAGTAATCTATTTTAAGGAAATAATCAGTGATGTAAACAAAGATTTGTATATAAAGAGCATTCTTTATATTAGCAAAAAAAGGGGAGAAAGGACAATCTACATAATCAAAATAGGCATATGTTTATTGAATATACCTTATGAGACCATATGAAGCATTATTTAGCCATCAAAAATATTTCTCAAGGATTAAAGATATGACAAATGGTCACTATATTAAGTGAATAAAAGGTATCATATTGTATATACAGGATATACAAATTATGATATATTCATAGAAAGGTATACTATTCAGCAATTTAAAAAAAGGACAAATCCCAGATATAAACAACATGGATGAATCTCAAGACAAACAAAACAAGAAAACCATTATACAAAGTGAAAGAAGCCAGACACAAAGTAAATACTGTATGAATCTATTTATATGAAATTCAACAATAGGTAAAACTAAACTATGATGACAAAATAGTGGTTCCTTCTGGGAGGAGGGTGTATCAATGGCAAAGAGGTCTGAGGAAACTCTCAGGGGTGATGGGAATGTCTGTATCTTAATCTGAGTGGCGATCGCATGAGGATATACAGAGGTAAAAAGTCATCAAATAAAGTATAAATACATATATTTATAAATAAAATAAAACCATCAAGATGTACACAAGATTTGTGCATTTTACTGCATGTATATTATATCTTTATAAAGTACTACAGAAATTGCACATAAAGGACTTTAATTTAGTTAAATATATTTATATGCAAAGAAAAAAGAATGTAAAGTACATTAAAATAGTAAAGGTGGCTGATTCTGGTATTGCAAATTACTTATGCATTTTTTTAACCTTTCTGGATTTTCCACATTCTCTACAATGAGTTTTATATGATTTTACATGACTTTTATGATCAGAAAAAAATATAAATACTAAACTTTATTTTGAAACTTCTGTCATGCTTGTAAAAGAAAATTCTGTTACACTTATAACTATCACAAAGTCATGCAATTTGCAGAAAGTCTTAGTAAATCGTTCTTCACTCCAATAAATTTCCTATAAATTACAAAAACTCATGTTCATTAATGCATTTAGACAAATCAAGAAAAACACTGAGGTCTGTTTGGTGAATGAGTAAGAAAGTCAACTGGGAAGTTAGCACTATAAACTGTGGAATGATTTTAAAACTTGGTCCTGCCTGCAACAAATACAGGGCTCTCATGACTCA
Organism: Varecia variegata; assembly: GCA_028533085.1. Taxonomy (NCBI): domain Eukaryota; kingdom Metazoa; phylum Chordata; class Mammalia; order Primates; family Lemuridae; genus Varecia; species Varecia variegata. Next base: position 71,076,958 of record CM052438.1, on the reverse strand, counting down.
ATAAAAACTAGTTCCCGAATACTGTGAGGTTTTTTAAAATGTATTATTTTAAATACTCCCTGTCAGCCTAATTTATCTAAATTCCATGAAAAATGCCCAAGGTCAATTGTATTTACAATGAAAATAACTCTCTGAGTTTCAGAAACTTTTATAATACGCATAAAATAATAAATAAGAGCAAAACCAAAGAAGACATACAAACCTCTGATTGTACATGCCCCGAAAGTTGTAATTAGCTCTATAATTTGGGAATGGCTTTGGATCTAATGGCCTGTAGATGGCAGGCTCTCCCCTTTTCATAGCAAGCCCATTCAGTTCCACAGTTGGAGTTATACTACCTGTTTAAAAAAAATATTAAAAGCACACAAGTGAAATATTTCCACAATAAATCATGCAAGCTATATTTATACTACATTTAGTTATCATGGAGGAGGGTGAAGAGTGGATGGTCCATCTGTATGATTTTCTTAGGAAGTGCATAAACAAAGTAAAAGAATGAGAAAATTGTTTCTAATAAAATCTCTGGGGGTTGTGCAACATTTTCTGTACATTAACAACCAAAAATTCAAGAGTTTAGTCATACTATTAAAATAAACAGATATTCTTAGATTTCTTAGTTTGGATATTATTTTTTAAAATACTGAACTTCAACAATACTTACCCCAGAAAGCTTGCATGTGTTTAATCATTAAAAACATTACCTGAGAATATTTTTATGTATACTTTGGTAATCAAATAACTAAACATTAGCAATGAATTCAGGGTCATCAGTGTTTCTTAGACTTATCTAACAAAAAAATTTTTTGGAGTTTTTTTAATAACCAACAAGACAAAGTAAATATAAATGATGCTCTTTGTTGATAATATTTCCTGAAACTAAAATGTCATCTATTCCTAGCAAATCTTAAAAGATATGTACAAGCAGCACTGTTGATAAAAGCAAGACTAGAAACAACCTAAACAACCATCAATGTGGCAACCAGTTATATAAACATCCATACCATAAAATATAATACTGCTATAAAAAATGAAGAATACATACACTGCTACCTTGCTTTTTTTCCCTTTAACTTAATGATATACCTTGGAGGTTACATCTTAGCATTGTAGGATATATTGTTAAATGAAAAAAAGCGAGGTATCAAATAGTATGTATTTTACATTATCTTCTAAGAAAGATAAAAATACAAATATAAATACATACTTATTTATTTTTTTAAAGAATAAACCTAAAACCAAAAAAAAAAAAAAAAAGTTACTTGTAGGGAAAAGGCACAAACAGGAGAAAATGGAAGCTGAACACTGTTTTATAGATTTTATTTTGAAAACATGAACATTTTTACATAATTATAAAAATAAAATTCCATCAAACGGGAAGGTACAATGCCTAAAATCAAAAGAAAAAGTAAAACTCAATCTAACGGTGAACTGAATTGGTGACTTAACCACAGAGAGAACTATTTCAAATGACTTTAAACACTATAAAATACCCATAATGAGATACTAAAGAGGACTTTAAAAAAAGGAAATCTTAAACTATTTTCAGTAATCACATTATTAGTAACATGATTTTAACTCCTAAGATGCTTTTGTTTAATTCAAACAAAATTAAATCAAAATGGAGAGAAAGTAATCTCTAAAAAGAAAACAAAGTAACTAAAAGCTAACAGTGAATCAAATCAGTGGCCTTAATCATACACAGAATAATTATTTCAAGTGACTTTAAAACACAGTAAAATACCTATATATCCTGAAGAAAACAAAATCTGCAAAGAAACTGTAAACTGTTCTCAGTACTATCATGCTGTTAGTTATACTAGGTTTCTTATTATGAAATTATATATATATGGATTTGTAGGAGCTGATAGTGAGAAAAAAATTATACATAGACACAAATAGATTAAAGAAAATTATATTAATGTTAGAAACCAAGATTTTTAGCATATAAAGAGAGAGACGAATATAAAATCAAATACATTAAGTAAAACCCTGTAGTCTTGAATTTGAATTGAAAATATCAGTATGAATTCATGATTTTATTTTCTCTTTAAAAAGAATACAATATTTCCTAGCTCAATCCACTTAAGAGGCCTAAAAGCAATGACCAATCCATTAGCAATGAAGACAGCCAGGATTCAGAGTTTGATTTATAATTATCATTTCCCAATTTTAAAAAAAACAATGTTTCTTGGGGAAATGGCTGGTTCCAGGTCTGGACATGATACTGATAAATAATGGGAAAGAACCAAGCAATTATCTTGCCTTTACTGAATAAACTATACTCAGAGCAAACAGATGATGAGGAAAAAGTTCATCTATTAGTTAGAAGAATTCCAGCCATCAAATGCAAAAGGAATGAAGACCCCCCCCAAAAATCACCAGTTTGCAACTCCTGATTAAAATAACAGATTTTCTAAGGCAATGAGCATCTGCAGGCTGCTACAACCACTAGGTCAAATGTTGATGGGGAACTTGATAATGAACGAAGGCTAATGAAAACTGAACCCACTGATCAATTTTAAAAATAAGAGACAAGAAGTTAAGTGCCTTCTGTTGTCACATAGTAGGATGCAGACAAAACTACTTATAAAAACAGTCTTGCCAAAAAATTCAAACCTAAATCTATCTGGGTTATCAGTTTACAAGAAATACAAAGGATAGGCAAATAGGCTATACAACACCATACGTATGCACTCAGCAAAACCAAGAATGTGGAAATTTTACAGGACAAATTACCTGCTTTCTTCAATAAATAATCTTTATTGAAAAATAAAATATGGAAAAGGATTCTATATCTTAAAAGAAACTAAAGAGATATTATCAACCAAATGCAATAAAGGGTCCTTGTTTCAATCTTTATTTGAATAAACCAACTATGAAAAAATTTAATATTACGGAATTAGTGTTTTGTATGCTGTATAATGATATTGTGGTTAGTTTTTTAAGAACTCTTAAAATTCAGTATGTATCTTAAAGATAAATTTATGGATGAAGTGATATATCTGAGATTTGCTTCAAAATAATCCAAGTGGACAGATGAAAAATAAGATTGGACGGTGGCCATCTGTTGATAATTGTTGAATCTAGTGATAGGTACAGGTGGTGTTCACTATCTTATTCTCTCTACTTTTGTAAAAGTTTGAAAAATTCCATAATAAAAAAATATACGATGTAAAATTGTTATCAGGCTATTTTAAGTACCAAGAGGTTATTTAGTAAAATATATGTATATATGTTCTAACAAATCACAAAAATAAGTATAAAGCTTTTACAGAAAGCAAAGTTCATTGTAAATTCTGTAATATTTCATCTGAAGTATGTGTTCATACCATGCATTTAAGACTCCATTCACTACATACAAAAATGAGTCCACTTACTATAGTAGAGAAATTGGGGCTGGCATAAAGAACCAGCCAAGGGATGGCAGAGCCTGACACAAATGCACAATTGGCATCCAGGTTATGAGCAATCCATCAAGAGTCAATAATCACTTGTCTCATTTCTAAAGAATTAATGTAAAACCAATGAAGAGTATAATAAGAACAGGAACTAAATCAAGGTTAAGAAGAAGGGAAAGCAAAAAATAAAGGGGGAATGAGGAGGAGGAAAGGAAAAAGATAAGAACAGCAAAGAAAATTAACCTAATGAATGGTATGTCCAATTAGTCCAAATCCCTAATTTAACACATATGTTATGGCAAAGAATAAGAAAGTCAAGCATAAAGGGATTCTCTTTTCTTTTTTACAGCATGTTACTGAGAGATAAGTTAAATGTACAAATCTTAAGCATACAGAGCTCAATAAATTATTAATGCAAACACTCATGAGCACCACTCAGGTCAAGATCTGAACCTTTCCATCACCCAGAAAGTTTCTTCAGCCTCTTTCCAGTCAATACCCATCTCCCCAAGCTACCCATTCTGACTTCTGTCAGCATAGATTAGTTTGCCTGTTCTATCTGAGTATATACTATTTCCTATCTTGTTTCTTTCCCTCTACATAATAATTCTGTTGGATATCTCAGTATTTTAAGCTTTTTTAAATCATTGAATAGTATTTCACTGAATGAAAACACCACAATTTGTTTATTCTGCTGTTGATGGAATTATCTGTGTTGTTTCCAGTTTGGGGCTATTATGTATAAAGCTACCTTGAACATTTTTTAATAAGTCTTTTAGTAGACATATATACTCATTTCTCTTGGGTATAGGCCTAGCAGTGGAATTGCAGGGTCATAAAGTAGGTTTATGTTTAACTTTATTAGAAATTGTCTAACAGTCTTCCAAAGATTTTTTTTTAACACCAAAGAGTAGTTTATGTCTTTAAAAGTTTAAATTTTAAATTTCATAAAGATTTCAGTTTAATAATTAACATGTTAATCAGCTACACAAGATTCATGTCACTTTGAATTCTACTTTGCAAAAATCATACAGTCACAAACAGTGTAAAATTCAAATGGGAAAAAAAAGGAAAACAAAAAGCTTGAAAGATCTTATCCTTTAAGTAAGATTAATAAGGAACCTAATGTGCTTGATAATCACCAGTGAGGTGATCTGAATGCACTGGTGAGATACACTATGTCTGCCACTCATACTACAGATTAGACTTTGAAATATGTAAAAGTGTTATGTTCATATCATTTAAATAAATAACCTTATATGAATTCCACATTTGAAAGTAAGACTATAGTATATTGTCCTCATAGAAATGTGAGAAACTGGTCTTTGTGAAGGAAAGTAGAAGAGAAGCAGAAAAGCACAAACCATACCGAAAGGTTTCAACTCCTGGAACGAAGTATCCCCATCTCTTTTATATAGAACTGCACAGACACCCCAACATGTGCACACTTTCTTTACCTAGGCAGTAATGCTTCCACAGAAAACATTTACACAGTAACTTCAAACTATGGGATGCCTCCAGGTAATACTAAGTACTACTGTTTCCGGTGTGAGAGTTAGACCCAGGTTTCATAAAGATAATCATCACACAGGGCTCCTTGTATGTTAAAAGGTTATAGAGTTGAAACTAGAAACACATCATCAATTTTTAATGGTTCTTAGATATACTAAAGGAAATTTCTACATTTTCAGTGATACATGTAAAAAGACTAATTAATTAGGTGTACAAATATATATATTAACAATTTTGTATTCCTGTACCTAGCAGGTGAAAGAAAAATGCTGTAACTAGTTTTCAAGAAGCAACATATTACTAACACTTGAAACTGCTTTGTAGGAAGTTAGAAAAATCCCTGGAAAATAGCATTCACTCAATAAATATTTGTTGAATAAATGAAATTATTAATTAACCAGGGCTCCATGGAGAAAAGGCTGGCTACAGGGCTGGGGCAAGGAAAATACAAGATGACCTAGGAATATATGATTATGCCAGAAAGTTAGACGTGTCCAGAGAATGATGGAGAAATATAAGAAGGACACAGGAGTCACAGTAAAGGGGCCGTACCACCGGCCAAACCTGGGATGATCTGAGCATCAAAATAGATAATGATAGTGACAGATTATAAACCTGTAAATAGAATAGGAATCCAAGAGTCTACAAATGATGAAAATAAACAAACAAAAAAAAAAAATGAAAGAAAAAAGAAAGCTCTACTCCTAGGTACCATGCCAACTAACAAACCTATATACAACATTGGAATTAAAACATCACCCATTGGCAACCTTCAGGCTCATAATTGATTCTGATAAGATTTATCAATGAATGCTAAATCTGGAAAGTAAAAGAAAGTTGGATGAGGAAAATAATATTTATATATATTTATGTATAACCTCAAAATATCTCCTCAGAAAATATTTACTATTTAATATTAATAATTACTATTTAATAACAAAACATTCTTATTAACTTTACAGAAGAGAAGCCTGCCATACTCTTCACTACATGACAAAAGTCATCACCAATGAGACAAATCAATATCAGTGTCTTCTGATATGAAACATTAAAGATGAATCCAGGTCATTTCTGTGGTATTCATGCTAAAAATGCATAAATTATAAAGAAACACCAGACAAACTCAATTGAGGAGCACTGTACAAACTATGTGGTCCCATACTCTTCATAAATGTTATGGTCATAAAAGATAAGAAAGACTGAGGAACTGTTCCAGATGGAGTGGAACAAAGAGAAATAAGTATATCCAACACATGATTTTGATTAGATCCTTGATCTATGAAGGACTTTATTGGGACAACAGGTGAGATGAGAAAAGAGTCTATAGATTAAATGGTAATGCCAATCAATGTTAACTTCCTGGCAGGAGAGTGTCCATGCACTTAGGAAATGCACACTGAAGTACTAAGGGGTAATGGGACATCATATCTACAGTTTATTCCCAAATGCCTCAGATATGCTAACAATGAGGAATCTGGGCCAGGCACGGTGGTTCACACCTGTAATCCTAGCACTCTGGGAGGCCAAGGCAGGAGGATCACTCGAGGTCAGGAGTTCAAGACCAGCCTGAGCAAGAGCGAGACCCCGTCTCTACTAAAAAATAGAAAGAAAGTAGCTGGACAACTAAAAATATATATAGAAAATATTAGCTGGGCATGGTGGCGCACGCCTGTAGTCCCAGCTACTCAGGAGGCTGAGGCAGTAAGATTGCTTAAGCCCAGGAGTTTGAGGTTGCTGTGAGCTAGGCTGATGCCACGGCACTCTAGCCAGGGCAAAAGAGTGAGACTCTTATCTCAAAAAAAAAAAAAAAACAATGAGGAATCTGGATGAAGCGTACATGAGAGCTCTATGTACTATTTCTACAAATTTTATATAAATTTGAAATTAATTCCATAGTTAAAATAAAAGAGAGGAGAAAGCAAAATAGTTTTATAATATATCCCTAATTAATTGGAAGATCTACCATTCCCCCTCCCCAGAGATAAACCCCTCTCTGGGCTATAGCCACTATTTAAGACCAGAGTAATGTTTCCCCCTCCACAGACCCCTTGCTTATCAATAGTGAGTTACAGTCACATGGTTTACAACAAAGGGACCACTGCACTGCAGAGAGGAATGGACTGCCTTTTCAACAAATGGTGCTAGGTTAACTGAATGTCCACATATTAAAAAAAAGAGGAAAAATCTTGAACTCTTGACTCTACTTCACATGATACATAACACTCAATTTTTGACAGACTATAGATCTAAATTAAAAAGGTAAAATAATAGAGCTTCTAGAAATAATAGGTTATCTTCATATCCTGTGGGAGACAAAGATGTCTTAAATAGTACCCAAAAAAGTACTAAGCTTAAAGGAAAAGACTAATAAATTAGCATTCATTAAAATAAAAAATTTCTATTCATCAAAATGCACCATTAAGAGTATAGAAAGATATTTGCAATACACACATCTGACAAGGATATGAATCCAGAATATGTAAGAAGCTTACAAATCAATAAAAAATAGAAAAATCTTAAAACCAAACAATGCAGTTTCTTTAAGTGGGAAAAATATTCCAACTGGCCCTTTATAACAGAACCTAGCCTAATGCCAACAGGTATGTGAAAAGATGCCCACCTTCATTAATTATTAAAACCACAATGAATTACTATTATACCCCTGAGCAGAATAGCTAAAATTTTGAAAGCTGAAGATACCAAGTGTTGATAAGGATATGGAGAGCTCTCATGTATTGCCGGTAGGAGGATAAACTGATGTCTTTTGATGTTGTGTATTAATAATGACCACATTCATAACCTATGACCCAACAGTTCCAATCCTAAGTACAATCCCAACAGAAATGTATACATATAAGAATGTTCACAGCAGTATTATTTCTAATAGCCCCAAACTGGAAACAATCCAAATATGTATCAATAGTATAATAAGTAAAGTATGGTATGTTCATGCACTGGAATACTAGGCAGCAATATTAAATATAACACAGGTGAATCTCACAAACATAATATCAAGAAAAACAAGTTATCACAAGAGTACACTGTACAATTCTAATGAACAGGCACAAATAATCTGACAGAAATCAGAATAGTGGTTTCCCCTTTGAGTTCTTTAATCAACGGAAGAGGACATGAGGGAGGCTTCTGAGTCCTGGTAAAACCTGTGGTAAAGTGTTCACAGTGTAAAAATTCATCAAGCTCTACAATTGTAATGTGTGTACTTGTCTCAAGGTAATACTATATTTTAAAAGTTTACCCCCCAATATCTATTCATTCTCTCAGCTCACTGCAACATTTGACAGTGGAAATTCTTATCTCCACTAGACTTTCAGGTGCTCTCCTGTTTCCTTCCTCTGAAACTTTTGCTGATTTACTTCCTGCTATAATCCTCTAAATGTGGACTTGACCCAAAGCTCAGCACACAATTAACTGCTCTTGCTTTACATTATACGCCTTGGAGAACTTGTTCTATTTCATTCCAAATGCCACTCCCAAAACGCTTGCAGAGCAGGGACCATATAGTACTCAATGAAAACAAATTTCTTTCTTTCTTTCTTCACCCATAAACTATGGCAATGGTTTCCTTGCATTTGGTATTTTCCACCTTCCATTCACATGTCAAACTGAACTTCCTAAAATACTCTTTTAAATGTATCATCCACTTGCTCCTAAATATTAAATCCTGAAAACTACAGATACAATTTAATCTCATAAAGCTGGCATGCAAGCCCATCACAATCCACTTGTATCTACATCTCCAGTCTTATCTCTTACTAGTCACTTACTTGCTTTAATCAAAAACCATCTACCAAAAAAAAAAAATTTTTGCCAAACCCATTGTCCAGATTTCTACTCTAATACCTTTCCTCATAGTATTCCCTAAGTCTAGAATATTTTTTCCCTTCCCCTATACCTGCCTACTTTTCAGTCGAGGCCCATATTTTACTTCAACCACTTCAGTCCATATTTATCACCTACAATACTGACAGCTATTATTAAATATTATCCACTTGGCACTTACTCTTGACCATTAAGTTACATGTTCATGTGTAAGACTTTAAGATCCTCACCGAAAAGGATGTTTTAGACCCCTTAGATATATAAAAGCAAGTGCTTAATAAATAGTGGCGGTATGGTACAAATGATCAACCAATACTCTGAAGAGGTTTTTAAAAATTAAAAAAGTAGAAAGTCTCTTATCAATTTCAAACTGAACGGAATAAGTTTTTTTCTTTATTGTAATAACATTTTGGCTTATTTAAGCTTACTTAATAAATACTGCAATCAGCTGAACACAAGTGAAGAGACTCATATTAGGAAAGCCATGGATTCTGGAAAGGGTAGTCCTTGAAAAACCAGAGTATGTCTACCTAGCACAGGCCATATAAGAAAGAAATGATTGTCAATGTGAGTTGATTATAAGTATGTAAACTACAATTAAATAGATTACAGAGTCAGTAGCAGGCACAGTATCTTTCTTTTTACTCTATCATAAAAATACCTATGGCAAAAGGTAACCACTTGAATTAATAAGTTAACCAATGATCGAGTAAATGGATGTATGGCTGGTACTAAACTTATAGAAACTTTATTAATTTGATGTCATCAATTAATACACTATGGTCCAAAATATAGGTTTGACTCTTCCCATTAGATAATTGGACATATAATGTTGTTGGTATTATATACAATTAGAACAACTTTTTAAAATTATTCTTAGGAGCTTAAAATTAGAACAATCATTTACCTAGCAGTATTTTGCATACAGGTGGTTTTGAGAATTTGTGAGTTTCTTAATAAACTTTACATAAATTTTCTAAATTGAATATCAACCATTTCTAAAATTTTTTACCAACAAGAAAAATAATAAAATGCTTAGGGAAGATTGTATAATTTTTTATTAAACTAAATAATTTTTAATTAAAATTACATATTATGAATTTAAAAAGAGAAATTGATCATTTCTATCTTTATGTTAGAAAAAAAACTCAGTCAAATTTTCTGTGCTTTGTATTCAAATGTGTTTTTGCCAACATTAAAAAAGTAAATAATGTACCTTTATAGTATCCACCAAAGCAGATTTTTAAAATAATTACAATTACTTTCTTCATTCCCTCCCCTTCAGTTATTATTTTGCTGCCTTATGTGTACATGCACATGTGTTCTATTAATACCTGTTGACTGTAAGACTGGACTGCTATAAATGAAACATACAGAGAACAACACATATAGCACACAACACAACAGAATGGAAATAGGTCAGTGCCATACCTGGGTTATTATTAACATTACTTTTGGCTGGTTTCTGAACCGGCTTGGGAAGCACGGATTCGGTCAAAGCTTTATTAGCAACAGCTTGTTGGGCTTTCTTTATACTGCTCCCCTCGGATTCCCATGTCTGCTCGCCAAGACTCAGCTGCACTGAGAACATCTTAGAAAAACATAAACAGACAAAGAAAACATTAAGAATTTTTCAGGAAATAAAATAAACTGAGAAAAAAATAAATATACCACAGAATCAGAATTTTAGAGCTAGAGTTAACCTTACAGAGATCATTTGCAACAAAATGTTACTCTACCTAATAAAGGAATTTTAAGAGATTGTATCAAATACTGTTCTGTCCTATTCAAAGGCTTAATAGTGGTTCTAAGCATACATCATTTTGGGTAGAATAAATCAAGAAGAAATCTTTCACCTAAATAATCACATTGTTAACGTTATTCAAATAGTCCTTAGAAAAGAAGAATAAGTACAAAGGGTAAGAGAAACTGGGAACGCGGGAGGGAAAGATAAACTGTAAGAGAAGCCAAAAGGCCCTGTCTCCATAACACTTTCATAAAATCTAATACCTTAAATATTATACTTTGCACAATCTAGTCAATGAGCAAGGCAATCCTATTAAATATTATATCACCAAGAAACTCTCAATCCCCACAACATTTAACCAGTCACTAAATTCTGTCCACTTTAACCTAATAAATATTTCTCAAATCTTCCTTCTCTCTCTGCCAAAGACCTTGCCCTGGATCCAACATTTCATCATCTTTAGCTTAGATGTAATACTCTCCCAGCTGACCATGCTAAAACTAACTTCCTAAAATTCAAATCCAATTTCATCACCCCAACCAATACCAGGTTAAAAACCTTCACATGTTCACATCTTAGCAGGGCACCATGGTTCTACCTGTCCATTCTCATTTCACGCACATCCTTACTCTCACACATCCTACATTCCATTCACACCATATTTCCACATGAGCCCAAAAATCCATTATTCACCTTTAAAATTTAGGACCACATTACATGATATACACATAATCAGTTTCACTCCACATATTTCTTGCTATTTTGTAGGAATGCCCAGTATCAACCCCAAAATACTCATTAATTACAAAGAAACAAATGTATCTTTGCAGAGAGGAAATCCAGTAGAAAATATCTAAGGTTGGTTTCATCAATAATCGTACTAATTGACATCATATGCCACCTGATATAATCCAGTGAGATGTACACATCAACAACTATGGAGTATTCTTGGACGAAAATGTTTAATCTGAATCTAATCACAGGGAAGCAATCAGACAGATCTACATTACAGGATATTCCATAAGACAAATGGTCTAGACTCCAAAAATGACAATGTCACGAAAGGAAAAAAACAAACAAAAGAATGCAGGGAGGCTGTTAAAGATTACAGGATACTAAAGAAACATGATAAATATAATGTATGGTCCTTGATTAGATTTGTAATGGGAAGAAAAAAAGCTATAAGGACATTTAGAGGACAAGCGGGGAAATTTGATTATGTACTATATAAAATAATAGGTTTATAAGGTTAAATTTCTTGTGTGATGATAGTATTGTGGTTATGCAGAAGAATGTCTTTAGTCCTACAAGATAGATAGGCAAATGGTTAAGGGTGAAGTGTCACAGTAGCTGAAATTTACTTTCAAACTGTTCAAGGAAAACATGTATGTCCACATAGAGGAAGCAAGAAATAAAGAAATGTGGCAAATATATTAATGATTAGTGAAAGTGAAAGATATGAGTGCCTATTATACTACTCTTTCAATTTTTTTTAAGTTTACAATTTTTTCAAAATACAGAACTGGAAAATATTTACCATCATTTGAAATTCAAAATATATACATACCTATTAAAAACCATTAACTTTTATTTTATTCTAATTCAGCTTAAAATACATACCTATGCTATTGGTACACATGAGGCATATGTAATGGTATAATGGACGTTGGAGACCCAGAATGGGGGCGTTTGGGAGGGGGGTGAAGGATGGAAAAATTACCTGTTGGGTACAAGGTACATTGTTTGGGTAATGGGTACACCAAAAGCCCAGATCACCACTATACAATTCATCCATGTAACAAAACCACTTGTACCCCTAAATCTATTGAAATAAAAATAAAAAATAAAATAAAACATATACCTAAAACTTATCTTTTTTTTTGAGACAGAGTCTCACTCTGTTGCCTGGGCTAGAGTGCCATGGCGTCAGCCTAGCTCACACCACCTCAAACTCCTGGGCTCAAGCAATCCTGTTGCCTCAGCCTCCCCAGTAGCTGGGACTACAGGCATGCGCCACCAAGCCGGGCTAATTTTTTCTATATATATTTTTAGTTGTCCAGCTAATTTCTTTCTATTTTTAGTAGAGACAGGGTCTCGCTCTTGCTCAGGCTGGTCTCGAACTCCTGACCTCGAGCCATCCTCCCACCTCGGCCTCCCAGAGTGCTGGGATTACAGGTGTGAGCCACCACACCCAGCCCTAAAATTTATCTTTGAAATATTTACCTGATTTTACAATGATTTTTCAATGACTAGCTCTTTTTTCAAATTGGCATTTAACAAAGAACTTTGCCACAAAGATGAGAAAGTTTAAAGGCTTTCTATGACGTATAAAAGCTTTTTTTCCTATTTTTCTTCTATGGTGAAAGAAAATTTTAAAAAAAAGAGAAAAAGCTTTTTATATGAGATATATATATGTATATATATATATATATATATAATCTTATATATATCTCATATGCTTAAAAACAGAAATACCCTGGTGAATATTAGAACTTGAGATTCCTGATAGTATCAGGAAAACTTGTCTCCAGACCTGATGTATCCTAAACAACAATCACATAATCTAATTGTCTGCTGGGTATTTCCACAAGCTCAAGAGGTATAAAGTCAAATAAAACATCCACTCCTCCCCTTCCAAATCAGTTCACAGTCCAAAATGTTCCATCCATTATTCTCCTAACAGCTCAGGTTTTAAAGTAATGGGATAGAAAAAAATGTATCATGCTAACATAAATCAATGAGAAGTTAGAATGGCTATATTAGTATCAAAGTAGATTTCAGAGAAAAGACTACAACTAGTGGTAATGAAGGTCTATGGATAAAGGGACCAATTAATCAAGAAGACACAGCAATTCTGAACACTTAGGTACCTAAAAACACAGCTTCAAAATAAATGAAGCAAAATCTGAAAGAACTGCAAAAAATTCACAAAGTCATATTCAATGCACCCTCTATAACTGATATAATAAGCAAAAAGTCACCAATAATACAGAAGACTTGAACAACACTATCAACCAACACAACCTGACTGACACTTTCAGAACAATCCAACCAAGAAGAGTAGAATATACGTTTGTTCTCAATTTATCACAGAACATTTACCAAGACAGACCATATTCTGGGCCATAAAATAAGTCTCAATAAATACAAAGGATTCAAGTAACACAAACTATGTTCACAGACCAAAAAAGAGTAAAATTACAAATCAATAACAGAAAGATCTCTGGAAAATCCCTAAATATTTGGAAATTAAATAATACATCTCCAAATAACTCATGGGCTAAAGAAAAAAATCAAAAGGAAAATGAGAAAGTATTTTTGTGGTATAATATGAAATATATTTGGACTTTGTCCCTGGTTCCTGTAATAGGGCTCCTAAAACCCCTGGAATTTCCTGAGTGATAGGAGTGTCTTTTGTTATTCATAATGAGCTCCTTTAATAACTTGGGTTTATGTTAATGAGGTTACTAAGGGAGGGGCCCTTAGATAGCCTCAAGATGGGGCAATGCAACAGAAAGACCAAGTGATTAGAGGATTAGAGGGTTGTAATTTTTAGCCCCACCCACCAAACTGGGGAGGGCTCTGAACAGGGAGCTCTATAAGAAGTCTTTTTTTTTTTTTAAGGCAAGTACAAAAATGAGGTTTATTGAGGAGAGAAAAGATAGGCTTATAGAGCAAAAGCAACATACACATTTACAGTGTGATACATACACCACAGATGACAACTGGACCCACTGTTGCAGCAAAGGAAGAGCAAAAGGAAGGGCGCATAAAAGATCTATAAGAATTCTTGAACAATGAAATTTGATGAGCTTCAGTGGCTGAACACTTGATGATGCTAGGAGGGTGGCATATCCAGAGACGGACTTGAACCTTGCAGCCCCTCCCCCAATACCTCACCCTATCCATCTCTTCATCTGGCTGTTGATCTGTATCCTCTGTAATATCTTTTATAATAAGCCAGTGAATGTTAAGTAAAGTGTTTTCCTAAGTTCTGTGAGCCATCTTAGGAAATTAATAAAACCCAAGGAAGGGGTCATAGGAGCCCCTCTTTGTAGCCAATCAGTCAGAGTATGGGTGACAATCAGTAGGTATTGATTGGTACCTGAAGTTGGGGCGGTCTTGTGGGACTAGGCTCTCAATCTATGGGATCTGATACTATCCCCCGGTAGATAGCGTCATAACTGAATTCAGTTACAGGACACCCAGTTGGTATCCTCTGGAGAACTAATTGGTATGAGGATGGGGGGAACCTACACACATCTGGTCATAGAAGTGTTCTGTGTTGAATGTAACAGTAAAAAGAAAAAAGTTTGGTTTTTTTCTTCTTATAATTTTAAACTGAATAAAAATAGAAACAAGATCTTAGAAGACACCACTAAAACAGTAACTAGGGGAAATTTATAGCACTAAATGCCTCTATTAGAAAAGCAGTAGTCAGGCATGGTGGTGTGCACCTGTAGTCCTAGTTACTTGGGAGGCTGAGGTAGAAGGATCGCTTGAGTCCAGGAGTTTGAGATTGAAGTGAGCTATGATGACACCATTGTACTCTAGCATGGGCAACAGAGTGAGATCCTGTCTCAAAAAAAAAAAAAAAAAAACAAAGAATCATCTTAAATAAATTACTTTCATTCTATCTTAAAAAACTAGGAAAAAAGAGCAAATTAAACCCAATTTAAATTAAAAAAAATAATAAGATTAAAGCAGACATTAAAATTTAAAAAACAGGAAAAAAGTCAATGAAAAAAAGCTGATTCACTGCAAAGATCAATAAAATTAGTAAACCACTCACCAGAATAATCATGAAAAATAATTAAAACACAAATTATTAATATCAGGAATGAGAGAAGTGACATAACTACAGATTCTACAAGTATTTTAAAAAAGGGAATATTTTTGAACAACTTTGTGCCAATAAAATCAGCAATTTAAATTCCCTGAAAAACACAAACTACCAAAGCTTATCAAGAAGAAAAAGGTAATCTGAATACCCCTACATATATTTTAAAAAACTGAATTTGTAATTAAAAATTTTTCCACAAAGAAAACTCCAGGCCTCGATGATTTCAGTGGTAAATTCTGCCAAATATTTAAGGAAGAAATAATACCAATTTCCACAAAGTCTTACCAAAAATTAAAGAAGGAACACTCCCCAACTTATTCTATGAACCCAGCATTACCTTGATACCAAAATCAGAATAAGGTATCACTAGAGAAAACAAATCTATAAACTAATATCCCTCATAAAAATAAATGTAAAAATTCTTTAAAAAAATGTATTAACAAATAGAATCCATTAGTATAGAAATGAGATAATACATTATAACCAAGCATTTTATCCCAGGAATGCAGGGTAGGTTCTACATTAGAGAATCAATCAATATAATTCACAATATCAAAAAATTAAAAACAGAAAATCATATGACCATCTCAATGTAGAATAATCATATGACAAAAATCAATGCATATTCAAGTTAAAAATCTCTTAGCAAATAACAGATAGGAAGGAATTTCCTCAATCTGATAAATGACACCTACCAAAAAACCTACAACTAACATCATAATTAATAGAGACAAACAGAAGGATTTCCCATAAGGTCAGGAACAAGACACAGATGTCTGCTCTCACCATTTCTATTCAACATAGCACTGCAGGTTCCAGTCAATGTAATCAGGCAAGAGAAATAAAAGACATCCAGATTGGAAAGGAAGAATAAAAATTGTGTTTATTCCCAGAAAGCATGAAGAAACCCAAGAAAATCTTTAAAAATTGAAAATAACAAAGATAAAGCATGAACACTAGTGAATTGATAAGTGAATTTAGTAAGAATACAGGATTCTAGATCAATATGTAGAAATCAGTATATTTTTATATACTAGCAATGACCAATGAGAACAATTAGAAATTAAATGTTAAAAAACGTCACTTACAATAGCATCAAAATATGAAGTACTTAGGGATAAAGATAAAAGACATCAAATACCTATCCACTGAAAACTATAAAATATCACTGAAAGCGATTAAGGAATACCTAAATAAATGAGAGATATACCTTGTTCATAGGTTGGAATACTCAATTTTGTTAAGATGTTAATTTTCCCCAAGTTGAGCTATAGATTCATGACAGTGCTATTCAAAATGCCAGCAGGACTTTTTTTTATAGAAATGGACAAGCTGACTTGAAAATTCATATTAAATGCAAAGGACACAGAACAGCCAAAAAAACTCAGAAAAAGAACAAAATTGGAGGGCTACCACTAACAGATTTCAAAAAATATAAAGCTACGGTAACCAAAATAGCATAGTATTGACATAAAGACAGAAAAATAGGCTGGGCACAGATGCTCATGCCTTTAATCCTAGCACTCCGGGAGGCCGAGGCAGGAAAACTGCTTGAGCTCAAGAGTTCGAGACCAACCTGAGCAAGAGTGAGACCCCCATCTCTACTAAAAATAGAAAAATTAGCCAGGCATGGCAGCATGTGCCTGTAGTCCCATCTACTTGAAAGGCTGAGGCAAGAGGATCATTTGAGACCAGGAGTTGAGGTTGCTGTGAGCTACAATGATGCCAGTGCACTCTACCCAGGGCAACAGAGCAAGACTCTGTCTCAAAAAAAATTAAAAAATAGATCAATAGAACAAAACAGAGTTGGAAATAAGCACACTTGCGCACACACAGAGAGCTGATTTTTGACAAAGGTGCAAAGGCAACACAGTGGACAAAGGATAATCTCTTTAACAACTAGATATCCATATGCAAAAAAGAATGGACCTCATTTAATACCTTGCACCATAAACAAAAATTAACTCAAAATGGCTCACAGACCTAAATGTAAAACTAAACTATACACTTCTAAAAGAAAACATAGGAGAAAACTCTTTATTACGTATGAGGCAAAGATTTTTTAGACATGATACCAAAAACATAATCTGTACAAGAGCCAATGAATTAATTTGAATTCATCAAAATTAACAACTACTGCTCTTCAAAAGATACTATTAAGAAAAGGAAAAGATAAAATAAGCCACAGACTTGGAGAAAAATCTTTGTCAAGCATGTATCTAATAAAGGATTTGTATCTAGAATAATGATGCTAACTTACAAGAGGGTTATGTCCTGATAAAACCATCATGAGTCAAAAATGCATTTACTATACCTAATCTACCAAACATCTTACTTAGTTTAGCCTAGCTTACCTTAAACATGCTCAGAAGACTTACATTAGCTTACCATTGGGAAAAATCATCAAACACAAGCCTATTTTATAATAAAGTGCTAAATATTTCATAAAACGTATTGAATACTGTACTGACGGTGAAAAACAGAATGGTTGTAAGGGTACTTCAAGTACATTTCTACTGGATGTGTGTCACTTTCTCACCATAATAAAGTCAAAAACTTCTAAGTCGAACCATCATAAGTTGGGGATCCTTTGGATATAAAGAGTGATGTCACAGAAGACGGCGAAGTAGGAAGCTCCAGGAATAAGTCCTTCTACTGAAACAACTATTGAGCTAGCAAAATCCATCAGAATCAACTACATCAGAAGTTTGAAACCTATCCAAATACTTGCAGTGTCCAAGGGAGTACTTAATGAAGGAAAAGACTGATAAGTTTTGAATTGTGGCATTTCATGTAGCAGCTACCATCTTCCATCCCTCAGCAACAAAGCAGGCAGCCACAGGAATAGTGTTTCTGGTGTGGTTTGCTGGTATCAGGTTGAATAATAAAGACTTTGCCCTCCCGAAATTGGGGGATTATGTTTCAAATAGCCTGACAGTTCACCGAGGGACCAGCAGAAGAGCTGGCCATTTCGACCCCTGAAGGCTGAAGTGGTTTTCTGGCAGTTTCTGTCAAAGAGTTTAAAGAGATAGACCTGTTTTTTCTTTTCTCTCTTCCTATTGGATCTGGCCATTCAAGGAAATCTGTCAGCCCAGAGGCTATCCGCAGAGATAACAGAATGGAGACCACACACAAGGAATATACAGTCTGTTATGAAATAAATCTGCAGTCCCCAATCCCAGGCCTCAGACCAGTACCAGTCCATGGCCTGGTAGGAACTGGGCCACACAGCAGGAGGTGTGTAGCCAGGAGCATCTGTATTTACAGCCGCTCCCCATTGCTCGCATCACCACCTCAGCTCCCCCACCTGTCAGATCAGCAGTTGGCAATAGATTCTCATAGGAGCATGAACTTTATTGTAAACTGTGCACATGATGGATCTAGGGTGCACACTCCTTATGAGAATCCAATGCCTGATGATCTGCGGTAGAGCTGAGGCAGTGATGCTAGTGCTGGGGTGCAGCTGCAAATACAGATTATCATTAGCAGAGAGGTCTGACTGCACAATGTGCTTGTAATGTGCTTGAATCATCCCAAACTATCCCCCCTCACACCCTCCCATCCCCAGTCTGTGGAAAAATTGTCTTCCATGAAACCAGTCTCTGATGCCAAAAAAGTTGGGGACTGCTGAACTAAATGTTTGTAGCCCCCCAAAATTCACATGATGAAGTCCTAACCTCCAATGTGATGGTATTTGGGAAGTGGAGTCTTAGGGGAGGTAATTAGATTTAGATGAGGTCGTGAAGGTGAGGCTCCTCATGATGATGATGGTCATGTGGGAATTAGTTCTTATAAGGAGAACACAGGAAGATGGCATCTGCAAGCCAGAAAGAGGGCCCTTATCAGGAACTGAATCAGATGGTACCCAAACTGTAGGATTTGCCAGCCTCCAGAACTATAAAAAATAAATTTCTGTTGTTTAAGCCATTTAGTCAAGGATTTTTATTATAGCAGCCTGAGCTTACTAAGACACAGTGTTTGCAAAAATAGTTTGTAAGACTCACTAAACAATTGGATGACTGTATCTTTCAACAAGCAGCATCAGCAATCCCTGGAGTAGGGGAAGAAACTCATTTCCACAGTTACCACACTAAAATATTCAAAATATCCACTTCTCAACAACAACAACAAAAAAATCACAAAGCATACAAAGAAATAGAAAAATATGGTCCATTCACAGGAAAAAAATTGACAGAAAATATCCCTGAGGAAGCCCAGACATTGGAGATACAAGATAAAGACTTTAACTGTCTTAAGTAAGCCCAAAGAATGAAGGAAACCACTGACAAAGAACTAAAGGCAATGATGGATGAAAATGTAGCAAATATCAATAAAGAGATAGAAATTTAAAAAAGGAACCAAATAGAAATTCTGGATCTGAAAAGACAATAGCCAAAATAAAAAATTCACTAGAGGAGTTCATCGGCAGATTAGAACAGGTAGAAGAATTAGTGAACTTGAAGACAGGGCAATTGAAATTACAAGTCTAAGTACCAGAAAGACAAAAGTGTAAAGAAAAATGACAAACAGCCTAAAGGACCTATGAGACACTATCAAGTGTACAAACATATCCATTATGGAAGTCTCACAAGGAAAAGAAAGGGAAAAAGAAACAGAAAAAATATTTGAAGAAATAATGGCTGAAAACTTCCCAAATTTGATGACAGCTATGAATCTGTACCTCCAAGAATCTCAACAAACTCCAAACAGGATAAAAGCAAAGAGATCCACAGCAAGACACATTATGATCAACCAGTGAAACACAAAGAAATCTTGAAAGTAGCAAGAGAGAAGCAACTCATTAAATTTAAGGAATCTTCAATGAGACTGACAGCAGATTTCTCATCAGAAACCACAGAGGCTAGAAGGCAGGGGAATGATAGTCTTAAAAGGCTGAATCAAAATAAAACTGTCAACCAAGAATTCTATATTTAGTAAAACCATCCTTCAAAAAGGGAAGAGAAACTAAGACATTCCAAAATAATCATAAGTTAAGAGAGTTTGTTGCTAGTAAACTTGCCCTACTAGAAATGCTAAACAGAGTCCTGTGGGCTAAAATGAAAGGACAGTAGGTGGTCACTCAAAGCTATAGGAAGAAATAAAGATATCTGGTAATGGTAAATACATACGTAAATATAAAATCTAGTATTGTTGGTTTGCAACTCCTTTTGTTTTCTATGATTTAAAAGACAACTGCAAAAAATAATTATAAATTATGTTAATGGACATAAAATTATAAAGATGTAATCTGTGGCAATAATGACATAAAGGGAGTTGGGGAATAGAGCTGAAGAGACGTTAACGTACACTACTGAAGTCAGTATTAGTTCAAACTAAATTGGTTTAAATTTAGTATGTTAACTATAATTCCCATGCTAATCATTTAAAAATGAACAGAAAGAGGATTCAAAATGGTATGCTAGAAAAAACTGATCAAACACAAAAGAAGGCAGTACTGAAGGAACTGAAGAACAAAAAAAAGATGAAAGAAAACAAATAGCAAAATGGTAGAAGTCTATGCTTCTTTATTAGCAATCACTTTAAACGTAAACTCATCAATTAAAGACAGAGGTTGGCAGAATTTTAAAAATATATTGTCCAGGCTGGGCGCGGTGGCTCATGCCTGTAATCCTAGCACTCTGGGAGGCCGAGGCAGGAAGATCGTTTGAGCTCAGGAGTTCGAGATCAGCCTGAGCAAGAGAGAGACCCTGTCTTTACTAAAAATAAAATAGAAAGAAATTAGCTGGACAACTAAAAATATATAGAAAAAATTAGTCAGGCATGGTGGCACATGCCTGTAGTCCCAGCTACTCGTGAGGCAGAAGGATCACTTCAGCCCAGGAGTTTGAGGTTGCTGTGAGCTAGGCTGACACCACGGCACTCTAGCCCGGGCTATGTCTCAAAAAAAAAAAAAAATATATATATATATATATATGTATATATCCCAGCTATATGCTATTTACAAAAGACTCACTTTAAAACCAAAGACACAAATGGGTCGGAAGTGAAAGGATGGAAAAAATATATTCCATGTAAATGGTTGAGAAAAGAGAGTTGTAGTCAGTCTACAAATAAAAGACAAAATAGATTTAAGTAAATAATGATTATAAAAGACAAAGAACATTATTATTATTGATAAAAAGGCCAATACATCAAGAAGATAAACCAATTATAATCACGTATGCACCAAACAACAGAATATATAAAGAATCCTCAAAATTGAACAATAAGAAAACAAACAACGCAATTAAAAAATAATGGGCAAATAATCTGAACAGACACTTTACTAAAGATATAAACTGATGACAAACACACAAAAAGATGGTCAACATTATCAGTCATTAGGAAAATACAAATTAAAACCACAAAAGGGCTGCACATAGTGGCTCATCCCTGTAATCCCAGCACTTTGGGAAACTGAGGCAAAAGGATCACTTGAGCCCAGGAGGTCAAGACCAGCCAGAGCAACACAGCAAGACCCTGTCTCTACAAAAAAAAATTAGCCAGATGTGGTGGCACACGCCTGTAGTCCCAGCTACTTGGGAGGCTGAGCCAGGGGAAGCCTGGGAGTTTGTGATTTGCAATGAGCTATGATGATGCCACTGCACTCTAGCCTGGGCAACAGAGTGAGACCCTGTCTCAAACCAAAAAAAAAAAAAAAAAACCCACAATGAGATACCACAAAATACTTATTAGAATGGCTAAAATTAGAAAGACTAACCATATCACCTGTAGGCAAGTGGGAAGAGAAACTAGAACTCTCATACATTGCTGATGGGAATATAAAAAAGTTAAACATACATTGCTATACATGTTCCTGCCACTCCCGTTATGACCAAAGAAATAAAGAAAATAGGAAAAAAGAAAAGGAAATATGTGTCCATACAAAGATTTGTACACAGATATTCAAAGTAGCTTTACTGTAACATCAAAAAGCTAAAAACAAAATATCCACCAACAGATGAATGGTGCAAAAAAAAAATTGTACTACATCCACACAATGTACTACTTCTAAGCAATAAAAGGAAGAAGTATTGATACATGTAAAACATTAAATACTTAAAATATTAATAACTATGCTAAGTGAAAGAAGTCTGGTAAGAATACATCGTATATGATTATACTTATATAAAGTTCTAGAAAATGCAAACTAATCTACAGTCAAAGAAGGCAAATCAGTAGCTGCCTGGGGTCTCAGGTACAAAGAGAGATGGATTACAAAGAGGCATGAGAAATTTTTGTGGGACAATGCAAATGTTTATTCTTTTTTTCACAAAGATATAAAATGGAACAGAAACAGTACTTTTGGTATGGGTTTAAATTTTGAAAGAAATCAGTTTGCATTGCTACAGAAAAGTTTCTCCCATCTTTTTATTTATATTCTCTCTTACAACTTTCTCCTAAACTTCTCTTTCATTATCCTCTTATTCCTTTATCCTATACTTCCATTGAAAGTATACAGAAAAAGAAAATGGGCCGGGCAAGGTGGCTCACGCCTGTAAAATCCTAGCACTCTGGGAGGCCGAGGTGGGCGGATTGTTTGAGCTCAGGAGTTCGAGACCAGCCTGAGCAAGAGCAAGACCCCATCTCTACTAAAAATAGAAAGAAATTAGCTGGACAACCAAAAATATATAGAAAATATTAGCCAGGCATGGTGGCGCATGCCTGTAGTCCCAGCTACTCGAGAGGCTGAGGCAGAAGGATTGCTTGAACCCAGGAGTTTGAGGTTGCTGTGAGCTAGGCCAACACCA
The DNA here is from genome assembly GCA_028533085.1 of Varecia variegata. Lineage (NCBI taxonomy): Eukaryota > Metazoa > Chordata > Mammalia > Primates > Lemuridae > Varecia > Varecia variegata. Next base: position 71,053,867 of record CM052438.1, on the reverse strand, counting down.
CAGCACAGAGTGAGACTCTGAATCAAAAAAAAAAAAAAAATTAAATTAAAATTAAAAAAATAAAATAAAATAAATATTATGTCTCACTTAAAGCCACTGGTAGATATGTATGACTACAAATGACTTTGCTTTTCACAAAAGGGATCCAGACTTAGCCAATCAATATTAATATGAATTATGCTAATTAATATTAAACTCTAAAATATCATCTTTCATTCAAGAATATGCCGATTATTCTAATACGCTTTTTAAAAATGAGCTACAGGCTAAATGAGGTAATCTATGACCAAAGCACCTAGATTCAACAAGCACAGGTTAGCAAATGGGATCTCCAAATATCCCTAAAACTTAAAAGAATCCTGAGACTATCTAGAAATAAGAAGAGATCCACAGTAGTCCACTTTCACCACAATAAATCTGTTCAGCCTTTGAAACCCTGGCAATGAGAGAAAGAGATAGATATAAAGTCAGTTCACAAGCCCCTCCAAAAATTACAATGGATTCCTAAAGAATATTAGGGAAATTCAAATTCCTCCTGTATTCTCCAAAATTTTCCCAAGTAGCCTGGCCTTTCTTTACCAAACATGGGGGATAGGAGTGGTGTCACCAACTGTTAAAGAGTATCTAGCTCTTCCCTTCTAGGGTGACAGCAACATCACCCTGGACTAAAACCTGAATATCTATGAGCACTCAGGCACTTCAGAGCTAAGATCAATTAGTCTAGCTAAAATACCAGAGACAAGGAAGACCCTGCCCATACTATTTCTATTCCTGCAGAACTAGAACTCAATTCTAGGATAAACAGTGTTCCTCAGAGGAAATGTGAGTTGATGGAACTCTTTGAGATTTGGAATGCTTTCAATGAATGCTTAAAAACACAGTTTCTCTGGATAACTTAAGATTTAGGCCAAGATCTTAAAAGCAAACATGGGAAAAGCATCATACTTATTTTGTCTTTTAGTGTATATGCTGAATCCTTCTAACACATCCTAGTTTGCTGATTTCTATTTGTACATGAATACATAAAAATTATTCTTCCATTTCACAATTTGTCTTCACTTTCAACCTAGACCAATGTCAAAAAAATTTAACAGGAAAAACTATTTTGAAATACCAAAAATCCTACTGCCAAAATAGCAATCACTAAGTAAATCCAAAGTAAAACATTATCAAAGTAGTACAATAACTAAACTGGACTGCTCAAATAAAATGATTAAAGATATATACTATTGGATGCACACTTTTGAAAATAGGATAAGACCAATAATAAAATTATCAAATATTTTTCTTCTTATATCTATCTTCCCTTAATATTCAAAACAATGGAAAAAATTTGAATAGCAAAATTGCTTCAAATAAAATTTTTCCTTGTTCATTATTTTTAAAGTCTCCTTAGAGAATAACTTTAGTTTTGTTTTTCCAGATGCACTATTTTATATCTATCCATTGAAGTTACAGCAAAGAACCTTTAGCCCCTTTTCTTTTGTCTTTCAGAAAAGCTTATTCACTGATATCTACACATAGCGATAACTCAATTTTTCATTCATTCACTCATTCAACAAATATTAATACTTATTTTGTGCCTGACAAATACTTTTTTTTTTTTTTTTTTTTGAGATGGAGTCTTGCTCTGTCACCTAGGCTAGAGTGCTGGAGCATCAGCCTAGCTCACAGCAACCTCAAAGTCCTGGGCTCAAGCAATTCTCCTGCTTCAGCCTTCCAAGCTGCTGGTGGCGCATGCCACCAGGCCCGGCTAATTTTTCTATTTTTAGTAGAGACGGGGTCTCGCTCTAGCTCAGGCTGGTCTCGAACTCCTGAGCTCAAGCGATCCTCCCGCCTCAGCCTCCCAGAGTACTAGGAATACAGGCGTGAGCCACTACAGCCAGCCCCTAACAAATACTTTTACAGTGCCTACTATGTGCTCCATTCTAGCATTGGGGATATGGCTGCCCTCATAGAGTTACATTATATTTGGGAGAGACAAACAATAAAATAACACATAGTATTTGAAGGTGCTAAGTCCAACTTAGAAAAATAAAGTGTGTGTGTGTGTGACAGAGATCAGGAATTCAATTTCAGATGGGCTCAGTTTGAGATATCTACAAGATACCCATGTAGAGATGAAGTAGGCAGTTAGATACATAATTCTAGAGTACAGGGAAGAGCTCTGAGCTAAAAACATAAATTTGAACATTATTACATGCATATGTTCTTTAAACCTATGAGATTATTAATGGAGTAAGTCAAGAGAGTGAGAAGAGGTCCAAGGTCTGAACATCAGGGGTCTGGGAAATAAGGTGGGGGGGGGGGGCGGGAAGCAAAAGAAACTTTTAAAATGTGGCCAGTGAGATTAATTGGAAAAGCAGTGAGCACAGTGTCTTGGAAGCCAAATGAATGAAGTATTTCAACAAGGTTGAGAGATCACCTGTATCGAATACAGCTGATAAGCCAAGTAATGTTAGTACTGACAATCGCTAGTATTGACAACTAATCACATAACAAGGAGGTAGCTGGTGATCTTCACTAGGCCAGCTTTTTTTTAAAAAAAGACCAGTTTTAAATGGTGGGAGTGGTAGGAACAATATCCCGAATAAAGTGAAAATGGAAGAATTGGAAACAGTTAGTACAGACAATTCTTTTAAGGAGTGTTGTTCCAAAGCAAAGAAGAAATGAGGTTATAAACTGCAGGAGGAAGTAGAGCCAAGAGAAAAAATAATAGCATTTCTCTGTGCTGATGGGAATGATCCATTCAAAGGAGAAACTGATGACAAAGAAGAAAGGAGGAGGGGTGAAGAAGGCAGAGGAAGCAAAGCTGGAGAAATGGCCTTGAATGGGTGTAAAGGCATTGGGATCCAGGACACAAATAAAGGGGTTGGCCTCTCAGGCAGTTCATCCATAATTCAGAAGGGAAGGCAGAGTCCAGATTTGAGACTGAGATTATGCCAAGCAAGTATCCTACCAAGAGAGGCAAGATAGCTAAGGATACAAACATACGAGGCATGTAGAATTTAAGCTGGTTAAGGGGCTGCATGAGGACTGAGGGAAGTGAGGAATAGTAAAAAAACACAGTGAATGTGCAGTATGGAAGGACTGTTTAAGTCAAATTAGAGGGAATGAACTAGAAAGTTAAAGGGCAAGTGTCAGAGAGAGATGAATACTTGGAAACAAAATTATGCAGTTATTGGTAATGATAGTCGAGAATGTGATTACAGGAATGAGTGGCTGAAAGGGAGTGGAGGACAAGGTCAACGGAGAAGTTCAGAGAACTGAAAGGTCAGCATGTTGGAACAATCATCTATTTAGACATTAAAATCACCAAAAATTAAAACAGGAGGAATGTTGAAGAGAGTGAAAGTGAGCCATAAGAAATCTGATGGAATCATCCAGAAGTCAGTAAATGACAGCCATGAGGGGGGGCACGTGGGAAGTTAGTCTGATAATATAAAATTCAAAACTGGGGGATTACCTCAAGGAAGAATACCTGGAATTGGCAATGAGGGGCAAACAGGACATATACTAAAGGAACCAGGAAATGTAGAAGAGTAAAATACCCCTGAATAAACTCTATCTAGCACAAAACGTAAAAACCAACATGTATTATTATACTACTGAGAACTATAGGTCCCACTGGAGGCCCAGAGGGATCAGACAAGGTTTCACAGAAGTTTAGAAGGTGTAATGTGGGAGTTAAGTGTTCAAAAATGGGCCAGGCGTGGTGGCTCACGCCTGTAATCCTAGCACTCTGGGAGGCGGGCGGAGTTTGAGACCAGCCTGGGCAAGAGCAAGACCCCGTCTCTACTAAAAATAGAAAGAAATTAGCTGGACAACTAAAAATATATAGAAAATATTAGCCAGGCATGGTGGTGCATGCCTGTAGTCCCAGCTACTCGGGAGGCTGAGGCAGGAGGATCATGTGAGCCCAGGAGTTTGAGGTTGCTGTGAGCTAGGCTGATGCCATGGCACTCACTCTAGCCTGGGCAACAAAGCAAGACTCTGTCTCAAAAAAAAAAAAAAGAATAAGTGCAAAAGAACTTTAAAGGCAGAAAGACTACAACTTAGGCAATGGCAGAAAAATGTGAAAAGAACATGAAACATTCTGAGAAATGCAAACAGTTCAACATAATTGGACAGAAAGAGACAGTATACATGGCTGGACAGGGAGACAAAGACCACAACTATCTTCTCTGCTAATGCAAGAATAAGAGGTGTCATGAACAAATTAAATTGTTGCCCATAAATCTTTTACTTTATAAAAGCCACTAATAGTGAACAAAACTGATGAGCTGTAGTTTCATCTTATTTTCCTTACTTTGAGGGAGATGCTAGAAAACAACCCAATAGCCAGTTGCTTTATGGAGATTAACCAAGCCTTAGAGAACAAAAGCTTCCACATTGTATACAACATTTATGAGCATTATTACAATCTCCAACGTCCAAGATTTACAATTTGCCATGGAAAATTATACACAACTAAGACTTTTTAGACAGATGAATAGAGCTCAAATATAAATGCAGTAGTTGTAGATTTCTTTGTAACATGTATATAGCAAACATATATATAAGTAACTATACATAAATAAAAATTGCTTTCCATTTAAAAGAATGATATTATAAGTGAATGCACAGATAATAATAATACTGGTATAAACAGGTTTTATAAATGATGAATCTTAGAATTAAACATCACATTGGAAAAGATGTCTCACTGGGTAACTGTTGGTATATTTGTTCTGTCTCCATTTTTACTGTAGCAGCTGTGATTTAATGGAAAGTACACTGTACCTGGGAGCCAAAGAACACATATTCAAGTACTGGCACTGGCACTTACGAACTACTAAGCAAGTTACTTAATTTTTCTGTGCCTGAGTTTAATTTACAAAATTGAAATCAAACATCTATATCTTCTGTAGTTTTATTAAGGTTTGTATGAAGTACTTATCTCAAAAAGCTTTGTAAGTCATAACGAGCTATAAAATAGTTATAAACTTCAAAATATTAACGTACAGCTAAAAGCCTTCAGAAAGCCATCCACTGAACCCCCACTCCAAAAAATAAAGCACAATTAAAATCTGAGATGATAAATCTGTTAGTTTGATAAGCATGTCTCACCACCTCTCTCATAACCTTACCTTCGAATGAGCAGGCCCTCTTTCATTCAGAAGTTTATACTGGGGTTGGACTCTATTGAAACGGGCTAACTCATTTACCAGACACATTGGAGTTTTCTCTTTTGGGGTTGCCATTTTATCTTGGAGAGCTGTAAATAAAAAGGCTATAAAGTTTTTGTGAAGAATGACTTTAAAAAATGGAAGAAAAACTAGTTTTGACTTTTATAGACTAACGTCAGATTGTATATTTGGAATTATTTTCATGAATTTTGTATTTAAAAACTTCAAATCATCTAATGTCTTCCATTACATGCAACATAAATATATCACATTTTAAACAATAAATTACGGTAATTTTTTCCTAGAACCTAAGTTGCTCTCTATACAAAAATATGATAGTATGCTTAAAGATTTTAAAATAATGTAAGATTTAATAATTTTTAATTTACCTTATAAACTTTCCTTTCCTCCTAAAACAATTTACTAAAAACATGTCTCCTAATTCTTATTACAATAAAACCAAATTTTGTCTACCTTTTTTTATCTTTTCATCTTAATTTTTTTCCTTCTCATTTCTGAGGCAGCATGTTAGTAGAAAAAGCTCTAGACTGGGAAATCAAGTCCTAATTTTAAGTACTAGCTCTTCCAACTACTATTTTTTGGTAACCCTAAGCAAATTAAACTTCCTTTTCTTTTTTTTTTGAAAGAAATTTTTAAAGAAGAAACAATAATTTAACAAATGCTCCATGTACCTAATACCCAAAATTTGTTAACATTTTCCATGTTTGCTTTAATTCTTACTTTAAAAAAAAAAAAGGCAGTATTCCATTCCAGTTAAGTTCCCTTTATTTTTTCTAGAGTTTACCACTACATGAATTTAAAATATATCCCCCTTTAGGATATTTTTAAATACACTTATATGCATACATGCATATTCATAAAAAAATACATGGTCTTGATATACGTGGTTTTGTATTCACATAAATAGTATTATAATAAACATATTCTCACAATTTACTTTCTTCATTCTTCAGTAGGTTTTCAAGATTTAATAACTTATATTGATCCATTATATTACTTTTAATTGCTACGGAATTTCTATTACAATATAATAGTTTCATACCAGTTTTTTAGTCTACTCCTCTACTGAGAGACATTTAAGTTGTTTCTAATTCTTCACTCTTACAAGGAAGAACAGGCTGCCAAATGGCTCTCAGAATGACTGTACCAAATGACCTTCCCCTGGAATTACCATTTCTCCTTAAACTTGAAAACATGGAATATGGTCAGTTATTTTAATTTTTGATAATTTCATGTTTGAAAAATGGAATCTCACTATTGTTTTGGGGGTATTTTTTCCCCACTATTATTAATTTGCATTCCCAGGTTACTAGTAAGGCTAACCATCTTCTCTTATGCAACAAATCATTTGGGTTTCCTTTTCTGTGAACTGTTTCTGTCATTTTTTTTAAATTATTTTGTGTTATAGTTATCAACCTCTTCTTTTACAGTTTGTGCCTTTTATGTCTTTTTTAGGAAATCCTACCCTAATCTTCAAGGTCTTAATGATTTTATTTAAACTCACTAAACCTTCTATAAAATGAGGGTAATAAACCTATCCTACTTAACTCCCAAGGTTGTTGTGAGGTTAAGATTTTTAAATGTATGGTATGTTTTCTAAACTGTATCACAAATATATTATTACAGCTTCAGAATATTTTTCTAATAATATATTATTTTATCCTATATTTTTCCTTCATCTCATTTATAGACACATTTAACTGCTTTTTAATTTTTCTTTCATCTCCCATTAATCAATACCAAAAAATATTTTAAAATCTAAGCATAAAACATGCAAGTGGATTACTTCCTGCTCAGTTAACCTATAGTCACAATGAGAATACATAAAATGAATGAAAATACCTGGTTTTAGGAACTTAGTCTACAAACTTTCTATGCCAAGTTTAATGTTGAAAATAATATTCTTTTAAATTTCTAATAATTCAATAATTTGGTACAATGACTTGACCATTATGATTAAGAAACTATGTTATAAGAGAACTGCATAAATACCTGATAAGGCATAATTAAAGAGAATCTAAACAACCAGTTGTAGGACAATACAGCTAACAGTTGATTCTACAATTAAGCCATTATGAGTGGCTTGCAAACCCCCACAAAACTAGTAATTATTACTTTTGGGGACAGTACAAAAAAGATAAAAGTCAAGAGAAGTTTGAGGAAACCTGCATTTTGCTTATTCCATTGTCTATATGCAAATAAACATTTTATAAAATGTGCTGTTCAATTCAGAAAGTCAGTCATCATAGAAAATACAAGGTGACTTGAGGCTATAATTAATTTTGGTTTCTGCATACCACGGCATGAAACACTCAAGTGCAACAGTTAGCATAGCTAATTTAATATCAAAAAGCAAAAGCAGCATGACAATTTGTTTCAAATGAAAAAATATTAAAGTCTGATAAAAATCAGCTAATTTTGCCTAACATTGAAATAGAATTTATACTGCTACTATGCAATTTTCACGATCCAGTAATGCTGCATATTCATCTGTTAACAATGCAAAAAATATTAGGAGCATAGCAAGCATAATTTGAAAATTTTATAGTATGAAAATTTTAATAGCATAGGTTTTAAACATATTAAAAAGTGATTTAAATGGTTTGTTTATAGTTCTGTGAGCCTTGTTTAGTAAGAAAATCTGATCTAAATCCTTTAAAAGGAAAGTATTAACTAACATGGTATAAAATTTTTATTCCGTTAATCTTGATTCTCTGTTTCATAAAAGTAACATGAAGCCACTAAAACATTTAATGTGTGATTGAAGTTTTGGTGTGAGAGGTGTATAAGATGCCATTCTGATGAAGCTTCATAATTAAAATCCAAATATTTAAAGCTGATAAATCAGAAAATGGTCATAGTTGTCATGTTTTATTTTATAAAATGATTAAAATTTTATTTAAAATAGCTGTTCCCTTCTTTGATGAGAAATCTTACTAGTATTAATGTGACAGACCTCATGATACAGCAATAATTTTTAAATTACACCAAAATTTGGATGGAGCATCTACAAAAAACAAACTGGTCTATAAAATACATAAACTTAACATATATACAACTTTTCAGAAAAGTGAACAGTATAAAAAGTGAGAAATACATACAATATTATATACGTATACATTTTCAAGAGACCTATGAATGTCATCACTAAAGATACTTTGATATAAGCTTCAAGACAATTTGGTGGCCAGAATAGAAGCCTACTTAGAAGGAAATAAAATTAATGATAATGGATTTCACAATCACAGTCTTAACTCTGCTATTTTGAAAGAGCAACTACCAGATGATAGTTAAGAGCCTGTTTTAGGTATCTCTGCCACTTACTAATATCTGTGTGACCTTGAGAAAGTACTTAAATCTCACTTTCCCATAGTGTAAAATAGAGGTAACAGTTGTTTTTGGCCAGGCATGGTGGTTCACGCCTGTAATCCTAGCACTCTGGGAGGCGGAGGTGGGAGGATTGCTTGAGGCCAGGAGTTCGAGACCAGCCTGAGCAAGGGCGAGACCCCATCTCTACAAAAAGTAGAAAACTTAGGTGGGCACAGTGGCACAAGCTTGTAGTCCCAGCTAGTGGGGAGGCTGAGGCAAGAGGATCACTGGGGCCCAGGAGTTTGAAGTTGCAGTGACCTATGATCACACCACTGCACTCTAGCCAGGGCAACAGAATGAGATCTCAAAAAAAAAAAGAAAAAGTTATTTTAATCTCCCTGAATTATTGTATGGATTGAATGTGAAGCTATAAGACACTGTTAACAGTGATTAAGAATCCATTACTGTGATTATAAACAATTATTTGCTAAAACATACTATCGTCAAATATTAAAAGTGATATTGTTTTATAAACTCTTTTCAGAGAGTTTTGGCTAAGTGAAAATATTCTGAGTTAAAATGTTCTGTCAGGGTAAATTGATTTATTCATACAAATATATTTCTTTAGTATCCTGTGAAAAGTATGTATTTGTTATTTTTTCCATTTGACTTATTATAACTCCGTAAGTTTGTTTCCGCTGAAAAATTCCCAAATGTGATATAAATTACATTAAAGATTTCTCATATGTGTGTTAAGGAATATTCTACCCTGGTTGCTATGAAATTTGATTACATGTAACTCAGAACTTTGATAAGTAATACTAGTAAAATAAAGATATTTGTAATAACGGTATCTACATATCCATAATATGTATATAATATACTCTATTTTTTAGATATACTCTATTTTTATATCTTTATCATATGTCCTGGACTCTCTGGGCCTTGAATTTTCAAACTATATCAAAATAATGTAGCTCACAGTTTTCAATGAACGAGGAAAATCTGTCACCAAAGGAGCACACAGTCTGATAGAAGAAACAGACACATCCAATAAACAAACACAATAAAATTACAGTATAAGTGCTATAATAAGGCTGTTACTAAAATTCACAAAAACTCCTTAGGCAAAGGGGGTATGGAAAGACAAGTTTTAAGAGGTAGTGATTAGATTAGATAAAGTAGGAATTCATCAAGGTCAGAAAAGAAGATGAGAGAAAAACAGTCCAAGCTTTTCAGAGAGCACAACACAGGAGAAAACACATAACATTCTGGCATATGCAACTAGACTACTGGCAGAATATAGAACGCATGGGAAAAAATAGCAAAAAAAACCTACGTGACCTGAATTCACTATAACACCAAAAGCTTCCTAAACCAGAACTTAGAAAGTAGCTGCACTGCAGGCAGAGCTGTTGCTAGTAAAGTCATAGTCCACCTCACCTGGCAAGGCAAATTGCTCCAAAGAATCCACTTCCATCCCCAGTCCCAAAAATTATTTGGACACAGTTTCTATGTCTCTTTCCTGCCTCCCCTTTCCCTATTCTCTGCTATTGTAGGGAATCATCCTAAGTCCCAAGTAAAATAAAAAGAAAGAAAAAAGTCAAAAAAACAAAGGTACCCTTCATGGGCTCTTGCCTTCTAGAAGAAATGTGACTATCCGTCTACAGCTATAACTAAAACCCTGTATTTTCAAATTAGACCCTGTCCAAGCAAAATCACCAATGAACTACCGAGGCATCAAACTGCTCTATCATAACTGTTAGGAAAAAATTTAACCTCCTATCTCACATAAACACAAAAATAAATTTCAGAAGTATTAAAATACAAAAACATCACAAAAACACAAGAAAACTTGGCTAAAATATTTGTCATAGTCCTATAACATAGAAGTCCTTTCTAGATAAGGGAAGAAAGCTAGAAGCCATAAAGGGAAAATATGACAGTTAACATAAAAATGTAAAACTTCAGTAAAGCAAAACATACCATTAATGGCACTAAAAAAGTCTGTAAGCTGGGGGAGAAATACTTGTAACATGTGAAGACAATATGTTAACATCCATAGGATATGAAGATAATACAAATCAATTCTTTAAAGGCCAATAGCAAAAAGTACAAATGTACACAAAATTAATTCATATAACGTAATTTACTGAGTAAACATCTGTTCAAAATATTAGAGAAATAAAAATTCAAATTCCGGTGAGATACAATTTTTCCCTATTAGACTGATAAAGATTTTCTTTCAGTGATCATATATAAGTATTGGCAAGAATGTGCAGAAATGGGTGTAAATTCTATTGGTACAAACATAAATTAGTACAAACTTTTTGATGGGCAACATTGATTGAAGTTTCAATTGTACCCATCTTTAAAACAGCAATTCTACAGCTAGATATTCATACTATAAGCAAGCTAAATATTTGTCCAGCATTAAAGGCTTAGTTAAATAAACTACATGGAGTATGCAGCTTTGAAAAGAGAAAGAGGTACAGAGGTACAGTGTTTATGTACTGACATGGGAAAACACTGCAAAATACTTAATGAAAAAATTATAGCAGCTAACCACAGTAGCCTAGAAAATATAAATAGACAAAAAAAATAAAGAAAAAAATTACAGCAGCTTATTGTCTGATCGTATTTTTACCTTCTTTAAATAAAACATGTGCATGTACTAAAGGAGAAGTGGATTTGGGAGGGATTCTCACTTTTTCCTTTGAATTACTGTATTCTCTTACATGTATAGAATGTGCAACTTTTACATTTAAAAATTATTTTACAAAGCCATTCCAAAAGAAGGAAACAGTTCATAGTATAAAGGTCATAAACTCTAATTGCTATGGTTTTGACAGTGCCACCATGGTTCTGAAAAAGAGAAAAAAGATGCTCAAGGATCTGATTCAAAGTAGGCCATGTCATGTCCACAATCTCCAACTTTTCCAACAAAGCCATCTTGAGATTTAAACACTGGAAAAACACAGCATGTCCTTACCAACATTTAGTATAGTCCAACTTCCTAACTTCAGCCATTCTAGAAGGTATATAATGGTATCTTATTGTGGTTTTAATTTGCATTTCCCGAATGACTAATGCTGTTGAACATCTTTTCATTTGCTTATATGCCATCTGTATAGCTCCTGTAGTGAGGTGTCTATCCAAATATTTTACCCATTTTTAATTGGTATATTTCTTTCCTTATTGCTAAATTTGAAGAGTTCTCTGTATATCCTAGATAAAACTTATTGATCAGATACATGCTTGGCAAACATTTTCTCCCAATCTGTGGCTTCTCTCTTTATTCTCTTACCAGTGTCTTTTGAAAAATCGATTTTAAGATAAAGTCTAATTTATCAATTTGTTCTTTTATAGATTGTCTTTTTGATGTTCTATCTAAGAAAGCATTAACTAATTGAGTTCTCAAAAATTTCCTCCTATGTTTTCTTCTAGAAGCATTATAGTGTTAGGTTTTACATTTAAGTTCATAAGCCATTTTGAGTTAATTTTTGTATATGGTGCAAGGTATAGATCCAAGTTCATTTTTTTGTACATCAATATCCAAATGTTTGGCACCACTGTGGAAAAGGCAACCATTCTTCCACTGTGTTGCCATTATGGCTTTGTCAAAAACTCAGTTATCTGTATAAAAGTGTGTTTATTTCTGGATTACCTATTCTGTTTCATTGAATTATCTACTTTTATGCCAATACTACTTTTACTATAGCTTTATAATTCTTGAAATTAGGTAGTGTTAGCTCCCCACATTATTCTTTTTCACAATTGTTTTGGCTACCCTAAGCTCTTGAATTTTCATATAAATTTTAGAATCACCTTGTTCATTTCCACCAAAAAAGCCTGCAAAGATTGGAGTATAATTCTCTTGAAACTATAATTTGGTGGAAATCAACATTTTAATAGAGTTGAGTCTTACAACCCAGGAACAGGATATACAGTCAATTCTCATTATTAATATGATACATCAGCTGAGTTCAGTGGCTCACACCTGTAATCCTAGCACTTTGTGAAGCCAAGGCAGGAGAATCGCTTGAGGCCAGGAGTTCGAGATCGGCCTGGGCAACACAGCGAGGCCTCATCACTACAAAAAATTTTAAAAATAAAATAAAAATAAATAAGATGATATGTAGTGATAGTTAGATGAATTAGCAAATACTGGACCACTGCTCCCAGGGGAAACACAGGGTTAGGTTCCTGTAAGCCTCTGGTCACATTTTTGTCAACTGATCAATACATAACCTTGTTTTGTGTATGTTTCTGTTTAAAGACCCTTATTTAATATATATTAATATGTTTTGTTGATTCATTAACACCAAACTCAGGTCCAACAGCACTGTAACTCCTACCTGAATGAAGATTATCTAAGACATGTATTTTCTCCATAAGACACAATGGAGCCCCCTTGTACTTAGAAACACCATACAGCACTTAAGCACTATGCTTGGGGGCCATTTTAAACAGAGAAATAACCGACAAAAAGCACAAACATGCAAAATATGTGGCACTAAATAAACCAAGAAAGGGCCACTTGCTTACAGTATGAAACCTGAAACAAGAAAGCATAGTGTCACTGCCTTGTTCAATTTCAGTTGGGAATGTGTACCTTGGGTGACTCTAATTTTTTGCCCCTCTTCAAGTATCCTCAAATGACCACAAAAGTGCCACAAGTATTGATTTTGGAGTTACAAAAAAATTTTAGTAAGTAGGCTAATTTGCAAATAAAGAATCCATGAATAATGAGGATCAACTATATCTCTCAAATTATTTAAGTATCCTTTAATTTCTTGCAGTGATATTTTGTAGTTCTCATTTTTCTTTAACATATTTTGTTAGACTTATTCCAAAGTATTTCATAATTTTGATGCTATGGAAAATAGCATTCTTCTATTTTAATTTCTGTTCCTTGCTAATGTATAGAAACACAACTGATCTTTGTATACTGCTCTTATATCCTGCAACCTTCTACACACATTCATTAGTTCCAGCAGAATTAGTTCAGATTTTCTACAGAGAGAATCCAGTGATCTGTGAATTATTTCTTCCTTTCTAATCTGAATGCCACTTATTTCCTTCTCTTGCCTGATGGCACTAGCTAGAACCTTAAGGGCAATGCCGAATAGAGCTGGTGAAAGTTAGCATCTCTGTCTTGCTCTTAATTTTTTTTTAAAAAGTGCTTGGTTTTCACCAGTAACTACAATGTCAGCTAATGAGGTTTTTCATAGATGCACATTAACAGACTGAGGAAGTTCACTTCCATTTCTAGCTTGCTGACAGTTTTTATCAATAATGGATATTGGATTTTATCAGATGATTTTTCTACATCTATTGAGATAATCGTGATTTTTACATTTTAGTTTGTTAATATGGTAAGTTACATTGTTGATTTTTTTGAATATTAAACCAACCTCACATTTCTGAGATAAACCCCACATGGTCATGACATATTGTCCATTTAATATACTGTTGAGTTAGATTTGCTAAAACTTAGATTTTGGCAATTATATTTGTAAGATATATTAGTCTACAGGTTTCTTATATTTGTTTATTTCTGGTATCCCAGTAATGTCGGCACCATAAACCTTGGAAAATATTCCCTTCACGTCAATATTTTTGAAAATGTTCTATAAAATTGATAGTATTTTTTCCATAAATGTTTGATATAATTCACCAGTGAAACTACCTGGACCTGGAGTTTTCTTTGTGAGAATATTTTTAACTACAGTTTCTATTTCTTTAACACATAAAGAGCTATTCAGGTTACCTATTTTCTTCGGCTTCCTTTGGGATTAATTTGTTCTTCTTATTCTAGTTTCTTAAGATGGAAGCTAAAGTCATTTAAGATCTTTCTTCTTTTATAATACAGATATTCAGTGCTATAAATTTCCCCCTAAGTACTGTCTTAGTGACATCTTCTAATACTGTGGTCCCCAGGGTCCCCAACGCCTCTCTGTCGTGGACCAGTATGGGTCTGTGGCCAGTTAGGAACTGGACCACACAGTAGGAGGTGAGCAGCAGACAAGGGAGCAAAGCTTCGTCTGTATTTATAGCCACTCCCCACCACTCACATCACCGCCTGAGCTCCACCTCCTGCAGATCAGTGGCAGCATTAGATTCTCATAGGAGCACAAACCCTACTGTAAATTGCATATGTGAGGGATCTAGGTTGTGTACTCTCTGAGAATCTAATGCCTGACGATCTGAGGTGGAGCTGAGGCAGTGAAGCTACGGAGTGGCTGCAAATACAGATAGATTATCATTAGCAAAGAGGTTTGACTGCACAGAGACCATAATAAATCAATTGCTTACAGACTCATATCGAAGCCCTATCAGAGAATACTTATAATTAAATATTGACATATCAAAAAAAAAGGCCCTATCTCTGAGTGGCAAATGACAATTAAGCTGCATCTGGTGGCAGGCTTGATAGTGGCAAGTAAGCATCTTACCACCCCACCCCCACGCCTGGTCAGTGGAATGATTGTCTTCTATGAAACCAGTCCCTGGTGGCAAAAAGGTTGGAAATCGTTGTTCTAATTAATATGTCGGATTGCCATGGTTATTTAGTTTAAAATACTTTCTAATTCCCATTGTCATTTCTTTTTTTTACTCATGGATTACTTACAAATGTTATTTAATACCCAAATATTTGGAGATTTTCCAAAGATTTTTCTGCTAATGATTTCTAATTTCATTGTAATTAGATAATTTTTTTATTATCTGAATCCTTTTGAATTCATTTGGACTTACCCAGATACAATTTATTTTTGTAAATGCTTCGTATAAACCTGTGAACAAATGTGTATTCTCTTCTTAGGTGAAGTGTTCTATAAAAGCAATCAGGTCAAGTTGGTTAACAGTGTTACTCAAGTGTACATAAACATGTAGCATTGTTATATCACCTTAATTAACTGACCCCTTTATCATTATGAATGAAAAGACCTTCTTTATCCGTGGTAATATTCCTTGCTCTGAAATCTACTTTGTCTGATATTAATATAACCACTCCAAGTTTCTTTTGACAAGGTTACCATGTTACATCTTTTTCCATTCTTATTTTTAACATATTTGTGTTTACATTTAAAGTATTTCTTGTAGGCAAGCATATAGGTGGCTCTCACTTTTATATCCAATCTGACAATCTTGGCCTTTATATTGGGATGTTTAAACTACTCACACTTAAGGTGATTATTCAAATGGTTAGGTCTGATTCTATCATCTTGCTATTTGTTTCATATTTGTCCCATTTGGTCTTTGTTCCCTTTTTCATCTTTTTTTTTTATTCTTATTTCAGCATATTGTGGGAGTACAAATGTTCAGGTTACGTATATTGCCCTTGCCCCCCCGCCCAAGTCAGAGCTTCAAACGTGTCCATCCCCTAGACAGTGTGCATCGCACTCATTATGTATGTACACACCCATCCCCTCCCCCACCCACATCTGCCCGACACCCGATCAATGTTATGCCTAAATGTGCTCTTAGGTGATGATCAGTGAAACCAATTTGATGGTGAATACATGTGGTGCTTATTTTTCCATTCTTGGGATACTTCACTTAGTAGAATGGGTTCCAACTCTATCCAGGAAAATACAAGAGGTGCTATATCACCATTGTTTCTTATAGCTGGGTAGTACTCCATGGTATACATATACCACATTTTATTAATCCACTCATGTATTGATGGGCACTTGGGTTGTTTCCACATCTTCACAATTGTGAATTGTGCTACTATAAACATTCGGGTGCAGATATCTTTGTTATAGAATGTCTTCTGTTCTTTTGGGTAGATGCCCAATAATGGGATTGCTTGGGTCAAATGTTAGGTCTACTTGTATCTGTTTAAGGTATCTCCATAATGCTTTCCACAGAGGTTGCACTAGTTTGCAGTCCCACCAGCAGTGTATGAGTGTTCCTGTCTCTCTGCATTTTTCATCTTTTCTTGGCTTCTATTGGATTATTTTACATGATTCCACTTTATCTCATTTTTTTTGGCTTATTAGTTATAACTGTTTTGCTTTTTTAGTGGCTGCTCTAGGCTTTATAGTATACATCTCAGCTTATCACAGTCAAATGATATTATACCACCTCACATAGAACATAAAAATCTTATAATAGTATACTTCCATTTCTCCCCCCACCTTTATTATCATGCATTTTACTTTTATATATGCTATAAAAGTATATATATAGCTTATTATTTTGCTTTGAACAATTATCTTTTAAAGAGATTTAACTAACAAGAAAAAAAATCTTACATATTTACCCAAGTAGTTATCATTTCTGATGTTATTGTTTCATGTAAATCTGTATTTCATCTGGTATCGTTTTTCTGCTGTCTAAAGGACTAGTTTAAAATTTTCTTCTAGAGGGGGAGTGTCAGTAATGGATTCCTTCAGCTTTTGTGTGTTTGAAAATGTCTTTATCTCATCTTTGTTTCTGAAATATATTTTTGTCAGATACAGTATTCTAGGTTAATTTTCATCTTTCAGTACTTTAAAGATGCTTCTCCATTGTTTTCTAGCTTATATTGTTTCTGATAAGAAATCTATTATCATTTTTCCTTTGTTCCTTTGCACATAACGTGACCATGTCTTTTTTTCCTGTTTTTAAGATTTTCTCTTTATCACTTGCATTCAGCAATTTAGTTATAATGTACAGTGAGTCCTCCCTTAATGCCATGATAGGTCTTAGAAACTGTGACTTTAAGTGAAATAAAGTATAACAAAACCAATTTTACCATAGGCTAATTGATATAAACGAGTCAAGTTCCTGTGGCTTATTTCTTGTCACAAAAACATGACCAAATTTCTAATATGAAACATTGAAATAAAAGTGAGCTATACATAAAGAGAGATTAATAACAAGGTAATTATCTACCCAATTATTCCACTTCAGAGTCACAGGTGGCTGGAGCTTATCCCAGCAGCTCAGGGTGCAAGAAGGGAACCAATCTGGAAAGGACACCATTCCATCCCAGGGCACACTCACACCAACACCCATACGTCACTCATGCTGAGACAATTCAGACATGTCAGTTAACCTAATATGCACATTTCTGGGATGTGGGTGACAACCAAAGTACCCAGAAAAAACCCATGCAGACATGAGGAGAACATGCACACTCCACACAGACAATGGCCCCAGCCAGGAATCAAATTTTTTTCTCATCAATGTTATAATGAGATGGCATTGAATGAAACACTTTCGAAGACCTGTTGTACCTTGGGGTAGTTTTCTTTATGTGTCTTACACTTAAAATTCATTGAACTTTTGATCTATAAGTTTTATTAAAGCTAAAAAGGCTTCGGCTATTATTTTTTTTTTTTTTTTTCTGAGACAGAGTCTCCCTGTATTGCCCGGGCTAGAGTGCCATGGCATCAGCCTAGCTCACAGCAACCTCAAACTCCTGGGCTCAAGCAATCCTTTTGCCACAGTAGCTGGGACTCCCAAGTAGCTGGGACTACAGGCGTGCGCCACCATGCCCAGCTAATTTTTTCTATATATTTTTAGTTGGCCTGCTAATTTCTTTCTATTTTTTTAGTAGAGACGGGGGTTTCGCTCTTGCTCAGGCTGGTCTCGAACTCCTGAGCTCAAATGATCCACCCGCCTCGGCCTCCCAGAGTGCTAGGATTACAGGCGTAAGCCACCACACCCGGCCCTATTATTTCTTAAAATACATTTTTCTGTACACTGCCTTCTCTGGGAACTATAATTACTTGCGTATGTGGCTGCTTAACGGTAACCCACAGCTCACTGATACTTTCTATATTTTTTTCGTTTTTCTCTGTTTCATTCTGGATGGTTTCTATTGCTATGCCTTCAAGTTCATTAATCATTTTTTCTGCAATGTCTAAGTTGTCATTAATCTTATCCAGTATATTTGTCATCTTAGATGTAGTTTTCATCTTTCCAAGTTTAATATGGGACTTTTTGTATCTTCTATATCTCTAACTTTTTTGAACATGTGGAAGACAGTTATAATAGCTGATTTTAATGTCCTCTGCTGACTGTACCATCTATGTCAGTTCTGTGTTGATTTTGATTGATTATTCTTCTCATTATGGGTCATATTTTCATGCTTCTTTGCATACATGGTAATCTTTGACTGAGTGATATACATTGTGAATTTTATCTTATTGCATATTAGATATTTTTCATGTCTATAAATGGTCTTGAACTTTGTTCTGGGATACAGTTAAGTAATTTGAAAACAGTTTGTTCATTTCAAGCCTTGCCTTTATAATTGGCTAGTTGGCTCCACAGCAGCAGCATCTCCTCAACTTAGGGAGTCTGCCAGGCTCCATGCCTCAGCTTTTACTCCCTATGCCACATGCTTGAAAATCTCTTAATGCAGTAGGCTGGAGCAACTGTAGAATAGAGCTCACCTTTTTTGTTTCTCAGATCTTGGGAATCACTGAACTTCACTGCCTGCTATTTAATGTCTTCAGAACTGCTGTTTCCATGTCCTTTGTCTTTTTTGTGGGGTGGGGTGGGATTGTTTCAAGAAGAAAATAAACATGGTCCCTGTTATACCTCAGATGCAGAAGTCCCCATTCATGCTTGTATTTTTAATCTATCTTTGTCTTTGTGTTTAAAGTGAGTTTCTTATAAACATCATATACAGACAGTCCCCAACTTAAGAAGGTTCAATTTATGATTTTTCAGCTTTATGATGGTGAAAAAGCAACATGTATTTAGTAGAAACTATGCTTTGAGTACCCACACAACAATTCTGTTTTTACTTTCAATACAGTATTCAATAAATTATATGACACATTCAACACTTTATTATGAAACAGGCTTTGTGTTAAGTTATTTTGTCCAACTATAGGCTAATGTAAGTATTCTGAGCATGTTTAAGGCAGACGAGGCTAAGCTATGATGCTCAGTAGGTTAGGTATATTAAATGCATTTTCAACTTTTGATATTTTCAACTTACGATAGGCTTATCAGGACATAAACCCATCATAAGTCAAGGAGTATATATGTACTTGGGTCTTGCTTTACTATCCAATCAGACAATCCTTGCCTTTTATTTGGAGTGTTTAGGCCATATGTATTTACCACACTTTCAATATGCTTAGATTTATCTCTGCTGTTTTGCTATATTTTAGTTCATATGATATTTGTTCTTTTTTTCATCTTTATTTATCTTCTTTTGGAGTGATTATTTTTTAGTATTACATTTTATCTCCCCTATGGGCTTCTTATTACTTTGTTTTACTGCAATTGCTCTAAAATATACACAGCCTACCTTCAAATAAGTATCATACCACTTCATGCATTGTATAAGCACCTAATAATTCTGTATTTTCCCTCCCTTTGCCCCATTCTTTATGCTACTGACATCAATTTATTTCTGTGTATGTTATAAGCCCCCAATACACTGTATTTTTGCTTTAGTCAATTACCTTTTAAAGACATTAAAAATGAAGAAACTGTCTTTTCTATTAGGTCATTAAATATGAAATGTCTGATTTCAAATCAGAAGTGTAGTTTATCATATCTCAAACAAGCAGCAGTACAGTTAATCACAGTAGGCGCCTAAACTATCGACACAGTGTTTCCATCTTAACAGTAGCTTGTTTATGCCAGCAGCAAAGAAGCCTGGAGAGCCAGTGGCGATGAAATCGCAAAAGGCCTTTTCCACAGCTTATTGAGAATTGAATATTTTCCTTGCAAGAAGTGATCCAAAGCCTAGAAAAGTGGTAGTCAGTTGGTGCAAGGTCTGGTGAATACAGCAGATGACAGAGTTTCCAAGTCCAACTTCTGTAGTTTGAGCAGCATTGTTTGTGTGACATGTGGTCAAGTGTTGTCTTGCAAGAGAATTGGCCTGTCTCTATTGACCAATCTCAGCTGCTTAATCACAAGCATCCTCATCATTTCCTCCAATTAGTTGCAGTAGATATCCACTGTAATTGATTGACCAGGTTTCATGACGCTGTAGTGAGTAATACCAGTGCTGGACCACCAAACACACACCATTAGCTTTTTTTGATGAATATTCGGTTTTAGACTATGTTTCGGCACTTCATCTTTATCCAACCACTGTGCCGAACGCTTGCAATTGTCAAAAAGAATCCATTTTTCATCACACGTAACAATATGATATAGAAACGGTTCACCTTTATGTTGTGATAACAAAGAAAGGCAAGCTTCAAGACAATTTCTTTTCTGACGCTCATTAAGTTCATGTGGAACCCATCTATCCAGCTTCTTTACCTTGCCAGTTTGTTTTCAAATGACCCAATATTGTTAGAATAGTAACATCAAACCTTGCTGCCAATTCACATGTAGGTTGAAATGTATTCGCTTCCACTACAGCTTTCAGTTCATCATTATCCACCTTGGTCTCAGGTCACCCATATGACTCATTTTCAAAATTAACACATTGACTGCCACACTAGAAAAAAATTTTTTTTCCTTGAGGTCACAGTGTTTTATTATGAAAACAAAAATGATCCTTTCTAATTTAATGAAAAATGTGTTACTTTGTATTTTGTTCTGTACCTGAGTTATATACAACTTGAAAAATAGTTCACACAGCTCCCAAGGTGAAGAGACATGTGAGTTACATATGCTTCACGGGGCCCTGGGCTCAAAACTAACATGAGTTAAATACAACCCACATGGCAGTTAACGTGTTAAAATCATAGGAAGAGAACTCCTCAAACCATTGACGTACTGTGCATTCATCAGCCACATCCTTCCCAAATACTTCACTGATATTTCAAGCTGTCTCTGCTGCATTGGTTCCATAACAGAACTCATGTTTGAAAACAACACACATTTTTGACTTATCTATGGTTTCACGAAAATTGTTCTAAAAAAAATATGAAAGATAATCACAAGCTAAAACGTGCATTTGAAAGACTGAGGATGTACCTTCACAATAAACATAAAACAAGAAGTGTCAAAGTGAAATGTCAGAGATATCAACTGTCAAACTTAGTACTTAAGGAAATCAGACATTTCATACTATTATTAATAACATAATATTTACCCTACATTTTATCATTTCTTGCAGTCTTCATTTCTTTCCAAAGATCCAAATTTCCAATTGCTAGTATTTTCTTTCTGCCTAAAGAACTTCCTTTAAGACTTCTTATAGTGGTAGGTCAGCTAAAAAAGAATTCCCTCAGATTTTGCTTGTCCTAAAAAGTCACTCTCTTTGCAAATCCTGTATCTGATAAGGGATTAATATCTAGATTATATAAAGGATTGTTACATCTCAACAACAAAAAACCCAATTTAAAAACTGGCAAAGGATTTGATAGACATTTCTCCAGAAATGATATATAAATGGCCAAAAAGCATATGAAAAGACGCTCAACATCACTAATTGTCAGAAAAATGCAAATTGAAGACAGCAAAATATCACTTCACACCCATTAAGATGGCTATTTGTGGGGAATGGGAAGGGAAGGAAGAAGGGAAGGGAAGGAAGAAGGAAAGGAAAGGGAAAGAAGAAAGGAAGGAGGAAGAAAAGGGAAGGGAAAGAAAAAGAAAACAGGTATTGGTGAGAATGTGGGGAAATTGGAATTGTTGTGGATTTCTGTACACAACTGCTATGGAAAACCATATGGCAGGTTCTCAAAAAGTTAAACCTAGAATTACCGTATGATTCAGCAGCTTCACTTCTAGATAAATACCCAGAACAACTGAAAGCGTGGACTAGAACAGATATTTGTATCCCCATGTTCACAGCAGCATTATTCACAATAGATGAAAGGTAGAAGCAAACCCAAGTGTCTCTCACAGGATGAATGAATAAAACAAAATGTGGTATACATATACAATGGAATATTATTCAGCCTTAAAAATGAAGGAAATTCTTTTCCATCCATGCTACAACATGGATGAACCTTAAAGATATTATATTAAGTAAAATAAACTATTCACAAAAGGACAAATATTGTATGATTCCACTTATATTAGGTACTTAGATTGGTAAAATTCATAGAGACAGAAAGTACAATGGCAGTTGTCAGGGGCTAGGGGGTGAAAGAATGGATGGAGAGTTACTATTTAATGGATACAAAGTTGTAGTTTAGAAAAATGAAAAACATCTACAGATGAATGATAGTGATGGCTGCAGAACAATGTGCATGTAAATATAGTTAATGCCACGTACTTAAAAATGATTACAATGATAAATTCTGTTATGCATATTTTAACATAATTAAAAATTGTGCTTAATCTTGGATTAAAAAAGAAAACACAATAACAAAAAGTCACTTCTTTTTGAAAAGTATTTTCAGGGTGAACAGAATTCTAGGCTAGCAAGTATTTTTCTTCCATTAAAGAAAAATCCATCTTTTCTGGCTTGCAATTTCTAACAAAAACTCTTTGTCATTCTTATCTTTATTTCTGTTTTCATAATGTGTCATTTTATCTCCAGCTGCTCTTAAGATTTTCTTTCAATATCACTGGTTTTCAGGTATTTGATTATGATGTCCCTTGTGGGTTTTTTTTTTAAGTCTTTCTTCTACTTGAGGTTCATTGATTTCTTACCATCCATGGGCTTATAGTTTTCACTAAACAGAGGTTTTCAGTCATTATTTCTTCTAATATTTTGCCTGTTCTCCCTCTCTTCTCCTGAGACTCTACTAATACATATATCTTAGACACTTGATTCCACAGATCACTGATGCTCTGGGGTTTTTTTGTCTTCAGTCTTTCCACCCTGTGCTTCATTGTGGATAGTCACTATTGTTATGTATTCAAGCCCGCTGATCTTTTCTTCTACAGTGCCTTCTACAGATAACTGCTATTATTGCCATCCAGTATATTTTTTGTTTCAGATATTGTATTCCTCATCTCTAAAACTCCCATTTTGGTATTTTTTATAACTTCTATTTATTTCCATATCATGTTCCTGTTTTGCTCTCCCTTCTTCAACATTTAGAGCATATTAATAGCAGCTCTTTTACATCTTTATCTGATAAATCAGTCATCTTTGTCATTTCTGGGTCTCTTTCTATTCAGGTATTTTTTTTTTTAATCACTGGCCATGGGTCATATTTTCATACTTTTTTGCAAGCATTTTAATTTCTCATTGAGGTAAAACTGACATACCATCAAATTAATCTGTGTAAAGTGAACAATCAAGAGGCATTTAGTACATTCACAGTACTGTGCAATCACCATCTATATCTAGTTCCAAAATACTTTTATCATCCCAAAAGGAAAGCCCATACCCACTCAGCAGTTGCTCCCCAATCCCCACTCCCCCCAGGCCCTGGCAACCACCAATCTGCACTCTGTGTCATAGATTACATATTCTGGATATTTCTTATTAAGTGGAATCATACAATATGTGACCTTTTGTGTGTTACTTCTTTCACTTAACATAATGTTTTAACATAAGGTTCATCTGCATTGTAGCACTTCATTTTTGCATCAGCACTTCATTGTAGCATCAGTACTTCATTTTTTTAACGGCTAAACAATATTTTGAAATGTAGATATCTACAATTTGTTTGCCCATTTATCCCTTGATGAACATTTGGGCTGTTTCCATCATTTAGATATTGTAAATAGAGCTGCTATGAACACGTGTGTAAATGTATTTTGAGTACCTATTTTCAATTCTCTTGGATATATACCTAGGAGTGGAATTGCTGGGTCATATGCTGTACTTTGAGGAACTGTCAAAGTCTTTTCCATAAAGACTGAACCATATTACAGGCCCACCAGCAACATACAAGGGTTCCAGCTTCTCCACATTCTTGTCAACACTTGTTATGGTTGGCCTTTGTAGCCATCCTAGTAAGTGTAAAGTAGTATCTCGTTGTTGTTTTCATTTCCATTTCCCTGATCTCTAATGATCTTGAGCATTTTTTCATGTGCATATTTGTATAATATAACTTCTTTGGAAATGTATCTATTCAAGTCCTTTGACCACTTTTAGTTGGGTTGAATTTTTGTTGTAGAGTTCTAAGAGTTTTAGTTCTTATATTTAGGACATTGAACCATTTTGAGTTAATTTTTGTATATAATGTGAAGTAGGGGTTCAACTTTATTGTTTTGCATGTAGATCTCTAGTAATCCCAGAACCATTTATTGAAGAGATTATTCTTTGCCCATCGAATGGTCTTGGCACTCTTGCCAGAAATCAATTGCCTGTGGATACATTGGTTTATCTCTAGACTTTCAATTCTATTCTGTTGGTCTATATATCTAATCTATCCTTATGCCAGTACCACCCTGTTTTGATTATTGTCGTTTTGCAGTAAGTTTTAAAATTGGGAAGTATGAGTGCTCCAGCCTTATTCAAGACTGTTTTGGCTATTTGGGCCTGTTGCAATTCCATATGAATCTGAAGATCAGTTTTTCCATTTTTGCAAAAAAGGCCACGGGAATTTTGATATATTGTATTAAGTCGGTAGATTGCCTTGGACAGTACTGCCATCCTAACAATATTAAGTCTTCTGGTTCATGAACACAACATGTCTTCCCACTTATTTAGGTCTTCTTTAATTTCTTTCAACGATGTTTTGTAGTTTTCAGTGTACAAGGCTTTAATAAAGAATCTACTCTTTTAAGTTTTTGGAAGCTATTATAAATGAAATGTTTAAAAATTTCTTTTTGGGTTGTTGATTGCTGGTATACGGAAACACAACTGTTTTACCTGTATTTATCTTGCACCTATAACTTTGCTCAACTTACTTATTAGCTTTAGTGGAGTTGGATTCTTTGGGATTTTCTACATGTAAGATCATATCATCTGCAAATAGAGATAGTTTTACTTCTTCCTTCCCAATCTGGACGTCTTTATTCCTTTTTCTTGTCTAACTTCTCTGGCTATAAATTCCACTACAATTTGCATAACAGTGGTGAAAATGGGTATCCTTGCCTTGTTCCTGACCATAAGGGAAAGATTTCAGTCTTTTGCCATTGAGTTGGATGTTAGCTGTGGGTTTTCAGAAATGCTGAATGTTGAGGAAATATTAAAGAAGTTCCCTGCTATTCCTAATTGTGAGCGTTTCTATCATGCACAGCTGTTAGATTTTGTCAAATGCTTTCTGCATCAACTGAGATGATCGTATGTTTTTTTTTCCCCTCCATTCTATTAATGTGGTGTACTACATTACTTGATTTCCTTATGTTAAATCACCCTTGCATTTCTGGGATAAATCCCACTTGGTTATGGTATATTCCTTTAAATATGCTCTCGGATTCAGTTTGTTACTATTTTGTTGAAGAATTTTGCATCTATATTTATAAGGAATATTGGTCTGTAGTTTTCTCATGGTGTCTTTGTTTGGCTTTAGTATCAGGCTTAATACTGGCCTCAAAGAATGAGTCAGGAAGTATTCTTATTCTTTCCTCTCCCATTTCTTGGAAGAGTGAGAGGAATGGGTATAAATTCTTCTTTAAATATTTGGTAAAATTCACCAGAGAAACCACCTGGTCCTGGACTTTTGTTTGGGAGGTTCTTTTTATTAATTCAGTCTGTTTACAGGTCTGTGCATATTTTCTATTTGTTCTTGAGTCAGTTCTGGTAATGACTGTGTCTAAGAATTTGTCCATTTCATGTAGGTTATCCAATTTGTTGGCATACAATTGTTCATAGTATCCTCTTTATTCCTTTTTATTTCCTTTAGGTAATGTCCCCACATTAATATTTGATTTCAGGTATATACATCTTTGTTCTTTTTTCCTTGTCAGTCTTGCTTAAGGCTTGTCAAGTTTGGTTATCTTTTCAAACAATGAACTTTTGGTTGCACTAATTCTCTGTATTGTTTTCCTATTCACTAGTTCACTTATCTCTAATCTTTATTTCTTTTTTTCTTCTAGCTTTGAGTTTAATTTGCTCCTTATTTTCTAGTTCCTTTAAAATGTAATGTTAAGCTATTTATTTGAGATCTTTCATCTTTTTTAATGTAGGGGTTTACTGCTATTAATTTCCCTCTAAGTATTGCTTTTGCTGCATCACATAAGTTATATATATTGTTTTCATTTTCATTCATCTCTAAATTTTCTGATTTCCCCTATGATTTCTTCTTTGACCTCTTAGTTATTTAGGAGTGTTTAATTTCCACACATTTGAAAATTTTCCAGTATTTCTTCTGCTATTAATTTCTAACTTCATTCCATTGTAGTTGGAGGAGATACATAGATGATTACAATCTTTTTTAATGGATTAAAACTTATTTAGTAACCTAACATATCCTGCAGAATGTTTCCTGTATGCTTAAGAATATGTATGCTGCTGTTATTGAATGTTCTGTGCCTATTAGGTCTAGTTAGTTTATACTGCTGTTCAAGTCCTCTATTTCCTTATTGATATTCTGTCTAGATATTCTATCCATTATTAATGGTGAGGCAAGCCTGTTAATTCTTGAATGAGTAACAAAAACTGTGAATCTTTCCAGGCACAGTGGCTCACGCCTGTAATTCTAACACTTTAGGAGGCCAAGGTGGGAGGATTGCTTGAGGCCAAGAGTTCTAGACCAGCCTAAGCAACACAGCAAGACCCTGTCTCTACAAAAAATAAGAAAAATTAGCTGGGCTCTTCTCAGTGCTCCCTGTATTGCCAGGTCTTTCACTCTCAGTAGTGGGAATACAAACTATCTCCAGTCTTGTGTGAACTCTGAAAATTGCTTTTCTTAGTGCTTTCCAGTAGTTTTTTTCTCTGGCTTCAATTAAGTCCTGCTAAGCATCTACAAATCAGAAGTGAGCCCTCCAGAATGCATGCACATTTGTGTATACCCTCTTGTTTTTTAGTATATGCTTCTCTAGCCCCAGCCCTCATGGCTCCTTTTTCTCTGGTACTCTGTCCTACAATTCTAACCACTTTGGCCTCCCCAAATTCTTGTCTTTGTCTCCTTATCTCAACAAGATGGCTGGGCTCTGTTCTGGTTCCTCCTCCTTGCCTGGCAGCCAGTAAACTGCCTCCAGCCTCTACTGTAAGCTGGTATAATTGAAGGGCTTTACTTCATTTGTTTCCATTCTCTCAGGGACTACAGTCTGGTCCTGCCTGTCATCCAATGTCTAAAAACCATTATTTATATATAGGTTTTCAAGCTGAAGAAGGGTATATTTTTGCTGTATAATAAATTATCCCCAATTTAGCAGCTTAAAAAAAAGAGCATTTATTTTTTTCACAAGTTTCTGAAGGTCAGCAATCAGGGAGCAGCTTAGATAGGTGGTTCTGGCTCAGGCTCTCTCATGAGGTTGCAGTCAACATGTCAGTGGACAGTATTCTAGCGCTGGAAGCTTGACTAGGGCAAGAAGATCTGCTTCCAAGAAGCCCATGCACATACTGTCAGAGGCCTCAGTTCCTTGTTGGCTGTTGTCAGGAGGCCTCAATTTCTCACATGAGCCTCTCCATGGGGCTGTTCACAACATGGCAGCTAACTTCTCTAGGAGTGAACAATCCAAGGGGTTGGGAGAGAAATGGGAGTATAAGAGCAAGTGGGAGGCAGAACCCACAATGTGTTTTATAAATAACCTAACCTCAAAAACGACCCATCACTTCTGCCATGTTCTATTGGTCAAACAGATGAACCCAAATACAATGTGTGAGGAGATCACACAATGCTATAAACATCAGAATGCAGGGATCACTGGGGGTCATCTCAGAAGCTGGCTACACATAAAATAAATCTAGTTCCTGTTATGTCAGCATAGGGGAAAGTAAAAGTCCTTCTTATACATCTTACCTTCCTTATGTTTACTATTTTTCTTATCCCTTAACTGTAGACTGTATGTTATGGCTACAAGAGAGATAAGCAAATTGTATTTGATAGATCCTACTCTTGGGAAAAGAAATAGTAACTAAGAGTTCATAGCAACTTTTAAAAGGAAAGAACAGAGTTCCTTGTCCCTACAGCAAGAAAGAGGAAAGCACTTGAAGCCAATCTGGGCTTGAG
The DNA here is from genome assembly GCA_028533085.1 of Varecia variegata. Classification (NCBI taxonomy): domain Eukaryota; kingdom Metazoa; phylum Chordata; class Mammalia; order Primates; family Lemuridae; genus Varecia; species Varecia variegata. Next base: position 71,025,480 of record CM052438.1, on the reverse strand, counting down.
AAAGTGCCCAAGTGGTTCATTCCCCCAAATACTTTACTCAGTGACCTATCTAAATGTCAACCCTCTGCCCTCCTTGTCCACTAATATCCAGAGTCAGGCAGCAATAGCCAACAGCAACATTAATAGTAAAATTAATAGCAGCAGCAGTAGTACCAAGACCAGTGCTAAGCATTTTGCCTTTGTTATCTCAATTACTCCTCACCACAAGCCTATGAGATAGACCTTTGTTTCTTGATAATCATACCTGGGCTTTACACTACACAGTATAATAACAACTTTATTCTTCTTACAACACCAGGCTCCCTCTTGCCCTGCCGGGTTCTCCTGCTCCTCTGGCACTGAAATTATCTTATCCTGTCCTCCCATTCCACTGCAGTCAGGCCTTAAAGCTTCCTCTTAGCTTCCATGTTCCCAAAATCTACTACCAAACCTCATTAAAAGGAACCACCAGACCACTTAGACCTCTAGAAACTCCCTGACTGCTGGGTTCTCCCAATGCTACAACTGCCTAATATAGACTCTTCCAATCCCTAAGGATACACTGACCAGTCAAGTCTGCTTCATCAGCTAATGCCCCAAAATTGGCCCTATTTCAGCTACTCATTTTAAAATATTATTTCGCAGCACATGTGTCTTAATTTATATTTGCTGTAGCTTAATGTTAAAATGAGTTTCCTTTCCCTAGGGACATATAATTAATCATCAGGGAGAAAGGCCCAAAACATACCAAACCCCTACCTATTGTGGTACCCTGGAAACTAGTAGGTGCCCATTAGTTATTTGTTGAATAATGAATGAAAAAATATAAAATAATGATTAATACTCAGAAAATTCTCGGGGGTATATATAATCCAAAGGATGTTATTTACAAATAAAAAGGAAACAATGACAATAGACACATATAAGCAATTTACAAAAAGCAAAACACAAAACAACAAATGTAAGCAAACCATAGAAATACAAACTAAAATACCACTTTTTGTCAGACAGATTGGCAAAGATCAAAAATTTGTCAAGGAAGTAAAGAAATAGGCATTCTCATACATTTCTAGTAAATATAATTTTGTATTTTGGTCAACTCTTTGACCAGTATTTCCATTTCTAGTAATTATAAGAAAATAATTGGACAAATAGATGTATGGAAAATAAAATTTACTGTGGCATTACCTAGAATACAAAAATCTGTCTGACAATAAGCGCTTGGTTAAATAAGTTTTAGTACTTCTAAGCTAAAGATTATTAAACCACTTCAAAATATTAAATATTATATAATCCCAGTTTTTAAAAATAACATATATCCACATAAAAACATACCTGCATAGAAAAAAATCTAGAAGTATACACCCCAAAATGTTATCAGTGATTATCTCTGTAAAAGAATAGTGGAATTTTTTATGATTTTTTTTTTGTTGTTGTTTACCTATGCCACCAAAATTTTTCTACAGTAAGCATGGGTTACACATGGATAGTAACTCATTCTTAAAAGGCAAAAGCAAAAATGAGGATCACAATTTAAAGGTAGAAAAGTGCCATTATCATAATAACATGGCACACTACCATGTTCCATGATAACACTTAATGTTAGGCAGAGTTAACACCAAATAATTTAGTATTCAAAAGCCCAGTTTTTAATTAGTTTCAGGAACACATATGGAAGAATCTGCTAGGAGTAAAAAACTGTGTAATTCAGGTATTTTAAGAAAACAAAAGACCTCCCAAATAAAAATTTAGTACTACTCCTAGAGACTGTGTTAAAAATCACATAGTAAAAATCTCAACTGTTTCAAGTTGAAAAATGGCTTATCCCCTTTTCCTTGTTTTTAATATTTGTCTTGAGTGAGAACCCTCACTTTCATAAGAAAGCAGGCACCAGGAAAATAATAAAAGATAAAAATCACTCATAAGTTTAAGAATTCAACTTTACATGGAATAAAATCTTTACCTCAGACTTGAACATTTTAGAGGATGAAACTTACAGTCAATAAGAAGAGGGGGTCCTTAAGTGATTCTAGAAATACGTATCTGTTACAGGTTGAGCATCCCAAATCTGAAAATTCAATATCCAAAATGCTCCAAAATCCAAAACATTTTGAGCACCAACATGACACTCAAAGGAAATGCTCATTGGAGCATTTTGGATTTCAGATTTTCGGACTTGAGATGCTCAACCAGTATGCAAGTATTCCAAAATCTGAAAAAATCCAAAATCTGAAACACTTCTGGTCCCAAGCATTTCTAAAAAGGAATACTCAACCTGTATAAGCTAAGTATGCATATTCCCAGGCACTACATACAATTTCTAGCCAAAGCTCAGGGAATTGCTTGTGGCCATGAAGAACACTGCCCAGGAATTGTTTTCAATGCCTGAATCAACATGACCTGCAACATAGCCAGTTAGTAAATTCTTATTAGGACTAATCCATAAACCGTAATTCTCAATGAAGTTGCCAGCATAAAACGAATGATCATTTCCATCTGTCTATGATAAAATATGAAACAAATTATTCTAATTGTACCCAGATGATTAATGGCACGTATCCAACAGAAAGTCATTTAGTGGCAAGCAGCTGTGAGACTACAGGAAGCACTACGCACAGTACAGCTTTAAGATTCCTTTAATCTTATATTAGTAATGTCTTTGATGAAAGCAAATTTTTTTGCCAGAGGAAAGTTGCAAAAAAGTTTCTTTTGTTACAAAAAGAAAGTACAGGAGAAAATCAAAGAACAACTCTGCATAAAAGAGATGTTATGTTAATTGCATTTGTGTAACACAAGCATCACACACCAAAATTGACAACACAATTATGTGGCTACTGTTGAAAAGAATGGTGATCTCCTTGGCTTTGGTGACAACTCTAGTACCATTCATCTACTCAACCAGCAAATATATGAAAACTATTTACATTATTTATTGTAGGATCTGGGAATATAAGAGTAAGCAAGCAAAGTCATTGTCTTCATTGAACATACCATCTAGCAAAGAAGACAGATGTTAAATAAATAATTACATATTTGGTTATAACTGCAAACGTCATGATGTCATTAAACAAAAGAGCAGGGTGCTATGACAGCACATACTAGACCTAAAGTCAAGTGAGCCAAACACAGGGGAGAGGAGCATTCCAGACAGAGGTAATCTGTGCAAAATCCTTGCAGCTAGAACAACCTTGCCCAATCTAGGAACTGGAACAGTCCAGTATAACTGAAGCATTTAGACTGTTTCTTGGGCACACATTAAGTTTGAAATGTATAAAGACATTCAAGTTAAGAGATCAAGCTGGTAACTATTATGAGTCTGGAGCTCAGAAAAAGTTTAGCCCAGGTATAAACTTAGAAGTCATTGGCTTAGAGATGGTATGTGATGCACAGGAAATGGAGGAGATTTTTCTTAGGCAAGGTGCATGGGACTGTATCTTGGAGGGGGGGGGGGTTGGTCCGGATTACTTTCACAAATTATACTACGAAAATTGAAACAAAGCTAAAAAATTACAGGAAAAAAGTTTAATTACTTCTCTCTTGATTTGCAACCAAAAGAAATAAAACAAAGTATTTTCTAATGTTATAGTTGCAATGTTCTATTTGTTCAGAAAAGGTAAAATTAAATGTATAAAGTTCTTGGAGAAATGCCAAGAACTAAGAAAAACACTTCTTTCAGTAAGTCTAAGGTATTATATATATGCTACAGTTTATTTAGCAGAGCACTTCCTTCTAACCCTTTTCAGTGCCCTAGAAAGGAACCTTTTTTAAACACACTGATACAACTACTTTACGAGATTTGTCATTAGAAATGCTTTGAGTCTGCAAAACCGCCACCTACTGAAGCTGTATCATGATCATAAGCATTGTGAACACACCAACGAGTCCTGGAGGGATGTGACACCAAGAACAGACAAACTTGCTCTGCACACTAAGAAGATACCAACTTTCAGAAAGATCACTGTAATCCTTAAACAACCTACCCTGCATAGTCTCCAATGATTATATAGTATGTAACTGCTCTAAAAAGCAGTGGTCAGATTACGGTTATAGAAAAGCTGAGTTAAAATGTTTCACAATTCATAGCCAAAGCACCATGTAAGTATGAAATGTCTTAACACAAACTCACCTGATTTATTTGAAGCATGTTAAGACAATATTGACCAAACTGCTGTATCCCTCACGGCTCCAAAAACTGGAAAATGAAAATGAAGAAATAAAGTTCAACTTAGCTGGTAACCTCAATGACTAGCATTTTAAACATATGCTCTTGATCAAAATCAAATATAAAATGTAACTGATCCAGATCAGTACAGAACTTTCTATGATGATGAAAATGTTCTATACTTGTGTTGTCCCATCCAATAACTACTAGCCACACGTGGTTACTGAGCCCTTGAAATATGGCTAAAGCAACCAGAAAGTAAATGTTTAATTTTCTTTCCTGTTAATTTAAATTTAAATAAGCACATGCAGCTAGTGGCTACCATACTAGACAGTGCAGATCTAGACTGCTGAACGAAGTCCTTTCTGCTTCTAGAATTCTAAGACAATCCCAGCAAAACTGAAGCTGTTAAAAACAAATCTAAAAGTTTCAGGCCGGGCGCGGTGGCTCATGCCTGTAATCCTAGCACTCTGGGAGGCCGAGGCGGGTGGATCGCTCAAGGTCAGGAGTTCGAGACCAGCCTGAGCAAGAGTGAGACCCCGTCTCTACTAAAAATAGAAACAAATTATCTGGCCAACTAAAATATACATATAGAAAAAAATTAGCCGGGCATGGTGGCGCATGCCTGTAGTCCCAGCTACTCGGGAGGCTGAGGCAGTAGGATCGCTTAAGCCCAGGAGTTTGAGGTTGCTGTGAGCTAGGCTGATGCCACGGCACTCACTCTAGCCCGGGCAACAAAGCGAGACTCTGTCTCAAAAAAAAAAAAAAAAAAAAAAAAAAAGTTTCAGATTAATAGTTAATGCACGCTTCCCTTTCTACAGTCATGTTTTAAACAGCTTTGTTCCCATCCTCTATATGATAAATTAATACTAAAGAAGATGCAAAATCCACAAGTATTCTCCTACATAGTTTGAAAGAGAGTACACGTAAGATTACCTTGCTGAATATTGTCTTTTTGTCTGTTAGTTTGTCTATTATCATCAGCACAAAAATAGCATGCACATTAAAATTTCACATAAAATTTTCTTTAAAAAGTCACCATCGTGATACATCCCATTGCTACATTTGAATTTGCTTCCTTCTCAGTCTGACCCCCTCCCCTTGGTTGTATTTCTTTTCACAGGGTACATCTCCTCTACACTTAATGTAGAAACAGATGTCAAAGAAAGGCAAAAGAAACAAAATTTAAAACAAATAAATCATAGGATCTTGTAATGAGAAAAGTTTATAAAAATATAAATTACATATAGACCTCTCCCCCCAAAAATTATCTACAAAGCAAAAACGCAGTCTTGATAAACAGCAAAAAGGCTACATCCAATAACTTGTATAGAAATTTTTATGCTGTAAAATTTTAATACTGAACTTCCTGTCAGAAGCAAATTTAGATACACACACACACACTCATACTCATATATTTGGCTATCATTTTTTCAAGATGACAAACTATAATCAATTCAAAATGACTTTGAGAACTTTCAGTATTTTTCTTACAAGAGTGTTCCCGGCATCTGTATCAATTTTTCTTTTCTAATTATTTTCATATTTCCTAAGAGAATGGGATGTTGTATAAAGAGCACAAGGCCTGGGTACTGGTGAATTTTAGTTAGTTTAAATTCTTCAGGAGATTGCCTTCCAAGTCTTGGTCAAATTACTTTGTATATATTTATGTTCTTTTTCTTTCTTCTGTTTCTTCAATCTTTAAAAAGTAAACTAAAGTCCTTGTGGTAGGCAGCCTATAACAAATAAAATACAGCAGAAATAATAAGATATCACTTCTAAGATTAGGTTATAAAAAGTCTTGGATGTCACCTTCTCTCACTCTCTCACTCGTTTGCTTAGAGAGAAGCCAGATGCTATTAATATTATATATCTCGAGCTGCCGTTTGGAGAGGCCCACATGACAAAAAACTGAGGGAAATCTCTGGCCAATAGGCAGCAAAAATTGAGGTCTTCAGTACAATAGCCCCAGGGAACTGAATCCTACAAGAGCCACATGAATAAGTTTGGAAGCAAATTTTCCACCAGTAGAGCCTCCAGATGTAACTACAGCCTTAATAGCTTATTAGTTACAACTAATAGCTTAACTGCTACCTCATAAGTGACCTTGAGTCACAGGGACCCAGCTAAGCTGCACCCAGATTTCTAACCCACAGAAACTGTAAGATAATAAATGTCTGTTGTCGTAAGCCTTTAAATTCTGGAGCAATTCATTATGCAACAATAAATAAGATAATCCTGTGTGATTCTAAAATTCAATACTCCTATAGTACTTTAAGTATTAATTAACATACTTGCATAGGAAAAAAAAACACTCCTGTTCAACATGAGCAAAGAGTTACATCAGAACCTGAAAAAGGTAAATTACAAAATTTAAACATTTACATTTTTTATTAAAAAGATGAGGTCATTAAAAACGTACAGTATTAGTCAAACAGTGTTAAAATACACTAGCTATAACTAAAAATACAAACCCAACCAATTGGAAGGTAAAGTGTGAATAATCACTAAAAGCGTCTCAGTGATTTAGTATCCCTTACCTCCTAGAATTTAGCATTATTTATCAAGCACTCACCAACTGTGAGAAGCAACATTTTGTTTTTATTTAGGATAAACCTCTAAAAGTTACAAATGCTTATCTACAGACCTGTATGCATTTCTTCAGTATTAGAGTTTGGTAACACTGGTAGCTGATTCCAAGATGTAAGCACAGGAAGGTACTGAGGTACATTTTTTAAAGTTCTAATCTGATATACAAGAGGTATTTCATGACATAACACAAATAAAAAAAAATACTTATTCACTTAAACTTGAACATACAATTTTAAATATGGTATCTTTCCTTTACAATTATACTATAAAGAGCTGTATAAATTAAAACACACGATGCTAGCATATTTATAACAGTACTCTGTGAGGTAACTAGCTAATATTCTGAAAATTTTACTTTTTTATAAAAACAAGTGATATCAGATTTACATCAATTTAAAAATTATAATTTGCAACTATACCATGGACAATTCAGAATGCCCACAGTGGCACATGTCTTTAAGATTTCATTTCTTCTTTAAAGACATGCCTCGTCTACTGTCCTATATTTTAAACAAATTGATAAAATATCAGGACATATCAATAAAATGTAGAGCCATTTTATACTACACATGGTTCCACAAAATCCACCTCCTCCATCAAAAAAGTTTACAGCTATGGTTCATTCCAATTATATCTAAGTATTTTTAGAGATACCTATTCACATGTCCCAGAAATGTTTCTACAGTGATCCAGATGGAGTTCTAGATTCCACGCTAGTAAATGAAAACAGGAAGGGCAGTTTACAGAGAGAGGGCACTACAAACTGGGGAAGGCATGATGCTCTTGAAGAATTAATGGTCCAACCTGTACCTGCAACATACTGTTGATATAATCTCCATTTTTATTTTGCCCATCTGATAAATTAAAAACTGTACAAAATCTATGCAATCCTCAGTGATTAAATATTGCTTCATAAGATGGCAGTTATTAAATTAATATCTATAAATTTTTTTTATCAGCACCCATTCCACAATTGATAGGCAATTCTCACTTAAATGTCTCGAGATTATGAAAAGCAAAAACATTTACTATCCCCATTCTTAGACTACAAACTATTATAAAACTAAGTATCAATTCAAAGCTTCTTAGTCTAAAAAACTCATGTTGTCCTTTCAAAAGCTTTTAAAAATGTTTTTCATTTTAATTTTTAAGGTATCAAAAAGAACTCTTATTAAAGAAAATAAAACAATTTAATATAAATTTTAATATCTTCTAAGAGCCTATGAAAGATTTAAGTATACAGAAAGAAGTCTTATTCCACAAAACTACTCTGGTGGAAAACCACATGCCACAGGCCAAGAAAAAAAGGAAACTAACATTTATCAGATACCAATTTTATATGCCAGGTGCCATATTTTGCCATTTTTACATTAACTCATTTAATCCTCATCACCTTGGGATGTAGGTGTTAGCCTCATTTTGCTAGAGGTTGGGTTAATTGCCCACAGTCATACTGCTGGGATTAAAACCCAGTTCATTCTGGCTCAAAGTCCTCTTCTCCTTACTATACACAAAATAATAAAAGATTTGCCTTCTTAAATCTCCTGTAACAAAGTCAAGGGCTTGACTTCTAGGACAACATAATGTCAATGCTCTTATATAGAACTTTGGGGGGTTATTCAAAATTAAATAATGATACATCCATAAATAAAAATTATTATGGATTATAGACACTCATCTAATCTTTTCTTGAATACCAAAACAGGCTTATATATCTGTGAGTAATCAGTCACATTGTGCATGTCTCAAACTCTAAAGTCTAATAGTAACAGAATTCAATTTTGCAATATCTAGATTTTTCCCTCTCTTTATCATGATCTGTACACAAACGATCACATATGTAGCACCCAAAGTGTGTAGAAGAAAAGGAGATACAAATGATAGGAGTAAAGAGAAGGGTAGGTACACAGAAAAAAAAAAAAAAAACTCAACGTTTTGGCCAACTATATCTTCTATAACCTAAACAGGAAAACCACTCAGTCTCACTTTCTGTATTGTTTACATATTTAAAAGTTCAATGACTTTCTTACATATTTTTTATATTCTTTTTTTTTCCCATATAGATTGTTGCTATATATATATATATATATTTTTTTTTTTTTTTTTTTTTTTTTTTGAGACAGAGTCTCGCCTGTTGCCCGGGCTAGAGTGAATGTCGTGGCCGTCAGCCTAGCTCACAGCAACCTCACACTCCTGGGCTTAAGTGATCCTACTGCGTCAGCCTCCCGAGTAGCTGGGACTACAGGCATGCGCCACCATGCCCGGCTAATTTTTTCTATATATATATTTTTAGCTGTCCATATAATTTCTTTCTATTTTTAGGGTCTCGCTCTTGTTCAGGCTGTTCTCGAACTCCTGACCTCGAGCAATCCACCCGCCTCGGCTTCCCAGAGTGCTAGGATTACAGGCGTGAGCCACCGCGCCCGGCCTATATTCTTATTCTTTGTTGAAAAGCAAGCCACTCTTCCCCAGAACTTCATTGCAGACAAGCCAAGGACGCTAAAATGTAAAATTTATATGGTTTCCCATGCTAAGTATTTAGGAGTTAAGGACCATATATGTATGTAAGGGTATGTAGCTTAGCCCTAAACAGTCCAGGAAAAAAATACTTTGCCTCTGTGATAGACAGCAAATGATAAATGGATAAAATGGTAACAGGTGAATATAAGTAAAGGTTACAAGGATGTTTCTTGTACTATTCTTATTCTTGCAACTTTTCTGTAAGCTTGAAATTATTTCCAAATAAAAAGTTAAAACTTAAAAACTACATGGCATTCTACTTGAAATTAACAATACATACTTGGATTATACAGTAACATTTTTATAAATACAAAACACCGGTTTTCAAGGAAGAATGCAGTGATCTGTGAGGAAGTATGCACCATAACCTACCAATATCCATCAATTAGGAGTAAATTTCAAACTACACTGCCATATAATGAAATGTGGTAATGGTGAGTGACCAGTTGAAACCATAACAGGAAACACAAACACACACACACATACACACACACACAAACACACACCCGACATAGTTTGGCATAACTGCTTCACAAATCTAATACAAGCCTAATGCAAAATGCAGCAAATCTACAATTCAAGTGATATATGATATCTCTGGTTTGCAGTAAAATACTGACAAACTGAACAATGAAAAACTTGCCATATTATAAAACAAGATGGAGAGCAAGTCTTGGTTTTGATAGCTTTATTAAGTAAGATTTTTCCACTGCAACTCAATTCACAACAGTATATTTGAATCATCTTTAAAATGCACAGACTGGGAAGAAATATCCTTCTGGAGAAATGTTTCAATCTTTTCTCCTACAAGGTTACTATCATCCTGCCTGCCCATCACAATTTTGATTTCAAGCGTTCATCACGCTTTCCTAAAACAGAAGGATACATCAGAAGCCACGTAATGCTCTGCAAAAGTTCACCAAAATTGTACAAATACTAAATAATAAAGGTTTTCAGTTAACAGTGAAATACTTTCACAGGATCATCTCTATCCTTTCTGCAGGATCCATCCACTTTAAAATCCTTTAGTAAATTCCCGGGTCTACCCTAACTGGATGGTCCTCCTGTACCCAAGTAGTTCTTAACCCTTTGGGGGAACGGGGTGGCATCACGGCAAACATGGACCCCTTCCAAAGAAAATTATTCACAAATGCAAAATCCTGCACGTATTTCCGGGGACTTCCAGAACCCCACGGCCATTATCCCCGCCCCCTCTCTAAGAATCCCAGCTTTGCGTTCTCCTCAATTGCCTCTGCGGAACACCCCCACCGCCACCGCCACCGCCGTCCCGGCTTGCCCCTGGAGAGACTGGAGTCCTTGCACTCACACAGTGGATTCTGTAACTGAGCTTTGTCTCTTCGCCCAACTCCCTTCACCCCGGCAAGGTCACCACTGCCAACTACCCCTTTAAGCCGAGCCATCACCGTAGTAGTTCGTAAGAGCCACAGCAGAACTTGCCTGTCACAGGATATATTTTGTACCTTCGGCCCCACCTACCTTCCCCATTTCGGCGAGTTACGTCTTTACCACTTGCCCATTATACAGAAATAGCCCGCCGCCACCACCCCCCGGCGCGCCCCAGCCCAGCCGCTCCGCCTCCAGCGGCTCCAGCGCCCCCAGGCCCACTCCCCGCGGACCCTCCCAGGCCCTCCCTCCGCCTCGCTCGCTCCCACACCGCCGCTCCACTCGTCGTCCGCTCTTCCGGCCGTTCCCACCCCGGCCCCACGACCCCCCACCTTCCTGCGCCCTCCCCGGGGTTCCAGCCCCTCCCCCACGTCAGCACCCCCACCAGGGCCGGCCTCCTAGCCTTCCTCCCGGCTCCTCCCCTCAGGACACCTGTGTCGTCCCACCCCCTCCACACACGCCCCCCAATTCCTTCGCCTCCACCCCGGCCGCCCTGCCCCCCAAGACCGGTCTCCCCTCCCCCGTTCCTGCCCCGAGAGAGCCTGAGGAGGAGGAAAGCGAGGGGGAGGGGAGGCCGCAGAGGGGGCCGCTCTTCTCGGGGTTCGCGGCGCCGCGGACCTGCAGGGCCCCCAGCGTCCTCTGCCTCCTCCGCCGGCGGGGCGGAAGTCGGGGCCTCCTGGGTGCCCCCGACGAGGGTATTTACCTTCTTGCGAGGGACACTTTGCAGACGGCTCCGACATTGGCAAACACTACAGAGAACTGACCCCGCTCGGCCGCCGCCGCCGCCGGCTTCCACCCCTCGGGCTCCCCGCCCCCGCCTCCGCCTCCGCCCGCCTCCTCCCGCCTCCCCTGCGCTCCCGCCGCGCCCTCCCGGGCTCGCGCCGCGCGCCCCCGCCTGCGCAGCCCCTCCCGCGCCCCAGCACGCTGGGCCCGCGCGCGCGCGCCCGGCCCCGGCCCTACCTCCACTCCGCCTCCCGCCGGCCCGCGGCCGAGCGCGACCATTGTTCGCGACGCCGCTCCCGCCCCCTGGCGGCCGCCCGGCCCCCCGCAGCAGCAGGCACTGCGGGGCTGGCGCCGGCGGCTGCGACCGGGGGCGAGGGCCGTTCCCGGGGGCCTTGGGAACGAGGGCGAGCGAGTGCGTGGGGAGCGCGCCCAGTCCGCAGTCTCCTCGTCCCTGGCGCGGCTCCCCGCCCCCTCGGATGCCAACGGAGGGCCTGGAGCAACCTGCCCTCGGCAACTTACCCCCCTGCTGCCCAACTGACCCTCTGCTCTTCCTAGACGCCGGCCCATGTCCCGATTCCCTGCTCGTACCTGCCCCAGGCTCTCTGGCTGCCGCCCTCTGCTGTGCTGGGGACGCGCGACCATCCCGCGTCTGCTCTGGCCGCCGCTGTGCGACGCACGGTTTAGCGGATCCTGCACCTTTCCAGACTGGGGGGAGGGAGCGGGGGGAGGAGGTTACTTCACTGTCTCGCCCGAAAAAACACTAATGATCCGTGATCACCTGCTCTCCAAGATAGGTGGCATGACCAAACATCCTCGACCAAAAAAAACGGTATTTGGTCACATGAAATCCCTGGTGCTGAAAATGAGGATCATCTTAAAACAATGGCCTAGAGCCTAGATTTTTAAGGCAAGAGTGCCAGAAAACTCAAATTACTTCTTGATTCGCCCTGGTTTTGATGTGGATTATTATGTCTAGATAACTTCAACCCAGTTAAGCCCAATGAAACTCAACACTTCATTTAGTAAATGGCACCAAAAATAATCTGATGATAAAAGAAATCTAGAAATAGAACTAGTAGTGTGTTTTCACAAACTTACCCATTTGCATTATTATTCTTAGAGTTTCTTCCCAGTATCGCTCCTCTGCCTGAGAAATGTCTACCAGGCCTGTGATTTCAGTCATCTTTTAAAACCAGTAGTTCTGTCTACAACTGCGGAGACAGTGTAGTGTCGTTGTTAAGAGCTAGAGCACAGAATGACATAACCAGGGCTGGAGACCTCAGGCAAGTGACTTACCCTGTGCATCAGCTTATTCTTTTGTTCAGGAGGAGGCTGAGTGTGATGGTTTATGTTTAAATGTGATAATATATATAAAGTCCCTTAAATAGAACCTGGCGTATGGTAGTTCTCGTATGGTACGATATTAGCTACTGCTAAAGTTTCCTCCCAGAACTCTGTCCTATGCTCCTTTCCGTCCCTTCACCCCGGCTAGTTCCCTCAAACTTAACATGTTGCATCCTCCCTAAATCTACACCACTACTTGATTAATAATGACTTCTAGCTGCTCAAGCCTAGCACCTAGTGACATTCAAATAGTCACACATTGCCTAACAACAGGGATACTTTCAGAGAAATGTCATTTAGGTGATTTCATCTTTGTGTGAACATCATAAACCTAAATGGTCTAGCCTACTACACACCTAGGCTATATGCCATGGCCTATTGATTCTAGGCTGCAAACCTGCACAGCACATTACTGTACAGAATACCGTAGGCAATTAAAACACAATGGGAAGTATTTGCATATCTACACTTATCTAAACATAGAAAAGGTACAGTAAAAATGTGGTATTATAGTCTTATGAGACCACAGTCATGTCATATATGCAGTCTGTCACGGACATGTCATGTGGTGCATGACTGCACTTGTTGAATGTTTTGAATGAGTACATGCCCTTCGCACCAGCAGTAACCATGGACGAGCCTCCCACCTCGGTGCCTTTCCACAGACCATTTCCTCCCCTGCAGTCTACCCTCCCCTCACCTGGTGAACAAATCACCCTTCAAGCCATTCAAAAATCACCTCCTGTAACTCCTCTGAGCAGGCCAGTGCTCTTCTCTTGTTGCTCTCTTCTCTGATAATGTAGGAATGCTAGAATTGTTTGTTTCCTAGCCTGTCTGCACCAAACAGTGCATTGTTGAAGGGCAGGCTTTGTGTCTCATTTATCCCTGTAGTCTCAGCATCCAACAGCAAATGGGGGGACAGTAAATTCTTTTGGAAATGACTCTGAAGTGATCAGAATTCCATTTCCTTTGATTCAGATCACTAAAGTTAATCGAAAACTTTATCTCTGCTGTAACTTTTTCTTATAACTGATTTTAAGTCATTGGTAAACCCCAAATAGAATAAATTTTTTAAAGTCATAATTATCAGAGAGATTTGTTTTTAACTTAAATTGGCACTTTCCATTGCTCGATGTATATGGCATCAGTACATGAAATCATCTGAGTGACATAGAAATCCACACATAAATCTATGATCGCCTTAGGATTTACTTTAAAATATTTTATAGGAGTTGAAAATAGTGGATATTTACAGAGCAGTGAGCCTACTGGCACCTGATTAAAACAAAGCAACTAACGAGTCTTTACCAGGTACCATTGCAGTCAAATATTCAATCATCAAAAAAAAAGATAATGTTTTCAGATTCATTGTGATCAGGTTTGAGCAGTTTGAATGAGAAAGATCCCAGAATCACGAACTACATTTCTCTTCTATCTATGTCCTCTCCTTTTTTATATTATAATGTCCTTTTCTTGACATCTATTTTCCTGTACAATTCATCTACCCCCCAGCACCCACCATATACATTACCTTCCTTTATTGCTTATATCTGAACATATTTTTATCACTATACACTTTGTGTTGCTTCCACCATACCTTAAGCTCCTTGAAGGCAAGAACAATGACTTCCTTACATTTGATTCTCTGGGACCTAGCACAATACTCAATAAATGCTTGTTGAATGAATGGATTAGTGAATTTAACAAACATTACTGAATACCTACTATGTGCCAAGTACTATTCTTGGCCTAGGGATATATAGAATGAAAAAATCTGCAAAGTCTTTGTCCTTATGGAACTTACGGGGAAAAAAACTATTTATGAATAAATAAATGCATTAAATAAACACTTTTAAATACTGTACTTTCCTCTATTAGAATACTATTCCATTTGGACTGAAGTTTTCACCAAAGGAAAAAAAAATAGAATAGTATTCTGAAAAATTTCAATATATTTATGTGTTCACTAATAAATTGTTTGCTTGGAACTCAGTATTTTTTTTCATAATATTGATGTCCAAATAGTTGTTAGGGTATCTGCCACCTAAAACACTGTACTAAAAAACAGTAGGAATAAATCATGTTACAAATGTAATAATTAAGAATAAAGAAACAGGCTGGGCGTGGTGGCTCACGCCTGTAATCCTAGCACTTGGGAGGCCGAGGCCGGTGGATCGTTTGAGCTCAGGAATTCGAGACCAGCCTAAGCAAGAGCGAGATCCCGTCTCTACTAAAAATAAAAAGAAATTGTATAGACAACTAAAAATATATATAGAAAAAATTAGCCGGGCATGGTGGCGCATGTCTGTAGTCCCAGCTACTTGGGAGGCTGAAGCAGGAGGATCGCTTGAGCCCAGGAGTTTGAGGTTGCTGTGAGCTAGGCTGATGCCACGGCACTCTAGCCCGGGCAACAGAGTGAGACTCTGTCTCAAAAAAAAAAAAAAAAAAAGAATGAGGAAACAAACAGATATATGAAAAAATGCTCAACATTACTAATCATCAGAGAAATGCAAATCAAAACCACGATATCATCTTACCCCAGTTAAAATGGCTATTATCAAAAAGCCAAAAAATAACAAATGCTGGCAAGGATGCAGAGACAAGGGAACTCTCATATACCCTAGGTGGGAATGTAAATTATTACAGGATAGCATCATGGAAAACAGAATGGAGAGTTCTCAAAAAACTAAAAATAGAACTAACATATGATCCAGCAACCTCTCTACTGGGTATTTTTGCAAAGGAAAAGAAATCAGTACATCAAAGGGATACTTGCACCCCCATATTTCTTGCAGCACTATTCACAATAGCCAACAAATGAAATAAACCTGAGTATCCATCAGTGGATGAATGGATAAAGAAAATGTGGCATATACACACAGTTGAATCCTAGTTAGCCATACAAAAGAATGAAATCCTGTCATTTGTAGCATCATGGGTAGAACTAGAAGTCATTACATTAAGAGAAATAAGCCAGGCACGGAAAGCACAAACATTGCATGTTCTCATTCATATGTTGGAGCTAAAAATATTGGTTTTGTGAAGGTAGAGAGTAGAATAATAGTGCCCAGAATAGGCTGGGAAGGCAGGAATGCAGGGGGCAGAGAGGTTGGTTAATGGGTGCAAACATACAGTTCAAAAGAAGGAATTAGTTCTGCTGTTTGAAAGCACAGTAGCGTGACTACACTTAACAATAATTTATTCTATATTTGAAAATAACTAGAACAGAAGATTTGAAATGTTCCCAAAACAAAGAAATGATAAATGTTTGTGGTGATGGATACCCTAAATACCCTGATTGATCATTACATATTATATGTATGTATCAAAATACCACATGTACTCCATAAATGTGTACAATTATGTATCAATTTTTAAAAAGAAAGAAAACTTTCAGCAAATAAAAAATAAGGAAACAAAAATGTATTTAATGAATTATGGAAAGGTTCTTTTAAGTCTTATGGGACGGTGTTTTATAAATTTTTTTTTTATTTCAGCTTATAATGGGGGTACAAAAGTTCTGGTTAGATATATTGCCCATGTCCCTCCCATTCCCCCAAGTCTTTTTTGATAAAAATAATATGCATATATCAACTTTTCTTTTTCCTCTGTTGCTATCATCTTGTCTTTCAATTTTTTACTTGAGGATATCTACACTTTCCATCATGCCAGAAATTCAATCTTCAGCCACAGTTTTAGTATTTTGATTCTAATTTACTTGTTAAATTTGGAATCGCATTGTTTAAGTCTCAGTTTCATTCTTACTTAGTTAAAATACAAGATGAGATAGGTTTGCAATCTGTCCTTTCATCTCAATCTGTGTGTGATCATCTTCAAATTGAGTTTTTTATAGAATGTATACTTGTATTACATTTGTCCATAGTGCAAAATGCTCATAGAAAGTATTTTTCTGTTCCATGGGTTATTTTTCTTCTAACCTGGGTTCTTTGTCTTTTGAATGCAGTGTTCTATTTATTTATTTTGCTGTAACAATTGGCATCACTTTAATGTAATTTATTTTTATTTTGTACATATTTAATCTGGGAAACTGTATCCAGATCTTCTATTACTATTTTTTCTTTTTTCCTAAGCCTCCCTGAGAAGAGACCAGGTCTTCTATTAGCTTAGTTTTGCCCAGTAGAGCTTCCAAAGAAAATAAAATTTTATTTTATTATTTTTTTAGGGATGGGAAAGTCTAGAATCTGGCTTTATTCCACCTTCTTTATATTAAATTTGTGATACTTTTTTTGGACTATGTATATATAGTCCAGAGAAAAGTGTGTATGTGTATACATACATAAAACAAAGTTTAGAAAAGTGGGCCAGGCGTGGTGGCTCACGCCTGTAATCCTAGCACTCTGGGTGGCCGAGGCGGGTGGATCGCTCGAGGTCAGGAGTTCGAGACCAGCCTGAGCAAGAGAGAGAGACCCCGTCTCTATTAAAAAATAGAAACAAAAATTATCTGGCCAACTAAAAATATATATATATATATATATATATATATATATATAAAAAAATTAGCCGGGCATGGTGGCACATGCCTATAGTCCCAGCTACTTGGGAGGCTGAGGCAGAACGATTGCTTGAGCCCAGGAGTTTGAGGTTGCTGTGAGCTAGGCTGATGCCATGGCACTCACTCTAGCCCAGGCAACAGAGCGAGACTCTGTCTCAAAAAAAAAATAGAAATGTGCCTTGTTTGTAATCATTTAAATTTCCTTGCAGTGGAAATAAATTTATGACATCTCTGCACGCTGGGGAAGGAAAAGGAGGGCCTCAGGGGAGAAGGGAAATATGTCAAGTTCAACACCTTCTTCAAACACTTTTTAATTGTGACTATTCTGACAGGCATCATCTGAGCAATCACCTCTTCATCTTTTCTTTCCTATTGACCCCTTTTTCAAAAAACTTCATTATTAACTTTATAAAACATTCTTTCTCTCTTCCTATTTATAAAGAAAGAAAAAAAAACTAAAAACTCCAGGGAAGGAGTTAAGCTATTTAAATTCTTAAATTTAAATACCAAACTAGGATTACATAGAAACTTGATAACTCAAAAGATGCAATATACACATTTTATGGAATACACACACAAACCATTAGAGCTAATAAGTGAGCTCAGGAAGCTTACAAGATATAAGATCAATACAAGTTGAGCATCTTTAATCTGAAAATCCAAAAAGCCAAAATACTCCAAAATCCAAAATGCTCCAAAATCTGAAACTTTTTGAATACCAACATGACACTCAAAGGAAATGCCCATTGGAGCATTTCAGATTTCAGATTTTGGATTTTGGATTTCATATTTTTGGATTAGGGTTAAGTACATATATATGCAAATATTCCAAAATCTGAAAAAAATTCAACATCCAAAACACTTCTGATCTCAAGCATTTCATATAAGAGATATTCAACCTCTATATAAAAATCAATTTATATATACTAGCAATAAACACTATGATACGATTAAGAAAATAATTTCATTTAAAATAGCATAAAAAAGAATAAAATATTTATTAATAAATTTGACAAAGGAAGTGTAAGACTTACACACTGAAAGCCATAAAACATTGTTGAAAGAAATTAAGAACTAAATAAATGGAAAGACATTCCGTGTTCAGAATTGGAGGCTTAATATTGTTAAAATGGTAATACTCCCCAAATTGATCTGTAGATTCAACATAATCCCTATTAAAATCGCAGCTGGCCTCTTTGCAGGAATTGACAAACTGATCTAAAATTCACATGGACATTTAAGGAACCCCAAATAGCCAAAACAAGCTTGAAAAAAAAAAAGAAGAAAGTGGAAGGACAAACATTTCATGATGTCAAAACTTACTACAAAACTACAGTGGCTAACACCTGTAATCCTAGTACTTTGGGAGGCCAAGGTGGGCAGATCACTTGAGACCAGGAGTTCCAGACCAGCTTGGGCAACATAGCAAGACCCTGTCTCTGTAAAAAGTAGAAAAATTAGTCAGGCATAATGGTGTGTGTCTGTAGTTCCAGTTACTCGAGAAGCTGAAGCAGGAGGATCACTTGAGCCCGTGAGTTGGAGGGTGCAGTGAGATACGCTGATGCCACTGCACTCTAGCCTGGGCAATGGAGTAAGACCGTGTCTCAAAAACAAAAACAAAACCTAACAAAAAAGCAAAAAAAACCCCAAAAAACTATAGTGTCGAAATAGTATGTTACTGTCATAAGGAGACATATAGGTCAACAGAATAGAATTCAGAGTCCAGAAATAAACCCATACATCTATGGTCAATTGATTTTTGACCAAGGTGCCAAGACCATTCAGTGGGGAAAGAATAGTTTCTCCAGCAAATAGTGTTGGGACCATTTGAATATCCACATGCAAGAGAATGAATTTGGATACCTACCTCACACCATATACAAAAATTAATTCAAAAAGAATCAAAGACCTAAACATAAAACTATTATATAAAACTCTCAGAAGAAAACATAGTTGTAAATCTTTGTGACCTTGCATTAGGCAACCATTTCTTAAATATGACACCAAATGCAGAAGCAGAAAAAAGAAAAAACAGATAAGTTGGACTTCATCAAAATTAAAAACCTCGTGCATCAAAGGAAAATATTAAGAAAGTGAAGTCAAGTACAATTATGTGTGCCTGTGTTCCCAGCTACTCAGGAGGCTGAGGCAGGAGGATTTTTTGAGCCCAGGAGTTCAAGGCTGTAATGTGATATGATCACACAGGTGAATAGCCACTGCTGTTCAGCCTAAGCAACAGAGACCCTATCTCTTAATTAAAAAAAAGAAAGAAAGAAAGTGAAAAGACAGCCCATAAAATGGGAGACAATATTTGAATATCATATCTGATAGGGGTCTAGTATCCAGAATATATAAAGAACTCTTACAACTCAACAACAAAATGACAAAAGACCCAATTAAATAAAACATGGGGAAGTGGGGAGTAACTTCTAATGGATAATGTCTTAGTCCATTTTGTGCTACTATAACTGAATAACTGAGGTTGGGTAATTTATGAAAAACAGAGATTTATTTCTTACAGTTCTGGAAGCTGGGAAGTCCAAGGTTGAGGAACCTGCATCTGGTGAAGGCCTTCTTGCTGTCATCCCATGGCAGAAGGCGGAAGTGCAAGGGATCATGAGAGAGAGAAAGAGGGAGAGAGAGAAGGAGAGGAGGCCAAACTCATCCTTTTATCAGGAACCCACTCATGGGATAACCCATTCGACATAATGGTATTAACCTATTCATGAAGCAAAGACCTCATAACCTAATCACTTCTTAAATGGTCCCATCTCTGAACACTGTTGCATTGGGAATTAAGTTTTCAACACACGAACTTTGGGGGACACATTCAAACCATAGCAGGTATGGAGCTTTCTTTTGAAGTGTTGAAATTTTCTGGAATTAGGTAGTGGCGATGGTTACACAACATCCTAGAAAGCACTGCATTGTATACTCTAAAAAGATGAATTGTATGATATGTGAATTATTATATCTCAATTTTTAAAATACATGGAGATAAGTATCAATAGACAGCTAAAAGAGGTGGGAGTAGTAGCCTCTGGAAAGCTGAACTGGCACACAGGAAGAGATGGAGCTGATAAATACTGCCTTTTCCTATGTCTTTTAGTATCTCTGACATTTAAAGCTATATGTATACACTGCTTTGATGGAAATAAAACATTTTAAAAATCACTGTCTTGGCCAGGTACAGTGGTTCACACCAGCATTTTGAGAGGCCAAAGCAGGAGGATCACTTGAGGCCAGCAGTTCCAGATCAGCCTGAGCAACATAGTGAGACCCTGTATCTACAAAAATATTTAAAAATTAGCCAGGCATGGTGGCACATGCCTGTAATTTTTGCTACTTGGGAGGCTGAGGCAGGAGGATGGCTTCAGCCCAGAAGATGGAGGCTGCAATGAGCTATGATTGCTCCATTGCACTCCAGCCTGGGTGACAGAGTGGGACACTGTCTGTAAAAAAAAAAAAGAAATCACTGTCTCAAACACTGTCTCAAGTCTATCCAAGCCTCAATGGAGTCCAGGACTGGGACTAAAACAATGTCAGTGAATTATGCAACTCCTTTAAAAAAATGATTTTTTACTTTTGGATAGGAATGGAATCTATTTTCTTGCCTACTCTATATTTTCTTGAATTTAAGATCTAGAAAATCTTTGGGAAAAGGAAGCACAGAAATAGAGGTGACAGTGGTTAAACTGAAGCCAGTGAAAATCTAACTTGAGGGGAAAAATTAAGTGAGCCAAGAGCTTTCTTACTTTTAAAATTGGTTTAAAACACTTATGCTTGAAAATGAAGTTGAGAAAAGGAACCTACGAAGTAGTAAAATATCCTCACTTCCCAAATGAAGACAGGAATATTCTGATTGAATTTGCAATCAGAAACAAATAAAGTACTTACCAAGCACTCTAGAACACTGTGTCTCAAACTAACTATACTGAATGACTTTTTTTCAATAAAGGACGGATACGTGTATAAAATACAATAAAAATGGATTACAAGAAAAATGAAATTTAAAAACACAAACAAACCACAAGGTCAAATTTTCATCATTAAACATATATAATATTACTTCATCAAATTGCTGTAAAATTTCTAAGTGTGTATTCTTGCCTGAGCAAGAGCAAGACCCCGTCTCTACTAAAAAAAATAGAAAAAATTAGCTGGGCGTGGTGTAGTGTGCCTGTAGTCCTAGCTACTTCGGAGGCTGAGGCAGGAAGATCACTTGAGCCCAGGAGTTTGAGGTTGGTGTGAGCTAGGCTGATGCCATGGCACTCTAGCCTGGATGACAGAGTGAGACTCTATCTCAAAAGAAAAAAAAATGTGTATTCTCAATTTCTATACTCATCTGTTCATAGACTGTTAAAATATAGTTTATATGCTGGCACAGTCATGGTCCACCTTTGAGAGGCACAGCCCTAGAAATTGTGTGGAACCAGATCCTTGAATTTGTTTATTAAATCTTAAATTGTTTCAGAGGTAAGAGCCTACTAGGAACAGAAATTTCAAAATAGCAATCATTCCAGGAAATAAGATTGTATGATAGTCCTATATTATAGCATTGAAAATGGCAAAAACAGGGTACAAACTAAATGTACATCAATAGGAAATGGTTTAAAAATCATAATACATCGGGCTATCAGCAATGAAGGAGAGTTCCTGTTGCTCCACATCCTTGCCAGCATGTGTTGTTGTCAATGCTCTGGATTTTAGCTAATTCTAATAAGTGTGTAGTAGTATCTCATTTTAATTTGCAATCCCCTAATGACATATGATGTTGACGCCTACTGCTTTTTAATGCTTGATTTCAATCCAATACTAAATTTATGTACATAGTTATACATAAATTTGTGTCTCTACATAAAGCTCATAAGGTTATCTGTGAGAAGTGGAATTATGGGCAGCTTTTATTGTTTTTATGTTTATCTGTACTTTATTCTCCTGTACATGTAGCCATTTATAAGGTTTTTTTTTAATTATCAAAGGAAAAATTATTTTTAAGACTTGTGATGGGCCAGGCGCGGTGGCTCACGCCTGTAATCCTACCACTCTGGGAGGCCGAGGCAGGAGGATCACTTGAGCTCAGGAGTTCGAGACCAACCTGAGCAAGAGCAAGACCCCGTCTCTACTAAAAATAGAAAGAAATTAGCCGGACAACTAAAAAATATATATATACAGAAAAAAATAGCTGGGTGTGGTGGCGCATACCTGTAGTCCCAGCTACTAGGGAAGCTGAAGCAGTAGGATTGCTTGAGCCCAGGAGTTTGAGGTTGCTGTGAGCTAGGCTGACGCCATGGCACTCTAGCCCGGGCAACAGAGTGAGATTCTGTCTCAAAAAAAAAAAAAAGACTTGTGATGTATGATTTTTCTATACTGGGTAACTGGTCTGTTACTTTTTTTTTATAATATTAATACTAATCTAGTTGATATGCTAAAACATTTATTTTATGATTTTAATTAATTGAAAATTATTTGATTTATTAACAAAGTTTCCTAAATGTTTATGCCAAGATAAAAGGTTTATAATTTCCAGAATTATCTTTTTTAAAAGTTGAGCACAATAATTCAAAATCAAATGTTTAGTCATGTCTTCTAATCACCACCAGGTGTTCACTACAGTGAGCTGACATTTTTGTGACTTTCTTAATATGTACAGAATCATTTTCTTCTAGTATTTTAAACAAAATGTGCTAAGTGAAGTAATGATGCATAATTTAAATAATCTCAATTATCATAGGTAGTAGTAAAGTTATTTCTAGTTTACTAATTTTAGTATAAATCCTGTTATTTACTCCATTGCACATAAAACATGGGTTGATAGAAAGAATAAAATCATCCTCCAGTAATGTATAGTGTACTATCTGTAGTACAAATTATATTTTATATAAGTTCTAGTATTTAGCATATATTTAATAATTTATAAGATTCAATTAGCATTCTATATTTAATCTATCTTGTCTAAGATTTATCACAGAACAGCAAAAATTTGGAAAGACACTTGAATTACACTTTAGTAACATATTTGTAGGTTTTATTGAAGTGTTGAATATCACGTTGCCTCCAGGCCTTTGTCTTTGAATTGTTAGGTCCTGGAAATTAATCCATTGTACCTCACATGTCATTCTTGTCATATGCTGCAAACTCATAATTAGTTTTGTATTTTAACATGTTACAGGAACCTTCTTTGTCACATCATTTTTAACTTCAAATCACTGCTTGAATAGAACTTAAGTCATTATACAGCTTGCCATATGTCCCATAACAGTTAAGGATTTGTGCACCGGACATTCATCAGTTCTTTCAAAGAGCAGAAATCAAGTGAATTCTATTATGTATATATTATACTAATACATATAATTTACCTCTAAATTATGTGTGTATTACATTAACACATGTAACTTACCTCTAAAATATACAATAAATTTCTTTATGAAACATATCTTATCAATACCTCTTACTATGTCTATTATCAAGACCTTTCAAACATACATCATAGAAAATACAATTGATGATAAAATATAGGTTTACGGTGACCTTGTCAACAAAATGCCAAAGAGTCATCTTTACTACAGTTGAATTCCAACAAACATAAAAGGAAAAACATTAGCTTTCCTTCACCATTCAAGTATCACTTGGCAAATATTTACTTATTTTCCCACAGTGAAAAAAAAAAACATATAAGGTACAAAAAGCATAGGTATGAGCCCCTGCTATCAAGATGGTGGGGCTGTCCCCATCCAACTCCCCTGTGGCTTCCCTCCCGACTCCCCAGATATTTTACACTCATGCACAACCTCGCAGGTTGGAATATTTTAGATAAGTACATGCACAAATTCACATCTATTAGCTGCTATTTGGTCGATACAAATAATTCTGCAGTGGTTGAAGAAAGATAAACGTTCTCTTCTCATTAAAGTTCCCCAATCCCTTTGTCATTGTGTTGGGAACTCCTCCTCCCAATTCCTTGTGGTCCTGATGGGGCAGTCAATCTCACTGCCAGGGAGCACCATGAGACCCTGGCCTGGTCCCATCTCCCCAGCTTCAATGATGGTTGAGAGGGGGGCGGTGCAGACATGACTCAAAAAACACTGACCAGTCTTCTCTAAGATTGATAGACAAACGCTGGGAAAGAGATGTCTGTTTCCTCGGAGTTGTTAGGCTGGGAAGACAAAGCTGCCAGGGACACTGTTGCCCACCATTTGGGGAGAATCTGCTGTAGAATAAAGCCCAGCAGAGCTGGGAGACAGGGCTGGACGATCCTCTCTGAGACCCTGCCTTCGGCTATTCTGAAGGCAGTACCACGCCCTAGACTCCCCGGGTTTCATAAATCAACAAATCTCTTTTAGCTTATGCTTGTTTTACTCGCAAAAAAAATAGCCCTCGTACAAGGTACAGGTTCGGCTTGAAATATGGAGAAATGGGAAGATGTTTAGGAACATTAAAAAATACTCTAATCTGAAATTTCTTTTTGATGGCTGGGGAAATTTGCCACTGATCTCAAAATAGTTCTGCCAAGTAAAATTCCATATTTATCCTACATAGGAATCATATTTCCCCTTAAATTTTGGTTAGCTATTTAAATTATTTCTCCACTTTCTATAAGAAAATAAGTTAAAATTTAAAAATTTTGCTGTTGTTCCCTGGCTGTATTCCCGCCTACACAAGTATTTATAACGATACTGAGTTAGGGCTGAAAATCACTTTGTCTTCTGTCCTCTTGGATTGATGTTTGAAAGAGAAATAATATTGCTTGTAACCTAAGAAACATGGAAGTAAGTTAAACAGTTATTCTCAAACCTGGCTCTGCATCAGAATCAGCTGGGAGAGTTTTATCCACCTAAATATGAATTCTGGCTTCATTCCAAATCTCACTAGAAAAAGATTGAGTCGAATTTGTCCAACATTCAGCAATGCTCTATTAAACAAAGTCATAATTTTTTCCTAAAGAGACAGAGATATGAAACAATGTCTCCTCCCTTTCTGTTTCTGGGAGGCATATGTGAGCTCATGAAAGGCTCTCTTCAGCTTTGTGAATAGAGAAAACACTCTGGCTATGTAAAAATTTGAGCTAAAGATGTAATTTTAGAAACATCAAAATGAGAATAAATGAGAAATTCTATGTTTGAACTTAAGGTTCAAACTTTGTTTGATCATTCATTTAGCAAACATTTACTGGATTCTTTTTTTTTTTTTTTTTTTTTTAGGACAGGGTCCCGCTCTGTCGCCTACGCTGGACTGCAGTGGTGTCATCATAGCTCACCGCAACATTGATCTCCTAGGCTCAAGTGATGCACCCACCTCAGCCTCCCAAGTAACTGAAATTATAGGCACATGCTGCCATGCCTGGTTAATTTTTTCAAATTTTTTGTGGAGACGGGGGTCTTACTGTGTTGCCAAGGGTGGTCTCGAACTCCTGGGTTCAAGAGATCCTCCCGCGTTGGCCTCCCAAAGTGCTAGGATTACAGGCATGAGCAAAAACACATATTGCTCACTTCAAGCTTGAAGTCCAGTAAATTTCTTTGACTTACGTCAAATTTCTGGAGGTATTGTTATTTTTGCTGCTGTTCAGTTGTGTGTATTGACACTCAATTCTTCTTATGTACTACAAAAGGAAAGTTCTCCAAAAATTCTTTTCAGATGTAGAAACTACATTCATATTCTTAGACAAGGTGTCATAAGAAAAAAAAAAGAAACTATATTCATAACTAGGAATTATCTCCAAGGAACTTTAACATTACTTCTTGGAAAAAATTATGCTCAAGCAAAATTATAATTTTCTTCTAGTCTAAATCCATAAGAGATGCCTGTGTGGTCTATTCTGGATTCCTGAGCTGGAAATCAGGGTCAGTTGGTCTGGGGAAACTAAATCGTGATGAAGATCTGAAGCCTATGAAGGGAAAGCGGGGAGGAAGAAAATTTGGGGAGGTGGAGCTTCGGACTGAGACACAGATCTGACAAGGTCTCACCAACCCAGTGGGAAGGTCTAGAGTGAGGATTACCTGTTAGAGAAGTCCCACACTGGACAGAAATGGCGAGGCCCCCACCATGCTCAGTCACTGGCGAGGGACTGCTTGGGAAGAGTGTGGCCTTGGCTCTGAAACTGAGGCAGATCCCGAAGTGCTACAGTTGGAGGATATCGGCTACTGCACTGCTGCGGCTCACCAGCAAGTTCTTTCATGAAAAGCAGAGCAGAGCACCTCCACAGCTGCCGTGCTCACTCAAGATCTTTTTTTCTCAGCCTGGAATGTGTACATTTCAACGGATCAGAAAATGCGAAACAGTATGAGGAATTCAGAATTGAATAGTCATTCAATGACTATTTTTTAATTTCTGTTTGAAGCCTGCTTGAACTCACCAAAAACAAGTTGCACCAGAACAGCCAGCATCTTTTTGCTTTGATAAAGTTACCCAGTAGTTCCCCCACCATCTACAGGTGACATAATCCAAGACCCCCAGTGGAAGCCTGAAGCCACAGATATTACAGTACCACACCCTATATATACTATGTTTTTTCCCATACATACATATCTATGATAAAGTTTAATTTATAAATTAGGTACAGTAAGAGCTTAATAATAAATTGTAACAATTATAACAATATACTGTGATAGTTATATGAATGTGATCTCTCTCTTAAAATATCTTACTGTCCTGTAATCACCCATTTTCGGACCACAGGTGACCTCCAGTAACTGAAACCGTGGAAAGTGAAACTGAGGATAAGGGGGGACTACTGTATAGAAAATGGCTGAGTGATAGTAGTTTGATGTTTGATATAAAATATTAGTTTGATAGTAGTTACCATGTTTAAATAATATGCTGAGCCGCAGATACTACATGGTATGCTATAGGCTTATGTCCTTACCTTGCTTATTCAAACTAGGTAAAGATGTAGAACAAGTGCTTAGATGTGATATTGAATAGGAGGGAGAGCTAGTATGCTGCATGATGAAGTAAGAAAACAAAACATCGTTGTATATAGGGTCAGAAAAAACAAACAAAAAGCCTCAAAAGAATGGTAGTACCAAATGAGATGAAATGTTTTAGAAATAAGTAACATACTTCACTTAGGACCCAAACAAATAAGCAAAACCAAAACCAACTATATACACAGATATACCCAAAATGAAACACATGGCTTTTACCAATCAAAATCATGTGTGATGCGGCTCCCCAGAAAAATGAATTCAATCTTAGGTGTTATTAGAAGTAATGTTTTTCAAGCTTGTTTTAAACAGCAAACCCTTTTCCCTAATGCAAACCTTTGCAGAATATCAATATGAAATATAGTCAAGAGTGGCCCTGAGGTAAGTGCAAGGAACTCTTAGGGCTTTGAGAAACAGCTTGAAAATCCTTGACCTAAAGCACAGAGCAAGTTCCATTCTCTTAGTATATTAGACTATTTGACACAGTAAGATCAATTCTGGTTACCACACTTTAAAGTATCTTTGGAAATCTTGATCCTACAAAAGAATGATGAAAGGATTTAAAAATGTATCATGTAAAAAACCAGTGAAGGAGATGTTTTCCTCACTATGCTATAAAATACATTCTCAAAACATCTGGTAATGTCTAGAAAAGGGACTAGGATTTATTGTGTCTCCAGAAGGCAGAACTAGAAAAAAAGAGATGGATAGTGTGTATTATAATAGTTTCTGAGAGCTGCCATAACAAAGTACCACAAACTAGATGGCTTAAAAAATCTAGAAATTTTCTGTCTCACAATTCTGGAGGCTGCAAGTGCAATACTAAGGTGTCAGCAGAACCATATTCTCTCGAAAGGTAGAGGACAATCTTCCCCTGCCTCTTCCAGCTTCTGGTGGTTTCCAGCAATACTTGGTGTTCCTTGGCTTGTAAATGTATCACTCCATTGTTGCATGGTCTTCTCCCAATGTGTGTGTTTCTGTGTCTCTTCTCCAATTCTTAGGAGGACACAAGACATATTGGATTAACGGCCCACCCTATTCCAGTATGACCTCACCTTAACTGATTACTGCTGCAATGACTCTATTTTCAAGATGGGTCACATTCTGAAGTACTAGGAGTTAGCACTTCAACATATCTTTTTGGAGGATGCAATTCAATCCATAACAGACAGAATGGAGGCAAATTTCAGCTTGGAAGAAAATTATCTGTACTTTATTTTCCCGTACATGTAGCCATTTAATAAATCTAATAATCAGATTTATTAAAAAGTGCAATAATTTTCTGAGTTAGGTTAATTCCCATCAGTGAAGGTAGTTGGGGTGATCATTTCAAAGACATTGAGAAAGAATTTATTCATTGGGTAGGTCATCGGGCTACAAAATATTAAATTCCTTTCCAGCTGTTAGTTAATAGGCAATTAATGCACAAACTAAGTAAAATTACATCACACTAAATATTTTATTACTGCTGCCTAAAAAAATTCAGCTCACATCTCTGCTAATTTATTATGTAATCTACCATACCGGTGCTGTGGGAGAATACCTCTCTCCCATACCTGCTTCTCCTTCTTGTGCTTTGGTGAAAGTATTACTGTTCATTCAGTTATCCAAACCAAAAATATGGGGGTCATCCCAAGTATAAGCATACTGACTTTGAGCATGGATTTTGGAGTCAGACTTAGGTTTAAATTTCAGCTCCATCACTTCTAAGCTATTTGACTTTGGACAAGATGATTACGGTTGAATTTCTGCACTTTCTCTCCACCAGTTCAGGCCATCATCCTCCTTAATTACTAAAAGCTTTCTAATTGTTTTTGTTTGAGGTATAATGTACAATAAACTACAAATATTTAAAGTGTATAATTTGATGAATTTGACATCCATGAAATTAAAATAATCAAGATAATGAACACATGCATCAGCCCAAAAGTTTGTTCATGCCCCTTTGTAATCTCCCCTTCCCACCATCCCATTTCCCCAGACACTCATCTGATTTGTCACTGTAACTAAACATGCATTTTCTAGAATTTTACATAAATGAAACCATACAGTATGTATTCTTTTTGGCCTGGCTATGTTCACTTAGCATAATCAAGATTCATCAATGTTGCATGCATCAATAGTTCAGTTCTTTTTCATTGCTGAGCAGTACTCACTCCATGGTATGCATTCCCTTATTTATGGACGTTTGAGATGTTTCCAGTTTGATGTTACAAAGTTGATACAAACATTTGTGTACAAGCCCCTTGGTGGACATATACTTTCTTTTCTCTTGGGCAAACACCTAGGAGCGAAATGGCTAATTTGTATAGTAGGTGTTATGTGTAGCTTTTAAAGAAGCTGCCAAACCACTTTCCAAAGTGGTTATATGATTCTAATTGCCCAGCAGTGGTGTAGGAAGATTCCCATCCTGGCCAAAATTTGGTGTGGCCAATGTGGTGGGTGTGTAGTGGTATCTCATCCTTTTTGTTTATATTTTCCTAATGACTAATGATGTTGAGGAGCTTTTCATGTGCTTATTTCCCACCTCTATATTTTCTTTTTGGCTAAGTCTCATCAGTTCAAGTATTAATAAAAAGAAATATTGTCCATTACTTAATTGGGTTGTTTTGCTTGTTATTGAGTTTTAAGTTTTTAAAAAATATTCCAAGTCCTTTATCAGATATATAATCTCAAGTATATTCTGCCTTTTTAGTTTGCCTTTTGAAGAGCCTAAATTTTAAGTTTTGATGAGTCCCATTTATCAATTCTGTTATAATTTGTGTGATAGTTAAGAAATATTTGCCTATAGCAACAAACTGAATGGGAACAAAAAATAAAAAAAAAAAAAACAAAAAAAAAGAAAAAAAACAAAAAACAAAAAAAACAAAAAAAACAAAAAAAAAGAAAAAGAAATATTTGCCAACCCCAAGTCCTGATTTTCTCGTTTTCTTAAAGTTTGTAGTTTTTGCTCTTAACTTAGGTCTATGATTCATTTTAGGTTAATTTTATATATAGTGTAAGTTTTTTGGTTTTTTTTTTTTTTTTTTTTTTTTGGCATACAGCTTTCCACATGCTCTAATGACATTTGTGGGATAGATTAATCTTTCCCCCTAGAAGTGCCTTAGCATCTTTTGTTGAAGATCAGTTGACTGTGTTTCTGGACTCTATTCTGTTCCATTACATCTCTTTATCTTAATACTGTATAATTAATTCACAACATCATTTGTCTGGATTACTAAAAAAGCCTCTTGGGTTTTTTCTTCTCCATCCAGTTGTGACCCTTCCGGTGCGCTCTCTAGTCTACAGCCAAAGGTAATTTTTCTTTTCTTTTTTTTTTTTTTTTTTGAGACAGAGTCTCGCTCTATTGCCCAAGGCTAGAGTGCCGTGGTGTCAGCCTAGCTCACAGCAACCTCAAACTCCTGGGCTCAAGCAATCCTCTTGCCTCAGCCTCCCAAGTAGCTGGGGCTAAGGCATGCGCCACCATGCCCGGCTAATATTTTCTATATATATTTTTAGTTGTCCAGCTAATTTCTTTCTATTTTTAGTAGAGAAGGGTCTCGCCCTTGCTCAGGCTAGTCTTGAACGCCTGACCTTGAGCAATCCTCCCTCCTCGGCCTCCCAGAGTGCTAGGATTACAGATGTGAGCCACTGCACCTGGCCGGTAATTTTTCTAAAGTGCAAGTCTGACACCATTGGTCCCTCTGCCCACAAGATCAAGTCAAAACTTTATAATCTGGTCTTTCATGATCTAGTTTGAGTTTTCCCTCTTGACTGTTTTCTTTTTAACCATTCCTTCATCCAAATTCAATGTTCCCAACAGTGTTCTCTCACCCCTGGGCCTTTGCACTTACTGTGTACTTTGTCTCAGATGCCCTCAACTCCATGCTCCCACCTTTGCCTGGCAAATATCCTGCAGTTGAGCATTTCTGCTGGCATTCTCTCCTGGACTCCCTTAGTGTGGAGTATTCCTGCCTTGATGCTCACCCAGCACTCCTGATTACCCCAGCATACGAGGTGTCAAACTGCATTTCAATTACCGTTTGCCTTCCCTGCCGGATCATAGTGCGCTGGGGCCCAGGAGGCACTCAATATTTTAATGAGTATAAAAACAAACAAGGCAGTTTCTGCTTCTTCAGAAGATCCCAAGTTGTGCCAGGCAGATCAGCAAACTACATCAGATTGTATCACTCCCCCAGACTCCTCTAATACTTCCTAGGTCTGTTTACATTGTTTCTGCTAGTTCTTAACCATGGTGTCTTATTTCCTAGAATGTGGTAACTTTGTGTACTAGTCACTGTATTGAAGTAAATACTTGTAAGAATAATTTCAGGCCCAGCAAGGAAATATACTGCTCCAGAGAGGATTTCATAGCTACTTCTTCCCAATTGATAAAACACCCTGAAGACAAAAGCAACTCGGGTGCTTGGCTCATCTGTTAGTGAAAACTGAAGAACCAATAACCTCAATCTTACCCTGACTCACAAGGACCTACACTTGGTTCCTGGCTTTCATCCCAAATTACCCTGCTCCCTCCCAAATTCTGGCTTTCCTCCCAAATTACCAGCCACACCGTCCTCCCTGCTGATCTTCAGACAAACTCCTATCCCAGGGATTTTGTATTTGTGAACTTTGTTCTTGCCTGGAACCCATATACAAAGTTTACAGTTTCTAAGCCATGACACCACTTTTTGCAGATAACTCGTTTCTGTTACAATAAAAAACTGTTTATTTGCATCTCTTAGGGCTCTAATTCCCTACTTATTATCTTATCACATAGGCCCTTTGAGGATGTATCCCTTATCTGCCATCCTTCTTGGCATATGAGAGGTACTCAATAATTATCTTCTTAATGTTTGCTTTTAACCTTTGTATCAATGTCAAGTATCCATATGGCTCCTCAGATGTACTTAGCTTAAAACAACTGTATTCTTAATTTGTGATAAGCAATTTGCCTCAGATAGATATGAGAAGCACCTATAAGAAAAACAAAACCAATGAAGAATAATTAATGATTTATTTAAAAGTAATTTTCTCGAACTCTCTAGGACAGGAAGGGTAAGGTGCTTCTGCTATGACATTTCACACAGAAGGGTGGTCCAGATGTATGTTTCAAAATAGTTAGCACCCGAGTAAGTTTCTTTGAAAAAGCTAGGATAAAAATACAAGTATAATCAAGTTAATTCAACATACATTTCTTCCAAGTCTATATGCTAGCTACTGCTATGTGCTGGGGACACAAACACAACTGCAATGCTGTCCCTATTGTTAGAGAGGTCAGGACAGATGACAGGTACCTGGTGGGCAGGGAAGAAAGGACAAGGATGATAACCTTTTAACTACATTTGAACTGGACCTTTCAGATAGAAAAGCAGATCATGAACATTCTATGACAGGGAAGAAAAGTACAATGCAGACTTGTATTGCTACTACTTATAGAACAAGGTTTGTGGATGGCTGAAGAGAAGCCTGGGAATGCTGCAGCCAGGTAGTGAAAGGTCATAATGGCAAAGGACTGGAGAGAAAGGAGAAATTTCAGAGATGTTTTAAAGATAGACTCAACAGGACTTGAAAAATTCAAGGAAGAGGACTAGTAACGTGTGTCAGGTGCTTTATTTGGTTAACTAGGTTGGATAGGAATGCCATTAAATTGACAGGACAAGTAAAAGAAATATGCTTTTATTGGAGTGTGGAGATGAAGTTTTTTGAATGTTGAGTTGGTACCTGCAGGATACAGCCATCCACATTTAGGCCTTGCCTGATGACATATATTTACTACACACATTAAGTCCTTGAAGGCCAGGTACAGACATGAGAAGATATTATCTACCTTTGTTTATTTCAACTTTCCTTATTAAAATATTTCCATACTCTATACTGAACTGTACAGGGCACACAGGCACTCCCACTTACATATTTTGCGTGAATCAGGCAAACATTAAAAATAAATCTCATAAGCAACAACAACAAAAAAAAATTGAGAGGGGCTCCCAACAGGACAGATAAAGAACCACTGTGGCTTTGGGCTTTATTACCCAAGTACACAAACCCCTTAACTCTGTCATTTGACCCTTCAATTTAGCTCATGTTTAATTTTGTTATGGATTACATTAGTGTGAAAAGTACTAAGGAATATAGGTAGGACTTAAACGGAATCACTTACCCACAGCTGCTTAAAATAGTGAAGAAAAGTCACACCTACTATGGGAGGTAGAAATTATTTTAAGAATTATAATAAAGGGAGAGGGCACCATCAAAGCACAAAGCAAGATGGATCTTGCATTTATCTAACCTTCTACTAATATAGCTGTTTAGGTCTGCAGACACAGTTTGTTGAGATATGATAGTTTTTATGGTAGTATGGCCACCCCAATGAGGACCACGGTGCTCCTGGGGCAAGCAGATCCCCTGTGGAAAAGAAACTTAGAATTATCAGCAGAGCATATTTAATTTCTTCCTGCCAGGAATAACAGATGCAGAGATATCCCCTTTTTCTGGTTATTTCCTTTTCTTGCAGCTTCAAGAGTCACTCATTTAAGTCAATTAGTCGATTTGTTTGTATACTCAGGAAAGCATCCTTATTAATATAAAGTATATCCTTATTAATCGTACAATTTGAAGTTCAGCAACATCAGACTCATAACTCTAAGCAAGTGCCCAGGTCTCAATTTCTATCTTCTCTGAAAATGCCCCTGTCTTTAATCAGGACTTATTAAAACATAAAGGACCACTAAAATAAACTAGCTATAGTATTAAGTAAAGATGATTTGTCAAATAAGTTAAGTGGTTTTAGTGACTATCTTCATTCTGCTGCACTCATTTGGAAATGGACATGGTACTGTTTCCGTAATTCTTTAAAGTTCACAGTCTTTTGTAAAGAGGAACTACTATACAAATAAAGTTTTACATTATACACTACAAAGAGGTCTAGAATCTATCCAATTTAGTATTCAAGTCTACAGGAAAAAAAATGAAATGACAACTGCTTTATTATTAAAAGTTGCTGAATTCCATAAAGCACACAAAGTAATCTACATTCAACTAACAAAAGTTTGATACATGTATTTAAAAATATATAACATAGATTCGTCTGTTTTAACATTTATATTCTATTTAAAAAGTAGTAAATATACATATTTTGCAACTTGAATTTATAAAATATATGCATCCACCCTATTCAAACCCTCAAGCATGAGCTTCCATTCCTATTAATAAAATGCACAATATTTCTGAATACTGAGAGAAAAATGGTACCAACTAAAATGAACAAATTCATTTTGACCTGAACATGCACTTAATTTTTCATTACTAGATAATTAACTCAATAATCCCTTCAAGTAATTATTTTACCTGGAGCCTGACAATTTGCATTTATATAAACAATCTGTGGTTAACTATGAGACTTGTATTTCACAGTATCTGACAAAATCTACCAAATTCCTAACTAGTCTCATTTCAGGCTTTAAAAATGAGACAGGATTATTCAATCTTCCCATAAACCAGGAAATCTGACAACCAATGTCACATTTAAGTTAAAGCCAGTAAGTTTTGAAATCATCCTTTTTCCTTCGAGAAAACAGCTTAGAATTATTGTAGAAAAAGAAAAAAGAATTGGATGTCTCCTTTTCTCAGTCAACATATAAAACTGGAATTCTTGAGTTAGGATAGGCCAGTTTCTATTCAGACTTTCCTTCCACATATTCAAAATAGCTTCAGATACATTATTTTACTACGAAAAAATTTTTCATAAAAAAAGTCATGTAATCATTCTGAAGACTCATCACCAAATACAAGTCTCAGTACTAACACATGAGAATTAAAATCACAATTAACACCTCATTTAGCAGGACCATAGAACCATAACTGCAACTTTCAGGACAGAGAGCTAAGTTTAAAGTACATGTTTAGATTCCATGTGTCCCTAATGATAAAATGTATATAAAGCCTGTATTTAAATTAATACATAATTTATGTTGAGAAAGCAAAAGTCTCCTACAAATTATTATTATTATTGTTGAGCCAGAGTCTCACTCTGTCACCCCGGGTAGAGTGCAGTGGCATCATCATAGCTCACTGCAACCTCAAACTCTTGGGCTCAAGCAATCCTTCTGCCTCAATCTCCTGAGTAGCTGGGACTACAGGTGCACGCCACGATGCCCTGCTAATAGTTCTATTTTTAGTAGAGATAGGGTCTTGCTCTTGCTCAGGCTGATCTCAAACTCCTGAGGCTCAAGCAATCCTCACACCTCAGTATCCCAGAGTGCTAGGATTACAGGCATGAGCCACCTCACCTGGCCCCCACATATTATGTTAAAAGAATAATTCCACATCTAAAAATGGCTTAGACATTTAAATGGAAAAACAATTTACTTCATCTGGGAAACGATCAGGCTTTGGGCAGAGTCCCTACCCAAAAAGAACACATAAAATTCCATCAATATTAATAATGAAGAACTAAATTACTATTAACAGTTCATTTATCTAGTAGTCAATTATTTAACAAATGTAGCCATCTATTGAATTGAAATTAGGTATCAGGAATTCCATGTATTCGAAGGAAAGAGAGTCTTTTAATTTTTAAAAAATATAACGTTATAATTTTCATAATCTTCCTTCTCTGGATTCGAAGGAAGGAAAGAAGGGAGGGAGGGGGGGAGGGAGGGGAAAGAAAAGAAAGAGAAAAAGAAAGTAACTTAGAAGTCAGAATAGGAAACTGAAGACTGATACAATGGATATCTGTGAGAAGGGATAGTAAGTAAGGAAGAAGAATAACAGGGATTAAAAAATTGTTTTAAAGGACTGCCAAGAGGATTGGGACCAGTTGGTACAGATTAAAAGACACCTTCACAGATCTCAATCATGCAAAGGCATTAAAAGTATTGGCATAACACAGAATAGTGCAGTAGCTGATTTTGATAATGAATCCTAAGAAAAATATGGTTAAGCCTCAGTTCCTTTTGAAAACCAATTTATATACATAATTACATATAATTATAAATTTTAAGTATTCAGCTAAGATATGTACAAAAAAATTAATAAAAGTGAGATAGAGAAATATAAGCAGCAGTAACCATAAAGGCTTAGAACTAGTGACACCGAATTCTTTATTTAAAAAAAGTTTTTGAACACACAGTACCTCCTCTTCTCTTCTATTTTTAGGAAGAAGTTTTAACAAGTTTTAAATATCTCAATTCTCAAAAACAATAGGCTTTTAAAAAATAAGACTTGATTACCAGAAACAATATGTAGTTATATACCATTTTCATATCACTACTCATTTTCATTATCAACTCATCTTTGATGCAATCTGGGAACAATTAAGCAGTCACTAGATACCTGTTTTAGAATCTGAAGAAATTATCATCCACCACAGGAATCTAACGATATATATGTATTTGCATATATTTAAAATTTCATAAGGGAAAAAGTAATAAACTATTCTAATTACTTTATACCAAACATTTGTATACCTAGTCAAAACAACAAGGATTAAGATCTTTCTCCAGTTGAACTGTTGCCTATATAAAATCTATTTTCAGCACTTTCTTCTGGGGATTAAAAATGCTTTATTACCCTGCTGGCTAGGAGAATGAATTACACATTACAAGTCCTTTAGAAGTGAGTATTAATTTCTTAAGAGAACAGCCATAAAATGTA
This sequence comes from Varecia variegata, assembly GCA_028533085.1. Taxonomy (NCBI): domain Eukaryota; kingdom Metazoa; phylum Chordata; class Mammalia; order Primates; family Lemuridae; genus Varecia; species Varecia variegata. Next base: position 70,988,684 of record CM052438.1, on the reverse strand, counting down.
TTTTTAAAAATTTCTCTTAAAAAACTGAAAACAACCTTTCTCTTTAAAACCTATGGTATTAATCTCTACTTGACAAAAGATTTTTTTGAAAGGGCACCAAGTTCATGATCTAAGCATGCATAAATAAGGAACTGAATGTATCACTGTCTTAACAGAATTTGGCAAAACAGAAAATGGCCTAAAATAAATAAATAAATAAATAAAAAGAAAGTACATTATTTTTCTAAGTATGAAAGTATAATTCTGTGGGCCTATGCAGCAAATAGTGCCCCATGGAGGGAATGCAGGGAAGAGGGAAGTAGCATATTCCTATGTACATTTTCTTGCTATTCTGGTCGTCTTTCAGCAACATACTACAGAGAAATGTTCTTTTTATTATTACAAAGCCATTAATTGCCCTCTGTAGAGCAATGACTCAGATAAACATCTTATGACTTTTAATAATGTAATTTACATGTAAATTAATTAAATCTAAGTGCAAAGGAGTTTTCAATGATTCCTAAATTCAAGGGAGTGATGTTAATTTGTTTATGAATTTTGAATGGTTGGTGCTCTTATATTTTATGGTATTTCATCTTATGTTCTTCTCCTTAAACCATAAAATGTACTGAAATTATTTGGTTTTCCTCTATTTTCCTCCACTTCATTTAAATTTACTTTATGGTATCTATATGTAGAGAGAGATGCTAAAATATTGTTATTAAAAACTCAATTGAGGCTATATTTGACCTATTAATCTATAGTATAGTATTGTTAATCTTTGACCTGGTATATTGATTCATTTGGTGAATAAATGTCACCGGTCATTTCTTTAGAAAAGCATTTTAGTATAAGGGGACCAGCAATATTGAAACAGATTCCTCCTTACCCCCCAGAAAAAGATCAAGTCAATCAGTAGTTTAGAGCAGTTATGTAAAATATGAAAATACATAATTTACAGCTGTAATTTTCATATTAAAAGCAGTTAAAAACTAAGTAAATTCAAAGATTTTGTCTTGGTTAAACAGGCCAACTAATAAAGTTGATATGAGGTTACTGTGAGAAGTTATGTATATTTAGTCAGGATAGAACAAAAATGTTTATAATTTTTAAAAAGTGGTGGTTGCTAATTAGCAGTATAAACAATGTCCACAATTTGGTGGCTGGCCATGGTTTAAATTTTTTTTCAAGTTATTTCTACAGCAGACACATTTTTGAAGTCTACCCACCCCTGAGTTCAGTGATTATACTTTTAGAGTGTAAAATTATATGCCCTTAATTAACAACATGTACAAAGCTACAAAATGTCATCTATACAGATTAAAAACAATTTCTAAAATACTCTTTACCAATTATTGATTGGGTTGGTTTTACTGGGGTATATATTTCAAACCTTTCAGCCAATTGGCTTTCATTTTTAAGACCAAATTGATTCATATATTCACTGCAGGATATTTCAAAAAGAGTGCAACAATAAGGCATTAGTAAAAATAACATTGTAGTAGAAACAGATTTTGCATATGTGAAAAGGTAATTTATAAAATACATTAATTGCTTTTTAAAAAGAGAACCTAGTTGTAGTATCATTAACTTACATGGTACTGAGAATTGAACCTTTCAACAATTTTTTTTCTATAAAAAATCTTTATCTAGCTGTAAGCAAAGTCTTTTCAACAACAAGAAAACAAAACAAAACCCTCCAGGAAAAACTGTATGGTTGTGTGAGACAAATAAGCAAACATACCATTTTATAGTGTAATTTTGCCTAAATTTTAAAATAAAAATGTCCACACTCTTTTGTTAAAACATTAAGCCTCTGTCAAAAATGTATTTCTTATTTTAGGGTACAGGATTAAAGGACAAGATGATACTTACAAGTAAAGAAAATTTACAAGAAAAAACTTGACAAAGTTTTTCAATAAAAGTAGCATAACATTCAAACTTGACTTAAAACATAACAAAAGAAACAAGATTGCAAACAAAAATGTTTATGGATTTTCCAAACATAAATAAATGAAATAGTGTTTAAGCAGTAGGGCTCATGCTGATGGCTAGCAGGAAGTAACAGAGTGTAATCTACTTGGAAAAAAATCTTTAATGTACAAATAACAAGCCCAAATTAGGGACTGCAGCAATTTAATCATCACCGCCATTTTTCTTACTTCCAAAAGAAAGCCTTGATTAAACCATTCATACCCTATATTATTCAAACCTTTACTTCAGAGATTGAGGAACTATATACAACAAATGAATTTATTTTCACCATAGGGATAACATATTGTACCTCTCTGCCAATGTTACTTGAAAACCTTCCATGTCAAAACAATTTGACAGCAGATATAAACAATTAAATAAATATGCAATGATCTTTCATTACAGTCCTTTAAAGACGCATGTTAATTCATGCTGTTAACCGTAGGATCACAGTGCATAGAATCCAAATATAAACAGCTGGGGTGACTTTCAAAGTAATGTTGGACCCCTCACTTTATTTATAATCCCACTATAACCGATAAATTCATTTCATAGGCCCTATCATGCATGAATCATTGAGTGGCAGGAGTTAATGAAAACTTTTCCTATTACAACGTCCATTGCCGGCAATGAACGTCCCAAAACCGCCAAGGAAGTCATTGTTATTGCACAATACATGAGGACCTGGAACTTTTCCAAAAGCTTAAAAAAATAAAAATTAAAAATGGAATTATATTTGACATTTCCTGACACCTGCATTAATACTGTATGACTAATAAAAGCATGTCAGTTGCCTGGACTGAACCAGCGATCAACATGCGCCCAGAATGCACACGAGTAAAAATGCAGTAAAAGGAAGTAGTCTTCATTGCCTATAGGTCACTTCCAGTCAAAGGTTAAAGTTCAAAGACTGAATGATCAAAGTGCTCATTTTCTCAGTAGGACTATCTTCTGCTAGGAGGATGATAACAGTGGCATCAACAAGTATCATCTTTAAGAAAAGGAGAAAAAAGATAATTAAAAAGTCAAGCATGCATTAAGTAAAATCTGCAATTTTTACATTATTTCTAGTCTAATGTAGAAGTGATTTCAAGCAGCGAGAAGAACATGGTTTACACGTCTGACATGCCTCCCTCAATGCCTGCAAATAAAAAGTCCAATCTGTGTTCAATTATACAGTGACAAATCAAGTTTTATTCTTTTAGGGAATGGTAGTTCACAAAAACCTTAAAATGATGTATTATTATGTTAGTTCTATCTAAAATAATAAGTTGATATGATATGTTAACCTATATTCAGGATGTATCAACCTCAAGAAAATTCTTTTAAGGACAACTTAAAATTGTAATGAGACAGGAAGGAAACTACTGACCAACAGCCCCAGGCTATTTAACACAGAATAATACAAGTCATGTCTTTATCCTATGAAAGAAGTAACTCTTCTTTAGCAATGAGATACAATCTCCAAATCAATCAATAGTGTTAATTTTCCTTTAGAAAATAAGTTTTAAGCAAGTATAGATATATATGCAAAGGGAGTCATTAAAAAATCCCACAGATTTATTTAGTAATACGTTCTGGTAGCCTCAGCACATTATATTATATTTATGTAACACAGACAACTTTTTGGGTTCATGGCTTATTTTACAAAACATATCTGAAGGATTTATTTTGAGGATGAGTTATTTTTTTTTACAGACAGGGTCTGTGTGGCCCAGGCTGGGGTACAGTGGTGCGATCACAGCTCACTGTAACCTCAACCCTTGGGCTGAAGAGATCCTCCCACCTCAGCCTCCCAAATAACTGTGACTAAGTCATGTACCACCATCCCAACTAACTTAAAATAATTTTTTTTTTGTAGAGATGGGGTCTCGCTATGTTGCCCAGGCTGGTCTCAAACTCCTGGTGTCTCAAGTGATCCTCCTGCCTTGGCCTCCCAAAGTACTGGAATTACAGGTATGAGCCAATGCACCCAGTCATGAGTTATTCTTCAGAAAGAAGCTTCATAAAGAAACAAGACTGTTGGCAACTAGAGTTGTTAAAGCTTTTAAGGAGAAAATTTTGAAACTACTGGCCAAAATATTTTACAAACTATCCCATGCTAGGATTGATAATATTGCTAATAAAATTCCCATTCATAAAGACTCAATGAGAACCAAAAACCAGTAAAATCTAACTTCTGTGCTGGGCAGGCTCATGGAATATCCCATGATCCAATAATTTAATCATAATCTTAAAGGGAAAACAGACTACATTTTAAAATTAAATCACATCTAATTCATTAGAATTCTGTAAATAAAGAAATAAGAACAGTTTTTTTTTTAAGAAGAAAACAAGTGGACAGTTTATATCCTCTAAGGTTCACATGAAAGTAAATGTTTCTTAAAAGACTGTGGTAATGAGGGCGATACGCACCGTCTAGGGGACGGACACGCTTGAAGCTCTGATTCGGGCAGAGGGGGGTCAAGGGCAATATACATAACCTAAACTTTTATACCCCCATAATATGCGGAAATAAAAAAAGAAAAAAGAAAAAAAAAGACTGTGGTACTTGGAATACAGAAGACATTTATTATGGATGTATAACAAAGTTAGGAATATAAGGAAGTTCCTTAAAACATCGTTTCTCCAATATAGTATTTTATAACACTAAGATTTCTGAAACTAATACTAAAACTGATGATACTTAAATCTCTAAGCTAAAAGATGGCACTAAATTCTACCTAATATGTCAAACTACTGGAGATAAACTTTAGGATGATACAAGATGATAATGTATACAACAGAAAGTGACAGATAAAATTCAATTTTAAGATATAACCTTGTACCTTCAAGGATGGAACATCTTTGACAGGTGAATAACGTATTTTTATTTATTAGATTATTCATTCTGGAAGGCAGTACAGTAGGCTTCTGTAGAATATGCTGACAAAATGATTAGGAAATCCTCCTGAAGCTATTCTCCACATCCCAATCACCATCTTGGGTCAAATTTCAAAAGAAATTTAGGACTAATATGATACTACCCACCTTAAATATCCTAGTTTTGGAGAAACAAACTTCCTAAGTTCTGAAGATGGAGTTCAATGATCTTTTACAGATGGACCCACAGGGACTTGCAGGATTACAAATCCATGAAGGCTACATGTAATCAAGAGTCTATAAGCAAACTCTAAGTACAGAGACAGGTATGAGCCAAAGCTATGGCCATCCTTTCCCTAATTAAGAGGGCTATAACTAAGAAGAAAAAACTCATCTGTTAGCAGAAAGAACACAGTTTGCTAGCTAGATGAAAAGATCATTTCATACCAGGACTAACTCACCAAAAAGAGTTGTTACAGTAAACCCATCTTAGGTCAAGACAAATATAGGTCTATAAAAGGCAGTGAAAGAACATAATATATTTAACCTCTTGGCTAAAGTATTTGTAACAAGATAATGGCTTGAAAACAAAATCTAATATTTACCATTTAAATTTTTTCTGGAACTGCAGACGTCTCTACTAAGTCCCTACTAAAATTAGACTCTGAAATACAACATACAAATCATCAGTTCCAAAGAGTTGACACCTACCATGGCTAACTTCACTGGACTTCTGGGAAATGTGAATGAGAGAGAACTATGTTAGAAGAAGGTCATTTACTTTTCCCCACAGAATAAAAACCATCATATTATATTGGAAACCCATTTCCTTGGATACTCCCAGGGACAGAAGACTAGAAGAAAAGGAACATAGTAACATAGGTCAGTAGATATTAAGTGGGATGCTACAATAACAGCAGGGTAGTAGTGACTGACCTAATTCTCAAGGGACACTGACTGATAATGCAGAAGACCATAAATTTAAGGTGAGAAAGGTCTTATCCAAGAATCTAACACCAGTGTCCGGCAGCTCAGCTTTCGTATGTCAGCTGAGTCCTCCTCTTATAAAACCAGGAGATAAAGTGAATTTCAGATTTGTTGTTTTTCTTTAATAGTGCCTGCATCCTGCATCCAGGAAGTTCTCTTTGAAGTACACACTTTATCACTAATCTAAACCCAAACCTCTCTTGCCTCTTTGCTTAGATGTGACAAATAGTTTGATCCATCTTGACCCAAGTATATTAGTTAGCACCACATAGGAGAACTGTGGAGCTTGATACCTGAGGCACACAATTCCACTTGGTTTCTAGAAACTGAAATCCTAAGTATTTTAGTGAGTTTATCCAATTCTATGTAAGCTTCTGTTCAGTATCTTTCTGTATAGCTCTGAAGGTCACATAAGGGCAAACTGGTCTGTTCTGATAATCCTTTGAGAATTAGATGATACTAAGAAATAACTAGAGTCCATGTTTCTTGGTAAGCTGGTGTTATAAGGAGAACATGATCAGTGAAAATTTATCTGGAACTAAAGCAACTAAGCAGGAAAAAGATAAGCTGACATCTGGAAAGTTCTAATAAACAAAGCTCCATGTTATGCTTTATAAGAGTTAATATGATTACCTTTTGATAAGATTATCCAAATTCAACTATAATGCCAGGATGAAGTATGTTCACATTGCCTATACCTGCTATTCTTTTATGTATAAAGAAGTATGTACTATACAGCTGAAATGCTTTAGCTTTTTAAAGGTGAAGGAAAAGTTCAAAGAAGATTCTCTGCAGCCATCATAGTTGGACGACAGAACAGCTGCTCTACCATCTCAATGTATAATAAATACTACCCTTCCTTGATTGCTGTGAAGCTTACTTTTGGAACAAAGTTGTCTCTTAAAAGGAGAATGGGGGAGGGGAATGATTCAGGTATTCAGGGTTCATGCAAAAGCAGAAAATATATTAAGAGATAAGAATGGTCACTGTAAGTCAATGAACCAAGGATGTTTCAAACTTAATTATCTGTAAGTGAGAAAATGTATCTGTACCCAGGATTAGAGCCTGGACTAGGATGTTGTGATTTGGGTGAATTAGAACCAGCACCTTTTAAATATAGCTAATTTGTATTAAAAAAAAAAAAAAAAAAAAGGCGGGCGGTGGGGGAATACTTTCAAACTGTTTATTGGAAAAATGAATTCCTGTACAAACCCCAGACTATTTTATATTATGTAAAGGGTTAATTTAGTTTGCAAAGCCTCGCTTTTTGGGGGCACTTTTTGGCTTACTTTTGTTTCTATCAAAAAGAACTTTCAACTTCAGTTCAGAAAGTATGGATTTCTCAGTAACATAAAAATCGTAACTCTATGAAAAATAACTTTGACTATAAATTGTACTTTGTTTTAAAGAATTAACTCCTGTATTTCTGGTTTCACTATGTGACCTTTCCTCATTTCTTATTCAAAAGTAGGTAAGAAGAAATTCCTAAGGATTCTTAGATGAAGGGCTTCTCATAAATCCTTTCAGCTATACAAGCCAGCATTAAAGGGGCTTGAAAGTTGATTATCTTTTTGAAATTTCTCATTGGGGAGTAAGGAGGAAAAAAACAGAAATAATACCTTCTAACAGTGAGGTGAGAAAGTAGGAGAGAGGATTGTAGTTTCAAAAAATAGACATTAAAAAAAAATCATTGCTCTAATACAATGTCTTCTCAATTTTTGTAAAAAAAATTAAAGGTGGTTTAAAAGCACTCATGAAAAAGACAGAAGAGGAATTTTTCTATTACTGGTGAGAGTGACTCTGAAACTGACTACTGTCTTAAAAACTGACAGTTTTTAAAATGTTTGAATTAATTATGTTTGCCAATATTCTTGACTGACTAAATCTTCACTTTTTTTTTTTTTTTTTTTTTTTTTTTTAAGACAGAGTCTCACCCTGTTGCCCGGCTAGAGTGCTGTGGCATCAGCCTAATTCACAGCAATCTCAAACTCCTGGGCTCAAGCAATCCTACTGCCTCAGCCTCCCGGGTAGCTGGGACTACAGGCATGTGCCACCATGCTCGGCTAATTTTTTCTATATATTTATTTTTAGTTGTCCAGCTAATTTCTTTCTATTTTTTTTAGTAGAGACGGAGTCTCACTCTTGCTCAGGCTGGTCTTGAACTCCTGAACTCGAACGATCTGCCTGCCTCAGCCTCCCAGAATGCTAGGATTACAGGTGTGAGCCACTGCGCCTGGCCCCAAATCTTAATTTTTGATGAATAAGGGGTCTGTGACACTCAAGGATTGTTTAAAAAAGAAAAGAAAAGAAAAGCCCTTTGTAAAGGCATGGAGTGAAGTCACTTAGTGTGTTTGCTCCTAAAAGGCAAGAGGATGTAAAAACAATGAGAAGCCAGCAATGTAAACTGAAGTAAAGGGCCATTTAATTAAAGTTGGGTCTTACTAAAAATTTTAGGGGACCCTCAATGCCCAGAAAGAATTCTTTAAGTCAGATTATTAATGAGTCTATTTGGAAACCTGTTCTTTAGACTAAGAATCTCAGAAACAATAGTTTTCAAATGCCTAGCTTCCTCAGAATTTATCTGGGGGTATCTTAAAAACTAAAACAAAGCCAGCATTCCAGAAACTGTAACAAAGTTTATTAGGTTCCTTGAAGGAGGGAGTACTCAACAAGGCTTTGGTGAAAAAGAGTTCCCAAGAAGAGAGGGGTGTGTTTGTGTGTAACAGAAGGATTCATTCCAGGCAACTAACATATGTAGAAGCAACAGATGGTGGAATAAGGAATAGAGTGTATATTATAAATAGTGCTTCCACTGAACATTTCATGAATAAAACTTTTCTTGTGTTAGAGATTATTTTCTTTGGATAGATTCTTAGAAGTTTAGTAACTGAGACAAAAGCTTTGATCCTGAACTTTAAGCTTGTTAAATATTGCTAAACTGCTTACTTAAAGGATTACACTAACTTGCTATATGCTACCAGCAAGTATGAAAACAATTTTATTCTATCCTTTACTCTCCTTCAGTACTATATTCATTTTGTAAAAACTTGGCCAAATTCATAATTAATAGTTTCAAAATCTTAAATTTGTAATTATTTTACTGAGCTGTACTTTTTTTTGGCCTGTGCTAATTATTTATTAACTTTTATAAATGGTCTTTATTTTTAATAAGTTATAAATGTTTTTTCAAACTTTATACCGAGCATTAAATTTTTTTAGTGCTTTTATAAAAGTTTTAAATTTTCCTATAACTGTTTGATTTCTTTGTGATTCCTTTTAAATTGAGAAATTCATCCTTCTTCCAGAGTTTATACCCAACATTTTAAAAAGTACTTTTACTTTTGTTGTATTTTATATTTCTTTTTTTTTTTTTTTTTTTTGAGACAGAGTCTCGCTTTGTTGCCCGGGCTAGAGTGAGTGCCGTGGCATCAGCCTAGCTCACAGCAACCTCAAACTCCTGGGCTTAAGCGATCCTACTGCCTCAGCCTCCCGAGTAGCTGGGACTACAGGCATGTGCCACCATGCCCGGCTAATTTTTTCTATATATATTTTTAGTTGG
>CM052438.1:70910431-70978823 GCA_028533085.1 Varecia variegata | reverse complement strand
GGGACTACAGGCATGCGCCACCATGCCCGGCTAATTTTTTCTATATATATTTTTAGTTGGCCAGATCATTTCTTTGTATTTTTAGTAGAGACGGGGTCTCGCTCTTGCTCAGGCTGGTCTCGAACTCCTGAGCTCAAACAATCCGCCCGCCTCGGCCTCCCAAGTGCTAGGATTACAGGCGTGAGCCACCGCGCCCGGCTTGAGAAAATTCTTAAAAAATTAATATGAAATTAAATGCCTGACTACTTCAAAGAAGAGATGATCCTCTGTTGTTTGTCCTGCAAAGTCAAACCTATGTTCACACGAAATAAATCACTACTACAATGGAAATAATTTCACAAACTCATTTTATGTATATATTGATTAGAACCTAAGAATCATCAGAAAATAATCTTCAAAAAAAAATAAATATTTAGGGAAAAAAAATACTCATTCTATTTCCTAAAATCAAGACTATAACCAAACTGATAAGTGATCTGAGAGATATAATTTTTAAAAAGATTAAATAACTATACCAAGAAGTATTACCGAATTGTTTTAGGAATGGAATACAGGCTGGAAGTTTGGACAGTGTAAGTATATTGTAAGGGCACTGAGAATAAGGTACAGACTACTGAAATGCCCCTAGTCTCAGTATCTAGAAAGTATCTTAAATCTATTGACATACTGGATTTAAATGCCTTCAGCTTAGGGAACCATTCCTTAATATGTAAAAGGTAGTTTGGAGGCTGGGCACGGTGGCCTGAGCTTGTAATCCCAGCACTTTGGGAAGCCAAGGTAGGAGGACTGTTTGAGCCCTGGAGTTCGAGATCAGCCTGGGCAACATAATGAAACCCTGTCTCTACCAAAAAAATAAAATAAAATAAAAATAAATTAAATTAAAAATAAATAAATAAATGAAAAAAAAATTAAAAATGAGCCAGATGTGGTGGCGTGTGCCTGTAGTCCCAGCTACTCTGGAGGCTGAGGCAGGAAGATCGCCTGAGCCTAGGAACTCAAGGTTACAGTGAGTGAGCTATGATATACCACTGTACTCCAGCCTGGGTGAAAGAGGGAGACACTGTCTTTAAAAAGAAAAAGAAAAAAAAAAAAAAAAAAGAAAGAAAGAAAAAGTTCGAATGCAAGAATTATGATTAAGTCCCAAATATCTATAGGGAGAGTTATTAATAGTTTTGTATCAATATTCAAACAGAATTAACTCTTAAGTAAAGCCTGTAGAACCATGTCCACTACAGAACAAAATTTACCTGTTTTAATAGTAGAGCTTTTAGGTGGGTATTTAAAAGGCTTTTAAAGCTTATTTGGAGCTAGATCCCCTCAATGGCAAAGCAAATTTCCTCTTTATCTTTGTAACCTTGCACTTACCACAATAAAAATAGCATAATACATACCTAGTATATGTTTTTTGAATTTTATCATATTTCACAGAAATTGACTTCAGATTATCATCCTGCTTAAACATATTATACAATGATTATATTAAAATGTAGTTTATCAATGTAAATGGAATGATTAGTCTTATACTAAGTATGCAAGAAACACTAGTAGTAGACAATTAGAATGTGAGGGAAATGGTAAGGGTTAAAAAAAGGATGAAGCAGGTATATAGAACACAGTCTTTCTCTACTTTTTAATAATAAATCAGTACATTTAAATGTAAACAAAAGCTAATAATCATAAGGCACATGCAAGAGCTATGTGCAGATATCACTGGCGTTCATCTCTTAAAAACTTTTATTAAATCCTGTACTTACCACTTCAACTTTCTATAGTTGTTAACCGTAACAGGAACATAGAATCACAAACTGCTTTGCCCTAAAAGTTTTTTTGTTTTGTCTTTTTTTTGAGACAGCCTCACTCTGTTGCCTGGGCTAGAGTGCCGTGGTGTCAGCCTAGCTCACATCAACCTCAAACTCCTGGGCTGAAGCAATCCTCTGGCCTCAGCCTCCCAAGTAGCTGGGACTACAGGTACACGCCACCATGCCTGGCTAATTTTTTCTATTTTTAGTTGCCTAACTAATTTCTATTTTTTTAGTAGAGATGGGGGTCTCGCTCTTGCTGAGGCTGGTCTTGAACTCCTGACCTAAGGCAATCCTCCCACCTTGGCCTCCCAGAGTGCTAGGATTACAGGCATGAGCCACCACACCCAGCCCACATAAAAGTTTAAAATGTGTGTGTATGTGTGTGTGTGTGTGTGTTGCGGGAGGAGAAAATATCGAAACAATAAGCAATAAATGAGTACAAAAAAATACACTTAACCCCATTATTTCCCATGCTTCTTTGAACAAAGGAATGTTTTGTTTGTTTTTTAAACCAAACATCAAGAAACCTCTTATGAAACTAACTAAAATTCACTTTGCATAATAGTGGCTTAGACTGTTTCAGATTGTAAAAAATCTATCATTTAAAAACGAACTTTAAAGTTCTCTAAATGCTAATTTCATAAAAATGGCAGTCAGTTCAATTTGGAAAACAGAAAAAACCGCTAAACACACACACACACACACACACCACTCCCCAATCTGTTTCTCCTTTAAAGACAATGGGAAAAGGAAACCCTCATGGAGAAGAGAAGCTTTAAAATGTAGACATACGTAAGTTATGTGCGACACTAACCCTCAAGCAGGAATGACAAGAGGGTCAGAAATACAGAGAGGATTCAGATACATTTAAAGGGTATCCTAAATTTAACTCATGATTTTTTCTTCTTTCTAGTCTTTTTATCTCACCTCCATCAGACACAGAATCTGTGGATTAGTAAAAGAGAATAGAAGGAAAAAGCCCTGAAAATTCTGTTGGTAATCTGGTCTTCTTCCTTCAGTATAATCATCAGAATAGGAAAGCTCTGGTTTCTGGGAAATCCCCCAAAAGTGGCTGATAGGGTGGGTGCTGGCAAAGGGAAGAAAGAGAGCTTTTTTCCTGGGGCTTTCCTCTGTGAAATCTAGAAACAAGAATTTCTTACATACTTTTACCTTGTATATGCTTATAAAAATAAAATTCAGATTATTTAAGAACGTGCACAAACTTCCTGCTTAAACAATATAAAACAGTATAAGTCTGATTTCAAAGCCCCTTGAACATGTAAAACTTCTATTTCAAATGAAAAGTATTAATTTTCCAATTTATTACCAAACATGACAGTCCCTATAATTCCAAAATAAAATGTGTAAGTCCTTCCTTCAAATTAAAAATAATTACATATTAAGATTGCTTATCCTCCTAAACTAACAGATGAGATATTACCTGGAATAATTCTGAAAAGTCCTACCTTTTCTTTGCAGCTGGAAAGCATGCTAATAATGCTAAGACAAACTGACTGGACTGAGAGCGCTGGGGACCAGTCTTCTGTTAGAATGGATAAACAGATATGACCATTGCTATAAACATGAGGATGAACAGGAATATTTTCACCAGTAAACATGACCTAAGAGAGAATAAAATTCCATTAACACTCAAATATTCTCCATTACCAAAAACTAAAGAATTATCTGCTTATAAAAAGTATTGATATTAAAAACAAAATAAAAACAAACCAAAATCAGAGCCAGAAACAAGATAAACTGCTCATTAACTCAATAAATATTGGTTTCACTGTATGAATCACCATACAGTAGGGGAAAGAACCTAGATTATTTTATATTTCAGTTATTTTTCATAAATTTCCCTTAAAATTTCTAAATTACTATGTATTTTTTCACTAGTGAAATACAATTACATTTATAAGAATGGTTTTCAAATTCTATTCATTGCTCTTTGCATATAAAAATACACTGAAATTCCAAACAAAAATATTCAATTTTGAGAAAATATGGTAGTAACACCCCTACTACCTGTAACAATGCCAGCACCTAAGATGCTATGTACAGAGGGAAATGACTGCTATATACTCCACCTCCTCTAAATTCACATATCCATTATGATGAGCACAAGTTACTAGCCATTCATCAGCAAATAACTATGTGCCTAGACAAAAAATACAAAGGTTGCCCAAGTCTACCAATTATTTGCTGTTTTTCTCTGCTTTTCCTTTTACTCAATTCTTGTAATACGGTTTTTTCTTTTTCCATCTTGCCTCAGCACTGTTTTGAATGGTAGTAAATCTATTATTTCCTTACTTTGCCCTAATAATTCAACAAATATCCCGAGAGTATTATTTCTTAAACTTATCTACCTAAGCATCCAAATGAGTAGAATAAATGTGTATATTCTGAGGAATCTGTAAGCACAGTTCAAAGTTGCTCAAAGAAACCAAGTTTATGTCTAAGAATGTTTATACATATGCTACCCCAGAAAAAGCTTATTTATATATAAACAATTTTAATTGACTTAAACTATCAACCTTTTAAGTAAATTTTGTACTACAGTACTACATTTATTCTGCAGTTTAGCAGTAATTCCTAATTCCTGACCTTGCCATTTAAAAAAAAAAAAATCAACCTGAAGGTCTGGTTAAAAATACAAATTCAAATGTCCTACTTTCACAGACTCTGATTTAGTAGGTACGATGAGATTTTTATAAAGCCCATCAGATATAAACCAACAGTTCCCCAATCAGACTTAAAGAATCTCTCTTAGCCCTGCAAACTGCCTCATACCCAAGTATAGCACTGTTAACAGTAAGGAGAAATCCTACCTTAAGTTGTGGCAGAAACTGATGAAATATATACAGTATTGCTCTAGGCATATCTTTTTCCCCCCTCTTCATAAGAGCAGAAAAGAGAGCCAGTGAAATCCAGAGTAAGGTATGTCAATGTAATATAGAGTATGTTACAGGAAATTACCAAAAGGTAAGGTTTTTATAGATATTTTAAATATCTACCTACAAATCTGATTTTATTATAATTTTACAAATATTTACGTGTTAACAAAGCAGTCTTTCATGTAAGTTCATCTTCTAATATTTCCAATATATTAACATATGGGACTCATTTCCTTGGCTGGAGCTAATATAAAACAGCAAAAGGAATTTTTTCTAAAGGAATGACTTTCCATATTGGCACAAATTTCATTTTTTCTTTAAATTCTGGTCACCCACCCTCCATTCCCACTTAAAAAAAAGAGCTGAAAAATAAAAGTAAAGTCTCAAAATAAGAGAAAACAAGTTACCTGTCCTATCAGATTGCAGAAAACCCCCTGAAAAAACTTTTGACTTGGGAATGGCTCTGTTCTATGCATGCCCTTTACCTCAATTATATCTATCGGTGCTAGCGCCCTCTTCACTACTTTATTACTTTTTTCGCTAAAGGAAATAAACACTTAAGTGGTCTTGTAGTTCTACACTTTGAGTCTGTCCAACAATTGATTTGTAATGAAACTTTATTTTTTATAAATATAGTTTATTATATTGTATACATTTGATATTCTCATAACATGTTGTAGATGTCTATCTAGAATGAGAGTTTACAAATCTCACAGAATATGCATCTGTTTTGGGGTATTCATTTTGCCACATAAAGCCATTTGACCAGTGTAGGATATTTTCATTAAGAACACAAGCAATGCCCAAGAGTTTATTCCCTGGTCACAATTATTTTTTAATGGATATGTTTTTTCCGGTAAGATCTCTTTATCAAGAAGTCAAGGAGAATAGTGATCTGAAAGTGCCAAACTATGAACTGCCAAATTATCACCTTTGGCAAAAATGAATCAGCAGCCATCAAGGAAAACAGAAAGCCAAATACAAAGGTTATTATGACAGGCTTTCAAGAGCAGAAGGAAAGCAGTATTCTTCTCAGAGAGAAACAGTTATAAACCACATCACTTGGTCTGAGAGCCAAAAAGTATGCATGAACCAAAAGGAAATCAGGAGAGAGGAGGTGGTTCATTCCTATAATCCTAGCACTCTGAGAGGCTGAGGTGGGAGGATCACTTGAGGTCAGAAGTTCAAAACCAGCCTGATCAAGAGCAAAAAGCTTAGCCAGGCATGGTGGCCCAGTTATCTGGGAGGCTGAGGCAGGAGGATCACCTGGGCCTAGGAGTTTGAGGCTGCAGTGAGCTATGATGACGCTCCTGTACTCTAGCCAGGGCGTAGAGCAAGACTATTCCAAAAAAAAAGAAAGAAAAGGGATAAGTGACAGAAAACAGCTACAGCAGAAGCCACAGACATTCTATAAGGAGAGAAGAGAACCATAAACAAAGAAGAAATAGCTCTGAAGTAGGAAGGGACTGAGTAAAAATAATCCAGATCTCAATAACCCTTAAATTAAAAAGCAGGGGCTTTTTATAATAACATGCTGCATGCAGGGCAAATGCAGCCAGTCTGAAATTTTTAGCAATAAAAACAGGGGAAGTAATTATTCATTCATATTATAGGTAACCCCTAGGTCCTAACCCGGCAGAAACAGAATTTTGGAAGTTTGTCTAAACATGGAAAGGCTGAATTTACATGCCAGAGGTGAATTCCTGAAATAAAAGAAAAAAATTTTTTCAACAGTTTATTCATTTAAAAGGCTGATAAGCACAGTTTCCGCAGATGGTTTTAATGTAAACTTTGCTACTCTGGTTCTCTGCATGGTGCTATGTATGGGTAGAGTAACCAAGCCTGAATTTCTTCAGGTATGTACTATTATCCATCCTCAGTTATTTAATATTCAGTACAAGCCAAAGGAAGAAGTAGACATTTCAGTTTTTTAAATGTAGCCAAGTAGGTTCTGAAAACTCAAGAGATAATTAAGTTGCTCCTAGAGTTCAAAAAAAAGTTTCTGGAGTCATAAGTATCTGATAAAACTATCTACAACTGATGTGAAAAAACAACTGAACATAATGAATTTGACATCACAGGAAGTTAGAAGGGTAGAAAGTCAGTCATCTCATACACACTAAAAGCCCTGACTTCAGCATTATACAATTCATCCATGTAACAAGAACACTTATATCTTCTAATTTTTTGAAATAAAAATTATTTTTAAAAGTATCAATTATATAACATAATATTCTATATTTTTGTGATTTGATACTAGCCATTTAATATCTTCATTATAATGTATACTGTTCGTATTACTATTTTAGATTATTAACATAAAGATTAATTTACAAACAGAAAGGCAGTCACCTAATATGGTATCAAGCTAGGTCAAAATACAGTATATACACAATGAGCAGTATAAAACAGGCTATAATTATAAAAGCCAATCTATAGTGCACATACCAAGGTTTCTCCAGGGACAACATGAAGGAATGTTTTCTCTGACAAAATCATAAGCAGATGACAGTATTTAATGAGCAATTACAACTGAACATATAAGCAGTGAGTTTGTTTTATTTTTATTTTCAATTTATTTTTTTAAGACAGGGTCTTGCTCTGTTGCCCAGGATGGAGTACAGTGGTGTCATCATACATAGCTCACTGCAACCTCAAACTCCTGGGCTCAAGTGATCTTTCTGCCTCAGTTTCCCAAGTAGCTGGGACTATGGACACATGCCACCACGCCTGGCTAATTTTTCTATTTTTTGTAGAGATGGGGTCTTGCTCTTGCTCAAGCTGATCTCGAACTCCTGACCTCAAGCAATCCTCCTGCCTTGGCCTTGAATTTACTGTTATAATGAAAAGTAAATCAGATATTTAATTATGCATAATATATAGTATAGGTGGTCTAGCATAAATGGTAAATATTTGACAAAAATGATTGGGGATTGGAATTTTAGCATAGTTTTCAATTCAATTCTTTTAGTCCCCTTATATGTTATCAGTAGCAACAATATTAAGTTTTCCTTGATACTCCATAATTACCACCACCACGCAGCTATAGATGTATTGCAAAGACAAAACTCTTGGACACGAAGAAACTAAACTTGGATTCCCCTGGATGGTAACCATTCTCTCCCCTTTTTACCCTATGTTTTTCTAGCCTACCAATCTTCTATCTACTTCACTTCCAAGGCTTCGATAAATAGGGTTCACTGTTAACCACCTTGTCCTAGACGCTAGAAAATTCAAGGCAATAAGAATTGTTATTCAAGGCCAGGCGCGGTGGCTCACGCCTGTAATCCTAGCACTTGGGAGGCCGAGGCGGGTGGATCGTTTGAGCTCAGGAGTTCAAGACCAGCCTGAGCAAGAGCGAGACCCCGTCTCTACTAAAAATAGAAAGAAATGAGCTGGACAACTAAAAATATACAGAAAAAATTAGCCGGGCACGGTGGCGCATGCCTGTAGTCCCAGCTACTCGGGAGGCTGAGGCAGAAGGATCGCCTGTGCCCAGGAGTTTGAGGTTGCTGTGAGCTAGGCTGACGCCATGGCATTCTAGCCCGGGCAACAGAGGGAGGCTCTGTCTCAAAAAAAACCACAAAAAAATTAACTGATGTTAAAAAGGAATCCCCATATTCCAAAAGAGTGGGAACAACTGCTGTAGAGCTTTCAAAGGTAGCATTCATTCCACATATAATCTTCCACTTTCAGAGAGAAAATTACTGCATGAATTAATAGGTATTTTTCTTTTGCTGATATTCATACTTAATTGGCAGTATAGTATTAGAGGAGAGAAAAAACTTGGGTTTGAGTCTTAACTATTCTAACTAGCTATTAAAACATGAACACCACCACACTTCACTTCTACAGACTTCGATTCATTCATTTATAAAATGAAGATGACTCTACTTCCCCTGACCACTTCATTAAGAGCTACTGGAGGACAAAATGAGAACAGGAGTTAAATTATGAAGTCTGATACAAATATTACTACATAGACCAAATGGAGGTAATGTGTGCAGAAATGGTTAAGTTCAGATGTGATCATAATGGGACTTAAATGCCAGGCTAAAAACTTGATTCCACAGGAAATAAGGAACCACTAAGAGGTTTTACCGTGGTGGGTGGGGTGTGTGTGTGTATGTGACACCAGATAATGTGTCTTCAAAGAAATCTAATGGCACTGTGAAAGGATGAATGGGAAGTCGAAAGAATTAAAGGCTACTATAAACAGTCCAACTGAAAGCTAAAAACCTGAACTACAGCATCAACAGTAAGAAAGAAGTGGAATGATTTAAGCACCGCAAAAGGATTTGAAAAATTGTATGAAGGAGTGAGAGAAAGGGGAAAATTTAATATAAAGCAGACAGGTGGACTGTAACTCAAGATAAAGAAAAAATTTTTTCCTTATTTTGTTATTGGAAAGGGTTGAGATTAGATGTGTTAAATTTGAGATGCCTGAAGGCATTCAAGTAGATAATGTCCAACAAGGGTGTGAAATTAAACCTTACAAAGAAGAGGTGTTCCCAGAGCTATAGATCTGCTTATGATGATTGAAGATGAAAGAAGAGTAAGGAAGTGCTGAATAAAGAACCTGGGTAGGCCGGGCGCGGTGGCTCACGCCTGTAATCCTAGCTCTCTGGGAGGCCGAGGAGGGCGGATTGTTTGAGCTCAGGAGTTCGAGACCAGCCTGAGCAAGAGCAAGACCTCGTCGCTACTAAAAATAGAAAGAAATTATCTGTCCAACTAAAATATATATATAGAAAAAATTAGCCGGGCATGGTGGCGCATGCCTGTAGTCCCAGCTACTCGGGAGGCTGAGGCAGTAGGATCGCTTAAGCCCAGGAGTTTGAGGTTGCTGTGAGCTAGGCTGATGCCACGGCACTCACTCTAGCCCGGGCAACAAACCGAGACTCTGTCTCAAAAAAAAAAAAAAAAAAAAAGAACCTGGGTAACACCAAAATCAGAAGAGTGGGCAGAAGTAAAATCAGGGAAAGAGAATAAAAGGAATTTGAAGTAAGATGACTGGGAGAATTTATTATAAATGTTATAACTTCCAAAAATATTAAAGATGAAATTCAAAATGATATCTAAGTTTGACATTTGATTTCTAAATTTAAATTAAATTAAATTAAATACTAAGGAGAAAGTTCAGAAACACTTTTTTGACTTGGCTTCATGTTTACAGAAATACAGAATTTGTGATCTCACAGAACAAGCCTTCCCCCAATATCCACCTAGTCAAAAGCTTCTGAGTTGGTGTGTTGACTTCTTCCTTCACACAACAAACTTAATTGAAATAAGGTAGACGAATAGGCTGAAGGTGACAAGGGGATGGAAACCTGACACCCCACTGCCTTCAGGCATTAGTAGTCAGAAATGATGCTGACAAACCAAGGCAACAGAAGAAAGTAAAAATGATTTTCTGTAGAGAAGAAAGATGTTTGCTATGGCCTTTGATGATAGTCTACAGATGCATACTATCAACAACTAGACAGCACATAACTCTTCACTTTAATTTTTATGAAAATGGCAAAATAAGTCCCCAAAGTCTTAATTTTTCTGCTCACATGAAAACTTTAGGACTCAAAGAGTCAGTATCCATTAAATCCCATGCTTTAAAACAATCCACAATAGCACAATATAGTAACTGACTTCCATCTCTTCTCCTACATGGCCAAGATTAAGCTATGTTTGCTACATTCTGTTTAAAGTGGTAATGAAATATGATTTCCTAAAAATAGCATATTTTAGTACATAACAAGTTGAATTTCAGGTATCTGGGAAATATTTCAGGTATTTGGTTCATTTTCCAGACCACCTCATTAGCTAGCAATACTAAAGAAAGCTGGCATTGAGTCTTATTATTTTAGCCAACAAATCTTACAAACCTCAAATTTTAAAAATGAAATGTTTTGTTATAATAATTCTCTAAAAAGTAAGTAACTCTAGTAACTTATTTACCTATCTTACCAAGCCAGAAACCTGGAGGTAATCCTAGAGTCTTCCTTTCTCTAACCTTCAATTTAATCATTTACCACAGTTAAACAGCTCTCAAAAATATCTCTCTACTACCATTATCCCTTGTCTAAGTATTAAGCCATTAACTAAACTGACTCTGACTCAAATAAGGATCAGAGTTGGGTCTGAAGTCTAAACATTTAACATCTGGTAAGGTACTCTGCCCTTGCAGCACTAAAAGGCTGCAAAGACAGTATGTCGATGCAAAATCAAAGAAGGGCTCCTTTCAGCAGAGACTCTTTACCACGTCACTTAATCACCTGATTTAGGAAAAAGTGCCTTAAGTTATTCCGAAATGCTAGCTTCTCCCACAACCTAGAGGGCTGGTTAGATTCCTATCCCCTTTTCTTTTCTTTTTTCTTTTTGTAGAGGCAGGGTCTAAGTCTATCGGAGTGCAGTGAGATGACCATAGCTCACTGTAGCCTCCAACTTCTATTCCCTTTTCTATTAACATCTATGGATAAGAAACAATCTTAAGTTCTTAGAAGCACAAAGGCAGCAAAGCCCTAATCCCAATAAGGTAAAATATCCATACTGTCTTGATTACATTACAAATAAGAAGATAAAATGACAAATCCATCTACATATTTATAATTTCTTTTATATGTTTCTGCTTAGTCAAAAATTGCTAATTTAGCACTGTTACCTAAAAATACAGTAAAAATTTAAAAAGCAAGGCAATTACCTGAGGAGAGTCAAAAGGATATCGACTACTAAATTTAAATAGAAGTTGAAATTTTTCCCCTTCATATAAGGTACCTGGTGCACCTTCCATGTCTACAATCCACCTGGAATAGAAAAAACAAATTAAAAACTTAAGATAAAAGGACTGAGGCGAGAAGGAGAAAAGGGAACACCATGTACATCCTTTATCCTCTATGGGACAAGAGCATACTTCATCCTCCCCACAACTCTCAGGTGGTTATTAACACCCCTTTCCCTGTCTCCTTCTCTGACACTCAGGGGTTGAATAACTAGATCAAAGTCAGACATCAGACAACTAGCAAAGGACAGAGCCAAATTTTAACCCAGTCCTGAAGAAACAAACAAACAAAAAATAAAAACCCAAACACAGGTGTGTTGACACCAAAGTCTGTGCTCTTCCTATGCAATTTATGCTATCTTCTTTTTTCGAAAGACTATTTCTACACTGACTAAAAAAAATGTTATACATAATCAACCAATTGATTTGATTACACATAAACTAATCAACTGCTTTTCTGATATCAATGATAGAAGCAATTGGCGGAAGTGGGTATCAACAATAAATTCAGAGAACAGTAGCTGTCAGATCTATTTTCTTATCAGTATTCTAGAGAAAACTAAACAAGCAAAAAGGAAGCTGACATCAGTCCACTAACTCTGATGGTTAAGCAAGGCTCTATATACTGCCCTTTACCTTTTATCTTTTAGAGATATCCTTTATCTCTCTGTTTCCATTGTTTAATAAAGCCCAGCATAGATGTCTATGGCATCTATGCAAGCTTACTTTGTGTTCCAATATAACAAATCATGACTATGAATCTGTTTTTATTAATATTCTGAATACTATCTCGTGTTAGTTTCTTTAAAAGAGTGGGGGAAAGAATATGGAATAATGATGGCAAAGATGATGGGGCAGCATTTAGAAGCAAAAGTGAACTGAAGTCATTAAGAATGAGTTCCTAATTATAGTTCTGTCATTTTTAATTATTGTTCACCTGGCCAAGTCCTTTTATCTTATCCTTTCCAAGTCTAAAACTTTCTTGTATTTTAAATACAAGAAAACAAAAAGAAGATAGAAAACAGTGAACAGTGTTGGGATTCTAGTTATCACCATACATACTATGGACTTAGAAGTATATAAAATAATAAATGTGCCTATTCTCTGAAAGAAATCAGCTAAAGCATACAGACCCTTAAGAGTATGGCTATTCATTTTAAATGCATCCTGAGTACCATACATGGTAATAAAAGACATGACCACAGACCCAAGAAACAATATTTTATGGTGAAATTAGACAGTTATAATTACAACTGAACTTACAGTGAAGTGGCAGTTAACCTGCCATTTAACTAGCTGTGTGAATAAGCTATTTTACCTCTCCAGTTTTAACCACCTCAATAGATAATAACCTTATAGTGCTGCTGAAAAGATAAATAACACTATAAATGCAAAAAACCTAAGGCATTCCTGACTCAGAGCCAGTACACAGTAAATTAAATACAATGTGAAAGCTGCATACAAAACTAAAAAACCCTCTCCTCTATTCTCTTTATAAAGGAGGTCCTTCTTAGCCTTCAAAATTCCTTTTTTAATCTTTCCCCCAACATCCACTAGGCAGAGTGATATTCCAAGGGAAAGTAGTACTCTTTCATTCTGTTTATAGGGTAATTTTTAGAACACAACATGTACCATAAACTTATATGTGATCTATTCAAGCACAGCTTTTAAATAAGAGCTAAACAAGTATCTCATTAATCCTTGTAATATCTGTATGAGATAGGTCAAAAAGGGTATAATTTTCAACATTGTACATAATTTTAATAACTTTTTATTAATTAAAAAAGATGTTCATTATAGAAAATTCAGAAAAGTATAAATAAAATAAAAATTACCCAGAGATAACCACTGTTAATTTTTTTGTACATTTCATTCTAGTCATTTTGTGGTTTCCCGTTATCACTGATGCATTTGTGAAACACAAGTCCAGAACATGCATTCTGTACACACTTAAATTACATAAATTCAAACCATCAGTGTTTATGATTCCAATCATAAGCATACGCCCCAGAGTAAGGTTTCCGTGGAATAACTGCACGTGCTGTTCTGTCAATCAGTCTCAGTTCTTAAATTCCTGTATGTATTACTAATTCTAATGTTTAAACAATAGAATTTTGTATTTTTTCACACATCATGGCTTCTAATCAAAGACACAGACACCTATTTCGCTCTGAAGGAAAAACTGGCTTTGGTGAATTTATTAAAACAAGATACATACCAAGATGACCTTTCTCAGGGATTTTCAAAGGTATTATGACTATGTAAAATTTTTGCCTTACATGTTGATTACAGACTATAACTCAAGTGATGCCATTTCACTGCACTGCCTTGACAAACTCTTTCCATATTATCAACATTTATATCATTCCTGAATTACCTCTAGAATTAGTAATGCTAAAACGAATATAGTTGGTTCTAAGTCAATCTTTTTCTATCTCTCTCTTCCTTCCTTAGGATGGTGTGAGGGTATATAGTTAAATGGTTTGGTATTCGTGTTTTTAAGGTCTTAACACATGCCACCAAACTGTCTTCCAGAAAGCTTCTTAATGTGTTTTCATCATCTTCTTTATGCATCTTCCATACCCACATCCACATTCCATGTGATCCTATTTTAACAAGTTGATCCTTTATAAGACTATTTTTATATCCTGGAAGATGGTGCAAAGATAATAAAATTTGTATGGCTCATTTACAATAAATTATTCAAAAAAATTCTTGTCTGACCAATATCTCTAAAGGACAAAATTTATTCTGCAATAAAAATATTGTTGCTTTGACAGTTTTAATTTGTGGTATAACTACTTGATAATCTATAAAAATGTTTCTATTTGTAAAACTTTAAAATATTCCTTTAATTTTTTATAAATCATCATGTTGTATGGTTTTCCCAACCCACTCCAAAAAATAAAGGCTGAAAGAGGAAGCAGGCCAGGTGTGGCTCACGCCTATCTGTAATCTTAGCACTCTGGGAGGCTGAGGCGGGAGGACTGCTTGAGCTCAGGAATTCAAGGTTAGCCTGAGCAAGAGTGAGACCCCGTCTCTATCAAAAAGAAAAAAAAAGAAATCAGCTGGGCATTGTGGCGTGCGCCTGTAGTCCCAGCTACTCAGGAGGCTGACGCGTAAGGATCACTTAGAGCCCAGGAGTTGGAGGCTGCAGTGAGCTACAATGACGGCACTGCACTCTACCCAGAGCAACAGTGAGACCCTGTCTCAACAAAAAAAAAAAAAAAACAAGGAAACTAAGCACCTCTCCTCACACACAACCCCCCTTAAAAAAAAAAAAAGAGAGAAAGAGGAAGCAATTTCATTGCTAGCAATTTCCTTGGGAACAATAATCTGTTATAGGATATTCTGAGGCAGATTAACAAAGGGAGAGAAGCAGCAGATGAAAATGGTACACAATCTATACCAGAACGAAAAATAAATTAGACAGTCCAATTTTGTTTAATTATATAGAACAAATGCCATACACTCTAAATGTGTGCTCCATTTTTGATTGTTTTAGAACAGTAGTTTCAAATTTTGTTTGATATCAATAAAAAGCCAACTGAGAACTCAGCAATGTTTTAAAGAGATTGTTATAGAGCTCAAGATTTGTATGACATTTTCTCCTATCTTAGGTACTTAAATGTCAAAGTCAAAGGTAATCAGAATTGTTTCTTTTTAAAGGATAAGTTATTTGAATTTTGGTCACTACTCCCTGGTTCTAGAATACACTAAATATTTTATTGGCCCATTTGTCCTACCAGTTGGCTTACAGTAAACTTTTATCACACTGGCTTCTTCTCCTTTTATGTTTTTAGAGAATTTTTAAAAGTGGTGGATCAATTATTTTAAATTTCCCACCAATTTTGGAACATTTATCATTGTCTAACAAAATTATTAAATCAAAAGAGTGATAAGGATCAACTGTACCGGTTGTTGAAATCTTAGAATGATACTTTTAAAAACATTTCAAATGTTCATTCAAGAGAGGGGACCCTTATCTTTCTATTCTTCTTGATATCATACCTGGGAAGGACCTTCTGCTCCACTCCCAAGGAAGAAACTGAATTAGAATACTTCTGTGTCCTCCCTTCTCCCCCTAACCTTTTCATCCTCATGGAAAAGCTTCTTATCTATTTTATGAGATTGCTGAAAGTCAGAATTTCATTTAGTTACCCTTCTGTACGAGATGCAATTAATGTGTTTAGGGGACAGGGATGGGATACCTCTTCATTATTATTCTCTTTAAAGCCCTGTTTTTCTAAAAACTTAATAACCTCATATCAAACTACTGTATGATACAAACTACTGACACAATGTCAGGCAAAAATGTTTAAATGTTGCCCTGTCATCCAAAAAACTTTCTAATAAAAGATATGGTTTAAAAAAAAAGCTTTACAAATTATATAACAATGTGTATAATATGATACAATTCTGTAAACCAAAACTGATTGTGTATATAAATACATAGAATAAGATATTCACTATATTTACCTCTTGGTGGAAAAGAATGGGATAAAATATGAAAATAATTTTGTATTTTTAAAAGATATACATTCATACATCACTAAAAAAGGAAAAAAGACTAAAAGTTAAATTACTTACTGTGTAATTGAATTTTGAACACTCTTTTCATTTAAAGTCATCCCAGGAGGTGGGTCATTTTGCAAAGCCAACAGTTCCTTTTGTAGTCGTTTCTAGAAGAACATCAACAATAATTTGTACTTGTTTCTCTTTTGTACAACATAACATCCTTCTAGTTATCCTTCATAGTATCTTTCTATATTCTGAAATCATTGATTAAATTTCCTCCAAATGTTCATAACTTTCCTTCACAAGCCCTCCATATAGTCTATATATTTTATATACCTAATTCACAAAATTTGAATAGTCTGCCCTATAATTGATAATCTATTGTCAAAATATTTGAACACTGGAGCTTTTGGAGAGCTAAACTATGGAGGTTCCTGGAGGGTGGTGTGCCTGGAAAGGGCAAGGAAGCTCCACATCCCTTCCCTCATGCCATGCCTTATGCATCTCTTCAACTGTATCCACTGTCACATCTTTTATAATAGACTAGTAAATATATCCACAACAGTGATGGTAGTCTCAGCAGAGCCTCAAGAGCACAGCCAATGGACAGCTTCCCTGGTGAATCTGCTG
This sequence comes from Varecia variegata, assembly GCA_028533085.1. Lineage (NCBI taxonomy): Eukaryota > Metazoa > Chordata > Mammalia > Primates > Lemuridae > Varecia > Varecia variegata. The sequence continues at coordinate 70,962,207 of CM052438.1, read as the reverse complement.
GAAGACCCAGAGGCATGAAAAGATTTAGGAAATCTTTTTAAAAGGAATTTAGTGAAGAGAATAGTTTGGCTAGCATGTGAAGATTTTTAAGAAAATGCAAGATAAGAAACATGCAGGAAAAGGCAAAGATGATCTACTATCCAATAAGGCCTTGTCACAAGTCAACATAGAGGGACAGTCTCAGCTCAATGAAAAGAATCTGGAAGAATCTGATGTTCCAGAAACTCAAGGACCAGATCTTCAATCTCATGAAGTATGACAGCTACAGCAACTTCTTAAAGTATGACTTGTTTTTAAAACACAAGCGAATCACTGCTCACTATCTCCACTACAGATAAAAGAGCTTCCAGAATTTTTAATGCACAGACCCCCAAAGAGCCAGGACTGGCAACTTTAAGAGGCAAAGGAACTTAATTAACTCTCAGAACTGTTCAAAAACAGATATAATTGCTGTTATTTCCAATAACTGAAATGTACAAAACTCTTCAATGAGATATGTGTCTTTTATTAACTGCTTGACCAGTAAGTTTTCCAAGATGGCTAACCTTACATTAAAAAAATTAAGTTTTGGTTCACAAAACATTTCTTCAATACTGGAAAAAAATTATTTCAACATTCATTGATAAAATCAGTTTGAAGAGCAGCCAATTACCTACAAAACATTGACTTCTTTGTGACTTCACGGCTACACTATTGAGGTTATAGGTTGAGTATACCTTATCTGAAATGCATGGAACAAGAGGTGTTTCGGATTTTGGATTTTTTTCAGTTTCACTGATTGAGCATACCAAATCTGAAAATCCAAAATCTAAAATGCTCCAATGAACATTTCCTTTCAGTGTCATGTCACTGCTGAAAACGTTTCAGATTCTGGAGCACTACAGATTTCAGGTTTTCAGATTTGGGTTGCTGAACTTGTATGAGGTCTTAGCAGCCTACGTTAAAAGTGCTTAAAAGTTTTAGCAGTGTTTCAGCAGTGCTTCCCTTGCTGCTTTCCAATTATAAAAACCATAGTTCTCCATAATCCTTAAAGAATATGTCATTTCACACAGACAAGCTTTCCAGAGAAAGTCTTCTGAAAACTTTTTAAATAATTTTAATTTATAATCTACTGTGTTTTTGTTTTCTTAAATAAGATCATCTACACATAATTTAATCTTTCAAGATCACTGTTATGAACACTTATAGTACATCAGAATATATCAAGGCCTGAGATAAATACGATTTTTTTGCCATACACTAGATGCCCTATAATGGCTATGTATTTTGCATTCTTATTTGTATAGCTTTTATTGTACACCTCTTTCCTTATCATCAGTGGACCTTTTTTTCAGTGTACAACAAAACAACAACAAAAAACCCACAACTGTCCCTGATTTATGAGTTTTAAAACCAAATCATATTATTACAATTGCATGCAAGATTATATTCTTTTTTTCTTACGCAGTTGTGGAAGCTGGGATAAAGATTCTTATTAAGTATCTTTTTTTGAAGCAAAGAAGATAAACATAGATATCTGTTCAGAATTCAAGAGTTCTCTGCTTAAAAGCTGGCTTCTACTTTTTCTTGGACAGTGAAATACTACTATCAATATAGCAATGTTTCTGGATGACACCTTCAAATATACTTAAAGTCATCCAACACCATTACAGAAAAAAAAAACTCCTTCTCTTTGTTGTGAATCACTGTAATAGACTTGCAATTTGCCTAAAGAATTCATTTTGAATAAAGAAAAACGAATTTATGGTAAATCTCTATGTTAGAATAGAGTTTTTAATTTTTTCTACTGATATTAACAAATGTGGGTTCTGTGATCAAATACACTTGTAAAAACACTGGGTCAAAGAAAAACTGATCTCTTCGAAACGACTTCTCATATACTAATGTGTACAGTGATTCTCCAAAGGTGTTTCCAAAAATAATGGAATCCTTTCAGTGTAGAGCACCTCAGAGAAGTCTTGTTTCAATGACCTTACTTTGGGAAACACTGCTATGGAAACCCTCCAGATCTAGAGAACTTTACTAAGGAAGGATAGCCCGCCCTTCTTAGTGAAGCAAGAATGTGAAGGAGAGTTGATCTGCATAGCTACCAAGCCAAACACAAGAACATAAAGGCAAGCTAAAAAACATTTTATTGGTATAGTTACCCCAGGTCTCCTGAACATACAGGTGAGGGGTGCTTCAGAAAAAAAGAAAAAAGGTTCTCCCCACCCTGAGACTACTCACATCTCCATAAAGGAAGGGAGGGACCTGTGGTAGTCAATCGCCAAGAGAATCCCCAATTAATTCTATGGGTCCTGGTATTCAACCCTTGTGTAGTTCCCTCCCACACTGTACCAGAGTTGGTCTGTGTGACTATGGAATATAGCAGAAATGATGGTGTATCACTCCGAAGATTAGGTTATAAAAAACTATGGCTTCAATCTTGGTTATTCTTTCTCTGAATCACTTGCTCTGGTGGAATCTATCATGTTGTGAACAGCCTAATTCAGAGGCCCACATAGTGAGGAACTGAAGCATTCTACCAATAACCACGTGAGTGATTTGGAAGGAGATCCTCTAATCCAAGTCAAGCTTTCAGATGACTACAGCCCTGGCCAAGAGAGATTCAAGAGAGACTTTAAGCCAGAATCATCCAGCTAACTCTGATTCCTGACCCTCGGAACTGTGTGAGATAATAAATATTTGTTGCTTTAAATTGCCAAGTTTAAGGGTTTGTTATGCAATAATTAATACAGGCACAATACTCCATCCTCCCCTCATTACTATCTACTTCTTCACTTCAATATCACCAAATCAGAACCTAAGACATTCATTCACTGGACCATACTTTTTTTACTGAGGGGATGGAGCTACTACATTAAAAAGACAATTCATGCCAGCCCCTTGTTGTCTTAGCTACTAGTCAGTAAACTAATTTGCATATCCCCATCCTCTGCAGGGCCAGCATCTGGGGGGTTAATCAGTACTTACTAAGACCACTAATAAAACTAATAATTTACTAATAAAACTTTTTTAAAAAGATATAGAGTGAAGGGTCAAACAATGTACAGTGTCTGTTTGGCAGGTTCATAAAAACAGGGAATTCACCCTTACATGTATCCTCCCTGGAATAATAGTTCATTAGAGAGGGCAGGAACCCCACAAAGGTCCTCTAGATCTTCCAAGATCCCTGAATGTGGACACAGAGGAGCTAAAAGAGAAGAACCTACAGAGTTACATGTGGAGATAAATGAAAATCCATATTCATTTGTAGATCTGAACTAGTATAACCTTGTAGAAGTCATACAATCAACAGACAGCTATGATCACATGAGGAGGCATCCACCTTCTAATTTTGCTGACAGTGTTAACAAAAGTAGATGAGAAACACTAGCATTAGGACAGAACACTAGCAAAACCAATGACACCACCAGCTTATAAAACCATCATGGCAATACTGGCCTGCTTTCCCAGACAGTAGTGAAAATGACAGCTACAGACTGAGATACTTACAAAATGGAAAATAACTGCAGAAAGTAACTACTGTAACTGATAATGTTTGCATATTTTATCCCTCCAAATCTCATGTTGAAATGTGATTCCCAGTGTTAGAGGTGGGGCTGAGTGGAAGGTGTTTTGGTGTGGGTCCCTCATGAAAGACTTGGTGCCCTCCCTGCCATAATGAGGGAGTCCTACTAGTTCACAAGAGATCTGGTTGTTTTATAAGAGTCCAGCCCCTTCTCCTCTCTCTCTTACTCCTTCCCACGCCACGTGACACACTTGCTCCTTTTGGAAGCTCCCTGAAGCCCTCACCAGAAGCAGATGCTGGCAGGATGCTTCTTGTACAGTCTGCAGAATTGTGGGCCAAATAAACCTCTTTTCTTTATAAATTACCCAGCCTTGGGTATTTCCTTTACAGCAATGCAAAATGGACAAACACAGCAAAGCAAAAGAAACATCCAGAAACCATGAGTGAAAAGAGGAGAGAGGATATGAGAAATTAGTGTTCCAGTGGTTCATACCGAAATATTACCCTTGTCTGAAGTTGGTGAGATGTGGGAAAATTAATTATAAATAATCACAAATGTACCACTGTCCTCTGAACCTAAGACATACCATTGATTATAAGATGCATCACTATTTTATATAACACAAGGAAAGGAGAACTGCTGAGAATTAAACAATGACATACCATTGGTAACATATATCCCAATTTGAAAAATGTTACATATGGAAAAAAAGAGTATTTAAAAAAATCTAAGGGCTGAACAAGGTGGCTCATGCCTGTAATCCTAGTGCTCTGGGAGGCTGAGGTGGGAAGACTGCTTGAGGTTAGGAGTTCGAGACCAGCCTGAGCAAGAGCAAGACCCCCGTCTATACTAAAAATAGAAAAAAAAATTAGCCAGGCATCATGGCTTGTGCCTGTAGTCCCAGCTACTCAGGAGGCTAAGACAAAAGGATTGCTTGAGCCCAAGAGTTTGAGGTTGCAGTGAGCTATGATGGCACCACTGCACCCCAGCCAGAGCGACAAAGCAAGGCTGTCTAAAAAAAAGAAAGAGAAAAAGAAGAAGAAAAAGAGTCTATGAAATATGGTATTAAAAGTTTAATTTTCCTAACTCTACAGTACCAGCACTACATGCAAAATGAAACTCCCTCAATTACAATTCTGAGTAAACTTAATGAATTAAAATGATTCTTATCTCAGTATTTAACACCTATCTCAAAATATATGACCTCAGCCAATCTTTAAATATGTACTTTATTCCCAGAATTTGCACAGCAGTACACAGATATCCATTCTCCCAGGCAAAAAAGGCCTGAAGTTATTAGGAAAGGAATTTATTTTCTCTTTCTCATTCATCCATCAAAAATGGCCAGGCTCAGAATGTAAATGTTTTGAAGCATCTCAAATCTAGAGTAAACCTGAAAATTCTAGCCCTTATCTTGTGTCAGCTTAAGTCTGGAAAGTTGACAGGAATTTGAGCTCTTCTAAGAGAGGCAAGTGGGTTTACATATTCAGTTAAGAAGGATCCTGATACATCTAAATAACGCAAGAGATAAATGATTAAACATTTTCAGAACTGGCTTGCCTTTTCAGTGGCTCAGCAGTCCAGCCAATACCTCCCTTCCCCTACTTCCTCATTTGAAAAATGAATCAATGATATATAAAACTAAGCTAATTTATTCCTTTTTTTTCTGGGAAGAAAATCATTGACAAATTCTGCAATTAACTGTTATCAATGACAAAGTATTGGGACACACCACAAAACTAAATGATACTCTAGTACCTCATATAATGCCTTGGTTGAAAATCTCTACTCTAGATCACTATAGCAGGCTAGGATGTGTGACCTACACTTCAGAGTGACACCGGTTCAGTTCCTAAAACATTTTTCCACCTCAGTGCACATGAGGGATTATTACTGAGATTTACTCTCCCCTATGACTGGGGCTTATTATAGGGGTTGAGGAGAGAACTTATTATGTGAAATCAAAAGGCTGCTCAGGAGAGTAATATTATCTCTCTCCCTATTTTCCACTGTGTCACCTCTCCAAGAATCACTGTAATAGTTGTTTCACACCAAAGGTGAAGTGTAGAACACAAGAGGCCAACATAATAAAAAAGACACATATATTACTACTCTTAGCCTCAACAGATTTAAAGCCCTTGGAACCCTCAAGTTATAGTTTATGTACAAGACTAAAAGCAATTCAAAAAGTAATCACTCTAAAAATTTAATCACTGTATTCTAATCAGCCCTGTTCCATCTCCCTTAACTCAAAATGTCAATGCCTGTCCAAACATAAACTCATAATGTTAAACCAAGTTTGAATATGCCAAATGCCTCCTCGGCATGATCAGAAAATAAAATATAATGGATAAATATAAAGACTAACATTTTTTAACATCAAAATTTTAAACTGAATGCAATAACTATTTCTAAAGCCTAATATAGATCCCAGACATTATGTTTATTGAACATAATTTAACCTATTAATAATGATTACTTTATTAGCTTTTGATAATGATTACCCAATAGCTTCATATAACAGTAAGGTTCATAAAGCCCTTTTGACTCTTTAGTAAATAGTTCTGACAGCTTGACATCCTTGTTTTTCACCTGGATTTTTAAAGTGTCACCTACTTACCATCAATAACTTGTCAATGAACTCTAGTCCCTGACATACTCTTTTTCTTTCTCCTCTTCTCCTCCTGTATCTGCTGTTTCCCCTTTCCCAACCCCGAAAGCATATTACTTAACAAATAGATTTATTTTAGTAAATAAATCACATTATTTTGGTGTAATAAATCCCATCTCATCTTCAGTGCTGACATTAATATTGGCTAATACTTATTGCTTCATATGCTCAAACTATACAATACTATACTGCCTCACTGAAACTAACTGGGGAAATCAGCAACACACCCAAGTCTTTATAAAATGAAAAGCACAGACCACTAACAGATACACAGACCACATTTTGTACAGCATGGTGCTAAACCATGGCTTTACACCAGAGACGCAGTCTTTGCCTCTTTAGCTCCTAATCATTTTCATCAATGCCCGTACTTACATACTGGTGGTTTTTGCTGTTTCAGACAGCTGAAGATACAGGTACGTGAGTAATGAAAAAGCACTACTACAGTTGTTTCATGGTGAACATTACTGTTTAGGTTGAAGAATACTACATCAAATGAAATGCTCCTAGTTAAAAAACAAAGCTTTATAAACAGCATCCTAAAAAGCTCATTCATTTCTAAACTAGTTCAGCTTCTAAACTAATTCATTTCTATAAATATTATCCCACATTAACACATGATGAAGCTGAGGCACAAAAAATTTAAATTATATTCTTGTGGTTCTAATTCAAAACAAGAAGAACAGAATATATCCCTCTTAGACACTAATAATGGCAATACACAAATTGACAACATTCCCTAACTTATAAAGCTTACATTCTAGTGGGGAAAAAGATGGTCAGTAAATAACAGCAAAACAAATAAGTATACAATTGTCCCTCGGTATACCCCAGGTATTGGTTCCAGGACCCCTGCATATCCAAAATTCAAAATATATTCAAGTCCAGCAGTCAGCTCTACAGAACTCACCCATAGGAAAAGCTTGCCCTCTGTATACTTACGTTTAAAATCCCACAAATTAGAAAAAATCTATGCATAAGTGGACTTGCATAGTTCAAACTTGTGCTGCTCAAGGCTCAACTATATTATATGGTATATTAAAACATAATGAAAAATGGAACAAAGTTCTTAGAAGATGGAATTAGGCCTCAAATTTTGTAAAGTTTTATCTTAAATTGACACTTTGAGAAACTATTCTAAAGGGGAGAAATCCTTATTCAGGTAGGGAGAAACACAAAAAAAGGAAAAACATTAAAAATGTAGGGATATGTAATAATGGTTGCTAATTCAACTGTATATAAAACGACCAACAATGTTTTCTCCAATTTCACCTAACAACCAACCAGAAGCGGAAAGTTAACAATAAGAGAGCATGATGGGAAGAAAAATAAGAATACTACACACATTAAGAGCATTACACTAACAAATAACCATGATTTCCCCCTAATAACATTAAGAAACAGTTGTAACAGTGGCCATTTCTTTTTTTTTTTTTTTTTTTAGGGTGAAATGCTAGACAACAAAATAATTTTACCTTACTTTTTTAAAAAAAGCAAAACAAAACTCACACAAATTAAGGAAACATTTTCCCTCCTACTGAATTCTAAGCACACATCTATAGACCATAATACATAACAGTTACTGAAACTTTTTTCTCTTTTTAGGAAAGGGAAAGCCCTCAACAAATGGAGGTATTCATTGTTATTTTCAACTAATATTTTCAAAAATTTGATAGGAATGCAAAAAATAACAAAACTAAATGGTTTCTGCTCTTAAAAACCCCATTGCCTATGCCCACTAAAAACAAGTGAAGAGAAAAAGAAGAAAAACCTAAAAAAAGAGACAAATGTGCAAATAATTTCTGCATGCTTTCAGGGTACAGTAGCACTAAAAGGGAGAGTGGTAAGAGAGAAAAGAAAAAGAGACTGTGGTATATAGAAAACAAAAGGAAGAATGTGTTTCAGTGACTAAGTAGACTTTCATTTCCAGCACGATGGCAGAGTAGATACCCTGAATAATTCTATAGAAAACAAAAACAAAGTGAACATAGGAACTCTGAAATACAAGGATCAGGCCTGGATTCCGCCCTGGAGATTTCAAATAAACTCAAGGGCAAAACCAAAATGAGGACTCTAACCTAAATAAGGGTGAACAAGAAAAAGGGCAAAGAAGGAGACAACAATGAAAGTTGTCTGTTTTGAGCTTAGCAATGGGGAAAGGAAGAAAAAAATTCCCCTCTAAAATTTCATACCCTCAACCTACATCACAGTCTGAATTCTGCTGAGAACCTTAAGCAAAAATTTAATCAAAGGTGGTCCAGGAAGTAGTGGCCCTATACAACTGGCAGAATCAAATACAAATCCTGGAGAAATACAAGTTCTACCCTTTAAGGCAACAATTTTGCTTCTCAGAATCTTAGAAAGATACTTATAAAACTAAAAAGGACATTGCCTGCTTCACTGTAAGAGCAAAATCTAGAAACAGTATGTGTCTATCACATATGGCCAGGTGTGGTGGCTCATACCTTGTAATCCTAGCACTTTGGGAGGCTGAGGTGAGAGGATTGCTTGAGGTCAGGAGTTCAAGACCATCTGATCAGGAGGGAGACCGACCCCCATCTCTACAAAAAATAGAAAAATTAGCCAGGTGTGGCAGCATGGGACTGTAGTCCCAAGCTGCTACTCGGGAGGCTGAGGCAGGAGGATTGATTGCCTGAGTCCAGGAATTTGAGGTTGCAGTGAGCTATGATGATGCTACTGCACTCTAGCCTGGGCACCAGAGCAAGGCCTTGTCTCAAAAAAATAAAAATAAAATGTCATAAAGCATGCTGTGTGGTGAAAAATGTAGATTACAGGAGGGTTTGGCATATAACAAAGTCTTACATAAATATATTGACTAAAATGACAGATAATACATTCTCAAAAGGTGGAAAGTTTGGTTCGACCTACTAATCAAACTGCAAATCTATGGCAAGAGATAAGAATTAAATGTTAGTACACTAGAGTATGCCACTTATTTATTCAAAAGGCAAATATTAAGAGTTTAGGTTAGGTGCTATAAAGGATAAGTTATGGTCTGAATGTTTATGTCCCTGCAAAATTCCTATGTTGAAATCTAATTCCCAATGTGTTGGTATTAAGAGGTGGGGCCTTTGGGAGGTGACTAGGTCATAAGAGGGGAGCCCTCATTAGTGCTTTTATAAAAGAGGACTAAGGGAGCTAGTTTGTTCCATCCACTGTGTCAGCACAGAGTTAGACGTTGCCATCTAGTGAGGAACAAGCCCACTCCAGACACTAAATATCCTGGATCATTAATCTTGGGCTTCCCAACCTCCAGAACTATGAGCAATAAATTTCTGTTGTTTATAATCATCCAGTCTAGAGGTATTTTGGTATAGCAGCCCAAAAAGATATATTTTATTGGAAAACTCAATCTCTGATTTCTAGGAATATATAATATACACCTGTACCTTAATATCTTCATAATTACACATCTACGTCAGATTGTTATTTAAAGGACAGAATGAGATGGGCCAGCAGATATAACAATTTTTGAAGTTTAAATTTCCCATGCTAAGGTAGTTTTAAATTTCACATGCTAAGGTAGTTTTAAATTTCACAGATGACAATAAACAAAAAAATAAAATAGGAAATAAAAAGAAACAAAAGATGACTAAAGAGTTTATCCTAACCAACCTTATAAAAAAGCAAATAAAAATGGTATCATCTAAGCCTGTATCAGCTCCATTTAATTTGGGGTAATTTTTTTAAAAATTACATTATATCCAGAATATATACTAGAGGAGGAATATTTTTAAATAACAAACTTCAGCTTTTCTCTCAGCTGAAATACATAAAATCTATCCCAAATGTTCCAGATGTTCTCCAAAGCTTATTAATAAAAACCCCCCTTTTAATTAAAAATTCTAAATATGCAAAGAATGCAAACTGCCAACTTATTTCCCCATTTTTGGCCAATAGCTTAAAAAAAAAAAATCTCCCAAACACCACACTCTATCCCTGTGGTCAATCTCTGGTTCTTCACTTAGTCCCAGACAAATATTTTCTCCCCTTCTCAAGTCCTCCCATCTTACTCTTCGGGAACTCATGCCTGATCAGTCCATCCAGGATCTTGTTCTCACAATTACCAACGTGGTTTCTAACAAGTTCACTCTTTCCATTCCATAACTCCTGCTCACTGGTCATCAACTCGGCCTCTCCTAGCTTTAAAGCAAACAAAGTCATCCATCATCTCTCTCCCTCCATTTCTTTCCTTGAATCAGCCAAACCCCACTGGATTCTATCTCCTCTGTAATACATTCACTAAGCTTCAAACCCTACAGGTTTCTCAAGGTTCAATGTCACTTCCTTACCAAATCTATGGGGGAATTTTCTTTCATTAACTTATAATCTTTCATGCATGGTTCGTTAATTCTGTCATACCCAACTTGGCTCTCTTCCTGTTTCTGCTATACCTCTTATGTTTTACTTGCTGGTCCCTCTTTTTTGTAAGTGCCCCCAAAGCAAAGTAGTTTTCTGCTATTTTCGGTGAGCTCCTTTTCCATAACTTTAAATTCACTACCACCAAGTATTTCAAGAGCTAGAAAAATATTGACTCTATGACTCAGTAACACCATTCTTAAAAATTTGTATTAAAGGATACCATAAAACTGGAGAGGGCAGTACACATGCAGCTTCTGATGGTAAAAAACTGGAAACAACAGGAACATGCTAATGAGATCATGGCATATTGTTAGAATAAATACTGATACTCGGCCGGGCGCGGTGGCTCACGCCTGTAATCCTAGCACTCTGGGAGGCCAAGGCGGGTGGATCGCACAAGGTCAGGAGTTCGAGACCAGCCTGAGCAAGAGTGAGACGCCCGTCTCTACTAAAAATAGAAAGAAATGATCTGGCCAACTAAAAACATATATATATAAAAAATTAGCTGGGCATGGTGGCGCAGGCCTGTAGTTCCAGCTACTCGGGAGGCTGAGGCAGAAGGATCGCTTGAGCCCAGGAGTTTGAGGTTGCTGTGAGCTAGGCTGACGCCACGGCACTCACTCTAGCCTGGGCAACACAGCGAGACTCTGTCTCCAAAAAAATAAATAAATAAATAAATATTGATACTCAACTCTCTATACCAAAAGGCAGCTTCCAGAGCTTTTATCTTTTAAGTTCTGTGGCTTAAAAAGAAATCTAGTATAGATCTTTCCCTCTCACAGAAGGAAACACATCTAGTGATTTGAAACTTAATGAGCATTATGGTTAGAACATTCTTCTAACATAAATTTTTTAAAAAGATGTACTGCATTCTTACTGCCATTTTTATTGTTCTGAGGTCAGTATTTCCAGTGACATAAAATTTAGTTCTATAATGAACACATCTTAGATAGATAAAATTGATACTATAGACAATTTCTATGAGCACATTTCTATTCTGTCAAGTAGTTATCCGAAAAGTATAAATTACAAACACAGTTGACCCCTGAACAATGCAGGGGTTGGGGTGCCAGCTTCTACACAGCTGAAAACCTGCATATAACTTTTGACTCCTCAAAAAATTAATAGCCTATACTGCTGAACAGAGGCCTTATCAATAATATAAACAGTTGATTAACACATATTTTGTACATTATATACTGTATTCTTACAATAAAGCTAGAGAAAAGAAAATGTTAAGAAAATCATAAGGAAAACACATTTATAGTACTATACTGTATTTATCCGTACCATAAGTTTATATCATCTGTTTACAAGATTAATCTTCTGTCTGAACTGGCAGGGAACCACAGCTGCAAACCTCAATCTATGGTACATATCAAGCAATTCCACTTTTTCTTGTAATGTCATGACTTTTCTGTTCCTTGGGAGCACCGCCAGCATCACTACAGGCACTTTGTATGGGTTTCATGGCATTATTCAAGGTTTATGCTATTGCACTAAAACACAATGAAAAATATACGAGAATCCTGAGATCACCTTTCATGGAGATACAAACTTCTCACACAGTAGCAACACTTGAGCTCACTGCAATAGTAACAGGATGTGGTTATGAAATTATTACAGTAGTACAGCATGTACTATAGTTAATTTTGTGCAGTTATGAGGCATCTTTACATCTCAACTACAAATGGCACCATATACAATCTGTGTTTGTGTGAAAGTTTTGATAAAACTGAAAATGTATCCCAATAAATTAAAATTTATATGAAAATTTATCAATTTTATAATAGATTTATATATATTTTATGGTAGTAAATGATAAAATGCACTACTATCTACATATATTTTATGCATTCATGACATGCCTAACTTTTTAAATACAGGGCTAAGATTATTTTTTTATTTCAGCATATTACAGGGTACAAACGTTTAAGTTATATATATTGCCTTTGCCCTGCCCAAATCAGAGCTTCAAGCATGTCCATCCCCTAGATGGTGCGCACTGAGTCCATTAGGTGTGACTATACCCCCCTGCTCGACACCCAATGAATATTTCCATAAGATTATTTTTTAAATGAGGTTTTTTATTCATATTCAACTCCAAAGATTCATGATATAAAATAATTTTTAAAGCTTGCCTAGGTAAACAATATTGGAATGGAAGAAGAATCACTCAGGTCATAACTGAGCCTATGGACCACCCAGTAACCATATCTTCTTTTTCTTTCTTTCTTTTTGTTCTCAAAAAGGAATTAACCACATCTTAATTCACTTAGCTCACTAATCCAATTCCACAAATAATTCTCATGACAGATAGTTTGTTTCTTTGTATAAAACAGGTATCAAAGAAGACATTTCACTAAAGTCGGTAAGACATTCAACATGTGCTCTGGTATATGTAGGAAGCGGGTGGTCTTTGATAGAACTATAATTAAGTAGGAACATATATAAATATTTCTACGGTCTCAAATTTGATTCTTAAAGGTCTCTCCAGAGGATTAAATTTTGAAATGTCTAAGTATCCTGAACTCTAAATCAGCTCTAAGGAGATTTATTACAACTTTATCCAGTTTATAAAATTGGCACACCTAAATTCCCACACAGTAAAAATGAATCCTCAATTTTGGCTACACATTAGAATTACCTGGGTAGCTAGGAAAAATTCCAATACCCAGCACACATGCCAGATCAATTAAATCATAACCTGGGGATAGTATTTTGTAAGTTTCCCAGGTGATTTCAATATGATGCCGAAGTTGAAAAACACTGATTTGAACTGTGTGGTTAAATAAAAAAAAACTGGAGGAAGGTATGTATTGAAGTACAAGAAGAGAGTCAAACAAGAAACCTGGATGTAGCAACAATATTACATTTTACCAGTTTTAACCTGGCTTCAATACTTTCAAAGGTGGACTAAAACTTAAATCAAAATACAGTCAATTCTCATTATTCACAGTAGTTACGTCAAGTTGTAGCAAATATTGAATTAGTGAATATTGAACCCACTGCTCCTAGAGGAAATGCTGGGTTACATTTCTGCAAGCCTCTGGTCACAACATTTTCTTCAGCCAATCAATAATAACCTCATTTTTTGTGTTTCTGTTTACAGTCCCCATATTCACTATGTATTGTTTATTCATTAACATTGAACTTGCTGCCAAAAGAACTGTAACTCATGCCTGAACAAAGCTTATCAAACACATGAATTTTCTCCATTAGGTACATCACTGCCTTCATGCACTTAGCAACTCTGGAGAGCACCTCAGTTCTATGCTTGAGGGTCATTTTAAACAGTGAACTAATCAACAAAGAGCACAAAAATGCAAAAAGTGTGGCATAAAATAGACCTCGAAAAGGACACTTGTTTACAGTATAAGCTGCACAAGGCAGCAGTGTAGTCTTGTTTGACCTTGCATAGGGCAACAAATTCTTCACTGCTCTGCAGGTATGCAAATGGCCAAAATAGCACAAGTATCAATTTTAGGATTACAAATAAATTGCATCAAGTAAGTGAATTCACAATTACAGAATCCATGAGTAATGAGAATGGACTGTAGAAGCATCAAATAAATCCAGGCAGTTCAAACTGTTAGGAAGAAAGGAATTCTACGAGGTTTCCACTAAGCCAGTGATATGCCCAACTATGTAATTTTCTCCACTAGAATCCTTAAATTGGTTTTCCTAAGAATGTAACAATTTTTCTCATATCAAATCCATATATCACAGTGGCTCACACCTGTAATCCCAGCACTTTGGGAGGCCAAGGCGGGAGGATCATTTGAGGCCAGAAGTTCGAGACCAGCCTGGGCAACATAGAGAGACCCTGGCTCTATAAAAAAACAAAAAACCGGCCGGGCGCGGTGGCTCACGCCTGTAATCCTAGCACTTGGGAGGCTGAGGCGGGAGGATTGTTTGAGCTCAGGAGTTCGAGACCAGCCCGAGCAAGAGCGAGACCCCGTCTCTACTAAAAAAAAAAAAAAATAGCAAGAAATTATCTGGCCAGCTAAAAATATATATAGAAAAAATTAGCCGGGCATGGTGGCGCATGCCTGTAGTCCCAGCTACTCGGGAGGCTGAGGCAGAAGGATCGCTTAAGCCCAGGAGTTTGAGGTTGCTGTGAGCTAGGCTGACGCCACGGCACTCACTGTAGCCCGGGCAACAAAGTGAGACTCTGTCTCCAAAAAAAAAAAAAAAAAAAAAAAACCAAAAAAAAAAAAAAAAACATTATAAAAAAAAAACAAAAAACCCCAACAACAAAAAAAAAACCCTAATATAGTCAATTTCTTAATATACCTTCCTTTCACATAGTACAAAATAAACTTAAACTTTTTATATTTACCTTAAAAAATTTTTTTAAATTTATTTTATGGGCTACCTTTAATTGTAAAATGCAGCAATGGTTTAAAGAAAAGGTAAGATGGTTAGACCAGATAATCTCTGAGATGCCCTCTGGCTCAAAGATTTTGTAAGTCTAAAAATTAAAGTGGGTATGGCTCCTTTAATTATGAGAAAGACGAATAAATAAATATATAAATATTCTCAGGAATAGTTTATTACCATTACAATCACAGTTTTTAGTAGTCAGGCTGCGATATAAATTTTCATTTGAAAAACAGCTCTCCGCTCACCCAGAGAAATAACTTGAATCCAGCTTGATACAATCAAACCTGATGGACTCTGAACCTGGACCTATACAACTTCAAATGGAAAATAAGCTGCCATTTTAAACTACATATGTCTTACACAATATATGAAAATTAACTCCATGACCTTGGATTAGGCAGTGATTTCTTACATATGACACCAGAAGCACAAAGAAAAAAATAAACAGAACTTCATCAAAATTAACAGCTTTTATGCTTTGAATGATATCAAGAAAGTGAAAACACAGCCCACAGGAGAAAATATTTGCAAATCACATGTCTAACAAGGGGCTTGTATTCTGAATATATAAAGAACTCTAACAGCTCAATAATAAAAAGACAACTAAATTTTTTGAATGGGCAAAGAATCTGAATCGACATTTCTCCAAAGAAATACCACAAATGGCCAATAAGCACAAGAAAAGATGCAACACACCATTAGTTACTAGGGAAATGCAAATCCAAACCACAATGAGAAACCACTTCACATTAGGATAGCTATCATCAAAAAGACAGTAACATAATGGCCAGAATGTATAGAAACTGGAACTCTTGCACACTGCTGGTAGGAATGTGTAATGGTGCAGTTGCTGTGGACAAGTCTGGCAATTCCTTAGTATGATATTGTGATTTACAATAAGAAACATATATTTGGTCTTTGTCCAGTTTCCTGACACACTGCTCCTAATATCCCTGGAATCTCAGAAGTGACAAGTATCTTGTACTTAATCCAATGACTGGTGGATGGGGGCTCCAAGATAGCCTCAGGATGAGTGCTGGCGCCAAAGGAACCAACAATGTGATTAGAGGGTAGGAACTTTCAGCCCTACCCCTACCGCCCCCCCAATATCCAGGGGAGAAGGGAGGAGTTAAAGGTTGAACTGACCACCAACCGCCAATGATTTAATCAATCATGCCTGGGTAATGAAGCCTCTATAAAAACCCCAAAAGAGAGGGTTTGGAAAGCTTCTGAATTGGTGAACAAAGGGCTCCAAGGGGCCAGAAGCTCCTGCGTTCAGCACCCTTGCAAACCTCACCCTATGCATAGCTTCATCTGACTGTTCATTTCTATTCTTTAAAACATCCATTGTAATATACTGGCACTTGTGAGTGCGCTGTCTTCCAGGGTTATGTGAGCTAATCTAACAAATTACTGAACACAAGAAGGGTGTACTGAGAACCTCCAATTTGTAGCCAAGTCAGATGGAAATTATGGGTAACCCAGTACTTGTAACTTCTGTCTGAAGTAGGGGGCAGTCTACTGGGACTGAGCCCTTAATCTGTCGGTCTGTACTAACTTTGGTTAGTGACAGAATCGAACTGAAATGCAGAACACCCAGCTACTGTTGGCAAATTGCTTGGTGTGGAAAAAACCCAAACATCTGGTATTGTAAGAGAAGAATTAAGTGTTGGGGGCTGGAAGCACTGGCTCATGCCTGTAATTCTAGCACTTTGGGAGGCTGAGGCAGGAGAAATGCTTGAGCCCAGCCTGGGCAACACAGGAAGACTCTGTCTCCGAAAAAAATAGAAAAAAGATTAGCCAGGTGTGGTAGCACACACTTGTAGTCCCAGCTACTCAGGAGGCTGAGGCGGGAGGATTCCTTGGGTCCAAGAGTTTGAGGTTGCAGTGAGCTATGATGACATCACTACACTCTAACCCAGGCAACAAAGAGAGACCCTGTCTCCAAAAAAAAAAAAAAAAAAACCAAAGTTTTTTGAGTACAGAGAGAATAGTTGTTTTTTTTTCTCTATAGACTTATAACATTAAAATAGTTACCCTTTTGCCCAGCAATTCCACTCCTACTTTATACCAGAAACAAATTTAAAAATACTTCCACATAAAAATGTGTACATGAATGTTCACAGCAGCATTATTCATAATAATGAAAAAGTGGAAACAATCCAGATTGTCAATCAATTGATGAGGAAACAAGAAACAACCCCAAATATCAACTGATGAATGGATAAACTGTGGTATAACAAAAAAATGGATCATTATTCAGCCACAGAAAGAAATGAAGTATTGATACAAGCTACAACATCGACGAACCTCAAAAACATTATGCTCATTGAAAGAAGCCAGTCACAGAAGGTCACATATTGTATGATTCCCCTCAAATCAGATGCCCAGAATAGACAGATCCACAAAGACAGAAAATAGATAAGCGGTTTCTAGAGACTGGGGAATGGGGGAAATTGAGAGTGACTGCTAATGGATAAGGAGTCTCTTTTTGTGGTGGTAAAAATGTTCTGGAAACAGTGGTAATGGTTGTGAATATATCAAAAACCTCTGAACTGTACACTTTAGAAGGGTAAGTTTTATGATATGTGAATTGTATTTCAATTGAAAGAAAAAAACTCTTTTACAATTGATGTAGAAGACTCACAATTTTACTTGGCTAATTCTCAAATTCTGAAGAGGATTGGTGAAGAATACATACTAATTAGAAGCCATATATCCTATAGTGTGAAAATACAAACAGAAAGTTCATATGACACATGATCATAAATGAAATCTGTACTTCTTCCATTGACAGCTAACGCAAGGACTAGAAATCAGAAAAAAGGAAAAAAGTTGAGTATCTAGTTGGGGTAGTTTAAAATAGGAAGGCTATAACATTATAAGATAAAACTCAAACAACTCCAAAGATCCATGAAATGATATATTCTGTAATTTTACCCCACAATTGTTTTATTATCCCAACTTTATGTTGGGGGGGATGGGAGGTTACACAGCTATTAAGCAAAAAAGCTAGAATTTAAAGCCACGTTTATGTGATCCCAAAAGCTGTGCTCATTTATTCATTCATTCAACATCTACTGAGGGCCTCCCATATACCAGGCACTGGGTCATACTCAGGGGAAGGAACAAATAAATTAATAAGTCAAGAGTATGAAGAATTTGTCATGGTAAGGGGAATTACTAGTGCTGGGGTGGGGTTGGGGGGCTATTTTATATTGGACAGCCAGGGAAGGCCCCTCTAAATAAAATGGTATTTGAACAAAGATCTGAGTGAAAAAAGGAAGTCATTCACATATGTGAGAAGAACATTCCAAGCAGAGGAAATGACAATGGCAGAGGCCCTGAGGCAGGAATAGTAAGGAGACCAATAAGAATACAGAGAAATGAGTACTTGGGAGAGGGTAAGGCTTTTTAGGCCATAACATGGATTTCAGATTATATTCTGAGTAAGACAAGGAAGCCATCACATTAGGATTGAGTGAAGTGACACTTAACTTCTGAAAGAATCTAATTAATGGGCTGAGATAAGACCTTAGGAGAGAAGGGCAGAAGCAGAGAAAAAAATCATGAAGCTGTTGATATAATTCAGGCAAGCAATCAATAATGCAGAAGACAGGACAAACAGTTGAATTCTGGATATATTTTGAAAGTAGAGCCAACAGAATTTGCTGGTGGTTTGACTGTGGGGTGGGACGAACCAGGATTCTGGCTGAGCAAATGGAATGAAGTTGCCATGTTTCAACATGGGGAATACCACACAAAACAGATTTGGGGAAGAGAAATCAAAAAAGCAGTTTTATACATGTTTACCTAACTGCTAATCTGCTTTTGTTTTAGGCCCAGTGTGGTGGCTCACGTTTGTAATCCTAGCACTCTGGGAGGCCGAGTTGGGAGGATTGCTGGAGCTCAGGAGTTTGAAACCAGTCTGAGCAAGAGGAAGACCATGCTTCTACTAAAAACAGAAAAAATTAGCCAGGCAACCAAAAGTAGAAACAAAACATTAGCTAGCATGGTGGTGTGCAACTGTAGTCCCAGCTACTCAGGAGGCTGAGGCAGAAGGATTGCTTGAGCCCAGGAGTTTGAGGTTGCTGTGAGCTAGGCTGACGCCAAGGCACTCTAACTTGGGCAACAGAGTAAGACTCTGTCTCAAAAAAAATAAATAAATAAATTGAAAAAAATAAAATAAAATAAAGGCTACCAAATGAGGAAACTTTAAAAACACGTGACAAACACAAACAAGTATTTTGCAGATATCTGTAATGAAGAAGACAGCAATAATATAAAGATGCAATAAAATTCACCTAACAAATGCTCAATTTCGGTAAATACTAAACAGAAGTATATTTTCAGAGAGATGGCAAATCATCTCCACTTTTAAAAGTTTCCTTGATAATGAAGATTACCTTTGAGTAGTAAAAATTTACCATTATAATTTTACTCAGTGCACAGGTATACACATAAGGAATGTTTTTAAAATTTGATGAAGTATTGCAAGGCTGCCCTTTCACCTTATATTATAAAGTCTAAGGAATACTGCCTCTCATTTTCTTAGCTATAAAAGCTATAAAATAACATTTTAGTAAAAGCTTAATTCTTAACTGAAAAGTTAAATAATTATCCCAAAGATTTCTCTACAATGCCATACTCATTAATGTGCTCACTACCTATAACTTCACAGCATCAGAAGATTTGTGTCTGGTTTCTAATTCTAGCTTCACTACTCAGTTACTATGTAATTTTGGCTAAGTCACTTATTCATATAAGTAATTACTTACTAGAAGTCACCTGTGTCTCTATTAGAGTGAAATAGGGTTATCTGTCTGACTTTCCCTTTTACAAGGTTGTAAATAAGAATCAGAAAGAAAGAGAGAGAATCAGAGAGAAAGAATATGAAAATAGCTTGAAAAATATTAAAGTTAATTTATTAATATTAACTTTTAATTTAATATTAATATTAATTTAATTTAATATTAACTAAGAAAAATATTAAATATTAAAGAATCAGAGAGAAAGAATATGAAAATAGCTTGAAAAATATTAAAGTATGGCAAACACATGAAGAAAAGTCATTTTTTAATACATATAATATAAAAATGAATTTTAAGTTATTCCTTTATAGGTGCTGAACCTTATTATTACAGAACTGCTTAACAGACTGACCTGAAACAGCATTAAACTAATGCAAAATTTGCTACTTAAGGATACTTTTTGAACTGTTAAGTGATGGAAATATGTTTACTATAGTAAACATGTAAGGGACAGAGGAAAAGTATTTTTCCCACTTTCATGTAGTCTACAGCCCGAGAAAAGAGATCTGAAAAGTTAAGACCTAAGTAAATGCTTAAAAATAAAAATAAAAGGGATCTCCTAAGACAATAAGTGATTAAAAGCAAAGAGAAAAGTAGCACAATGACTTTTCCAGAATTGTGAGAAAATGATTAGCATAGCTTTATGCTTTTGTTCACATGTGGTTTACTAACCTACTTATGTTTATCATTCACACAGAACACCCTCATTTCTATGTTGTTCCCTTGGCCCTTGCTCCAACAGCACTGACAGAGCTACTCCTAGACAAAGAATCCAGCCAACCTTCTCAGATATTATAATCCTAGCCATAGTCCGCAAGTTTCCAATGCACAGTGAGCCTCAGCATCAAAGATGGCAGTCATTTTCTAACTTTTAATTATACTGTACCCCTTCGTAATGACATCAACAAATAGATATGTGGTATCTCATTGTCAAGGCAACGTCACTACTATAATAGTAATGTCAGTAAAAGCCGACATTTCATCACTCTCAATCGCTGTAGCCAATTACTTGAGTAAAGAGCAATGCAGACCTGTGAATAATCCAAAATAACTAATTATTTCTAAGTCATCTGAAAATAAGTACACAGTCATACTCCATCTCCTGTGACTAAATCCCAACTTCCATCCAGCCAAATCAATAATTGATAGTCTGAGACCTAGCTAGTAATAGAAATGCAGAAAATTCACGAAAGAATATTCAACTGACCACTTCTCTAGATTATACCACTGTTTATAAACAAACATCAACTACTATGCAATGACTTTCTAAGATCTTAATACATAGTGTAAGAGGAGTCCCTATCTAAAATTAATAAATCTAGAGTGTCAAATTAGAAAAGTATACCAGGTATACTTTAAAACTTTCAACTTAAGAGAAGTGTGAATGAAACGGGTAATTTTTTTTTTCTTTTAGGGGAGGGAGAGAGGGCTCAAACAGATAAACTCTAGAATCAGAAAATATATTCAGGAGGCCAAATTAATTACTTCATAACAAAATGAGCCATAAGAAAAAATAAGATTATAAAATGAAAAAAGAAACATAACACAAAAAATACAATTTTAGGATTTAGCTGAAAACAGAATACCCCAACACTGCTACACTTTCAAAAATGTTTAGAATCACAATAAAAATTCATTTCAATAAAATACTGTTTTTGCAGTTTGGGGATAGAAAGTTTATACCAAATAATTGGAGTCCCGAATATGCTAAAACTAAAAATTTGCTACAAACAACTTTCCATTTAATATTTTAAGATTCCTAGAATTGACAAAATGAAATGTCTTTTTTTTAACTCCCGTTAATTTTATGTATCACTACCATGAGTGTACCATTCTCTTAAGAATGGTTTCTTAAAGCATAATCTAACTGTAATCTCACTTGGTTATTTGTGACTTTGTTCTAGGAAGAAACAGTAGGAAGAAAAAAAAAAGAAGGTAACAGGGGAAAAGAATGTCTCAAAGGGATCACGTAAGTCTGAAAACCACTACTTTAAATTGTATATTGAAGAACTCTAGTAATATTATAGTGTAGAGCTTCCTCAGCATTGTAGGTGTGCCAGAATATCAATCTCCTATCTCCCAGTGTTTCAAGCAGAGCTGCCTGGCCAAGTGCTTCCAGCCTCACAACCTCATCCATCTTAGAAAATAATGTCACACAACCTGAAAGATTGGGAGGCACTGACAGAATACATTAAAGCA
Source organism: Varecia variegata (assembly GCA_028533085.1). Taxonomy (NCBI): domain Eukaryota; kingdom Metazoa; phylum Chordata; class Mammalia; order Primates; family Lemuridae; genus Varecia; species Varecia variegata. The sequence goes on along the minus strand of CM052438.1, from coordinate 70,940,245 downwards.
GTTACAACTTTAAAATACATACTTTCCAATAAGAAATTCAAAGTTGCATTTCTTACTTGATTTTACTGCATTGATCCTAGGGACTGTTTCAATGTTATCAAGTAACCAAATCTCATGTAAATACAGCTTATGTTTTAAAATATAGTTCCTCTTAGGGATTAAGTAACCTTTTCTTCAACAGCAATAGACTGGTGTAGCTAAGACAAAGAAATCTACTTAAAGCTTTTTAGATAAGGACTTAGAGCAGCATTCCATGTTATAGCATATTTTTCCTAAATTACTCCGATATCACCAAAATATCAATTTCCTAAACTTCCATGTTTTCTCTCCACAGCACTATAGTCTTCTAATATAATATACGACTAACTTAAATATTTTGTTCTTATCTGTCTCTCCAACCTAGAGAGACAGATAATTTATTATTAAATCTGCAAGGGCAGAAATCTTGTCTGCTTTTGTTCACTTCTATATCCCTAGCACCTAGGGATTTATTTTTTACTAAATTCACAAGGACAGCAATCTTGTCTGCTTTTGTTCACTTCTATATCCCCAGCACCTACATTAAGTGCCTGACACATAGTGGGCACCCAAAAGATAACTGCTGAGTGAATGAACAAATCTGACAACTTGGTTATAGATTTATGTATAAACTAGTTGTTTTAAAAGAGCTAAACTTTGCTATTATGATGATCAGGAAATCAATTTTGTACAACAAAGACAGAATAACCACACAGAAAGTAGTACTGTGTTTCAAAAAGTCTCATTTATCTATATCAAAATATTTTTAAAGATACTACCAGAAAATCTGTACCAGATATTTAGAAGGGTTATAAGACGGTCTGAGGTAGTACTTAGGGCATAGAAAAATGCACTACTGCACTGGCAAATATTTGTTTCCACTGTTTAAGTCACCATGTAAAATTCAAGATTACCAATATTGCTCTTAGAAACAAATCTGTCTTTTCAAGATATTTTAAATCTAAATCTAACCAGATGACACACTATGCTCTCTTGTCAAATATAATCACAAGTGTCATGGATTTTAATCTTAAATTTTTAGTCTTAAATAATGTTTTAATCTTGATACCGATAATAATCTTAAATTGGTCATAAACAATGTTGTAATTTTAACACAGATAAAAATCTTAAAGTGGTCATATAGCCCATCTACTGTTCAACTAGTGTCCCACAGTTCCTTTTTTGGCCTCAAATGACGAAACTTCTCTAACGTCTCTGGGGAGACTAGTGTGAAGTATATGGTTTCCTGAAATTGTTCTTGTTTTTCCCCCTCACCATTTCGTGACATCTCTTCAACTAGAAGTGTTATATACAACTTTTCTGTTCTGCAGGCAAGTCCAGAGGAATAAGTCAAAGGTAAGAGAATATTGTAAGGAAAACAGGTTGAAAGGGGATAACATAAAAGCACAGAAATGTGAAGCAAAGAAATATTTGCACAAAAGAGGAAGACAATGCAGAAAAGAGAAGAAAAACACTCCTAGCCTAGAAAAGAGAAAAAATGGAGGTGGACAGAAGCTTGCTTATTCTAGAAACAAAAGCAAAACAAGCCTCTCAGAAAACGTGGTCTCTTTCTTAAGGGTCCCCTTATTAAAACTCCAAAAAGCATTCAGTTGACACTCCTAAAGAGTTCTACCTTCTCTTCAAATATGCCTTCATACAGGCTAGTCTTCATCCATAAATTAAATGCAACCTATAGATAATGCATAGTCAATCTCTACAAAACTAAAATTGTGGTTGCCATCTTTGCCTGCAAAAAACAAACTCCCTGGATCAGGAAAAAAGGAGCAAATTAAGTTGGAAAGCGAGAAAACCATGCATTGCCAAGCCAGGTTGACATGACACAGGTTAACAAACGCCTCCTACCAAACTAAGGTTCCACGAAAGGTCTGGGGAAAAAGGGCAAAAAGCCTTACCGCGACCGCAAGGGTGGGGCATCACAGGGAAAAAAAATTAAAGGGCGAGCTATCCCGGGAGGTTTAAGGAGGCTAAGTACTCAGCCCTCAGGAGATTGCACATTAGGCAGCAAATGATATTGGCATACTAAGAGCAGCTTCGGGGAGAAGGAGAAAGTGGATGGCTGAAAGAATGTTCGTGAGAGTGCAGAGGCTAATAGAAGAGAAGGTACCCACGGGGCAAAGAGTCCAAAGGAAGAGAGCGAAGGGGCCGAGCAGTCTGGAAGGCCGGGCGTGGGAGGCCTGAGCAGAGGCAGCTAAGCGCTGTCTGCAGCCAGCAGCCTGCTCTGGGAACGCCTTTTCAGCTCCCCCACACTCAGCCCCTCTCAGGGCCGCCCCTGCCCCAGCTACAACGGCGGGCGCAGCTGTTTCCGCCGGGCCAGGGACCTCAGGAGGAAAGGCATCCCTGGGGCTGGCGGGCGGCAGGCCTGCAGCGGCTGTCTGTGTGTGCCGGGAGGCGATCCCGAGACGACCAACGCCAAACTTAGCCCCTTCTTCCCCGAAGCCTTCTTTATCCCCCAACTTCCCGGCCGGCTGATGTCCGCTTCGACCGACCGAGCCCCCCCATCCGCCCTTCCTCTCACCGCCTCTCACCCCTCCCCGACACCTTGAGCTGAGGAAAAACTGGCCACCCGGACCGCTCCTGTATCCGCCCAGGTGTCCCCGAGTCCTGGACACCGCCCCCGCCGGACTGCTGGCACCCTCTCGGCGGCTCCCTCGCCCGCCCAGATGCAGCAAACTCCTCTCACCTGCATTGACGCCATGATGGAACCATCCCCCCAAGGCTGGCGAGGCCAGAGACGCAGGGGGCGGAGCTGCCGTGCTCGCGTCACGCCGCGGGGGCCCAACATCCCGGGCGCGGGGGGCGGGGCCTCCGATGGGAAGGGCATAGCGCGAGAGGATTGGCTGGCGCGTAGGGCGGCCGGGGGAGGGGCGGGGCGAGGGCGCGGTAAATGGCGCTGTGGGTACCCTTGGTCTAAGCCTGGCTGGCCGGCGGCGGTTTCGGCCGCGTCCTTTATTCTCTTTGCTGAGGAGATACCGGTCCAGTTTTTGACTCGCCCAGAGTCGTTGGTTTTTTTCGTCTACACCACGAGGTCCTGATGTCTGGATCCGTGCAGGTTTTTCTGTTTCGCTTTGGTGTACGGTATACAGATTTTTCCTTTCGGATGTCTTTTCCTCATCACCAAGCCCGCTCTCACACCCTTGGGGCCGGATAAAACTTCCCGCGCGGCTGCTTTCTGGTCTTCGCGGACCTGGAAGGCTTCTCATTTTCCTAATTTGGGGAAGAGAGATACAGGTTTCCTTGTACAGCGGGATGAGAATTGAGAGCAGAACCACACTGGTATTTTAAGGGCAAGAGTATTTAGATTTGTAGAGCTGAAACTTGCCTGAAAGGGGAGATAAAATTTTGAAGTTTTTCTTTTGTGTGTGTGCAATTTCCGCTTCCTTACTGCAGCCCCTGAGTTGTAAATTTCATATGTATCAATAGTAGTCATGGCTGTCACAGAAGTCTAAATTTGATTAGAGATTTGACCCTAAGCATAAATTTAATATACCAGTGCCATGTACCTTCTATCACATCCAGGTTTCAGCCTGTTTCGTGGTGGGCAGTTTTGCGGTCATCTGATGAATTTGGGTAGGGAAAGCTGAGCATACAGAATTAATTTTAGGAATGCACCAGTTCTGCCAACATTTATTAGAAGTCACGTTTTTAAAAGCTATTCCAGAACTGAAGATGTCATTGGTTTATAAGAGGAAAATGGAAACCAAAAGCTTGCACCTCGTCGTGTACTGTCTCTAAAAATTAAAGTTGCTGACACATGGAGTAGAAGGCTTTTACTTTACCGGAATGAAAACTTAAAATCTGTCATTTTATTGACTCGGCTTCATTTTCAGAAACTTAAGGTATAAATATAAAAGCAATGTAGGATATCATTCTTTACACTTTTTATGTTCTCTGGGAACTTTTCTGATGTGAAATGTGTTCTTTGAAATACTCCAGGTATTCTATGGTATAATATTGAACACACTATATTCTTCATCACTAGAGAAGCAGTTATAGTGGTATACTCTTCCCTCTGTCGTACTTCCTATTGCCGGAAATGGGCAATAGGGCAAAACAAAGGGTTTTCCGTTTGTTGTGCAAAATGACTGTGTCCTTGAGGAATGTTTGGATGCTATTGGCAACCGAGAATCAACCAGAAGCCTATCAGGTGGTAGCCCAGTTGTGTTGTCAACATTACAACAGTGGGGAAAACCGACATATCCCAATGAAAGAGGAAAACTTACAGAAAAAGTTTCCAGTATGTTTTCTTCTAGAGATATTTATTCCTATGATCTCAGAAGATCAGGTTTTACTATCTATGGCTCACTTTGCTTAAAAGCTGATTCTTCCAGAAGGTATAAGTAGCATCAGAAGACCCCACAAACAAAGCGTTATGGCATCATCAGAGCCAACAACCTACCATGACAGATACTAATAAGGAAAAACTGAGGTTACAGGAATTCTAAGATTCCTCACAGTGGAACTTGGGTTTCATATATGTAGAAAGGATCTTCACAGGAGTATCCTTTCTAGGAGATACTAAAGAACACATAATTATCTATCTTCTTCATTTTTTCATTAATATTTAATAGAGCTTGACATACTCAGGAGCCAAAACAGTGACTTTCAGATGGTGTACGGGTATATAATTATCTCCAGTGAGCATGAAATGTTTATATCTAAAACACTTGATTATGCAATATTTGAAGACTAGTCTCACATCTCATTTTTTTCTCAGAGTGGAGCTTACTATTAGATAGGCAAAAGTTAAAATGTCTGACAATACCAAAAGTGGGAGAGGAAATGGAGCTTTCATTAAACTCTATAGGAGTGAAACTGGTACCATCACTTTGGAAAATAGTTCAGCAATAATGAAGTCAAAGTCTCCCATATCCTTACAGAATCTTTTTAATAGCATCATTTGTATAAAAGATACTTAAGAGACATATTGAACACGTGCAATATGTTAACCTTGTTTGGATCCTGATTCTTTTTTTCTTTTCTTTTTTTTTTTTTTTTTTTGAGACAGATTCTCACTGTGTTGCCCAGGCTAGAGTGCCGTGGCGTCAGCCTAGCTCACAGCAACCTCAAACTCCTGGGCTCAAGCAATCCTCCTGCCTCAGCGTCCCGAGTAACTGGGACTACAGGCAGGCGCCACCATGCCCGGCTAATTTTTTCTATATATATTTTTAGTTGTCCGGCTAATTTCTTTGTATTTTTAATAGAGACGGGGGTCTCGCTCTTACTCAGGTGGTCTCGAACTCCTAAGCTCAAATGATCCACCCGCCTCGGCCTCCCAAGTGCTAGGATTACAGGCGTGAGCCACCGCGCGGCCACGTTCATTGTTAAATTCAACTTTGTCCTGTAGTCTTTTACTATCATCTCCAAGTTCTGGGCCAGCATTATTCTGTTAAGAGTTGTACTAACAACTCCTTGGAGCCAGCCAAAAATTTAATAAGTAACAGATACAAAGTTTAAAGGGAAAAATACAAAGTAAAATTAAGAGTCAATAATAGTAACATGATAGTTCTAGTTCGCATAATGGTTTTGAGCCATGCACCTAGGCTCAAAACAACCAGTTGAATAAATCAAATGACCTTTATCCTATCAAGTGAGAAGATAGGCACTAATAGGTCTGAGAGTCTCATTATGATGTTCAATCTTTTTTTTTTCTTCTTTCTTCTAAAAAGCATTCAGAATCAGAATTCAATCTTGTTCTCACTTCTTGAGAAAAGCTGTCTATAGCATGAAAGTGTCCTGGTTTGCAGTTTGAATATCTGTGGTTATGACATTGAGCGGTTTGGTTTACTTTTTGTGTGGCCCATATATCAGGCATAAAATGTTTTCCTTAAAATTCACTTAGCTTTGGCTCATAGGGCTTCAAAAAGAGCAGTTCCCATTTTTAGTAATTTCATGGAGGAAAGTTGAGTTGGAGGAACCTAGAAGAATTTAGGATCTAACCTAGGCTATAGTTTGATAATAGAACTCAAAAACAATGTACAGGGCTACAATCTAATAACAGGTGTATTATAAATTTTCTTTTAGAAAACTTTTTCTCTCTACATTGATCATATAGGAATCTCAGATTTAAAAACCTCTTGTGGCTAGAAAGCCAAACCAAAGCAGACCAGCTTCTCTTACAGTCTTAATGTTCCTGGGGCTGCCAGGAAGTGACAATATTTATTCACTCACTGTAAGGCTGGGAACTCTTGAAGCCAGGCATTCTATGTACTTTTTTTTATTTTGAGACAAAGTCTTGCTCTATTGCCCAGGCTAGAGTGCCGTGGCGTCAGCCTAGCTTACAGCCACCTCAAATTCCTGGGCTCAAGCAATCCTCCTGCCTCAGCGTCCTGAGTACCTGGGACTACAGGCATGTGCCACCACGTCTGGCTAATTTTTTCTATATTTTTGTAGTAGATATGGGGTCTCACTCTTGCTCAGGCTGATCTCGAACTCCTGAGCTCAAGTGATCCTCCTGCCTTGGCCTCCCAGAGTGAATGCTAGGATTACAGGGGTGAGCCACCGTGCCCAGCCCAGTCTATGTAATATGATATTTCAGTTAAAGCCTTAGTAATATTACTAGTGTTTTCAATTGTATCCTATTATAGAGAGCAAATTTTTATTGAACTTATGCAAATAACCATATTGCCATAAGAAACCTCACAAATAGTTTCTGAATTTTGGAAGGATTGAGAAGGGAGGAAAAGCAAATGCTTTCACCTTTGTTCACAAAAGTATACTTTCCCAAATTATTATAAAGTATAAATAGCTTAAGATAGAAAATTTCCCTAAATCTGGAAAACAAAACATTTAAGTAAAGAACCAACAATGTTTTAAAATAAAGGTTGAAAAACATTGTTGTCACCAGATATGCAATCTCATGTAGTTACTTTTTGTTCTACTTAATCTTGATTAGCAGTTTTATGAATTTATCAGTTTCTTTATTAGAGTTCTGGGAAACTTTTATTTAGTTCATTGATCTTTAAGTTATTAGAAACTTGTATTAAGAGTACTTATTCCAGGCCGGGCACGGTGGCTCATGCCTGTAATCCTAGCACTCTAGAAGGCCGAGGCAGGAGGATCATTTGAGTTTAGGAGTTCGAGACTAGCCTGAGCAAGAGCCAGACACCGTCTCTACTAAAAAAAATAGAAAGAAATTATCTGGACAACTAAAAATATATAGAAAAAATTATCCGGGCATGGTGGTGCATGACTGTAGTCCCAGCTACTCGGGAGGCTGAGGCAGGAGGATTGCTTGAGCCCAGGAATTTGAGGTTGCTGTGAGCTAGGCTGATGCCACAGCACTCTAGTCCAGGCAACAGAGTGAGACTCTGTCTCAAAAAAAAAAAAAAAAAAAAAAAGTACTCATTCCAGTCTTTTCCATGAATCTGCAGTTGCCCATAGAGAAAAAAAATCAAAACTGTAGATTACAGAGAGACTGTATTTTTAGCCATGGCTAAAAATATAATGAAAGTTCATTATAGTCAGCAATTGACAAAGAAATGTGGTTACTTTTGTGGCATACAATATAATAATCAGAATTATGACTGATGACATACTAGATTTTTAAGAATTTTATACAATTTCAATAACATACCCATAAATGTAACTGAAAGAAAATCTAATATTACTTATTATTTGACAATACTTTCTATGTAATTTAATACATCAAACAAACCTAATTATTTAACATCTCTACAAGATGAAGGATACATCCTTTGAGGCTCTCCAGGGGTTCAACTGGAAAATGCTGAAGTTAATTATAAATTCAAAAAAACTTAATTGACAATTTCTATCCTGGACAATCCTGCCAAAAATGTCAAAAGGTTCAAAACACCTGATCAAAACAGGATTACAGGTCACTGTGAAATCATTCATTTAACAAGAGTGATAATCAGACTTTAAAAGCAATACAGAAAAAAAAAGCAATATAGAAAGTTACATGAATGTAAAAACCTTAACCATTTCAAAGCTCAGTTTTCCTAAGTAATCAAAAACTTAATAAAGACAACACAGGAAATTATCTTGATAAAACATAAAATCTTTGTTTTTTAGGGCAGTTACCAAAACAGTAAAAGGAAAAAAAAAAACAAAAAACCTACTACTGCAGTGTTATTGCTTCTCTTTGTCAAAAGCTCATTTAGATAATCTGCAGGTCAAACCTAATGAAAAGGTACTTGAATTCAGTCAAACACAGAAAGAGTGTGTGTCCAGGGTTATTAGTGTATATCATATTATAGAGGAATGTAAACAAGAAAATTAGTACCTCCAGCAAGGGAATACATGGGCTCTTAGTAAAAAAAAAGCATGAGAAATTTCCTGGTTATATGGAACAATTCAGACACATCAAAAAAAGCCAATGAGATACCATCTCACCCCAGTTAAAAGGACTTTTATCAAAAAGACAGGCAATAACAAATGGGGCAAGGATGTAGAGAAAGGGGAACCCCCACACAGTGTTGGTAGGAGTGTAATAGATTATTAAGTATGGAATGTCCAATTTCCTTAAGTACTAAGTTTGACAGTTGGTATCTCTGACATTTCACTTGGACACTTCTTGGTTGTCTTTTTTTTTTTTTTTTTTATTGTCAAGGTACATCCTCAGTCTTTCAAACACACATTTTGGCTTGTGATTATCTTTCAAATTTTTTTAGAGCAATTTTTGTGAAACCATGGATAAATCAAAAATTAGTGTTATTTTTGAATATGAGTTCCATTGTGGAACCAATGCAGCCCAGACAGCAGGAAATATCAATGACGTGTTTGGCAAGTGTCTGGCTAATGAACACATAGTACATCCATGGTTTGAGAAGTTCCATTCCGGGGATTTTATTAGTTCATTAAATATGAAATGTCCGATTTTGAATCAAAAGTGTAGTTTATTATACCTCAAACAAGAAGCAGTACAATTAATCAAAGTATGTGCCTAAACTATCAATACAGTTTTGCCATCTTAAGAGTAGCTTATTTATGCCAGCAGCAAAGAAGTCTGGAGAATGAGTGGCAATGAAATAGAGAAAGGCATTTTCCACAGCCTGTTGAGAATTGAATATTTTTCCTTGCAAGAAGTGGTCTAAAGCCTGGAAGAAGTGAAAGTAAGTCAGTGCAAGGTCTGGTGAATACAGTGGATGACAGAGTTTCCAAGTCCAGCTTCTGTAGTTTGAGCAGTGTTGTTTCTGTGACATGTGGTCTTGCGAGAGGATTGGCCTGTCTCTATTGACCAATCTCTACTGCTTAATCACAATTATCCTCATCATTTCATCCAATTGGTTGCAGTAGACATCAGCTGTAATGGAAGCTGTAGTGGATAATACCAGCACTGGCCCACCAAACAGACCCCATTAGCTTTTTTTGATGAATGTTTGGTTTTGGATTGTGTTTTGGCACTTCATCTTTATCCAACCATTGTGCTGAATGCTTATGATAGTAAAAACATTGTCAAAATACAAACAATTGTGATTGTTTTTCATCACACATAACAATACAGTGTAGCAATGGTTCGCCTTTATGTCGTGACAGCAAAGAAAAGCAAGCTTCAAGACGATGTCTCTTCTGACACTTGTTTAATTTATGTGGAATCCATCTATCCAGCTTCTTTACCTTGCCCATTTGTTTCAAATGGTCCAATATTGTTGGAATAAAGTATACCCTAACTTGTTGATTATAGTCACTTTGTTGTGCTATCAAATATGGTTCATTCTAATTATATTTTTGCACCCATTAACCATCCCCACTTTCTCCCCCCTCCTGAATACCCCTCCCAGCCTCTGGTAACCACCATTATTCTACTTTCTGTCTCCATGAGATCAATTGTTTTTAATATTTAATATTTTGAAACAACTTTAAAACAAACTCTGAATTAGACAAAATTATTCTTTTTTCTCAATAAAGAACACATTTTTAATGCCTTTCTTATAATTTTTCTAATCATAAAAACATCTTATTTTTTTAGTATACTTTATATACAGAATTATATATAAATTAGAATTTTTAAAACTCTTAATAACCTTAATTTATAGCAAGAAATTGTGAACTGTCACATATCAGTATTTTATAGATAAGAACCATGTAAAAGTTTTTTGAAACACATTTTCCCATCACTTAAATTTTATGTGTATTAATAGACCCAAATATATTTAGTCTTTCTATAAAATTTAAGAAGCCAAAAATAAGTTTATATTTATGTTTAGCAAATTCAGGTTTTTCAAATCTTATTTGGAAATGATCCATATATTTAATAAGTATCTGTCACTTAATTTAACATGACTTCAAGATTTCAAATTATTCCTCATGGCTCCCTGGTTGTCTAGTGGTTAGGATTCAGCACTCTCCCAAATTAGTCCTCATTAGTATGGTGGAAAAGAAGTTAAATTTTAAATATATTTTAAAAAGTTAAAAAGAAAAATTTTTAAAAAGATTTCAAATTACATGAAAAAGTTTATTTATCAACATTTACCCAATTTATATTTATCCAATCTATTTATTTATAGCAATTATACCTAGATCTCTTATGAAAACAGATATCAGACAATGCTAGTCATCATTTCAAATTATTTCTTTGGTAACTATTTTTACAGCCTATGACTATCAGGTGTTCACCAAAGTAGAAACTTAAATATATGGATATTCTGCCTATAACTCAGAAGATACAGTTGTTTTTATTAAACCAACAATATTAAGATTATTCTGTTTTTAGGCTGGTTTTACAGTTTTATAATCTTTGCATCAAACCTTGACATCTTTTTTTTTTTTTTTTTTTTGAGACAGAGTCTCTCTCTGTTGCCCGGACTAGAGTGAGTGCTGTGGCGTCAGCTTAGCTCACAGCAACCTCAAACTCCTGGGCTTAAGCGATCCTACTGCCTCAGCCTCCCGAGTAGCTGGGACTACAGGCATGTGCTACCATGCCCGGCTAATTTTTTTATATATATTTTTAGTTGTCCAGATAATTTCTTTCTATTTTTAGTAGAGACAGGGTCTCGCTCTTGCTCAGGCTGGTCTCGAACTCCTGACCTCGAGCGATCCACCCGCCTCGGCCTCCCAGAGTGCTAGGATTACAGGCGAGAGCCACCGCGCCCGGCCCAAACCTTGACATCTTAAAATGTCTAGCAGACACAAATATAAACTGAGCAGTAAAACCCAGGCAAAAATGTATGTTGACAATTCTGAAGACATTTTTATTTTGTCAACAAATTTAAAATCAACTTATTTATCAAAATTTACTTAAGTCACAGGAACTAGAAGGCGTTGGGTCAATTACTATATATTTTATATGAACACTCATTTATCTAAGCCAATCTGAATAGAATTCTTTGAGGATTTCTGGAAAACTATGCCAGATTTTACCATGTAGATATACCACGTAGCATAATACATGTACCTTTGCATAAACACATCTGAACACAAATACACACACGAAGATCTGATAACTTTCATTTTAGAATTTTAGTCACAAGATACGAATACAAACTCACTGATTTATAATAACAGTTAGATCCAAATTATATTCTAACACAATAGGACCTGTTCACATGACTAAATTTTATTTTCTCTGAAAGGCAATTTAATGAAGACTGGGGATGAAAATTTTGGGTTAAAGCAGTTCCTATAGCAGTTTTATTTATTTATTTATTTATTATTTTTTTATTTTTTTGAGACAGAGCTCACTCTGTTGCCCATGCTAGAGTGCAGTGGTGTCATCATAGCTCATGGCAACCTCAAACTCCTGGGTTCAAGTGATCCTCCTGCTTTAGCCTCCCTAGTAGCTGGGACTACACCTGGCTAATATTTTTAAAAATTTTTTGTAGAGACTCACTATGTTAGGCTGGGCGTGGTGGCTCATGCCTGTAATCCTAGCACTCTGGGAGGCTGAGGTGGAAGGATCACTTGAGCTCAGCAGTTCGAGACCAGCCTGAGCAAGAGTGAGACCCTGTCTCTACTAAAAATAGAAAAAATTAGCCGGTCATGGTGGTGCACACCTGTAGTCCCAGCTACTTGGGAGGTGGAGACAAGAGGATTGCTTTAGTCCCAGGAGTTTGAGGCTGCTGTGAGCTAGGCTCTCAGCATGGCACCATGGCACTCTAGCCCAGAGCAACAGAGTGAGACTCTGTCTCAGAAAAAAAGAGAGAGACATACTATGTTGACCAGGCTGATCTCAAACTCCTGGCTTTAAGCAATCCTCCTACTTTGACCTCCCAAAGTGCTAGGATTACAGGCATGAGACACCACACGCAGCCTGAAGGTTTTTTTTAATTTTTCTTTTTTTAGAGATGGGGTCTTGCTCTGTCATCCAGGCTTCAGTGCCTTGGTGCCATCATAGCTCACTGCAGCCTCCAACTCCTGGCCTCAAGTGATCCTTCTGCCTTAGCCTCCAGAGTAGTTAGGACTACAGGCGCATGCTACCGTACCTGGCTGATTTTTTTTAATTTTTTTTTTTTTTTTTTAGAGATGAGGTCTTGCTATGTTGCCCAGGTTTGTCTCAAACTCCTGGGCTTGAGCTATCCTTCCACCTTGGCCTCCTAGTCTTGGGATTACAGGTGTAGGCCACTGAGCCTGGCCTTGCAGTTTTATTTTTTTAAAAACCTCTTTTTATCTTTTTTTAGTTTTAAATGAATTCAGGGTTAAATGTTCAAGTGTTCACATTTTAGTTGGAACTGGCTGAATTGTATAAGAAAAACAAAATCTCAAAGTGACCTTGAATTAGTGACAAATCTATTTTTTGTTTGCCCATCTGGTTTGCTTGACTAGTCAATGCAGGCAGGGGAGCATTTTACAGTTTTTTCTTTGTTTTTATTTTTTATTTCTTTAGTCCCTGTGTGGAAGACAAAGCAATTTTCATGCTGGACAGAGATACCTTATATTATTACTCTGAGCTCACGATTTTGACCTGTCTGATCTGAGACCCTGACTTTTATAAACACTAATCTAATTCTTTTTCTCTTAGAAGATCAATTTTTCAATTAATTCTTTCATCAGCCTAAGCAATTGTTAGTCAGGCAAACCTCATTTTACATTGTCAAAAGGTGTCTACCTAAAAGATTACTAGGGAGGAGAAAAAAAAAAAGAAAAGAAAAGGTGTCTACCTTGTTGGTTGCCATGGAGCTGTTGTAATTTGTAAAGCCATTAATTTGAAAGTCCTTTAAGACTTTAAAAAAAAATCTTGGCTAGAATGCCATAAGCAATGAGTTTTGGGTTTTTTTTTTTTTTTTTTAACAGTCTCACTTTGTTGCCCTGGCTAGAGTGCATGCAGTGGCATCATCATACCTCACTGCAACCTCAAACTCCTGGGCTCGAGTCATCCTCTTGCCTCAGCCTCCTCAGTAGCTAGGACTATAGGTGCGCACCACTGCGCCCAGCTAATTTTTCTATTTTTAGTAGAGACAGGGTCTTGCTTTTGCTCAGGCTGGTCTCAAACTCCTGAGCTCAAGCAGTCCTCCCACCTTAGCTGCCCAGAGTGCTAGGATTACAGGCCTGAGCCACCACGCCCAGCCAAGCAGTGAGTTTTATCTCAACACCTGCAGAAGAGTCAAGATTCAAAGTAGGCAGAAAAAAAAAAAAATAGAGACAGAGAACTTAGAAGCTCTACATGTTAACTCTGTAGGTTTTTTTTAGAGAGTTCAAATAATGATCATTTGGGCTCTGAATTTCCTTTGATGTAATTTGCCCATCAGTTAAAAAATGTATACAGGAACTGGCCATAATATAGTCAGCTGGAATCCCAGAAAACCTGGCATGACTTATTTTTTTCTTCTCTGCCCCATATGATTTGCAGGAACTGGCATGCCTTAATGTTGGAACATCGATTCCATTTCTTATTAATCTCTTGAGAGCAGAGAAAAAACTATAAATTTTGTCAGAGAATGTCAGGAATTTAAACCAGTGTTTTAGATAGTGGTGACCATCCTAATGGCTTTTAATTAGCCATCCTGTGCCCACAATTTTGAATGTTTATTTTTGCTTTTGGGAAATTTTTAGAAATAAAAAAGGAAAAAGAGCCAAGTAATTTACAGATGTGTGTAACCATACCAAAATGAAACCAAAACCAGAGTGCTTACAAAAATTAACCCAGGTGTGCAGATCAAATAAAATTTTAAACCAGGTGTGCAGAAAGAATCAAAAGTAAATTCACTAGAAAAGACATGCCTCAGAGACAGAATGTAAATTCTGTAGAAACCAGAGTACTCAAACCAGGACACTTGTATTCAATACCAGAAAAGACAAAAAGTCTTTTATCATCCCAGAAGGGATATAAGGTCCTCTATTAGGCTGCCTTTTTCCCTCCCTCCCTTCCTTCCTTCCTTCCTTCCACAGGGTCTCACTCTGTCACCCAGGCTGGAGTGGAGTCAGGGTCTCACTATCTTGCCCAGGCTGGTCTCAAACTCCTGGCCTCAAGTGATCCTCCTGCCTTGGCCTCCCAAAGTACTGAGATTACAGGCATGTGGCACCATGCCCAGCCAAGGCAGCCTTATAACCAAAATAAATTCCAAGTAAAGTCAAAACACTTCTATCCCAAAAAAAGGAGGCTTAGCCTGAGAGAAGACTCACCAGGGCAGAAAAGGCAAGCTGTGGAAGTGGAGAGCTCAAAGGGCTCAAGTGAGTGCTGCGCACCATTTCCAAGAATTGCTGATTCTTTCTGAAAGTACTCTTGCTTCAGATCCCACTTCTGACAGTGTTTATGTCAAACTAAACTAACAGAGAGAGGCTTGCTAATAGAAAATGATGTTTATTTGGGGATAGGACATTGCAATGGGAATATATGTGCCATAGTAAACTATGTAGATATTCAGAGAGGTAAAGGAAGAGAAAGGTTTTTAAAGGAAAAATGGAGAGGATCACATAATTATTTTGAGATAATTATCCTTTGGTACAAGGAACAATAACAAGGGTGATGCTAGTGCTAGCCAGAGGTTGTACAGGCAGTTGCTGGGCAGATATCTTCACAGAAGTATTTTTTGTGTAAGGTTGTAATGGCCTTTGTGTAAGGTTGTGGTTTCTGCAGTCTTTTGTGATCGTTCTTGTAATCAGGCATACGGGCATGAGAGCCCTCCTTTCATGGCATTCCCTGGCTGTATTTGTCAGAGTTTTTTTTTTTTTTGAGACAGAGTCTCGCTTTGTTGCCCGGGCTAGAGTGAGTGCCGTGGCGTCAGCCTAGCTCACAGCAACCTCAAACTCCTGGGCTTAAGCAATCCTCCTGCCTCAGCCTCCCAAGTAGCTGGGACTACAGGCATGCGCCACCATGCTTGGCTAATTTTTTCTATATATATTTTAGTTGGCCAGATAATTTGTTTCTATTTTTAGTAGAGACGGGGTCTCGCTCTTGCTCAGGCTGGTCTCGAACTCCTGAGCTCAAATGATCCACCCGCCTCGGCCTCCCAGAGAGCTAGGATTACAGGCATGAGCCACCACGCCCGGCCCAAACTTTACAATCTTAATCGTTTTAATTGTATAGTTCAGCGATATTAAGTACATTCATACTGTTTGTTGTGCAACCATCGCCACCGTCCATCTCCAGAACTCTTTTCATCTTGCAAATCTGAAACAATATACCTATTAAATAATCATTTTCTATTTTTCACTCCCCCCAGCCCCACCATTCTACTTTTTGTCTTAATTTAAAGTTTTAAATATTCTAAGTAACTCATAAAAGTGGAATCACAGTAAATCATGTGTCACTTAATGACAGGGATCCATTCTGAGAAATATGTACTTAGGTGATTTTCTTGTGTAAACATCATAGAGTGTACTCATGCAAACCTAGATGGTATAGCCTACTACACACCCCGGCTATTGCTGCTAAGCTACAAACTTTTTCAGAATGTTACTATACTAAAAAAAAAAAAAACAGAAAGAAATTAGCTGGACAACTAAATATACATATATATATAAAAAATATATATAAAAAATTAGCCGGGCATGGTGGCGCATGCCTGTAGTCCCAACTACTCGGGAGGCTGAGGCAGTAGGATCGCTTCAGCCCAGGAGTTTGAGGTTGCTGTGAGCTAGGCTGACACCACGGCACTCTAGCCCAGGCAACAGAGTGAGACTCTGTCTCAAAAAAAAATTAAAAAAAGATTGTAAAGTTTATTTTTGCGTGTATTTACCACAATATAAAAAAATTTTAAAAACTAGTTAAAAGACATAATGAAAGAGAAAGATCCATGTATAACAGCAACAAAAAAGAAAAAATACTTTTAAACATCAACTTAACAAGAACTATAAAAACCTATAAGGAAAATGTTAAAACATCCCTGAAAGACACAAAAGTAAACTTAACAAATAGACATTCTTTGTTCTTGGATAGGACAGTCAACATAAAAAGGATGTGAGGGGTTTCTAGTCTATCATGTAAGGGGCTTAGAAGTCACCCCTACATCCCCCAAACAAGTAGAAAGCTGAGCAAATTGAAAAATCAACTCTTCTTAGGTACATTAGAGCAGTTTGGGAGCAAAATGCTGCCCCCAAAGTTGGAGGGACAGGCAGGAAGACATAGATAATCACGGTTTATAGGAGCAGAAACCAACAAGCAGATACCTGCACAGTACCAGTGCTGGGGTAGGAAAACCTGCACTGTAACTGATGAAGGCTCAGTGTGAACAACTATGACAGTTAAAAACTCCAGGAGACTCCCAATTTTTGTGAGTTTAATTTCCAGGAGCTCTACCAGCTCCTCACAGTAAATGTCAGAGAAAAATCACCCTTGTGCTTCTTGCAGGGGGAGGGGAAAGGAACCACTTTGTAATATGCCAGAGCATTTTGTTCTAAACAGGGACTACGTTCAGGAGAAGCTACCTGATAGTTTCTGTGCTAGAAAGGAAGGAATTGTTTAGAGAATGATAGGGACATGTAAAAAAAGACCCATGATCCATCTTAAAGTGATTCCGTTTGGCCATACTGAGATGCTTTGGGTAACCAAAACAATAATAATGGTAATGGATTACAAAACAACACTTAAAAAATTATGAATCATAGCAATGCTCCAAAAGAAACAGGGGAGGGGAAGATTTTTTTTTTTTAATACAGAAGAATGTCAGCTAATAAATGAAGAAGTATAGAATTAGAAAATCAACATTTTGCAAACTCCACTGTAATAACTGATGCAGGCAAAGATCATCAATGGACACTAATACCGTTAGATGAAATGTTGTTGAGGAACAGAATAGTCACAAAGTAGTAAAGTATAACTCTCACATTACTTATAAATTTCAAAGGGGAAAGCGTATCTTTATTAATAGAGATATCTGGCAGATACTATGTGACCTAAGTGATCAAACTTACCATCACTAAACTGATACTATGCGCCTCTTGATGTCATTTGGTGATAAGTATACAGCATTACTTATTTACTATTCTTTGACTATAATTTTAACCTGAATCTAATCATTAAGGAAAAATCCGTCAAATCCAGATTGTGAGACATTCTATAATATAAAACAATTGGCCTAGGCTCTTCAAAAATGTCAATGTAGTGAAAGAAAAAAAAGATAGAGGATTGTGCTACAATTAAAGAAAATTAAAGAGACATAACAATTAAAGGCAGTATGTAATCTTCAGTAAATTCTAGACTTAAGAAAACTATTGGGGCTGGGTGGTGTGGCTCATGACTGTAATCCCTGCACTTTGGGAAGCCAAGGTAGGAGGATCGCTTGAGGCTTGAAGTTCCAGACCAGTCTGGGCAACATAGTGGGACCCTATCTCTACAAAACATAGAAAAAGTAGCCAGGCATGGTGGTGTTCGCCTGTAGTCCTGGCTACTGGGGAGGCTGAGGCAGAAGGATTGCTTGAGCCCAGGAGTTTGAGGTTGCAGTGATGACGCCACTGCACTCTAGCCCAGGCAACAGAGTGAGACCCTATCTCAAAAATAAATAAAAAAATAAAATTAAAAAATTATTGGGACAATTGGGAACATTTTAATGTTATTGTTTCAAAGTTAAATTACCTTGTTGTACTAACAGTATTGTAGTTATAAAGAAAGTCCCAATCCCAAGAGAAGCATGTTGAAGTATTTATGGGTGAAATATCAGGATTCTGCAACTTACTTATAACCAGTCAGTCAAAAATACAAATTTCACAGATACACATATATATATATTTATATTATATATAATGAGAGAGATAGAAATATACAGATAATTTTGATGGTTAATTTCAAGCGTTAATTCATGTAGGTGATAGTACCCCACAATTTAATCAAACATTAGGTAGGTTTTTTTCTTTTTTTTTTTTTGAGACAGAATCTTGCTCTGTTGCCCGGGCTAGCGTGCTGTGGCGTCAGCCTAGCTCTTGCACGCCACCATGCCCAGCTAATTTTTTATATTTTTAGTTGTCTGGCTAATTGTTTCTATTTTTAGTAGAGATGGGGTCTTGCTCTTGCTCAGGCTGGTCTCGAACTCCTCCTCCTGCCTCGGCCTCCCAGAGTGCTAGGATTACAGGCGTGGGCCACCACACCCGGCCTA
Source organism: Varecia variegata (assembly GCA_028533085.1). Lineage (NCBI taxonomy): Eukaryota > Metazoa > Chordata > Mammalia > Primates > Lemuridae > Varecia > Varecia variegata. Next base: position 70,921,781 of record CM052438.1, on the reverse strand, counting down.
CAAGCTCTTGACTTTAGGAAAGTTTACCCTCGATGATGTCGGTGGGGCCTCATTCAATCAGTTGAAGGCTTTAAGAGCAAAAGTAGATTTTCCTGGAAAACAAATCCTATCTCAAAATTGCAGCATCAGGCCGGGCACGGTGGCTCATGCCTGTAATCCTAGCACTTGGGAGGCCGAGGCGGGCGGATTGTTTGAGCTCAGGAGTTCGAGACCATCCTGAGCAAGAGCGAGACCCCGTCTCTACTAAAAATAGAAAGAAATTATCTGGCCAACTAAAAATATATATAGAAAAAATTAGCCGGGCATGGTGGCGCATGCCTGTAGTCCCAGCTACTGGGGAGGCTGAGGCAGTAGGACTGCTTGAGTCCAGGAGTTTGAGTTTGCTGTGAGCTAGGCTGACGCCATGGCACTCACTCTAGCCCGGGCAACAAAGCGAGACTCTGTCTCAAAAAAAAAAAAAAAAAAAAAAAAAAAAATTGCAGCATCAACTTCTTCCTGAGTTGCCAGCCTGCCATCCTATCCTACCCTACCCTACGGATTTCAGACTTGCTAGCCCCTACATTGCATAAGCCAATTCCTTAAAAGAAATATATATAGATTCAGTGAGAGAATGATATCTAGATAGAAATACAGATAGGCCAGGTGCTGTGGCTCACGCCTATAGTCCCAGCACTTTGGGAGGCCGAGGAGGGAGGATTGCTTGAGCTAGGCTGACGCCATGGCACTCTAGCCTGGGCAACACAGCGAGACTCTGTCTCAAAAAAAAATATCTTCTATTCGTCTGTGGCTTGCCTTTCACTCTCTTAATGTTGAATTTTTATGAATAAAAGTTCTTAATTATAATATAAATTTTATTTTCCTTTATGTTTAATACTTTCTTTTTCTTTTCTTTTTTTTTTTGTTTTGAGACAGGGTCTCACTCTGTTGCCCAAGCTAGAGTGCTGTGGCATCAGCCTAGCTCACAGCAACCTCAAACCTCCTGGGCACAATCAATCCTCCTGCCTCTGCCTCCCGAGTAGCTGGGACCACAGGCATGTGCCACGACTAATTTTTTCTATATATTTTTAGTTGTCCAGCTAATTTCTTTCCATTTTGTTTTTAGTAGAGATGGGGTCTCACTCTTGCTTAGGCTAGTCTTGAACTCCTGACCTCAAGTGATCCACCCGCCTCTGCCTGCCAGAGTGCTAGGATTACAGGCATGAGCCACCACGCCTGGCCTTATGTTTAGTACTTTCTATGTTCTGTTTAAGAAATCTTTGCTTACCCAGGGTCATGAAGCTCTTCTTTTATGTTTCATTCTAGAAAGTGTACTTTTTTCCCTTTCATATTTAGAATTATAATCCATCTAGAATTGATGCTTCCATATGGTATTAGGTAGCAGTCAGTCAAGATTTATTTTGTCCATATTACTGTCCAATTGACCCAGTACCATTGTTTGAAAAGGCCATTCTTTCTCCGCTGTACGGCAGAGTCGCCTTTGCTGCAAATCAAGTTGCTGTATATTATGGGTCTTTATCTGTACTCTTCTATTCTTATGCACCAGGTAAATGAGGTCTCTGCATCCCATAATGACCTTTCCTGTCATTCCTCTATACTTCTTTCAGAATCATCCTCCTGGGGCAGATATCATTATGTCACTCCTAATACATACAAAATAAATTGTTTTCAAGGCCAGCCACAATCTGAATCCAGCTAAATCCCACTAGCATCTGGCACAAGAATCTTCAGTCTCTAGGTTCAGCCATGCTGAGTCCCTGGTCCAAATCTGGTTAAATCTCATATTTTAGAAATCTCATGCCCGTTACTGCCTGGTGAATGGAATGAATCTTGCTGCTTTCAGCCTGATATCTAGTAGGACTATAATATATTTATGATGCTACAGCTTGTCCCTTGATCCCTGACTCCATGCTTGATTGGTCTGGACCTCACATTTGCCACAGAGTCCTGAGTCCAATTCAGTTCCCTTACTGATGATAGTGCAGACCTGGCCTTCCTCCTTGATTAGGGCCCCAACACCAAGCTTGAATATTGCCAAAATGTTTTTCATGAGGCTACAAACATTTCCATAAAACCTCCAACCACTGAGTGGGATCTAGTCCAAACACTTCTTGAAACAATGATGTACCCCCATGGTTGGCTCCACCTGTGAGCCCTGCCTGGAGATTCCAGCCATGGTGTCTACCTCCTCTTTGTTTCCTCCCTAGCACTTGGTAATGTGTAATCATTTATGCATTTGTTTAATCAGTCTGTCTGCCTCTCCAGATGGTAAATACTGTCTAGGAAGAGGCCACGTTCCTCTGGGTTACAGGTGGATCACCAAGCCTCACCTAGTGCTCAATGAATAAATAGCACGTTAATTAGCTAAGCAACGTAGATCAACTCCATGCTCATCACCACTCTTTTTTACCGATCTAGCTTCTTCACTCAAATTAGGGTTGGTTGCAAAAGGCCTCTGGGAACTAAATTCCACGAGCTTTTGCTTAGATGATTTTAAAATCTGGGGCCACATTTTTCTTTCTCTGAGGAATTTTTAGATACTGATTCACTGTTTTCTACTATAATGGAGAATTCTGATGCCAGACTGATTTGTGCTTGATTTTTTAAAATCAGTATCTATAGGAGATTTTCTTTACATTTAAATTTCAGTATTTTCATTAGGATATGTCTCTGGGATGATTGCTTTGTAGTATCTTCACAAAAAAATTCATTAAAGTACATTTTTAATCTTCTCCCCTAAAACTTTATTATAAAAAATTTCACACTTTGAGAAAAGTTTACAGAATGGTACACCCTCTAGATTTATCAGTTGTTAACATTTGCCAAATTTGCTTTATGTCTCGATTTATACACACATATATGTATATGTTATGTACACACATATATTTTATATATACATATATATATATATATATAGAGAGAGAGAGAGAGAGAGAGAGAGAGACGGTCTCATTGCATTGCTAGGATTGCAGGTGTGAACCACAGTGCCCAGCCTAGAAGATAAATACATATAGCAAATATATACATAAGGAAGTCCTAAAAAATCAATAGGACAGGCAACCCAATAGAAAACTAGACAAAAGAGGCACTTAACAAAACTGGAACTTTACAGGTACTTCATAAAAGAGAATCTCTAAATTGCCAATAAGCACACATTTGACATCATTAGTCAACAAGGAAACTCCAAAATGCAATACCACACTAACCCCCTACTAGAATGGCTAAAATAAAAATGGTGATACTCAGCATTGGTGAGGATGAGGAGTTAACTGGAACTCTCATACGTTGTTGGCAAAAGTGTAAGTTGGTACCACCACTTTGGGAAACCATTAGCCAGCCACTTGTAAAGCTGAACATATGCATTCCCTATGAACTAGCAATTTTACTTCTGGGTATTTACACCAAATACATACAATTTGAGCACCAAAAGCCATGTACAAAAATGTTCATAGCAGCTTTATGTGTTATACCTCAAAACTGGAAACAAGTGAAGTGTCCATCAACAGAATAAATAGTGTCTCTCACGCACACAATGAAATACTTTACAGCAATCAAAATCAACTATTTTTTTCAAATCATTTTATCTTTAATAACCTGGCAGTAATTTAAAATATAAAAAAAAGAGTCAAACTTGTTCCCTTTCTGGAGGATGCTACCAGGATGGGGTCCGGGGCCCACCTTGTCCTTCTCCCCAGGTGGGCAATTGCCCCAAGGCAACAGCACCCACTTTTGTCCCTGGGAGACCCAGAATCCCTCACTATCTACCCAACAGTCCCAAGGCTGAAGCAGGTTTTTGATTTCCCTCTTCCACTACGATGTTTCCTTTCCCTTCAGCCAGTAAGCCTCCTGGCTGGAGCTGTTTACCCAGAGGGGTGACCTAAACTTTTATTCCCATAGGGTCTGAGGGCCTGATGATCCTGCTTTCACAGGGTTGCGGTAATTATGCATTAACTTTGATCTGGATCCAGGGAATCCCCAGGGTTCCATTTATACTCCTAGTCTGAAAAGACGACAGATGGAGCTGAGAATTAGCTCTCCCCAAAGGGTAACTCCAGGCAAGGGAGTTTCTGCTTCTTCAATACAAGATGGGGAAGATTTAGCTGTTGAGGAGAGTCACCAGGGGCTGGGAAAAATATTCCTGTTTAATTTGGGGGGGTTCCCACTCTTTTCTCAATGCTCTAAATTTTACATAGTGAGCACTGTCATCTCAACTGACATTTTAATTCAGTAACTTATTGGATCAAACTTCATTTGGTTTTTTTTATTATCAGAAAGCTGTCTACGGCTGAAGAGCAGAGTACTAGAAATGTCCTAGGAAGATTCTGACTGTGCTTTGCAATGAGACTCAAAGATTTGAGGTTGTATTCTTTCTTTAACCTAGTCTGTACTGTTAAAAGCAACCATTACACTTCTCAGGTTACAAACTTACGGTTAATTCTTCGTGTCCTCCATACTGTTTTTTGATAGGCACATTGCAAACATCCAAAGCCCTGCCCTCAACAGGCACTGTATTCTAAGAAATAACTTGAGTAGCTATTTAACTCTCCTGAGCTTGGCTTTCAGACTCCCATTTAAGAAAACAGTGGAAAATTTTGAAACAACCAGTCTTAAAACAAACAAACAAACAAAAAAAGAATACAGTGGAATTGCTACTACTTTCAGCCCAAGCCAGACAAGGTAATCAACATCAGACTCCCTGCACCTTCATTTTCCTGAGGATCTGTTGCCTGCAACCTACCCTCACTAACTCTGTAACAGTCATGGTTCTCAGTTGAAAGCAACTCAAATCAACTGGAATAGCCTCGGTAGAATGGTAAAGACAATTATTGGAAGGCTCCTTGGTCATATTCCTAGGCCCTGATTATCAGGAGGCAGGGAGAAGTCCTTTTTGGCTTCTGTAGTAGGTTGTTGGGGCCCCACCTTCAGCTACATTCAGATAATGGTGTTTTTCTCAAATCCAGGATGGGGATTTCTATGCTGGCAACTCAAAAACATCCCACAAATGTCCACTGCATTTTTTATTCTACTTCTTCTAAATTTCAGAATTTTTCAGTTCACACTTTTGATATTTTTTTTCTGAGACACCACATTGCCGGCCAATATTTTTGTCTGTTGTTTGTTTTAAATATTTGTTCCTAACTTTTGAAAAATAAATTACAACATTGGAAATTTCTAAGAAATGCTAAAATGATTGCAAGTATTCTTATGTTGGTTCCCATTTTTTTTTTATTTCTTTAGAGCCAACCAAGGTCTTCCTATGTTGCCTAGGCTGGAGTGCAGATGCTATTCACAGGCACAATTATAGCACACTACTGCCTGCAACTCTTGTGCTCAAACGATCTTCCCACCTCAGCCTCCCAAGTAGTTGGGACTACAGGCATGTAGTACCACATCTGACTAATTTCTCTTATTTTTTGTAGATGAGGTCTTGCTATGTTGCCCAGGCTGGTCTTTAACTCCTGGCCTCAAGTGATCACCCCACCTTTGGCCTGCCAAAGTGGTGAGATTACAGGTGAGTGACTGTACCTGGCCCTCGAATCATGTAACTTTAAATTGTGGTTTCATAAGCCCTTGGCCTATTATGACTCTAGTACAGCCATTTCACCAGTCCATGTAACTTCATGGATCCAACTCTTTAGGAATAGGGTTTTTTTTTTTTTTTTTTTTTTTTTTGAGACAGAGTCTCGCTTTGTTGCCTGGGCTAGAGTGCCGTGGTGTCAGCCTAGCTCACAGCAACCTCAAACTCCTGGGCTCAAGCGATCCTCCTGCCTCAGCCTCCCGAGTAGCTGGGACTACAGGCATGCGCCACCATGTCCAGCTAATTCTTTCTGTTTTTAGTAGAGACGAGGTCTCACTCTTGCTCAGGCTGACGTCAGAACTCCTGAGCTCAAGTGATCTTCCCCCCTTGGCCTCTGAGTACTAGGATTACAGGCATGAAATAGATTCTTACCAGAGTACCATCAGTATTTAAGGATTCAGTGGTACTTTATCCAGTAAATCCTATTCTTGGCCAGAATAGGAAAATTGTCTTTTAATGTTATTTTTTTTTGTTTTTATTAATTTTATTTTCTTTGTTGGCATCGTGGGGATCTTTTAATGTGATATTGCCAAAACAAAACCCAACATGCTGGAAGCACAGTGGTTAAACCCTGTTTACTTTGACCAAAGTAACAGAAATGATGTTTTGCATTGTAAGACAGTAGTTTTATAAACCCATGTGAATCACAACTTTGATGTAGCAACTTTCTTTAAAAGGCAAATATTTGGTGATTGCTTTAACAAAGAAATTGAATAAAGGTTACCTGATAATGTTTTCACAAATATGCCCGAAAGGATTATCTGAAGTCACGTTAAAAACAGTTTAACTATTTTTATTTTCAAAGTTAGGCTCGCAAAATTTAAATTTGGTTCTGTGATATGACATGCTTAGCTGAGCCAGGTTACTGGCTACGTAAGAAAGCTACTCTAATTCCTTTAGCTATTTATCTTCTTCCAACCCAGCCTGGCCACTCACCTTTATACAGTAGGTTTAGATCAAAAACATTTATTGACTATTTCAAAACATTTAAAGAAAAGCATCTCCCACCACTGAGGCTATTCAAAAGAACTTTTATTATAAGCTCTAAAGGCAGTTCCAGAAACATTTAGAGCAACAATTGCCCTACTAAGTGAAGGATAATATTCATTTGGATAGAAATGGTATATATTCTTAAAGTATTTTATTACGTTATAGGCACACCTCATGCATTAATTCCCTACTTCATTCACCATTTTAATATTCTGTATATTGTTTATTTCAATAATAAAGATGACTTCCATTTCTGGATATAGTTCTCTAGAATCTAAGCACCATGTTTGTTCTAAATAACCTGAACTACAACCTGGATCTAGAATCTCACTGCAAATTAGCTTGTGACCTTGGACTCTTATAAAAGTTTTGCCTTGGATCCTTGTTTTCAAAAAAGCTCCAAACTAAAAAACAAAAGGGAACATAGGCTGATTTAAATGGTGGCTATAAGAAACTAAGAAAGCCTGCATTTTCAAAAATAGTTGAATGAAATTATGGAAAGACAAAAATTGCCCTTGATGGTCTGAAGAAAATGTACTTTCCAATTCAAAATTATACTTCACGGATATACTTCTTGCAGTTTTCCAGAGCAGAAATGACATTACACTGAAAGTAAAATATACTTGATAAGTCTGCATCAAAATTTAATATGCCTACAGTTAAAATCCTATTGATGTATTAACAAAAAAAAAACTATAGCAGTGGATCTGGGCCAGTTGGTATGCATTGGCAGAATTAACTACCAGATTTATTTCATGACGTAAAAGGAGGCTCTGATGAAAAGATTTTAGATAAAAAAAAGTCACCAAATTTGAATTATTCTTATCCTAATCCGTTATTTTATACATGCTTTTCTAAATAATGAAGCAATAGAGCCTGTAATAAATAAAGATTTTAGCATATAAAAAATATATAGGTAAAATGTAACAATATCTTATTAAAAATAACTGCAAGCATCTACTACTACAAAGAGGGAAAAATATCTAATTTTGGTGTACTTGTGTCCTATATGAAAATAACAACATACAAAAATAGAAAATTTATACAACGATTTGATGATTAAGATCATGAAGTCTATCTCAAAGCAACTTCATACATCTGTAGTCCCAGCTTCTGGGGCTGACATGTGATGATCACTTGAGGCCAAGATTTCCAGGTTACAGTGTGCTATGATCATGCCTGTGAATAGCCACTGCATTCCAGCCTGGGCAACATAGTGAGATTCTGTCTCAAAAAAAAAAAAAAAAAAAAAGGAAAGAAAAGAAAGAAAAAATTTTCCCAATTTAAAAAACTTAGGGGTGAAGAAACCAAACTAGAATATGGATGATGTAAAATGAATATTCTATAGGGCATTAAAAATTAGTCTTTGATTTCAGCTAGAGAAACATGAAACAGATAAAGAAATCATATATGTATCTAGTTCAGGGTAAGTTACTAAATTAGTGCATGAATGAAAAATGAGTTTCAGGTTAACATGGCATTAAATATATAGGTATGAAATCACATCACATAAATTTCCCTTTATATCAGCAATAAATAACCAGAGCTAACACCAGACTTTCTCTACATAGCAGGCAATAAAAAGCTACAAAGATTCTACATTGATCTAATTAATATATTTAGTACTGAAGTGTGATATTTAATGCCTAATCCAGAAGTAGCAAAAAAACCCATTTTCTCTCTAGTTCATAATTCTTCCAATCTGATCATCTGTAATGTTACAATCTTGGGTTTAAGCAATATCCACAATCTTATTCATTAAAAAAATAAGGTGGTAAACGTTAACCTACAGATGTGCAAGCTCCTAATTCTACAGATGTGAAATGGAGGCCCAGGGACTTGTTGAAGGTCACATGGCTAATTAGCACAAGATCCTAGACTTTCTAACTCCCAGTTTGGTGCTCCGTTTAATATACCAAAACACTTCTAGGCTAATAAATATTTGTTTAAACCAACAAACCATTAGGCATAATATTTAAGAGTTTAGCCTAACAGAAATATAAAATCTTAGCACATATGACTGGCCTGTAATTAAACCAGATTTATATATTGCAAATAAAACACAATACATAAAAGATCAATGGTATCTTCTGATTACCAGACCTCAAGTGTTTTATCAAACTTAGATACAGCCAGAGGCTTAATTTAGCACTGCTAAATCTGGATACATTAAAGCTTTGTTAATTTTAATGAAATTTCCTCTATTTAGATAGGAATTACTTGACTTAAACACTCTTCAATCTTAAACAGCAATTTTATATTTCTCAGAATATGTGCACTATTTTCAAAGAATAATTGATAAGCTTAGCAAAGTGACTCACACTAAGATTACAGCTCCATGCATAGCATGATGTCTTTAAATGTATTTGTTAGCATGAGCTGAATTTATTGCCTATAATAAATTCTATTTCTCAAGTGTCTTTAATATTAGGAAGATTGTTATCTGTTGATACTAACTGCATGAAAGATAAGCAATCTAAAAAGCATAATTTAGACAGTACAAAAATGAAATATTAAATTGAAAAGTATTTTGTAGTATTTTCTATGCAGAAAAAATATACTGGGGAGATGTGCACATAATTTGAAAAGTGAGCTGAAAATTGAAATCTGAGAAGTGTCAGAAAGCCATTAAGTTTTTTTTTTTTGAGACAGGGTCTTGCTCTATTGCCCCAGCTAGAATACAGTGGCATCATCATAGCCCACTGCAACCTCAAACTCCTAGGCTTAAGTGATCCTCCTGCCTCAGCCTTCGGAGTAGCTGCGACAACAGGTGCACGCCACCACACCTGGTTAAATTTTTTTTTTTCCCACATATCCAAGAAGCTCAGTGATGGTTTTTAAAAAAAAATTTTTTTTTGTAGAGACAGGGGTCTCACTACATTACCCAAGCTGGTCTCGAGCTCTGGGCCTCAAGCCATCTTCCCACTTGAGCCTCCCAAAGTGCTAGCATTAAAGACATAAAGCATCACATCCAGCGTGATTTCAATGCTACATAATGATCTTAAATTTAACCAAATAAAAATTCCCAATATTAAATCTATGGCAAGATGTCCTGAAGCAAACGGTTTCATGAATCCTCAGAAAAAGAAGGGTTAAGGCTAAAAAGATCAAACACCAAGTGTTCATCATACCTTTCAGTCAATACAGCCTTTATTAACATGCAAGTGCCATTTGCTTCAAGATATACAGGTTTACCTAACCTTTGTTTCAGTTTTATTTTAATGTCTTAAATTTAAGATTACTTGTGGATCTAACAGAAAGTAACCTATAAAAGCTGGTCAATGCCACAGAAAGAATAGTTATAAACAATAAAAACACCTGATCAAAGTTAAACTTTATTTCTAGCTATAACCTTGACTTCTGAAATCACCATTTAAGTTTATAATTGGCGTTGTCACCAAGCGGCAGAATTCTCATACTTGATAATCTTCTATACTAAAATATGTACCAGCATATCTGAAGAAGTTACTAAAAATATGCAATTTATATTTAACTGCTTTCAATAAGCTGAAAAGTGTAATGTTTAAGTATTCTAAGAGGAAAAATTACTTTTATTTATGGTTTTTGCAGTTTCCAGAAGTGCTAGTCCATGTTAAGCCAGTCTTGAAGAAATAAACTGAAGTCTTAAATTTATAGAACATAAAGTGACAAGTTTGTTCTACTAAGATACAGACAATACTAAACCCATCTCCAGCACTGCTTTTCCCTTGCCTATGCAGAGACGCTCTGTCATAGTTTTTCAAATGTTTTTTTTGCCTGCTTAATATAAAAGCTGAATGACATCCCTGTGAGTACGATTTCAGTAGACGACCCTCTAATTACGGGTATTATATTTATTGGGACATATTTTAATTATTGGAAGATAATTCATGTACTATAAGCACATTATAAGATTTTCACTGTTTCTCTCTATATTTTATTTTATAACATCCCAATTGGATGGAGGAAGACTGGAACAGTTCAGAAAAACCTAGCTTTTAAGATCTAAAGTTCATAGTGAGTCTTTTAAAACACATTTAAACAATTGGAAGTGTAATCACAACAAGGGACTATAAAGAATGAAAATTGCAAAGGAAGCTTTATAGTCAATGAAAATACAGTACTTTGAACTGTCCAAAATGCACAATGCACAAGCACTCTAAGTCATGTAGTTTACTTATAGACCATCCGGCTACGGTTCAGTTACTGCTTCATAAGCTGTACCTAGTTAACCTTCCAAAATTGCTTTTAAATAAAGTTCTTAAATTGTAGCAATAAACAAAATGACAAGATACACTTAAACAATACTGCAGTTTTATCAAAAGACATAAGAAATTTCAACTCTTATTCTTGAAGAGTTATAAAAATCAATGTTTTGGCTAAGATAAATATGTTTATAATGCAATTATGCATAACTCTAGTAATGCTAATAGCGGCTATATGATCAGAATAGGTTTTTAAAAAAACACTAAAAACATAAAAATACTTAGCCCCATTATTTACCTGTAGTATGTGTTCATTTATGTCTAAATTTCAGCATTTACTGTATCATTGCTCTACTTTTAAAAGTCACATCCAAAGGATAAGGCAAAACCACCTACGAATTGGCATATTTGTTTATTTCTGTTTGTGAAAATGTCCTTAATTTGTTGATGTAGCAAACAAATTTCAACCCTGATTGCTATGCAAAAAACAGGAGATAATCTGCTTTGCAATGAACTTTATAGTTCAATTGCACACAGGCAACATGCTATATAGGAAAAAATTACTAACTGAACTACAGGTATTAAATACTGAAAAAATTAA
>CM052438.1:70898061-70910331 GCA_028533085.1 Varecia variegata | reverse complement strand
GTGTAGCGAACCTTGTAGGTAAAATACATGCATACTTTTGATAGTACATGTGAAGGGATCTCTCTAAAATTGACCTCATTGGTTTCATTCTCAGCAAACTGACCTGTAAAACAAAAGAATTATGGATGTTATGGGTTGAATTGTGTCCTCCCCCCCCCCCCAAATATGTATGTTGCAGTCTTAACACATTCTAGTACCTTAGAATGTGACTGTGTTTGGAGATAGGGTCTTTAAAGAGGTACAATTAAGTTAAAATGAGGTAATGAGGGTGTTAATCAAATTTGACTGGTTGTCCTTGTAAGAAGAGCAGATTAGGACACAGACAGGAATGGAGGGAAGACCATGTGAAGACACAGGGAGAAGATGGCCATCTACAAGCCAAGAAGAGAGGCCTCAGAAGAAAGCAACCCTGCCAACACCTTAATCTTCAACTTCTACCCTCTAGAATTGTGAGAAAATAAAGTTCTGTGGTTTAAGCCATCTGGCCTGCAGTACTTTGTTATGGCTGTCCCAGGAAACCAATAAATGTTAAAAAAATAACCCCAATTAGCATCAAATGAATTCTCTAATTCTGATTTGAGTATCAACACCATAAAAATCTTTATTAAGATAGCATTTGAGATTCATCAAGACTGAATTTTAAAATCTAATTCTCTCCCTGTAGGTTGGGCACTTAAATAGCTTTTCCTAAGAATCTTGGTGGCATGATTACTGAAGGGTGAGCAGGATGGAAAAAGCTAAATCATTCTATTGGAAGGTTCAGTCCAGGGAATCAAGTCTTTATGGATCATTAGGAGACATGTGCTGTATTGAACTGCCATGTAAAAATAAAGTTAGCACAAATAACAAATTTCCTGATTTGGCTTTTCTGGCAGTGTGTGAATATATAAAGCATAAAATAAGAAAAATAATATTTAAAAGAAATCTTTCAGGAAAGGAAATTCATTGTATCCTCCTTCAGTTTTTAAAAATATGATAGTGTCAATGGGATCGCCTTCTCAGAAGTCATTTCCCTTTAATAACACTTCATAAACAGTTTTTCAGTCATTCCTCAAAATTTCTGTAGCCACATAAATATCATTTAGCATTTACTCATAGGGACAAAATACTTTTTCTTCCTTTCTTTCTTTTTTTAGAGACAGAGTATCACTCTGTTACCTAGGCTGAAATGTGGCACGATCAGAGCTCACTGCAGCCTTGAACTCCTGGGCTCAAGTGATCCTTTCATCTCAGTCTCCTGAGTAGCTAGGAATAGAGGTGCAAGCAACCATGCCCAGTTGGGACAAAATGTTTTCTTAGCAGTCTAGCACAGCACTGTGTATTAAATACAAAAGGCATTTTATACCGAAAAAATACTTTCTGAGAATGTAGTATATTTAAAGTTTTCTAATAACTGCATATTGATTGGGGGTGTGGTGGCATAGGGAGGAAGGAGGAGAGTAGGACTCGGCAAATAATTCACAACAATGAGGTAAATTTTGGTTTGCTAATAACAAAACTCCCTTTTTTGAATATGTGTATGAAATATTACCAATAGGCACTTAAGCCTTTGATACTAGATAAAAATTAGTGTTTTCTTGAGGTAAAAGTCACATAAAATTAACCATTTTAAAGTATACAGTGCAGTGGCATTTGTACTCTCACAATGTTGTGCAACTACCCCCTCTATCTAGTTCCAAAATATTTTCATCACCCCAAACAAAACCCTGTACCCATTAAGCAGTTATTTCACACTTATTCTATCCTCCAGCCTCTGGTAAACACCAATCTGCTTTCTGTCTCTATCTGAATATTTCATATAAATGGAATCATAAACATGTGACCTTTTATGTGTGTGTTTTTTCACTTAGCAAGTTTTGGAGGTGCATCCACATTGTAGCATGTATCAGTACTTTATTCTTTTCTATGCAAGCATTAGTTTTGGGCTGAATGTTTTCATGATTCTTCAAAGATAATAATCTTGTATTTAAATTAAAGGAGATCGAATTTACAAAAATCAAAAGACCTTTAACCTTAACTTATAGTTAAAATTTTGTTGGCATTTGTGATTATTTCTCCCCTAAAATACTTCCTAGTACTGTCTAGTGGAAAAGCCTAAAAGCAATTCAATACAGGATCAATGAGTTATCTCTAGAACTCAGACTGGGACCCTTAAATGACATTTTGTACTAAAAGAAAACAGGGCACTTTGGAAAAACAGCTGTTTGCAGGATTGGGGGATAATGTATGGGAAAGCCTGAGAAATCTTATTACAAAGAGTAATACAGCTATTCAAGACCAATGGAGCCATGTCAAAAGGACACAGGAGCCAACTCAATGTGGCTCCTTCTGGAATAAAAATGGAACAAATGGAGCAACTTGAGCATCAGTAAGAATGAGTGCAATAGACTTAAAAGCATTAAATATAAAAATTCATGAGTTCATGACGATATGCAAACTCTCAAAAATAAAAACAAACACTCTTTACTATTGGAAGATGCTTATGAACCAATTCATTACTTTGAAAAATTATTATGCAAAGGCAAAAAATTAAGCATTTATCTTGTTTTTCCTCCCATCCAAGTACCAACTAGGCCTGACCCTGCTTAGCTTCCGAGATCAGACAAGATCGGGCGTGTTCAGGGTGGTATGGCCATAGACCATCTTGTCTTTCCTATACAGACTGTGTAGCTGGGACTACAGGCACACACCACAACCCCCGGCTAATTTTTTCTATTTTTATTTAGAGATGAGGTCTCACTCTTGCTCAGGCTGGTCTTGAACTCCTGAACTCAAGCGATCCTCCCGCCTTGGGCTCCCAGAGTGCTAGGATTACAGGCATGAGCCACCACACAGGGCCTACACTCTATATTTCAAGGTAACCAAATAGTTCCTTGTATGAGAATTCTAGCTAATAAATGCAGAAGAAATTACAGAATTAGAAAATCACTGTTTTGTAATTCCGAATGAAGTAAATCTCAGCAATATTCACAATAAATAACAAGTCAGCTTGGGGAACTTTTTATGGATAAATCAGCCTTACAACCCTGGAACTCTGATCAAACCTGACATCACTAAAAGACGTGATACAATAAGAATACAACAGTACCACTTATAAAGTATCCTTGCCTAGAAAAACAACCCAGAGTCTAATCAAGCCTCTAGAATTCTAACTATGAGTTTATACGATAAAATATTAATTAGATATGAAATGTGGACATCCAGCCGGGTGTGGTGGCGCATGCCTGTTATCCCAGCTACTTGGGAGGCTGAGGCAGGAGGATCACTTGAGCCCAGGAGTTTGAAGTTGTAGTGAGCTCTGATGATGCCACTGCACTCTAGGCCAGGCAGCAAAGTGAGACTCTGTGAAATGAAACAGTCAGAAATGTGCTTGAAATACTCAGAGAAAAAAGTAGAGATCCTGAAAGAAGGTAAGATTGGCAAAATGTTAACTACTGAAGCTGGTTGGTGGGTACATGGAGGTATATTACACAACCTCTCTACTTCTGTGTATGTTTTAAACTCTCATAGTAAAAAAAAAAACATAAAAGAGGAATTCCAAGGGACTCCAAATAGCCAAACAATCTTGAAACAGAAAAGCAAAGTTAGAGGCTTTAAACTTAAGAATGAAGTTGATCCTTTACCACAGAGTATATACAAAAATTAACTTAAAACCAAAGGCCTAAATGTAACAGCCAAACCCATAAAACTTCTATTAATAGGAAAAAAAGGGGGGGGGAATCTGACTTCATGAAATCTCCATGAGGCTTGATTTGGCAATGGATTCTTATATATGACATAAAAACAAAAACACAAGAAAAAAATAAATCACACTTCATCAAAATTAAACATTTTTGTGCTTCAAATGACACCATCAAGAAAAAGATAAGCTATGGAACAGGAGAAAATATCTGTAAATCATACCTGGTAAGGATATAGTGTTGAGAATTAATAAAGAACTCTTATAACTCAGTAACAAAAAGACAAACTACCCAATTCAAAAATAGCTAAAGACTTAAGAAGATAAACAAATGGCCAGCAAGCACATGAAATGATGTTCAATTAGTCATTAAAGAAATGCAAATCAAAAACACTACGTACCACTTCACACCCACAAGGATAGCTACAATCAAAAAGACAGACAAACAACAACAAAAAGACAGACAACGATAAATACTGGCCAGGATGTGTAAAAACAGGAATCCTAGGACACTGTTGGTCAGAATGTAAAATAATTCAGCTGCTATGGAAAGATTGGTGGTTCCTCCAAAAGTTTAACAGAGTTATCATATGATCAAGCAATTCCACTCCTAGGTAGGTAACTCAAAAGAACAAAAAGCAGGCATTCAAGTAAGTATTTATACACAAATGTTCCCAGCAGCACTATTCATGGTAGCCAAAAGGTAGAAACAACCCAAATATTCATCAGTTGATGAGGAGACAGACAAAATGTGGTATATTCAAATGCACGAGGTGATGGATATGCCAACGACACTGATTTGCATAATTAACACATTGTATGCCTGTATTAAACCATCACATGTACCCTATGAATATATACAACTGTTATGTACCCACAATAATTAAAAATAAAAAATTAAAATTAAAAAATGTGGTAGGCCGGGCGTGGTGACTCACTCCTGTAATCCTAGCACTCTGGGAAGCAGAGGAGGGAGGATCACTTGAGGTTCGGAGTTCGAGACCAGTCTGAGCAAGATCGAGACCCCATCTCTACTAAAAAACAGAAAAAATTAGCTGGGCGTGGTGGCGCATGCCTGTAGTTCCAGCTACTTGGGAGGCTGAGGCAGGAGGACTGCTTGAGCCCAGGAGTTTGAGGTTGCTGTGAGCTAGGCTGACGACATGGCACTCTAGCCTAGGCAACAGAGCCAGACTCTGTCTCAAAAAAACCAAAAAAGTGGTATATTCACATAATGGAATATTATTCAGCCACAAAAAGGAATTAAGTATTATACATGCTACTGCATGGATAAACCTTGAATCCATTATGCCTGGTGACAAAAGCCAGATACAAAAGGCAACATATTACACGATTCTATCTATCTATCTATTTATTTATTTTAGAGACAGTGTCTCATTCTGTTGCCTAGGCTGGAGTGTAGTGGTGTGATCAGTTTACTGCAGCCTTGAGCTCCTGCCTCAGCCTCCAGAGTAGCTAAGACTGCAGGCAAGCACCACAAATGGCTAATTTTTTTACTTTTGTAGAGACAGGGTCTTGCTATATTGCCCAGGCTGGTCTCCTGGGCTCAATCAATCCTCTCACCTTGGCCTCCCAAAGCGCTGGGATTATAGGTGTAAGCCACTGCACCCAGTCCTTGATTCCGTTTATATGAAATGCTCAGAATAGGCAAACCAGAAAGCAGACTGGTGGCTGTCATACACTGGGAGTAGAGAATGGGAATGGGTAGTGATAGTTTAATGGGTATGGGGTTTACTTTTAGAGTAATAAAAATGTTTTGGAACTAGACAGAAGTGATGGTTGCAAAATGTTGTGAAAGTAGCAAATACCACTGAATCATATACTTTAAAACAGTATTTTATCAGGTGAATTTTATTTATTCACATAAATTTACAGAATTTATTTTAATTCAAGGAAAAAAATGTTAAGAATAGAGATCTGGGAGGTGTTAACTTTGACAGATAAACTTTGTATCTAACTAGGAACACCAATTAGTCTGTGGTTCAGAAGTTGACCATGTAAACTAACATAGGGAAACAAACCTTCCTATTATAAAATGACCAGTTTAGTCTTATTGAAACTTGTAGGAACCAATTTTTTTCAATGCAACATAAACATGCAATAATGTTATAAGAGTTATTCCCTCTCTAAATGCTGAGTCATTTAATTCAACTAAAAACACATTTATTAAATATTAGAAGTGAAAAATATGAAGGAAAAAAAAGAACTGTACTTACCTGGGCCACTCAACATGGCTTTTATTGTTCCTGATGTTAACGCATGTTCTCTTTTTACAATAAATTCGTGACCATCCGAAGATATCAATTTGACATACATTGCATCAGGGCCTTCACAGCCACCATAGGTCTTCTCCTCTCCATCTAAAATAAAGTAGTAAAATGATTTTTTAATCATATAATGTATTAAAAATCAACAGGTTTATTATCAAGGTTAATACTTGAGGAACTCTGGCCAGAAACATTTCTGGAAGGTAATAGCCACCAAGACTTTAAAGTTTTTAACTCCTTGTTTTATTACTCTCTAAACATTTTCCAATGTCAGAATGAAGTCTAGATTCAAAGATACTACCATAGGTAAAAACTGACCAGTATTTTTCAAGGAGGTATTCATTTTTTGACCAAAGCAGCACATTCAAATTTGAAGACTAAGACAAAATATTTCAGTAGTATGACTTTAATTCTACCACCCAAAGTACTCACATTTAGAAGATGAACATTGTATTCCTGACTGCAAAGGATCCTCCCGCCTTGGCCTCTCAAGTGCTAGGATTACAGGCGTGAGCCACTACGTCCAGCCTGCACTTACTGATTTTGAAAGTCTATCTTTACTTGAGTAGAAAAACCAGCTTCTTCTAGTTGAAACACAAAATTATCTTTATAGAACTTACCCATTATGTTCTTAGGAAATTCTACTTTGCTTCCCCAGGAACTTTAGTAGCTTCCTGAAAATACAACACCACCATATTAAGATCAATGTTGCAAGAGAACATGTTTTCACTCATTGTGATTTAATAAGTCTTTGGTGTTAAAAGTTTAAGGACTCCCTCTCCCTCCTTGTTACCTAAGAGTTCACCATTCCAACAGAGAAAACACAACACTTCTATGAATCAATCGAAGAATACCAAAACACTCTGTAAACTTGATCAGTTGGCACTTTTGAATTGGGAGACTACTTAAAATAGAGGAGGAGGTTGTAAAGTGTGTGACATGCTAAGAATAATAGACATGTAAAAAAGTTCATTTCATTAAAATGCACACATGGATCATCATTATCAAGAAAACACTGCCATACTGAGATGTTCTAAGGCAATGATCCCTTATTCTTTTACTGAGTAAAGGCCTCTGTTAAGAATCCAAAGAAAACTAGGGATCCTACCGTATAATAAAGAATTTGGTTGGCCTTTGAGGTTGGTTTTGGGAAGAAGAGTCCTCTAATTCATTGGAATTTCCCCAGTGATAAAAATGTCTTTGTTATTCACGGTGGGCCTCTAGATAAACAAGAGGACTTAGGACAAAGGGCTTTGTGTGCCTTGATATCAGCATGACCTCCAACTGGAGGGGAGCTGGAGACTTAGTTCAACCTTGTTGCTCATGACTCTATCAGATAATCATGTCTACATACCGAAACCCCAATCAAAACCCTAGACACCACAGCTCAGGTGAGCTTTTCTGGTTAGGAATTCTCTACCCTGCTACACCTGAATGTGTTGGAAGGGAGATACGCTGACTTAACACAGCAAGGACATAGGAAGTTCTGTATCCTGTATTTACTGGACAGTGGTAGACACTAAGCAAGTATTTGCTTGAATGAATGATGACATGATATAGCCAAGGACATGAGGTAACTTCCAAGAGAATGAAAATAGACAAGCTTTGCCCTCTAATGTATACATTATATAAGTATACACATATATAATTTCATTCTACCTTCCCTTCCACATACAGGCTACCAAAGTTCTGAAATTTAACAATGAAGTGGTAAAAAATTAACAATTTTTTGGAAAAATCTTAGATTTTACAAAATAACCAGATGATCTCTAAAGGAAGTTTTCCCGTTTTCAGTAATTTGTATTTTAACAATGTACTATAACACTTCTTTAGAAAGTCTTACTCACATCAATATCTTTTTAATGTCATTAACAGGAAAATAGCACATCAACTATCCTGCCAAGAAATTCCTGACCAATATTTTAATTCTAGCCTTAAGGGAAGGGTCAAGAAAATGAAACATAACATTTTAGAGCAAGAAAGGAACTTGCAGGTAACCTTGCTAATCCCTCATCCTAGATAACACCATCCAAGCACAGAGAGGCTGAAAGATTTGCTCCAGGTAGTGACAGAGCAGGAGTAGAAATCAAGTGTATCTTAATCTAGAACACCTACTAGCATGGAGGGAGATATTTTAAGTACCATTTCTAATGTGAGATAAAGCAGAGAAAAAGGGCGACAGTGGCAATGAAGTATTACCAACAATTTGTGGACCTAACAAGTGACAAACATTGTACTAAATGTCATACATATAATCCATTATCTTATTTAAAAACAACTCTTCCATGGCCAGAGGCAGTGGATCACACCTATAGTCCCAGCACTTAGGGAGGACAAGGCGGGAGGACAGCTTAAGACCAGGAGTTCAAGACCAGCCTGGGCAACATAGCAAGACCCTGTCTCTACAAAAAATTAAAAAAAAAAAAAATTAGCCAGGCATGGTGGTGGCACAACTCTAGTCCTAGCTACCAGGGAGGCTGAGGCAGGAGGATCACTTGAGCCCACAAGTTCAAGGTTACAGTGAGCTACGATCATGCCACTGCACCCTAGCCTGGGTGACAGAGACCCTGTCTCTTAAAAAAAACAAACAAACAAACAAAAAAAACCTCTTCCACAAGTGAATTATTATTCCCATTGAGAGATGAGGACACACTGAAGGAGGCTGCTACCTGCTCAAGGCTTCTAAAGCTTAAATGGCAATGTTGTAAACAGCTCTGTAAACAAATTTCAATTACCCCTATATATATATAAAATAATCCTCTCCCTTAACTAAATACTTGATTTTTTGAGTTGCTTCCCAGAAATGGTAGATTTTCTCCAAGACAAAGGAGCTGAGATTCTGAAGGCTCCTGGGCAGACTTCCTGATGCTGAGACTGGCCAAGACTCACCATCCTGCATTAGATCTACCCCATGCACTAGATCCTTGTTAATTTCAACACACCTACCAAAATGCAGGTACCCTTGTTGATTTCCCTTCTTTTAAAAAACCAGAACTTTCCATTAGTGGTAGGGACTGACTTGAGGCAGCTTCTCCCCACAAGACATCTTTGGTATTAAAATCTCCTTTCCTCTTTGGCAATCCTCATTGTCTCATCAATTTGTTATTCTGTGCTGCAAGCAACCAGACCTAGACTGAATCCCCTTGCAGTTTTGATAACAGCATTAGGATTTAAACCTAGGTAGGTTTGAACTCATGGTCCATACTCTACTCCATCCATTATTCCCTACAGCCACAGTAAAAAAGTCTGGTTCCAGTTAAACTTATTTTCTACTATTCCTGAGAGCTGCTGATATAAATACATCCTTAAATAGTTCTCTAAAATTTAAAAATAGTACTATGTCATTGTATGTCATTTTATGGCAATAAAAAATTCATCAAAGCCATTATTATTTTTTTCTCTTCACATTCCTCTGGAATCATTCTTTTAAACAACAACAATAACAAATGCTAGAAAAGCTTGACATACAAGAATTTCTTTTTTTTTTTTTTTTCTTTTCTGTACTTTAATGGTTGCAAAGACATACAAGAATTTCAAGTGTCAACTTTTCCATCTGGAAAATCTCAGTAAAACATCTAGTTGTTACCTAGCAGTAGCTAAGCAACTACGCAAAATCATATCTTAGAAGCCCTCTGGGTAGCAACAGTTTCTCTAGAGACTTAATACAGAAAATCAGTTCCACAACTTATACAACAGGGGTTAATAGGGGGAGGGGAGAAAAAGGGAGAGACCCACCATCAACAGAGAAAGAAAAAAAAAAATCAACATTGAGTTAATATTTCCTAATTCTCAAGCAGAAGCTAAAAATATTTGAACTATGATTCAGTTTGGATCTAATCCATAAATTACCTATAGAAATCTAAGTTTGAGGAGACAAAGATCTCAGTTCAAACATCTGCTTTACTTTCACTTTTTTTTTTTTTTTTTTTTTTGAGACAGAGACTCTCTCTGTTGCCTGGGCTAGAGTGCAGTGGCGTCAGCCTAGCTCACAGCAACCTAAAACTCCTGGGCTCAAGCGATCCTCCTGCCTCAGCCTTCTGAGTAGCTGGGGCTACAGGTGCAGGCCACCATGACTGGCTAATTTTTCTATTTTTAGTAGACATAGGGTCTCACTCTCGCTTAGGATGGTCTTGATCAGTTCAAACATTTCAACATCTATTCCATGACAGAGCTGAGTTCTGGAAATATGATTTGGGCAGGGAAAAAATCAGTGGTAGGGGAGCAGTGAGCTGAAATGCCTTCTAGGCAGAAGAAGAGCAAGAACAATGGCCTGATGTCATTTTGCTTTTAGCATATCACAAATAAACATTACTTTAAAAAAAATTTTTTTTTCCTTCATGTTGAATCAGAGGAAAAAAAAATAATAAAAAAATAAAAAAAAAAATTTTTTTTTTTTTTAGTAACAAATACTTAGAAAATCCAGGTAAGCCTGGGGCCAGCACTGAAATCAGTTTTAATCTAGTATGACTGAACAATCAAAAGATCTAGGAGTAGTCTATCCCTTTTCTGATTTGAAATGTTACCTTTATCATATACTATATTACTACATGGATTTCTAGACTATATTCTGTTCTACTGATCTATTTATAGCTGACCATTATCCTCCCTATTTTAATTATACTTTTTAGTTTCCATTATGAATGGGATCTGTTTTCCTATCATCTTTTCTGAAAGGTTACTGCTAGTGTCGTAAAAAGCGTTTAACCTTCATAAGTTGATCTTGTATCTCACCATTTTTGCAGAACTCTTACTAGTTTTAATAGTTTTTCAGTTGATTTGCTTGAATTATCTAAATAGATAACAACTACTGCAAATTTATTCTTTGTATATTTTTGTCTTTTTACATTGGCTATTTACTTGGATAAATAAGGTTAGATTTCTAACTGAAACTAAAAAAACACACAGTTTAAGGAACCAAATGTGAAAAAATCTTCTGAACTATGGAAAAACAGAAAAAAAAATACAACTAGCTTATAGGTATGTATAAAATTGCTTGATCTCAACAGTAATCAGGAAAATGCAAATTAAAACTTTAAAGAACTTGCTAAAACAAGTGTTGAGAGGATGGGTAATACTAAATAAAGGGCACAACCGTTTTGCAGGGCAGCAGTAGACTCAATTACATTTTTAAACATACACACATTAGGAGACTAGCAACTCTACTTCTTGGCATTTACCTTAGAGAAACACTAACATTGCAGGCAAAGGCAAGTAGAAGAATATTTCCCATAAAGTGTACACCAGAAAAACTGAAAATACCTTAAAAGGTTCACTAATTAGGGAATGAACTAAATAAAAATATATTTATGAAATATTATGGGGAAGTGAAAAAGAGTAAGGCAAATCTATATATGTAATGACACGGAATGACCACCAAGATAAACTTAGTTTTTTTTAGAAAAGCAGGTTAAAATGAAACATACAGTTTGATGCCACTTATGTAATAAGTGGCTTCTCACCTATTAATCTTATGTTTTCTGTAGATAAATAAAAATGCAAAAACACATGTTCTTTTTTTCTCCCCCCTCTCCCATTCTAAGCATACAAATTTTTTTTTTTTTTTTTGAGACAGGATCTCATTCTATTGCTCAGGCTAGAAAACAGTGGCACAATCATGGCTCACTGCAACCTCCAACTCCTGGGCTCAAGTGATCCTTCTGCCTCAGTCTCCTTAGTAGCTGGGACTACAGGCATGCACCACCACACCTGACTAATTTTTTCTTATTTTTTTGGTAGAGATAGAGTCTCCCTATGTTGCCCAGGCTAGTCTTGAAGTCCTGGCCTCAAGGGATCCTCCCTCCTTGGCCTCCCAAAGTATTGGGATTACAGGCATGAGCTACCACACCAGCCCATAAATATATGTCCTAAAGTGTAAACAACTAGAAAAAGGTCTTGAAAGATATTCTCCAAAGTGATGATAATCGTTATTACTGGGAAAAAGAGAGAAGGGGCCAACAGGGAATGTAGGCTTGTCTGAATTATTTTTATTTTTCTATAAGGAGAATCTATTCATATACTCCATTTGTTATTTAGAACTGACTTTTTATTTTTAAAATTTATTTATTTTTCTACAACCCTTCTGAAAGCATGATAAAATTGACTTCTTCTTTTTTTTTTTTTTTGAGACAGAGTCTCACTTTGTTGCCCGGGCTAGAAGTGAGTGCCGTGGCGTCAGCCTAGCTCACAGCAACCTCAAACTCCTGGGCTTAAGCGATCCTTCTGCCTCAGCCTCCCGAGTAGCTGGGACTACAGGCATGCGCCACCATGCCCGGCTAATTTTTTTCTATATATATTTTTAGCTGGCCA
>CM052438.1:70879695-70897961 GCA_028533085.1 Varecia variegata | reverse complement strand
ATGGTCTCGAACTCCTGAGCTCAAACAATCCGCCCGCCTCGGCCTCCCAAGTGCTAGGATTACAGGCGTGAGCCACCGCGCCCGGCCAAAATTGACTTCTTAAAAGAAATAAATGTGTAGAACCAAGAAGGTCATGATTGGAACAATGGTCAGGCTGATGATAAGTTCCAACCTGTATATAAGAATTTGGAAAACAAAGCAAATTACATTAGTCAAAATAATCTAACGTTCAGGCCTATCTGAAGAGGTAAGAAGAGAGACCTCATAATACAAACTGACGGAAGTAGTATGCAATTCCATTTTGTAACAAGACATCAAAATATCCTGCCTTCAGAATGTGTTCATACTGTGGTCAAATTTATGTCTTTAAGGAAGAGCTGAAATTCGCATTCTGGCCTATTCAACTTATAGCAACGCTCTCATATTTAACTCTTGCCCAGGCAGTCTCAATAGCTTCAGCCAACAGTCCCTCCTTCTCCTTTTTACCTCCATTGTAGAATTTATAGTTTTCTTCACTATGGATACTAATGCTTCACAGTTGCCTTTGTCCCCTCAACTAGCTGTAAGTTTCCACAGGGCAGGGAGGTTCTTTCCTTTATGACCCACAAATCCAGCACCACAGTAGTTACATAGTAAGGTCAACAAAGTGAAGTTTCATACAATGCTGCCGTCCCCAAACCCTGGGCTGTGGACCAGTAGCAGTCCATGGCCTGTTAGGAACTGCACAGCAGGAGGTAAGCAGCAGGAGAGCAAGTGAAGCTTCATCTGTATTTATAGCTGCTCCCCATTGCTCACATCACTCCATAAACTCCACCTCCCGTCAGATCAGTGGTGGCATTAGATTCTCATAGAAGAACTAACCCTACTGGAAACCGAGCATGCCAAAGATCTAGGTTATGCATTCCTGAGGTGGAGCTGAGGTGGTGATGCAAGTGCTGGGGAGCAGCTGCAAATACAGATTATCATTAGTAGAGGTTTGACTGCACAGTGAACGTCATGCACTTGAATCATCCTGAAACCAGCCTCCCGCCTTCCCCCTCATCTGTGGAAAAACTGTCTTCCCAAAACCGGTCCCTGGTGCTAAAAAACGTTGGGGACCACTGCAATAATGTATCTACACAGATTAGACAGTATTATCCTGAGCTTTCTAACAGGATAAAGTTATTCAATGGCACATGCTTTTGCCCAAGACTGATGCAAGCTTTACTTTGATGTTGGCATCTAGTAAACTTAGAACCTTAAGACAAACATAATGAAAACTATTTTAGGAAACATTGATTTAAGTTTATTGGAATACTTTGGATTGTATTTGGAGAAAGGGAGTAACTAAGGAAGCAGTGGTATTTCATCTTTCAGAATGGAACTGAGTCAGTATGAATTCTGAGTCAGGCACAGTGGTTCACAATTCTAATCCCAGCACTTGGAAGCCAAGGTGAGAGGATCACTTGAGGCCAGGAGTTTTGAGACCAGCTGGTCAACATAGAGAGATCCACTTCCTACAAAAAAAATTTTTTTGGTTTTTTTTTTTTTTTTGAGATAGTCTTGCTCTGTTACCCAGGCTAGAGTGCCATGGTGTCAGCCTAGCTCACAGCAACCTCAAACTCCTGGGCTCAAGCAATCCTCCTGCAGCAGCCTCTGGGGTAGCTGGGACTATAGGCATGCGACACCACACCTGGCTAATTTTTCTGTTTTTAGTAGAGACCAGGTCTCGTTCTTGCTCAGGCTGGTCTTGAATCCCTGACCTCAAGCGATCCTCCTGACTCAGCCTCCCAGAGTGCTAGGATTATAGGCATGAGCCACCACACCCAGCCAAAAAATTTTTTTTTGAAAATTGGCCAGGCCTGGTGGCATGGTCCTATAGTTCTAGCTACTCTGGAGGCTGAGGTGGGAAGATCACTTGAGCCCAGGACTTGGAGGCTGCAGTGAGCTATAATTGGGCCTCCACTCCAGCCTGGATGACAGTGACAAAAAAAAAAAAAAAAAAAAAATTCTAACAGTAAAAGGAGTTTTTATTCTAAAAGACTAGAAGGACATAGCCATGTTTTATGAAATTAGGAGAGCCAAAACATGTCTCATAATTATGTACTCACCATAAATTATTAATACATGCAAGTATATGAAACATGTATTCCTGTACAAGATTTGTGGACTTTCATGTTTCCTAAAACTAATTCAGTTATCTGAAAATGTTAATAATTTGAGATGTCCTTAAATTTCCTAGGATTAAAACTTGCTCCCAAACTTCTCTGAGTTTCAGAACAAGTTTTATCCTCAGTGGCAGTGGGTCAGAGAAGTTCTTCACTTTTACTAAGAAATTCTATTAGGCCATTTAAAGTGAAAGCACTGACCTCAATTTTCAAGCTGTTTCTGATGGCTAGAAATTAGTAACAGCCTGTTGTTCCAAATGGCCAAACTTTTACTACTCTGAAATAATGAATCATCTAATAATACTCAGAAAAGACTTTATTATAATGTCTCATCAGCAGGGCCTTGGTTTCTAATAATATAACCTCAAAAATATCAATCCTGTGATCTGCTTGCCATGAATTGTGGGCTTAGGAAATTTTGATTAGAAGTATCTCTGATATTTAAGAAATCTATTTTACGCTGGCAACAAATGATCAATCAGAAATATTACATAGGGGGGTGTGGACCACAACAATCACAGTAATGTTAAGTGGTCCCCAGGTAAATAGTGAATGATGGTTCTTGGTTACTTACACTTTGGTGGGTTATAGTTGTTTCATATCAAATTACAAATAGCAAAAATAATAAACATGGTTTCCTGAATCCTTATACTGGAAAAGAAAAGTGAGTCAAAGCATACAGTTAGAAAGGACAATCTCTTAAACAAATGAAGCTTGAACAATTGCATATCCACACGGAAAACAAGAACCTCACTGTGACATCACATACAAAAATCAATGTGAGAATCACAGAAATAAACTTAAGAGGCAAAATAATAAAGCTACTAGAGGAAAACAGAACATTTTCATGACATCAGTGTATGCAAAGATTTCCCAGAAAAGACACTAAAAGCACCAATCACGAAAGAAAAAATTGATAAATTCCATCAAAATAAAAAACTGCTCATGAAAAAAATGAATCTGGCTGAGTATGATGGCAAGTGCCTATAATCCTAGCTACTTAGGAGCCTGAGGCAGGAGGATAGCTTGAGACCAGGAACTTGAGGCTGTAGTACACTATGACTGTGTGAATAGCTACTGCACTCCAGCCTGAGCAACACAGCAAGACCCTGTCTCTAAAACAAACAAGTAAACAAAAACACAAAAAACCCCACAAAAACAAAACACCCAAATGTTTACTGAGGGCCAGTATGCCAGGTGCTGTCCTAGGCACTGGGGACACAGAGATAAACACAACAAAGATTCTAACCTCATGGGGAATGGTAGGGACAGAGAATCAAAATCAAAATCAAAATATGTGAAACAGAAGATATGCTATGGGGAAAAATAAAGCAGGGTAAGGTACATAGGGATGGGAGAAGGAAAGCAAGATGGGGTTGCCATTTCATACAGGATGGGGAAGAAAGGCCTCACTGACATTTGACAAAAGACCTGAAGAAAGCAAAGGAGTGAGTCATGGATATCTGGGGGAAGAGCCTTTAAAGCAGGGAGATCAGCAAGGAGACCAGTTTGGCCAGAGGAGTGAGTCGAGGAGAGAGTGTAGGAAAAGAGGTGAGTGAGTGGGGAGTTGGGCCTTCTCAAACAGGAGTGATGGACAGATAAGGAGCACAGGTTGAGACATGGGTCAATGTTTACTATTACACTGGGTCCTAAATGCCCAGTGTAATAGTAAACAACACCAGGACAGGAGTATATGCCTTCTTTGCATATATCCATCCTGTTTCATCTCTCCTACCTAACTATTCTTTTGCTATTTTCTATCGTGCCTGAAGACTGCATCCATGTAATGCAGTGCTTAAAAGCAGTCTGCTTTAGAACCCCTACTTCGCCAATTCCTAGCTATGTCACCTTGGGAGAAGTTACCTAACCTTTCTGTGCCTACTTTCCTCAACTGTAAAACAGGAATGATATAGCATCTACCTTACAGGGCTGTCATGAAGAATAAATGAGTTTATAAATAAAGCACTTAGAATAGTACCTGGCACACAGTAAACACATTAAAACACTAGCTATTATGATTCTATTTCTGAACCATAGGTTCATTCCTATATGTATTGAGGACCTGCCATGTGCCAGGTGCTACTCTATGTTCTTGGGATAAAACTGTGGAAAAAATAAAGAACCCATTCTCTCCCCCATCCTGGAACTTAAATTTTAGTGTGGGGTTGGCAAACTTTTTCTGTAATGGACCAGATAGTAAATATTTTATGCTTAGCAGGCCATAAAGTCTCTGTCAACTACAACTCTGTCACTGGAGTGCAAAAGTAGTCACAAACAAGATGTAAACGATGAGCGTGGCTATGTTCCAACAAAACTTTATGGGCACAGAAATGTGCAATTCACATAATTTTCACATATTGTGAACTATACTCTTCCTCTGAATTTCTGTTCAACTATTTAAAAATGCAGAAACCATTCTTAGCCTATGGGCTGTACAAAAACAGGTGGTGGGCCAGTTTTGGCTGCAACTTGCTGACCCCATTCTAGCAGATTCTTAATCTGTAGTCCCCTATTCCTAAAGGTTCGTGGATAAGCAGCAGCAGAATCCCAGACAGTTGAATTTGTCTGTACATTTTTGTGCTTATCTGCAGTTTGGGGTAAGAGAAGGGAGAAAGTCCGTAACTTTTATTAGATTTTCCAAGGAATCTCTAACCACAAAGAAATTAAGAACTAGCCCCACTGAATGAATTTCAATGGCTGCTACCATGTGGACCCAAACCCATCTCCACAAGTGAATTTCTACTCTCTATTAGAAATTTCTTTTCTTTTTTTTTGTGGGGAGCATGATGACTTTGAAAAAAATTGTATTAATTTAAGGGGTACAATACGGCTTTGTTACATGGATATAGTGTAGTGGTGAGACATTTCTATTTCTATCTTGCAAACCAGATAGATTAAGTGATATGACTTCTGTTTCTTTATCTCCCAAATGAGAGAATTGGACTAACTTGTGTCTAAAAGTTCCTTCTAGCTCTACCATTTTACAATTAAATTCATCTGAAATTCATCTTCTCCCTACTAAACTGCCTATAACTCAACTACCCATCTTTATTAAGCAGTTGCCCCCCATAACACAGAACTTATGGGCTCCACAGCACTGCTGAGTTCCTACTGAGTCTGTCCCCTCACTCCTGTAATACCTAATCTCCCTCCTGGACAGTATCTCCAAATTCCTTTGTTTCCATTTAAAAAGTATGAGCAGATATTCCCAATACATAATGTGTATCTAATCACAGATTCTATATATTATAAAATTAAAAAGAAGCTTTAGAAAAATGGACTAAAAAACTGAAACAAGTCACTTTAGTTGCCTTTCTGCATCTATATAACACATATGGCGTCTACCCTCCTGTTTCACAAGTTGAATGAAAACCATCATTCCTATCCAAGGTCAACCCTTTCACTTAAGCAGAGTCCTATCTCCTCACCTAACAAAGGACTTTGCTCTTGCTATTATTCCTATCCACACACCAAAATGCTGTGATGCCCTTGCCCCCTCCAACTACCATTCACTTCTTAACCCACTCTGATCAGACTTTTGGCCCACTAGTTTATTCAAGAGGCTGTTATCAAATTTCAACTACTTCACTTGATCACATAGTCAAATTTTAATCCTCATCTTATTCTTGGCAGTGTTTTATACAGTTGACCATTCCCTCAGTCTTGAAACATTTTCTTCCTTAGTACTCCAGATATCATATCCTCCTGGCTTTTCTGCTTCCATCACTGTTTCTCTTCTGACCAGACTGCTCCCAGTCATCTGCCTTCTTCTCCATTAACATTCTCTATTTGATGTCCTCCTGCCCTTAGGTTTAAATATCATCTATAAAATATGACTCCTACATTATCTCCCTAGTCTAAATTCTCCCGAGTGCTAGTCATGGATATCCAACTTGTCTGCCACACATATTCTCAGCTGTTTAATAGTTATCAAATTCAGTAAGTCCCATACAAAACTCCGGATTCATCTCCCAGAAACTTTAGCTGGGCATGGTGGCGTGTGCCTGTAGTTCTAGCTACTCTGGAGGCTGAGATGGGAAGATTGCTTGAACCCAAGAGTTTGAGGTTGTGGTGAGCTATGATCATACCACTGCACTTCAGTCTGGGTGACAGAGCAAGACTCCATCTCTTAAGAAAAAAAAAAAAAAAAAAGAGAGAGAAACTGATGCGCCCTTCCCAGTCTTCCCCATTTCAATAATGGTACTACCATTCACCCAGATACTTAGGCAAAACAGTCGATTATTATTATTATTATTATTTTGGTCCGGGGTGAAAGCAAGACCCATTTGGCTCCAGCTTCAAATTACATTCCAAATTAGACCACTTCTCACTAACTTTCATCTCTACACCTCTAGTTCCAGCTACCATATCTCAACTAAACTATTACAAAAGCTTCCTGAAGCTGGTTTCCCCACTGCCTTCCTAGCTGGTCTATTCTCCACCCAGCAACCAGTCATCTGAAGCATAAATCACGCATTGCTCTCCTGCCAAAATCTGCTAATGGCTTCTGGTTACAGATAGAAAAAGGATCATGAGGCTCCATTTTATTTACTCCCTCTCTAACTACTCTGATCTCATCTCCCACCACTCTTCCTTCACTATGCTCCAGACATACTGGACTTCTTAGTATTTCTTGAATAGGTCAAGTTTACTCCCACCTCAAGGTCTTTGTGTTTGTAGTTGCTGCTGTTGAAAAGTTCTTCCTTTAAATCTTTCTCATGATTTAGATCTCAAACTAAAACAAATTTGCTCAATTTTATATATCTTTCTTTCTTCAAGTTCCATGAGGACAGGCATAAAATAGTGCCTAGCACACAGCAGAATCTCAATAAATATTTCTTGGGTTATCACTGGATGGGCTTTTTCTGACCTTATTTTTTTAAGCTGTCTTTTTTTTATTTTTGAGACACAATCCCACTCTGCTGCCCTGGCTAGCATTCTGTTATCCAGCTAGAGTGCCCTGGTGTCAGCCTACCTCAAAGCAACCTCACACTCCTGGGCACAAGCAATCCTCCTGCCTCAGCCTCCCAAGTAGCTGGGTCTACAGGCACATGCCACCACGCCTGGCTAATTTTTTCTATTTTTAATAGAGACGGGGTCCCACTCTTGCTCAGGCTGGTCTCCAACTCCTGACCTCAAGCGATCTTCCCACCTCAGCCTCCCAGAGTGCTAGGATTACAGGCGTGAGCCACTATACCTGGCCCTGATCTTATTTTATAAAGAAACAATAAAGTATTTAGGAGACCAGGCTAGCTGAAACATATTAACACACATCAGCATAATAACAAAGATTTTCCTAATTATTTTTCAGCACAGAAAAATATGCCAAAAAAAAAGATAAGCATTTTAGACAACTTAAACAACTAAATATCACTTTATAACTTGAAAAACAGGGCTGAAATAGGGACCCCAAATCATCACTGGCAATAAGCAATAAATATCCACAGCTCTTTCGTAGCCATTGTATCTCTTGAATGAAAAAATGCACCTGTGAACTGTAATTTTTCAGTAACATAAATTATATTGTAATATAATCAAGACCAGAGGTTTATTTTAGGCCACTTAACAAAAAAGGAAAAAACTATTTGGGGATCAAAAACAAATAAGGCAGTTTTTGGAAGTAGGGAGATTTTAAGACTAAGAATTTCGGTTGTTTTCTATTGCACTAAATGACTCCACAGTTATGTGTTACTAAAGAGATTTCAGTTCCTTAAGAAAAACGCAATGGGCACTGCATTTGACACTAGACACTTCCTTTCAGACAAGACTGGGAGGTAGATGCACGTAAGCCCCAACCCACCAAGTTGGGTACAGATCGCCCAACAAGTTACCAGAAGGTAAACTTCTCGGGGTCCTGCAGCTGAAAGGAGCGAGGGCCCTCTCCTGGGACTAGGGACTGACTTCTAGAAAAGAACGAATCTGAGTGCACATGAAGAAAGCAAAAAGGAAAAGCGACAGGGCTGGCAGGTTCCTAACTCCACCCTCCCCGGGCTTAGCCCAGAGAAGGCCCCGTCTTGCTGGCTGCCGCCCCTGAATCCACCTCTTTCCAAGCCCACCCAGCAGCGCCACGAAAGGTCCCGCCGCCCTCGTCTCCCCTCCCCCAAACCAGGAGCTGGGGAGGCCCAGGGAGGTTAAGAGCTTCCGTTCCTTCCCCGCCCAGATGAGAAGGGGTGGGAAGTGGGGTTGCGAGCGCGCCCAGTCCCATTCTCCCTTGTCCTCCACGCGTACCCGGAGCTCCATTCCCGCCCTAGCCCGAGACTCACTCGTCAGCCCCGCAGGCACCGCAGTCACCGCAGCCGGGTCGCCGCGTACCGCCACAGCCCCTACTCGAGGGCCGCCCCCCCACCCCCAGCTCCCTGCCCCCGTGGGTTCCGGGGCACCCGGAAGAATTACTTCCGCTGGGTCACGGCCGCTTTCTGCTAGGCGCGGGAGAAGAGAACCTGGTGAGGCGGGGACTTAGAGGCTGTAGCTCGCTTCCGTCTGGAGGAAGTGCGTAGCGCCCTCTCCCTTCCCCCACAGTAACGCTGGCCAGCCTAAGAGCAGTCATTGGCAAATCTCAGCCAATCCGAGCCTAGGTCTTCTGGATTCCCAGCGTCCCCCGCCAGCCCTGATCCCATTTCTGTAGGAAGGGAATGCTTGGAGATTCGCTGGGAGGCCCGAGACAGCACTGCATCCTGGGATTTGTTGTTTCTCTGGCAGATATTGTCGATGTTTGGACCGAGGCAGCACTGCATCCTGGGACTTGTAGTTTCTCGCGCTGAGTGTTAAGCTTTTCATCGTTTTAGAGGTTGCCCCTGCCTCTCGTTTGGGGGTATGCCTGGAGGTGGGAGACCGCAGAGGAAAGACTGAAACGTGGAAGTGTGGTTTCTATGCTAACAACATCGTGCATCTGTCCCTTGTGAAATAAGTTGCAGTGCATTCTGAAGAGCATCTCAACGGCTAGCGTTATGTGCTGGCCTCATTTCCTCTGTTCCCGGTAGCGTTCAGTGTTTACTGAAAATTAACCACGCCCCTACCCCCACCCGGGGGCCCTTCCCCCGCCCTCCTGGGTTTGCTTAGTCGCCCTCGATTCTGAGCTCATTCCCGGGAAGTCCAGGCGCCTGCCACCACCATTATTTCAGTTCTGGGACCATCTTTCTTACTCCACGCCCCCTTTTACACCTGCCCCCTTTCCTGTGGTTAGATATAGTGGCACCTTTCCAGGAAGGCTGCTGACCAAGCTTCTGCTTTCTTTCGAGGAGCCTGGCATGAAGAGCTTGTAGGGCCAAGACACTCAGAATTACAAGTTGCTCAACTAAGCACTTCGTGTCCACAAAAGGAAAATAGATACAGGCTACACATAGTTTGTTGAACTAATTAATGACTTGCCTGGAATGCTTTTTTTAGTTGATTTGGCAGATAAAAGGTATTGCTTCTTTTGAAATTAATTGCAAGAATAGAGCAGATTGTCCTTTGTAGAAATAGCAGAATAAAGTGTTTTAGCTATAATGGTAGCTCAAAATAGAGTGTGGTTGGGAGGAGGCTGTGGACCCATTTTCAATTGTACCTTTCCTCCTCTAGTTCAGGACAATAAAAAAACAACCAAAAAACCCCCAAATTACATATGGTGGGGGGAGGAATCATACTTTCTACAAGTGATAGTCATTGTTCATTTTCCATCAGCCTCCATCTTTAAATGGAACCTCTCAGATGATATGAATGGGTAATCAAAGGTTATTTTTTATTTTATTTTTTATTTTTTTTTTGAGACAGAGTCTCGCTCTGTCACCTGGGCTAGAGTGTCGTGGTGTCAGCTCATGGCAATCTCAAACTCCTGATCTCAAACGATCCTCCCACCGCAGCATCACAGAGTGCTAGAATTACAGGCGTAGCCACCGTGGGGGCCAACGGTTATTTTTTTAAAAAACAGCCTTTTCTTTTTCTTTTCTTTTTTTTTTTTTTTTTTTTTTGAGACAGAGTCTCACTGTTGCCTGGGCTAGAGTGCCCTGGTGTCAGCCTAGCTCACAGCAACCTCAAACTCCTGGGCTCAAGCAATCCTCCTGCCTCAGCCTCCTGAGTAGCTGGGACTACAGGCATGCGCCACCATGCCTGGCTAATTTTTTATATATATTATTTTCATCTGTAGGAAGACACTAAGCGTTACAGAAGGTAAAATTCAAGTTCTCTGAATATATAAAAGAAAAACATTCTTTATCTGAGAATTTAAAATATATATCAGTAAAATAATAGATAATGGATGTTGTTTCTGGTATGAATTACACTGAACAGGAGAGTTTGAAACGTGTAAGTAGAAGGTACTTTAAGAAAATAAAGTTATTCATAAAGAAGTAGTATCATTTTCTCCTTCTGGTTACTCCCCCCAAAGTATTTGGAGTTGCCAAGGTGATCTTATTATCTTAAATTATAAATTTGTTCCTCTCCTGTGCAAATAACATGCCAAATCAAAACCAGTTACAGTTGTGAAACAGTGGTAAACAAAAGTGTGTCTCTGCTAGTCAGATGCTCATCCTTCAAAAGTCAGCTGAATAAGGAGCCAGTCTTCAGACATTGTGAGGCCGAATTAATCATGCTCTCTTTTGTACTTCCGTGGCATTTAGTATATTGATATATATCAAGTATATTACACCATTATATCCTATCTTTCTCTTAGGTGTTTCCTCCACTATGTGAGCACTGTGGATTTCCAATTTTATCCAATAGCTTCGTATCCTCAGCTCCTATAAACGAATATGTATATGGATGTGAATGATTTCCAAAGACAAATTTGATAACAAGAATCAATATTACATGAACAAGTTCCATTTATTTTCTGCAAACCCAGTG
Organism: Varecia variegata; assembly: GCA_028533085.1. Lineage (NCBI taxonomy): Eukaryota > Metazoa > Chordata > Mammalia > Primates > Lemuridae > Varecia > Varecia variegata. The sequence goes on along the minus strand of CM052438.1, from coordinate 70,886,991 downwards.
GTTGAATTAAATTGCCATTCGTTGAAATCATACAAGGTATTCTTCGTTCTGTGCCAATAGGCTAGAATCATTTTTCTCAAAGCAAAGTTTTTAGGGCCTAGAAAGTGACATCCACGAGAATGAAAGATTTAACCCTGGCTTCGAGGCTCTGTCCTTCCTTAAGTGCTCTTCCCTCCGTCCTTCCAGACTGTCAAAGAGAAGGTTAAAGTCTAGGACCCGGGAGCCGCGCACAGAATGGGCGTCTGCCAGTGTGGCGAGCTCACAGCTAAGCTCACAGGGAACGCACGTGGCAAGGAAGGTTGCGGACCGGCGCACATTCTGCGCACGCGCGGGCGGCCCCTCCAGCCCCGCCTGCCTCCAGGGGGCGGGGCGCGCGCCGCCAATGTAGGCCGCTGTCGGGTTAGGGGTCCCGCGTTGTGGCGGTGGGTTGCTGCGGCGGTGCTGTCGGAGGCTGCTTCTCAAGCGCGGGATGTTGCTTCTGGCGTTGGGCGTCCGGTGGGCGTCCGGTTTGCGGCTCAGCTGGAAGAGGACGGCATTGTGGGCCGCCACTGCGCCCCGAGGGCCGCGGGCTGCCTCCTACAGCGGGCTCTCGGGGCCGGTCGGCGGCGGGAGCGCGAGGCTGTGGGGAGCCGCGCCCGTTCTCTGGCGTCCCGGGCGAGCGCAGGTCGGCCGTCCGAGGGCTCGAGTTCGGAGTTGGGCTGGGGAAGGCGGGCATAGTTTCGGCTCTGGGGTCCTGGCGGCTCTCGGTGACCTCTCCCGCCTGTCCGTGACTCGAGCGCGGAAGGAGCCCTCCCTCTGCGAGGCTTGCAGAAGTAGCAGGCCGAGGGCTCGGGGCTCTGCTGCTGGCCCCGGGGTTCACAGCCTTGGCCAGCCTAGGTGTATGGTTGGGAAGTGGTTACTGTTCTAGGCGGTTCCAAGCATTTTACACGTGGTTCCAGATCCAGCCAGTTTGTAGTGGCAATTCGGTTTGTTTCCTTTTCTACTCTTGAGCAGAAGCTTAGAAGGGTTAATTTGCAAAGAAATTGGGTGCTGCACCCAAAGAGCCCGGGCAGCCAGATTGAATTCTATTTTTTTTATAAGGTGGCTCTATTTTTAGGAATTCCTATGGTCCCTGGGAAAAGTGGGGTTGTGGACGTTAATCCTTTTGTGTTAATCTGAATAAATTGTCTCATTCTGCCCTGTAAAATATCAGGATTGGCAAGCCTTATTGAATCTTGGAAGAAATGCCTAAAATGGAAATTGGAACCTAATAAAATTTCAGCATGAAGGAATTAGGCATGCCTTTTACATTTAAAAATATATACGGATTTTCGGGCAACTCTTCTGTTTCCGTGAAATTTGATGTAGAATGTCAAGTAAATTTTTTTTCTTGTTGAACAGAGGATGCAAGGTATTTACCAAGCCTTTAGAAAAAGAGGTTTTTTTTGTTTGTTTAAATACTAACTATAGTATAAATATTTTAGAAATATTAAAAAATGCCTGGACTTTATAATCTGAATTTGCAGAGGGTTTTACTTAGATTATTGTATTAAAATTAAATTTTATTTATTTTTTTAAAAGCTAATGCATTTAAATCGAATGAGGACAATGACCTCATTAACAGTGGAATCTAGTCCACTAAACTATTTTTATTTGTTCAAGGTCACTCTATACCTAAAAACCTGAGAGCTGGGATGCAAACTTAAACTCCAACTTGTCGCTTTTCTGTTTGTGACTGGGATTAAGGAAAGCCATTCTCTTAGCTAATTTAGTTTCTTTAGCTCTTAGCTTTTTTGGGAGAATTCCTATGTCACCTCATGTGACAAGTTCTCTTCATTACATTTTAAAAAATAAACTTTAAAATATTTAAAAGTTGGTTGAAAATGTAATTTACTATTTACTCATATTATAATGGTCTGTGTTTCAATAGATACCTGTTTGTTGGGAAGGATGTGTTCGATGCTCACATACACAACTTGACAAATCAGAAGATGGAAGGCTGATTTATACTGGGAATCTGGCCCGAGTAGTATTTGGTGGGTAATCACAAGTGAGGATATCTCCTTTTTTTTCCTTTTAAGTGTAAAAAATATTTTAGTATATGTTACCTATTGTTATAGCATCCTTTAATTATAAGACATAAGGAAATTTAGGTTATAATTTTTTTGAGGCAGAGGATTTTAAAAAGGTGTTTGGAGGCTGTATTATGACTGGGGTCTTACAGCTGAACACTCAAGCTTCCTTTGGTCACCTCTCTCAGGATGTTTAACAAAATAAAAATAAAAAGTGTGTATTTGTATAATGTTTGAATATGCAGAAGAAAAAGTATGGAAGAATACCTCTTAAGAGTAATTAACTTTTCGGAGTAGAATTGGGAATTTTCAGTTTTTACTTTGTGTATTTCTAAATTTGACAGTTAAAATAAGCATGTCATGCTTTTATAATTCAAAAACATATAAATTAAACATTTTTTTCAGGTCATCTTAGAATTTATAACAAACATTTATTCCGTGGCTTTTCCAGGTGGTAGAAAGTTATGGAGAAAGAAAAGACAGCTGTAAGTTTATTAAATAGCTATAAGTTTAAAGCACTTTCCTTAGATCATAATTTAGTATTTAGTAGAGAAGGTCAGAAGAACTTAGTGAGGTATGTGATTTGTTCAAGTTCCCAGAGGTTGCATTTCATTCTAATCTAAAAATAAAATCTGAAACATCTAGATGATTAGTTTATAGCCAGGTATGGCCACAAGATTTGAGCACCCACATTTGCATTTGCGTTTTTGGTCATGATGGTGTCAAGTGGTCATCTAAAATTCACTCTGGAAATCTGTAAATTCTCAAGTGTGTGACATTAGAGTATGTTTAAAGTACAATTTTAGCTATTTAGGACTTTTTAGGAAGGACTGATTATCATCACCATTAAGTAGAGTTCTGAAGTAATTGGAATAACTAATTTTGGGTGGTTAGAAATTTCTTTGGAAGTCAATACATGAGTAGGCCATTGAGTCTGGTGTCCCATCTCAGTGGCTTGGGATACCTATATTGATGCCATTGAGATATCTTTTAACAGTGACTCCCATGGTACCCTTCTGTCTGAACACAGGTACCATTTCTTAAAATACAGTGAAGGCTTATTGATTTATGTTTTGTTCCCATTTGACTCCTTTCTGGAAAGGAGAAAATGGGTTAATTTTGGTGTGGGTAGGATGTAATATTTGGAAGAACATAGCTATCTATGGTATTTAGCATTCCAGGGTTGTGACTTACAGAGGAATTTAATGTTTGGGTTGTTTCAATAGTATGATTAATAGAAAGTCACTCTATCAGGGATTGTTTCCCCCGCCCCCCCCCCCCATATAGAAACTGAGAGACATGAAGATAGAGATAATCATTCTTGGAGGTTCTCTAAACTACCAATGGATCCTAGTCTAAAGATACTTGAAGGGCTTTTTAGTTGACAGTTATTGTTAATTCAGCAATTACTGATGGCATCATAGTATTCACTAAGAATTGTGTCAGGGATGTTTCTCAAAGATAATACAGAATCTTAGAGTCTGATAGGAAAGATATTATGAACACATTGTCATAATAATAAATAATTTATAATATTAGAGAGAGAATAGATGTGAGTTCAGAAGGCAGATATATTATTTTCACATTAGAGAGAGAAAGAGGTGGAACAGAGAGGGCCTCATTGGCCTGGAATTTTGGCTGGGTCTTTTAAGATGAATAGAATATGAATATGAAGAGATGTGAAAGGAGGATATCCCAGGTTTATAAGTTGTTTGAAGAAAGGCATGAAGATGGGAAAGCTGAGAATGTGTTTGGAAAATAGCAATTATTTCTTCAGTCCAGGCAAAATATAGTATGTGTGTATATTGGTTTCCTCTGGCTCCCATAATAAATTACCACAAACTTGGTGAATTAAAACAATAGATACTTATTTTCTCATAATTCTGGCACCTAGAAGTATAAAATCAAGGTGTCAACAGGGCCATGCTCTCTTCCTTACTTCTTCCAGCTTCTGGTGGCTCTGGAAATCCTTGGCATTCTGGTTTGTAGCTGCATAACTCCAGTCTCTGCCTTGGTCTTCACATGCCTGAATTTGTGTCTCTCTTTCTCCTCTTCTGTCCTTATAAGGATACCCTCATTGGATTTAGGGTCTACCCTAATCCAGTATGATCTCATCTCCATCTTTAATTAAGTCTGCAAAGACCCTGTTTCCAAATAAGGTCACATTCTGAGGTTTCGAAGTATTTTGGAAGGGCTAGGAGATTTTTTTACATAGGAGGCAACTTGGTCCCCATTGTATCCGATGTGTACCAGTGTTATAGCAACTACCTGTGGAAAGAGGGAAGGAAATATTTTTAAATTACTGATAAAAGATAATTAAGCCTTCAGCCAACAGCAGTGTATGGGAGTAATGCAGCTTCACCAACAGTTGTCAGATTTTTGGCTTTTGCCAATTTAAGGGAAAAACAGTATCTTACTGTAGTTTTAATTGAATGTTTCTTATGAGGTTTAGCATCATTTTATCTGTTTAAGGGCTATGTGCCTTTTGCCCTTAAAATAGGGTTATTTGTCTTCTCATCTTCTAGAAACCTTTTATATTAAAATATATTGGGCATGTTAACCGTTTGTAATATAAGTTGAAAATATTTTTTCCATTTTCTCATTTGTATCTTTACTTTGTTTATGGTGTTTATGTCCATGTACTTTTTTATCTCTGATTTTACTTTTTTAATTTAAATCTCTGGGCTGTTTGGAATTTTCTTGGTATATGGTATAAGGGATAGAGTGATCCCTTTTTCTTTATCATTTTCCATATGGCTATCCAGTTGTCCCAACACCACTTACTCAAAAGTCCATCTTTTATCCACTGAAATTATATGATATCTTTATTCTATACTAAATTTCCATGTACAGTTGAGTTTATTTCTGGATTTTCCATTTTGTTCCATTGATTTGTCTGTTTATTTGTACACCAGTCCCATACTATTTTATTTATATTCTTTTTTTCTATTGTGTTTAATATTTGAAAGGACTTACTCCCCCCTTTTTTTTCTTTTTCCAAATGAACTTTATAATTAACTTGTTTAGGATCTCAATTTGTCTATCTTCCAAACAGATGGTATTTTTGTTAGGATCATGTTAAAATTATAAATTTTAAATTTATCATTAATTTATAAATGAATTATAGCTAATTCATTTATAAAATTATAAAGAATAAAATGTATAAATTACTTAAAACAGCCTGGCATGTAATAAACACTACATTTGTGTTTTGATTTTTTTTTGTTTGTTTGTTTTGATGATGACACAGTAAGAAGAAAAGTGGAAGAATTAGTAGGATAGATTGATTCTTCTGTAAAACTTGAAAGTATTGATCTTCTCCCATTTTTTTCCCCCATTTAGGTGTGAAGTGTTTCTCTTATTCTACAAGTATGATCAGCTTTGCATGTCTACCATACTTTCTTACACAAAATAATATTATGTCTGAAAATCTTTTTTTGCAAATCTTATTTTTTGGCATCGTGGGAAGCTTTACAGTGATCACTCCAGTGCTGCTTCACTTTGTTACAAAAGGCTATGTCATTCGGTTGTACCATGAGGCAGCTACAGACACTTACAAAGCCATTACTTATAATGTTGTGCTTTCAGAAACAAGTACAGTGTTCCACCAGAATGACGTGAAGATTCCAGACAGCACACATGTGTTTACCACATTTTTTGCTAAAACAAAATCACTGTTAGTTAATCCAGCGCTCTTTCCACACCCTGAAGACTATATCCATCTAATGGGTTATGACAAACCATTCACTTTGGATATGGAAGAAACCAGTGAAAACAAACAGGTTGAGGAGAAATGAGCATATTGTTTTTATGTTTGTGATTAAATGTGATTTATGTTTCAATATATAATAATAAAATTGTCTTTACTTTTGTATTCTGTTAGTGACTTAAAAATAATTTGAAATTATCAAACAGCTTTTAATTTTCAGAGAATGATAACTCACAGTAAAATAAGCTATGTTTGAAAAACAAAACATGGTTATCTACAATTTGTGCTTAAGGTGTGTGAATATACATGTCCATGATGGTATATATATAGATAATTTAAGAGCTGTATCTAAGTGTGGTTGCCTCTAAACTGGGGATCTGTCAGAAACATGGGAGAGTTACTTTTTTCTTTATGTGTGGATTTTTATATGTATATGAATATTCTTTTGCTACATTAAAAATACTTTGAAAAATTCACAAATTATGAGAAGCAGTGTTAATCTTGTCTCCTTTGGTTCAGAACATAGGTTTTGCCTACCTCCTCTGGCATGGTCTCATATAATGAGAACGTTCACGTATAGTTGAGTTTGTGGTTAGCTATCAGGGAAATGGTAACCCAAGTAGTGTTGTTTTGTTAAAATTGTATTCTGATTTCTTTTTTTTTTTTTTTAAGAGATGAGGTCTTGGCTGTGTTGCCCAGGCTGGGGTATAGTGGTGCAGTCACAGCTCATTGCAACCTTGAACTCCTGGGCTTAAGTGTTCCTTCCCCCTCAGCCTCCCAACTAGCCAGGACTGACTACATGTGTGTGCCACCATGCCTGGCTAAATTTTTAAAAGTTTTTTGTAGAGATAGGATCTTGCTGTGTTGCCGAGGCTGGTCTGGGCTTAACAGATTTTCCTGCCATGGCCTACCAAAGTGCTGGAATTATGCCTGGCCTCTCATTCTTTTAGAGCACTTCATACTTCTGTTGTTGCTTTTCTTTTTATTGAGAATTTCAAACATAAAAAAGTAGAATAGTGAACCTGCATGACTCATTCAGATTCAACAATTACCAATTTGTACTCATTATTTAATCTAGACCCTAACCACTTGTCCTGTACTTTTTTGAGAAGAAAATCTCGGTCACAATAATATTTCTTTCTTAAATATTTAAATTTGTAACTATACAGATAAGGACTTCTTTAAAAATATAAACACAATACCATTATCATACCTACAAAAACAAAGCAAAACAAAAAACCCCATCACCCTAATGTTATCAAATACCAAGTTTGCTTAATTTTCCAACTGGTTTGTAATTTTTTCCCACATTTTGTTTGGCTTAAGATCCAAATAAGGTATCTTATTCACACCAATTGTTGAAATGTCTTTTAAGACTGTTCTATGGGCTTCTCCATTTCTTTCACTCTTTCTTTTTTTTTTTTTTTTGCCTTACAAATTATCTGTTGAAGAAACAATTGTTTGTTCTGATTTTCTGATTGTACCCATGAGCTGTATTTTAACATGCTTCTCTGTCTTCTTTATTTCCTATAAATG
>CM052438.1:70768694-70879195 GCA_028533085.1 Varecia variegata | reverse complement strand
AAAAAAAAAAAAAAAAGAAAGAGTGAAAGAAATGGAGAAGCCCATAGAACAGTCTTAAAAGACATTTCAACAATTGGTGTGAATAAGATACGTTATTTGGATCTTAAGCCAAACAAAATGTGGGAAAAAATTACAAACCAGTTGGAAAATTAAGCAAACTTGGTATTTGATAACATTAGGGTGACGGGGTTTTTTGTTTTGCTTTGTTTTTGTAAGTATGATAATGGTATTGTGTTTATATTTTTAAAGAAGCCATCATGACCTAATAACCTCACAGAAGTCTCACCTCTCAACACTGTTGTATTGGGGATTAAGTTTCCAACACATAAACTTTGGGGAACACATTCAAATGGTAGCAATATCTTATACTTATGACATTCTATTTTAAGCTAATAACCACTTAAGTTCAATCACATACATAACCTTTTATCCCCCTTTATGTTAGTGTTACAATTGACGTTTATTTGTATTGAACATCGTGTAACATATTTTTTGGTTATAGTTATTTTTAATATTTTTGTATTTTAACTTTTATAGTAGAATTAAAAGTGGTTTACCCACTACGATTACAATAATACATTATTCTGTATTTGTCTATATATTTACTTTACCAATGCATTTCATACTTTCTTATGCTATTATGTTACTGTTAAGTATCCTTCTGTTTCAACTTGAAGACCTTCTTTAGCATTTCTTACAAAGCAAGTCTAGTGGTTATAAAATCCCTCAAATTTTGTTTGTCTGGGAAAGTCTTTATCTTTCCTTCATTTTTTTTCCAGGCTGGAGTGCAGTGGTGAGATCATAGCTCACTGCAGCCTCCAATACTTCTGGGCTCAAGCAGTCCTTCTGCCTCAGCCTCCCAAGTAGCTGGGATTACAGGCATGTGCCACCATGCCTGGCTAATTTTTTCTATACATATTTTTAGCTGTCCAGATCATTTCTTTCTATTTTCAGTAGAGACGGGGTCTTGCTCTTGCTCAGGCTCGTCTCGAACTCCTGACCTCGAGCTATCGTCCCGCCTCAGCCTCCCAGAGTGCTAGAATTACAGGCATGAGCCACCGCGCCCAGCCTATATGGGGTACATATAATATTGTATGGTACCTTTTAATATTCTCTCTTTTTGTTGAAATTTTCCTTTACTTCACGCATTGTTCTCTTCATCTTGGTAAGCATCATTTTGAGAGTTATTTTAACACATTAACTGCCATATCAGTTGCATAGTTTTGAGCCTGGGACCTCATGAAGCATATGTAATTCACATGTCTCTTTACTTTGAGCTGTGTGAACTATTTTTCAAGTTACATATAATTCACGCACAGAAAACAATAAAAAATAACATATTTTTCATTAAATTAGAAAGGATCATTTTATTTTCAAAGTTTTTTTTCTATTTTTGTAATAAAACATTGTGGCCCCAAGGAAAGTTTTTTTTTCTATTGTGGCACTCAATGTGTTAAACTTTCTGTCATGTAAATCATATAACTTCATTTCCTTAGGGTCAGTTATGGAGATGTTTCTTATTCCTTTGTTTGAAACATCTTTGCCTAATTTTTTCATTTTCCTTTACTCTTTGTTTTGTTGTCTGCACATTAGACAAAACAGGCATATCTCCTAGTCTTCATGGACTGGCTTCACACAGGAAAGGCCCCTACTCATCAGCCTGGTCAGATTCTGGGGACTTCTACCAACTATTTTCCTCTTCAGAGAGAAGCAGGCAGCTGTGGGTTTTGTCTGCTCATTCTTTGCTGAGCTTGGGATTGGGTGAGGGAGGGAGCTATAGCATCTACTATCCCAAGCTGCTGTTTTCATTCTACCCCAGGCAGCTAAAAAGTATGCCAGACTTGTCAAAGCTCCAGGACTGATGATACATATACTAGTTTGGTACACATATACTGTGTACATATACACAGTAATTGGGGTGCTAGATGCATAGGTCAATTCTTTCTCTCCCTAGGGGAAAGCTAAGAGCTGGGATTTTTCATCTGCTCACTTTGTGGGGAACAGAGGGAAGGATCAATGATGCCTACAAGCCCAAGCCACTGCTGTCATTCTCCCCTGGGTGGTAGACTGTGCCAGACCCATCAGAGCTCCAAGACTGGCAAGACATAAACCAGTCCTTTGGGGAGTCCCCATGAACAGTTAGTGTGCTGGACACATGAACCAACTTCTTCCATTTCGGGGTAAAGCTAGGAACTAGGGGGTCTCTCCCTGATTGTATGGCACTGTACCAGGGTAAGAGTCTCTTGATAGAGGGTGACCCCAAATCTCCCTACAGGTTTTGGTGAGTCTGGTTTCATGTTTTCCTGGGGTGCAGGAATCTTTCAATTAATTTGATTCCTCACAAAGAGAATTTGTGAATTATTGTGTTTGTAGGAGCAAGGGGAGTCCAGGGCTTCCTATTCTGCTATGTTGCTAATTTTATTCCTGTGGGGATATATTTTCAACCACCATCAATTTTTCTTACTATATAATTTTAATGAAAAAGATATCTTATAGAGGCTGATATCCAGAATACTATATTTATTGGAAGTGATTTACAATAATTTATTGACATTATTTTTATTTCATTTAGATCACATGGACTACCCTATTTCAATTAATGTTAACCCCTGTATAGCATTGAAGGGAACCAAAGGACTTTTGCATATTTACTACATTCCGAGTAAGTCCAAATTTTTTGTTATTGATCAATTTAAGGGTTTAGGAAATATCAATGATAAGTAATTGTGTTCTAAATATATTAGTTACTATTGCTATTAACAAATTACCACAGTCTTAGTGGCTTAACACAGTACACATGTATTATCTCATAGTCTCTGTGGGACAGTAGTCTGGGCATGGCTTACCTGTGTCTGCTTCAGGGTTTCCCCCAAAGGTGTTGACCAGGACTGGGGTCTCTTCTGAGGCTCAAGTATGGAAGAATCTGCCTCTAAACTCATGTGGTTATTGGTAGTATTCATTTTCTTGCTGGCTGTTGGCCATTTCTCAGTTCCTGGCCACAAGGGCATTTTCAACATGGCTGCTTGCTTCTTCAAATCCAGCAAGGGGGACAGTCAGCCAACAAGATAGAAGTCAGTCTTATGCAGCATGGTCACAGAGGTGACACTCTATCCACCTTTGCTGTCTTCTGTTGGTTAGAAGCAAGTCCCTAGGCCAGCTTATGCTATGAGGAGGGAATTACACAAGGACATGTGGATAGCAATGGAAATAACTTGAGACTTCTAACAATCTAATAGGTATTTCCTTTGTCCATCATTAGCTATTCAGCTGGTAAGTAATATTGGGTTTCCATTAGTCAAAGATCTGTGTGTGAGCAAGCCTTTTTTTCAAAAGATGATCTTTCTAAAGAAAAATATAGTGATAATGGGGTGAAAGAAGGTAGTGTGTTTTGTTTTGCTTTGTGTTGTGTCTTATTTTTCCTCTCTGTGACTTTGCTTATTGTCAGTTTAGTAAAAACTAATGCAGGTGGTGGTGATTGCATAGGGCTGCATCTGAGTGTCTGAGAAGACACAAAACTTTCATACTCTACTACCATTCAGCCAATAGTGCTTATTGCCCGTAAGCTCTGGGATCCCAGAACACTTCAATTCTAATCTTTATCGTTATCATCATCATAATTTATATCCAGTTTAGATTTGGAGCTTGTTTTATACTTTGCAAAGTATTTTCACATAAATTAACTTAAAGAAACATTTCTTCCCTGATTTTAGTTCTCTAGCTTACCAGAAAAAAGAAAAAGAAAAACAAAACAAAACTGAGAACCCAGGAATGATAGATAATAAATTCATGTTTTAACTTTTCTGAGTCCAATTGTTCATTCAACCTGTATTTTCACACTTTGTCTCTGCATTCATTTATTCACTAAAAAGTACTTAGTAAATGTATTTCAAGTATTGTGCTAGGCACTATGAATTCACTGATAAGACATTCTCTTGATCTTCAAGAATCTATGCAAGAATCAGTGCAATAGAAGAGAAAGATCTGAAGATAATAAGGTATGATAAGTGAAATGATAGCAGTAAGGCTCAGTGGTAGCACAGAGCAGAGAATAATTAACTCCGTTTCCTCTACCTTCCTGGCCAAGGATAAAAGAAGCCATCTAAACTTTTGCCTGGTTAAGGTGCTACAATTTTTTCCTTTTTCCCAGGTTCTGTTTTCTGGTCTATTTGGTAGGCTTTATCCCCAGGTGTTTGGCATAAGAGATGATTTACACAAGGAATGATCTCACTTTCAAGTGAATCTTGCCCTTACACACAAGGAGCAGGTTGTATCCTTCCAGGCCCAAATAATAAGACAACATGGAAACACTTAGGGTTTTCTGAAAAGCAGACACCAAGGAGGAAGTAGACTTGCTAGAGATTGATTGGGGGAAATGCTTGTGAACAATAAGGGAGAGAGGAAGCCAGGGTAGGCAAAGAATAAATTCAGGTTGGGGTTCAGGTCTGATATCTTGAAAACAGAGTAGTAAGGAAGGAGAGTTAGGTAGGATGATCATCAGACCAAAATGCATCCCTGAGACACACTCAGCCTGGTCAATGGGACACCCTAGAGCAGACTGCCTGTCACGAGAGTTCCATGCATGACAGGAGACAGGCAGCAGTAGCCTGACTCTAGGGTCCTTGTAATGCTCAGTCATTACAGGAGTAGCCTGTCACAGAGTGGCCTCTGGCTGAGTGCTGAGATGGATCTGAAGGGGTGGCAGCTGCAGGCTATCTGCCAACGGCCCTCCTCACAGTAGCTTCTTTTGAAGGGAGGTTTTTTTTGTTTTTTTGTATGTTTTTTTTGAGACAGACTTTTGCTCTGTCTCCATGGGTAGAGTGCAGTGGCATCATCATAGCTCAGTGCAACCTCAAACTCCTGGGCTCAAGTGATCCTCCTGCCTCAGTCTCCCAAGTAGCTGGGACTACAGGTGCGCAGCCTCCCAACTAGCTGGGACTACAGGTGCGTGCGTACTAATTTTTCTATTTTTAGTACAGACAGGATCTCACTATTGCTCAGGCTGGTCTTCAACTCCTGAGCTCAAGGGATCCTTCCACCTCAGCCTCCAAGAGTGCTAGGATTACAGGCGTGAGCCACCTCGTCTGGTCCTTGAAGGGAGGTTTGAGTGCCACACCTCCAGAGCCACCACATATACTTTAATCACTCACTAAATATGACCTTCACAGAACAAATTATATTAACTCATTAACAAAAGAATTATTCAGTCATATTTTTATAGCATTTTGCAATTATGACCTAAGTTTCCATAGAATATACTAGAACATTAGTACGAAGTATGGGGCCACATTTGTAGAAGTCAACCTTATTTTTACAGCCTTATTTCTACTTAAATTCAGTAAGAGACATAAGTACAGACTTGAACCAAAAATAGGTGGGGAATGGAAATTATGTATTTTGAGACTTCATAGCCTTTCTAGTAAATTATTTCTATACTATTAACTGACAACAAATAAAACTGGGCATAAGCCTCCATCAGGGTTATTTATGGAAGTTCCTGCAGTTGTCTTAGGTGAGCTCAAAAATAGTCCTCTTTTATATCACATGGCAGCCACCATGCTTCTTGTCTCTTACTGCAATACCCCCATTGATATCCCCGGCCTGCTGAGCCACAAAAGTGGTACCTCACTATTGCCATTTTTCATGTTCCTAAATGACCACAGTGGTGTCCAAGGCCAAGGAACTTCTCATGATGTAAACTATTGAGTTGTCAAAGCAGACATTAGAGTCACTGAAGACTGGAATCATGCTGTGTTTCATGCAGAAATGGAAGAAGGTCCTTTGTCCTACATTGTCGTTGGACAGTATAGCAGTGCTGTTTTGTGCCTCCGTGTCTCCAGGAATTCCTTGTGAAAACAGCTCTTCAACTTCTACACAGAGCCCTCCTTTTGCAAAAGTTCAGGTCCCAGTCCATGGAGTAGGCCATGGGACTGCTGTTTGAAATAGATGTTCTTCTTTTCCACACCCTAGCCTGAAAGTAGAGAAGTAGAGACAAATTAGGAAGTTTGGTGGTACTTTAGGCCTGCATTAAGGCAGTGGAAATGGGGCTGAAAAGGAGGTTAGAAAGATTTACAGGGACTGGGAATACTAGTGCTAATTTGGTGATGAAGATGAGAAAATCACTTTTGGATCTATTGGGTAAGGTAACTGAGCAACATTTGAGTAGATATGTTGCATGAATAGATGGGGATAGGTGCTCAGGAGAAAGGTTGAGACTGAAGATGTGGATTTGGGAATTATCACAGAGCGTGATAATTAGAACCCAGGAAAGTGTGCAGAGTGAAAATTGAGGAGAAGGAGGCTAGAACCCTGAGAAGGAGGAGTCAGAGAGGTGGGAGGACTGCCCACCTCCTGGAAGAGTTGTGGCATCAACACCAAGAGGGTTTAGAGAAAGGAGCAGGCGGTTCTGTCTTTTAAGTTGTCTTTTGATTATGGCTACAATGAATGAGTCATGGTGATATTATTAGGAAAACATTTTCAGTGAGGTAGTGGTTACAAAATTGTTTTCATCATAAAAAAGATTTCTGCATCTTTTTCATTTGGGCCAACTGAAGATCAAAATGCATTCTTTACTGGAATTTTCCATGTTAATTGGTAATAGGGAGAGATCATGAGAAAATAAAAAAATAGCCATACATTTAATTTTTAATCAAAAGATTCAATTTTATTTTCTAAGAAATCTTCCATCAAATGTCTTAAAACATTGACTATCTCACTTCCTTTCCTTTCCTTTGAATTTTCTAGCACAACCGTGACTAGAACTGGAAATTGTATGCCTGCATTTGATAGTTTTCTCAATTAAGCTATGAAAGTTCCTCTATTTTTAGGCATAGCATACATAGTTCTTACTGTGGAACATTTTGTTTGATTACAGTCTACTAGTTACTCTCTCAAAACTTCAGTTTTCTTATCTGCAGAACAAGGATAATAATAATCACCTTGTATATAGTTGTGATGATTAAATGAAATAATGAGGGAAAAGCCCAGGACACATTTTAAGTGTACAATTAATTATGTGTAAAAGAATATTTTATTTGAGGGGCTAATAGGATTTTTTTCTTTTTAAGGGAGAGACTTAAACAAATTATATTTCAATTTCTATATATCTGTCAACTCCATGGAGCTTCCAAAGCGCAAAGAAGTTATTTGCCGAGGATCTGATGACATTTATTCTTTTTGCAGAGCTCTGAAAGGAGGTAAGTGTTCAGTTCATGTTAACTTATAGAATAGGAAATAATTCTTTTTTTTTCCTTTCTGAGATAGGATCTTGGTCTGTTGCCTGGGCTAGAGCGCAGTGGCATGATCCTAGCTCACTGCAACATCAAATTGCTGGACTCAAGTGATCCTTTCGCCTCAGCGTCCTGAGGAGCTGGGACTACAGATGCGCATCACGACGTCTGGCTAATTTTTTTTTTTTTTGGTAGAGGCAGGGTCTCACTACATTGCCCAGGCTGGTCTTGAACTCCTGGCCTCAAGCGATCCTCCTGCGTTGGCCTCTCAAAGTGCTAGGATTGTAGGCGTGAACCACCTCATCTAGCCAGAAATAATTCTTTATGAGAATGTTATGAAAGTTAAATACATTAAAAATGTGAAGTTCTTTTCTTACAACAGTTCTATTTTTTTTTTTTTTGAGACAGAGTGTCACTCTGTTGCCTGGGCTAGAGTGCTGTGGCGTCAGCCTAGCTCACAGCAATCTCAAACTCCTGGGCTTAAGCGATCCTACTGCCTCAGCCTCCCAAGTAGCTGGGACTACAGGCATGCACCACCATGCCCGGCTAATTTTTTTTTCTATGTATATTTTTATTTTTTTATTTTTTCTTTCTTTTTTTTAATTTTTTTTACCACTATTGCACATCAGTGGCATATATATATTTTTAGCTGTCCATATAATTTCTTTCTATTTTTAGTAGAGACGGGGTCTCACTCTTGCTCAGGCTAGTCTTGAACTCCTGAGCTCAAGTGATCCTCCTGCCTCGGCCTCCTAGAGTGCTAGGATTACAGGCATGAGCCACCCACCGTGCCCGGCCACAACAGTTCTTTTTCCCATCCAAAATTTTTACTTTTAGCGGCTTAAACATTTTACAATTATGTCCTTGAATTGTTATTAAGATGACACTTACATGAGTGTGTTTGGTAGGATATTAAAAATTTTACCTTGTTTAGATGGGAATATTTTACATTTATCCTTGGTTATGGATCTCTTTTTCTAAACATTACATTTATTATTTTTCATAGTAACTCGGCAGATTTTTCTATGCAGCTATATTGGTTTCTTCAATGTCTTTCCCATTTATTTTCCTCCCTGAATCAATAAATTCAGAGTTTAGGGTCTTAAAGTTCACTTAATACAAGCCCAGGAATTTTTCTGTAATAATTTTATGCTGATATCTTAAATAACTTAAAAGATTATAAATATCAGAATCATATTACCAAAAACTGAAAAATATAAGCAGTAAAAAAGTCATAGAATCATATTTATAAAAACATTTTCTTTTTTTTCCCCTCTGGAGAATCTTTCAGAATTCTTTTTTTAATGTATGCATATTTTTATGTAGTTGTGAGTATACTGTACTACAATTGTTTGTTTTCTTTTTAAAAACTGATTTATTTAATTCTTTGAATATGTCCTCCATGGAGTTCAAAAATCAGGGTATAAGTATTATATAGTAAAACATTTTCCTTATTGGGTATGCCCTAGTTTGCTTAACCATTATCCTATTGTACATTTAGTTTCCTTCTGATATTTTTTACTATTATAAATAATATTGTAATAAATATATTTCCTTATATAGTTTTTCTTTTACTTTAAATTTGAATATTCCTGTATTCGGAAGAAAGAGTTACAGATAACTTCTAAGGAGATTTCTGGGATTTAAACGGTCACTATATTTGTGGTTTTGTTTGTATAATGCCAAATTACTTTTCTAAAGTATCATACTAATTTATATACATTGTACCACCAGCAATGTATATGTATGATAATTTAATCTCCCTATTGTTAACATTGGGCATTATCATTTTTAACAAGTTTTAAAAAACAGGTTAAAAAACTTATATCTAACTGTTTAATTAACTTTTTTTTTTTTTTTTTTGAGACAGAGTCTTGCTCAGTCACCCTGGGTAGAGTGCCATGGCATCAGCATAGCACCTCAAACTGCTGGGCTCAAGGGATCCTCCTGCCTCAGCCTCCCAAGTGGTTGGCACTACAGGCATTTGCCACCACACCTGGCTAATTTTGTTTCTATTTTTAGTTACCGGGCTAATTTTTTCTATTTTCAATAGAGACGGGGTCCCGCTCTTGCTCAGGCTGGTCTCGAACTCCTGACCTCAAGCAATCCTCCCACCCCGGCCTCCCAGAGTGCTAGGATTACAGGCGTGAGCCACTGCGCCCAGCCATGTTTTATTAACTTTTAAAATTGCTATTACAATTGAATATTTTCCCACATAATTACTTACCATTAACTTGTGCCCTGTCTTGTTTAAAAAAGAATTTCACACAGTTTATGTATGTACATTATATTTAGTGATATTATATAAATTAGATATAGATGGGACAAAAATTGGAAAATGAGGGTTAAAAATTAATGGAAGCTGGGCACGGTGGCTCACTCCTATAATCCTAGTACTCTGGGAGGCTGAGGTGGGAGGATTGCTTGAGGTCAGGAGTTCAAGACCAGCCTGAGCAAGAGCGAGACCCTCTCTCTGCTAAAAAATAGAAAAAAAAATTAGCCTGTCAACTAAAAATAGAAACAAAAAATTAGCCGGGTGTGGTGGCTTGCGCCTGTAGTCCCAGCTACTCGGGAGGCTGAGACGGGAGGATCACTTGAGCCCAGGGGTTTGAGGTTGCTGTGAGCTAGGCTGATGCCACGGCACTCACTCTAGCCCAGGCAACAAAGCGAGACTCTGTCTCAGAAAAAAAATAATAATAAAGGAATGAGAGAAATATAAAAATTTATAACAGAAAGGCTTATACATTACTCTGAGGGAGACATTAATTTGACTATACATTTTTTAGCAGTCATTTAAAAAAATAGTTTCTAAGTAAATTAGTATGCTTGCCATGGAAAGGAAGCTTCAAGATGCATCTCCTTGCTAACCATCTCTTCACATTTTTAACTGGTCTGCCACCCCTAAACCATATGCAAAGTATGGAGCTGCATGGTTTATGAGTCTGGGCTCAGAGTCACAGAGACCTGAGTCTGTATTCCAGCTTTTCCATCTATGAGCAACATGAATTTGGATGTATTATTTAACCTCTCTTGGCCTCATTTTCCTTATCTGTAAAATGGGGACAGGGAAACTCATCTTATATGGTTTTCAGGATTAAATTAGAGAATGTGTGTGACAAAGCTCAGTATAGTCCTCAGAGTGGGAATCCTTCTCCTGTTCCTAATTTTACAGTCCTGTCATTTTTACAGTTGAGGAAACTGATGCCTGCAGTGGTGGTTCAGTATGTGTCGTTGGTCATTTGGAGAACTAGTAACAGAGCAGTCTCCTAACTCTTAAGGCACAACTGTTCCACTGTGCCATGCTTTCTCTTTGAAAAAAATCCTCTTAGCAGATTACTGTTTTTTCCAGAAATTGTCCATTAGTCTTACATGACTGTTTTACAATTATTTCACGTAATCTCTGTGGGATTATGTTGACATTTTATCTGAATTTTCAACGTTTCACTTTCTTGTGATCTAGGATGTGTCAGACTCAACTCAGCCTGCCTGCTTCTTCTCTCCCTCCCCCTACTTCCTTCCACAAACATATGTTGAACCTAATTTGAGCAAATCATAATTTAGGTTCTGATGATCTGAAGTTGAATGGTAGGGTCTCCTTCCTGACAAAGTCACTCTATTCTGGGAAAACCAGTCATGGGAGCAAAATTTACAATGAAACGTGATAAATGCTAATAAAATTATATACTATTAGTTTTAACTCTATGGTTAATTAAATAAGCGTGACAGGAAAACTCAGATAAGTCTTCATAGATTATTTTATTAGAGTGTCAAATCTTGGAACATCAGAGAGTGAGGGGGAAGAACATTCCCTGGAGAGGAAAACAGCATATGCAAACATACCTAGTCATGAAAGAGTATAGTTTATTTGGAGAGTCGTGTTTTTGTAGTTGGAGCAGTATGTGCTTGTGGGGAATTGCTGGAGATGAGCCTAGAAATGGGGGCAGGGTGAGCATGTAAGTCATGCACAAAATATTGGCTGGTAGCCTGTAGTCAGTGGGCAGGGATAACCCACTGAGATTTCCATTTTTGCAGCTAACTATTGTCCATATGGAAGGAGGCGGGGGTTGGCTGAGGCAGGACACCTGGGTGGAAGGATGAGCAGCCAGGAAGCTGTGTGAGAGACCACGAGGGCTGGGCAAAGATGGCGGCCCTGGGAGTGGAAGGAAGGACGTGAAAGAGAGCACTCTGGGAAACAGAACTGGCAGGACGTGCTGACTGATTTGATGTGGCAGGCAAGGATTAGGTAAAATCAGGAACCACTTGACAGCTGGTGACTGGATATATGGAAGTGCCATTATCTGAGATGATGTATACAAAAGAAGAGGCAGATTTTTAAAGAGAAATGTAATGAGTTTGGGCATGTTGAGCTCAAGGTAATTTTGGAACATTCAAATAAACATGTCCATCTGGCAGCTGAGTATGTGGGCCCAGAGCTTAGGACATTCTGGTTTAAGAAGCATTGTCGTATCAAGAGACCCTTGAAATTTGGGAGTCAAATTGCAAGTACCATACATGTATTTTTAAAATAACTTTCCTTTTGGTTGGTATTACAGAAGTTGGACATCTTTAGGATACGATATTTAGAAAATAGGGACAAGCAAAAATAAAATAAAAATTACCCATAATTTCACCACTTTATATACATACACACACATATCTATTCCTTTCAACAACACATTTACGAATAAATAAATGGATATTTCAAAGCATCTTAAATTTGATAAGCAGGTTAGGCCTGTTACCAGGTTTTTGCTGGGGCTGTTGTAACAAATTTACACAATTGGGTGGCTTAGAACAACAGAAATTTATTGTCTCACAGCTCTTGAGGCTAGAAGTCTGAAATCAAGGCTGAAATAAAGCCGTGCTATCTCGGAGGGAGCTAGGGATAGATTTGTTCTAGGCCTCTCTCCAAGCTTCTGGGGGCTCCAGGCATTTCTTGCCTTGTAAATGGCCCTCTTTTTCCTGTGTTTCTTCACATAGTCTTCCCTCCTATGTGTGTCTGTCTCAGTGTTCAGATTTCCCCTTTTGATAAGGCCATTGTCATATTGGACTACAGCCTACCCTAATGACCACATCTTAACTTGATCATCTGCAAAGACCCTATTTCCACATAAGGCTGTGTTCACAGGAACTGGGGGTTAGGATCTCAACGTATCTTTTTGGGGGACACAGTTCAACCCACAGCACTGTCTGAGGCTTGGGTCCTGCATCCTGCATAGTTGCCAGAACTAGACTGACCATGAGCAAGATGCATGGATACCTTTTGGGAGAAGTAGAGAAGGGCCTAAGGTGTTTTCTCTTCCTTTTCCCTGGCACTGCCTTGGTTCCCTCTTGGCTTCTTCAATGTGGGAAAGGCTTTGAGCTAACTTCCCATAAGAATAGAATGGGAGATATGACCAAGATATGAACATTCCAAGAGAGACAAAACAATTGAAAAAGAGGGCTAGCCAATGGAAGAGGGTAGAGCTCCTTCTCCCCACTTGACCTGCTAAGCGTTTGGGCAGTCTCCCTAAGTAGAAATCCAGGAGTTATTCTTGATTTCTTACTCAAGGCCTGAAGGCTTATCCATCTCCCTTCCTCCCTCCCACAAAGTTGACTAAGTTGGCTTTACCATCAAGGCCTCATATGCAGAAGGGCCCTGTGCTTGGGGTTTAATGCCCTGTGATCATAATCTTGAAATTCTTAATAATTTTATCTTTGAGGAGTGGGTGTTTTGTAAGTAAAATCTGATGAGACAATGGGGTATGTCCCTACCTTCCCTGGACTGGTTTTTGGTTCCCCTCTGCCCACTTCCTTGCTGGCACTATGGGGCCTCCCTGGCATCCCCCTACCACATCTGTCCATTGACACCTGCCACCCTCTGCCCCTGGTGAGGTCCTGCATATAGGGAAGGTCAGGACCAGGCGTGGGTGCCCTGCAGTGTCTAAGATGGAGCATGACGATGGCTATTTCACCTGGGCTGATAGCATCACTGCAGCGTTCAGCAGGTGACTAGGTAGGTGCATCCCCCTATCGCAAACAAGTAGTGTGTGGAGGTATTGCATGGAGGTTGCAGTACCTTGAGGGTCATTGTGGGACAGCAGGCCTGTGAAAGGAAAGTTGCCTGCTTTGACCTCCCCGACCCCTACTGAGGCATGGGGGCATCTGGCAGCTTGTGGGAGAGGGACCCTGACGGGCAGCTGTCAGGCCTAAGCTTGCACAGGTGCCCAGAGTCATGGAGGGGCCCCTGGGTGTTTGTATACTCACCCTGAGCTCCTTGCTGAGGGAGCATTCCCTCAGGCTGTTCCATGCCTGGGGGACCTTCTCTTTCTCTACTCAAACTTCCTGAGTCTGGCCTGTTAGTTTCGCCTGGCCAGCTCCAGCCACTCTGGGGATGAGCCTCAAAATGGTGTCATTTCAGGGATTCTGCCTTGATGTTAAATACTCTGATATTTGTTTTTAAAACTGGCATTTAAAACTATTATAAAAAATGTGATCACGAACAGGAAGTGAAACAAAAAATAAAGAAAAAAAAAACAAAAAACAAAATAAAAAAAAAACTATTATAAAAAATGAATGGCAAAATTCATACTAATTAAAAATTTTAAGTTTTCTTTAGTTTGAATGATATTAAATACTAATTAAAAATATCATGTCAAGTCTAGAAAGAGAAACTTGGAAGAAAGGAAAAAGTTTTATAATTTATTACTTTAACAGATCTTTCCCCATTTCCTATTTTTTGAATAAAAAGCCCCACATTTTCATTTTATGCTGGGTCGTGCAAATTATGTAGCTGGTCCTGAAGCCAGGTACTCAGGGACTAGGTTCTAGGAGCCAGAGATTCAGAAATGATCAAAGCCCCTGTCCTCATGGAGCTTATAAACTAGTGGAGGAAATAAGATCATAATGAGGTAATGAAATCAGATAAGGATGAACAGAAAAATGAAATAAGATTCAATTTGTGATAGATAAATGCTCTCAAACCAGCAGGTTAAAAAGATAGACATTATTACTACATTAACATTATATAATATATAAATATATAACATTGACATTATACTAATATGTTAATATTTATAAGAGATGAATATGTTATTCACAAGATGTCACGGGAAGGGGGTCTAGAAAGGAGAAGGAATGTTAAATGTTATCAGAAATAACATTTAATGTTAATAATATTTAATGAGTGCTATGTCCTAGGCATTGTTCTGAGCATTTAACATGTATTAACTCATATAGCCCTCATAATAATCCTGGGAGGTAGGTATTATTATCACCATTTTACAGAGCACAGAGAAATTAAGTGACTTGCCCAAGGTCACAGGCTGAGTAAGTAGAGGAGCTGGGATTCAAACCCAAGCAGTTCTGGCCCCAGAGCCATCAGTTTTACCAAAAACACTATACCACCTTTATCCTTACTGTGTCTTTCCCATTGCATATTGTATTTGGAATGGTTTCTTTGTATGTCTATGTCTCCAACAGACTTTAGCTTTTTGAGAGAAGGGACAAGTGTTATATACTGCCATTGTCTCCCCAGTCCCTGATACATAGTGGGCTTTCAATAAATATTAGTTGACCTGTTAAATTTTAGAATTGGATTAGCCTTGAATGAAAGAGCATAAGATTATGAAGACACGGCCAGGCGTGGTGGCTCATGCCTGCAATCCTTGCACTCTGAGAGGCCAAGGCTGGAGGATTGCTTGAGCTCAGGAATTCAAGACCAGCCTGAGCAAGAGTGAGACCCTGTCTCTACTAAAAATAGAAAAATTATCCGGGCATTGTGGTATGTGCCTGTAGTCCCAGCTACTTGGGAGGCTGAGGCAGGAGGGTCGCTTGAGACCAGGAGTTTGAGGTTGCTGTGAGCTAGGCTGACACCACAGCACTCTAGCCTGGGCAACAGAGCAAGACTCTGTCTCAAAAAAAAAAAAAAAAGGATTATGAAGACATGGCCACTTTATTAAGCTCAAGGAACATCTCAGTGTATTAACATTGTTAGGAAAGACATACCCAGAATTAAATAAAGAAATGCTTATTTTTGAGAATAGAAGTGTACATGCAGACATAATCTATTTACTTCTGGAACAATAACCATTATAGTTTGGCATTTGACTAGTTATGTTATTAAAAAAAGATTTTTGGTCACTATATCTTTTGTTTGAGATTCAAAATATCTCTTTCTATCCTTACTCTCCAAGTTCACTACTTTGTTCTGACTAGAACAGTTGAATGAGGTTTTTCCTGCACTTCTGATTCTGTGCTCCACAGCTTGTGCAGGGCCAGGCCCGTGACTATGCATTTAAACAAAGGCTAAATACTTGGACTTCTCAGCGGTGTGATTGGAAGGAGCTTTGGTATACTGGCTGACTCTAACATAGCTCTTCTGCCTTTAGGAAGAGTCTTCTCTATTATACCCAGCTAAAGGTGCAGCAATATCTGAAAACTAGAGTTAAATATGTACATATATAACTTGGTATGAACTAGCTTATTCATCATTTATTTGTTACTGAGGCCAGTGGGCCTTAAAATTTGCATCCCCTAAGGATTGAGATATGGGCTGGTACATAGGGAAGCTGTGGGGAGGGAGGGCAGAGGAAGCCACAGTAGATTAGTAGCCAGGGTATAAGCTTTATTACTTCTCTACAGTTTTGCTTGAGACTGCTTCTGCCAGTAGTTAAGTGTACTCCATAAAGGTACACTCTATACTATCAAGCAACAAATTATCTAATGATGACCAATAACATTTTGTATTTGGGATTTTGTTTGCAGAGACAGTGAATACAACAGTATCATTCTCCTTCACTGGAATACGATTTTATAAGGTATTGTTCAAGATTTATTTCGTACTTTCTTAACCTTTTGCAGTAACAGATGTGTTAAGAATTGCAAACATGCAATTCACAACTTCTAAAAGTAGTGATTCAAGATTAAGATGTTCAAAAAATGTTTTTTTTTCACTTTTATTTGGTGTTCAGTATTTTGGCATTTTTTCCTTCTGTAGAATATGGAAAAATTGCAAAAAAGATAGTTCTTTTTTTTTTTTTTTTTTTATATTTTTTATTTTTCTTTCTCAGACAACATGCTGCTGAGATAGTTCTTTTTCATTTTGTTTTTTTCCCTAACATACATGCTTGAAAGTAATGTGAATGCTCATTATTAAACTGTTGAATGGTCTTCAGATGAAAGCACTGGATGACCACTATGTATAAGTCAGTAACTCTTTATAACTATTCATGTAACATACTAAACATAATGTAAAAATGTTTAAGAGAATAAAAATCACATAAATTATAGGCTTATTTTATTCAAGATTTTTCTTGGGAATGTAGTCTGGAAACGAGGCCTTTGTAAAAATATCAATAACTACTGCCTCAATGAATAATACCATTGTAATTTTAGATATTTGCATTACATATCTAGCAATAAAATTTTTACATTTCACTTTTAGTGACTATTTTAAAATAAACTTTGATAATGCAGATTGTTTAGTTATTTTGTTATAAATCATATCTAATATTGGAAAACCTCTTTGTTTCTTAAAAACTAGTTTCTAAAAACTATTAAAAATCATGTTATACTTAGGAAGTATAATAAATGGGCTCCATGCTCACGGAATTGAGAGACACACAAAATTTTCTCTCATTGGAAACTAAGAAAATGATAATTCAATTTAAATGGCTTTCTGCTAGTCATACAAAGTTCTTCTAAAAGCCTTTAAAATAGTATCATCTAACATTTTGTATTACTTGTATTTCTTATTTCTCATTTTAGGGAAAATACCGAGTTATTGTTGAAGCTATTGCTGGGAGTACTGAAGAAATGCTCTTTTGCTTGAATTTTACCCTCATATACCACCCTCGTTTAAATTAGAATAAATTGAGCATTTTTTAAATTTTTCAATGGTATTGTTCTTGTTTTAACGGTACTCAGGATTTGTTTTAATCAGGTATGGTAAGATAGGAAGACAAGAAATGACTGTCAGAAAGGCAAAACCTTATCCTCAGATCTCTAGAAACAGGAGGCAGTGTGGGCCACCCAGAGCCACACAGTCAGCACCAGGGCTGGTCAGGAGGTGGAGGTGGGGGGAAATGTGGGCAAGAGATTTTATGTTGTTTTCCATGGTAAGCAACACTCGAGGTAGGGTAAGCAGTGTTGACCTAAAAGAAATAAGCTGAGGCAAAATTAATTTAAGTAGAGCTTTTATTTGGGCCAAGCCTGAGGATTGCAACCCAGGAACATAGATTCAAGTTGCCCCGAATATACACTTTGATTAGCAGGAGTTAACAGAGGATTTTTTTTTTTTTTTTGAGACAGAGTCTTGCTCTGTTGCCTGGGCTCGTCAGCCTAGCTCACAGCAACCTCAAACTCCTGGGCCCAAGCGATTCTCCTGCCTCAGCCTCCCGAGTAGCTGGGACTACAGGCATGTGCCACTATGCCCAGCTAATTTTTTCTATATATTTTTAGCTGTCCAGATCATTTCTTTCTATTTTTAGTAGAGACAGGGTCTTGCTCTTGCTCAGACTGGTCTCAAACTCCTGAGCTCAAATGATCTGCCCGCCTCGGCCTCCCAGAGAGCTAGGATTACAGGCGTGAGCCACCGCGCCTGGCTGAACAGAGGATTTTTTATAGGGAAAGAGAGGCAGTTCCTGAGTTGTGTGAACTAAAATAAAATCTTAAGCCCCCTAGCCAACTAAATGGACCCCTCTTCGCTAAGGGGACCTCAGAAAAACCTTAAAACTGAGTCCAGGGCCACGAGGAGAAGGGAGGTCAGACATGCCTAGTCATGTTCCCTCCATTTTGGAGTTCCTGTTTGCACCCATAAGACAGCAAATCATTAACAGGCCTAAGGCTATGCAAGACAAAGTTTAAACCACACTTGCAGGCCATCAATTTACTTAAAAGATCACTTGAGTCTCAATTGGTTCCAGCCACACAATCTCCATCTTCTTCCTCCAATATGATCAGCACATTTAGACCTTTGCAAATCATCCTTCCCTGAGCATGGAATGTACTTTTTCCAAATATTTGCACAATTGTAACAGAGGGAATGGCCTGGAAAAAAAAACTGGCAAAAATATTTCTGTCTCTTTAACACATCCTCCACTCCTTTTTGAGAACTAAAACCTACACCCCTGCCTCAGGCCAGTGGTTGGGAGGGGCAGGGTAAGTCTTTTGTTATTTGTGCTAAAGGAGATGGCCCAGCCCAGGCGTGGTAAAGGGAGGTCCTGGATGGAGGTCAGAGATTGTCTTCAGCAGAGATGGGATGATTAGAATCGTCAACTGTAGTTGAACAGTAATTGCCTGAAGCTGAGAACCCACCCTTTAAAAGCTGATGGCGGCCGGGCGCGGTGGCTCACGCCTGTAATCCTAGCACTTGGGAGGCCGAGGCGGGCGGATTGTTTGAGCTCAGGAGTTCGAGACCAGCCTGAGCCAGAGCGAGACCCCGTCTCTACTAAAAATAGAAAGAATTTATCTGGCCAACTAAAAATATATATAGAAAAAATTAGCCGGGCATGGTGGCACATGCCTGTAGTCCCAGCTACTCGGGAGGCTGAGGCAGTAGGATCGCTTAAGCCCAGGAGTCTGAGGTTGCTGTGAGCTAGGCTGACGCCACGGCACTCACTCTAGTCCGGGCAACAAAGCGAGACTTTGTCTCAAAAAAAAAAAAAAAAAAAAGCTGATGGCATTTCGGACAGGAGTCTCCATCCTCCTCCTTTGCTGGCAAAGTAATGAAGTATCTCTTTCCTTTCTCCCCAAACCACTTGTCTTCATTCTTCTGATTTGACCTTGTGGACAAGTGCCGAGTTTTTGGTAACACAATTTATTCTTTTTTTTTTTCCCACTTTATTTTATGCTCAGATATAACTTCTTCCAAGAGTCCTCCCTTGACCAGTGTTATAAGACCCTATATAAGAGAGGCTATAATCAGATAGAAGCTTATTTCTCCCTTATCCAGGACTGATGTGGTGCCTTGAGGACCCAGACACTTTTTCTCTGGCTCTGGTATGAATGGTCCAAAATGCCTCCTCACCATATCCATGAGCCACATAGCACCTTGCCAATGACAATGCCTCTCACACAATATTTATAAAATAATCAGACATTGTTTTAAGTCTTGTTTATTACTGGTCTTTTCTTGCTCATAAAGAGTTAATGACTTATAAAAATATTGCTTAGATATTGGCCTTGCATTCTTTCTCTTGGTGCCATCTTACAGTTTTCAGAAAATTGCTCTTTGAATTTCTTCACTGTATTTTATAGTATTCTAACTGGCTTAGTTGATCTCAGACTTCAATTCATCCCATATGTCCTACTATTAAGAAAAAAAGTTTATGAAACTGAACTTTTCCTTGCACCTGAACAATTTTATGATCTCATATTTCTCCTACTAATCCTGTTTCCTCCCTTCCCCCCCCCCATAATTGGTTTCACCTTTCAGTGAATTCCTTAGTACCTTTATAAGAATTCCTAGGGATTTCCATGTTACTCATGGAAGAGTAACTGTCTTTTGTAAAGTTAGAAAGTAAATAGTGGCCATTACATTGTGCTAGCTTTCCAAAGTCGTTTCAAAATTACACTCTTTGTTCTTCTTAGTTCTCTTTTCTTCTCTAGTGAATAAGTAGAATTGTTTTTAGTAACTTGCCCTTGATCTGCAAACATAATTCAACTAAATCCTGAAAATAGCAATTCTTTTATTTTGATTAGTTTATGGCACCGTCACAAGCATATTATGGAAAACCCCATGGCTTGTGGAAATACCCATTTTCCTCACCATTGATTTCCTTTAGGAATTAAGAAAAGACCATGGTTTGATCATGTGGCCCTGGGCAGCCGAGGCCGAGAAATTTACATGGATTGCTATTCTGCATAAAGAAAGCTGAGGTGGGCAATTTTCAAGTGAAGACCCAGAAAACCCAAATGAACAAAAATCAGGGGAGACCTAGAGAGTGGTTATTCTATCAGAGATTGGTCTCTTGAGGCCAGGAGGTTCAGGTCTATCTCACAAGTCCTCCTATAGAGTTACATTAATGTAAAACTTTCCTGATATTACTTTAAGGTGAACAAAATTAGAAAGTTTTAAGTGGCCTATTTGCTTTTGTTTTCATAAATTTAAAATTGCTCTTTAGAGGGCATTGTCCAGTTATAAATTTCTGTAAAGCAGTTCTGTAATTTAAATTCTTTTTCTTTTTAAAATTAGAATTTCTCTTTCAATTAAAAAAGTCTTTGCCAGCCTCTTAATTACAAAATAATGCACTTCGTTGTAACAAATTCACACAGTGCAAAGAATAAGTGAAATTCTCCTCTTCATTTTTCTCTACATCACTCCCCCAAAACCACTCTTAACAGTACAGCCCATGTGACTTTTCATTTTTAGGCTTTTGTTTCATATATATAAATAAAATACTGTAAAACTATTTTTATATACATGTATATGCATGTGCACATTTTAAAACTTAAAATTACTGTATATTGTTTTTTGATTTGAATCTGGGAAATGTTTCTAAGTTAGTACACATAGATCTACCTCATCATTTTTAATGGCTGCATAAATTTCTATTGTTTGGATACATACTATAGTTACTCATTTTCTTATAGAATATATAGTATAGGATATAGATGTAGAATATAGTACTAAACACTGTGTTAAGTATTATCTTGTTTAATTATCAGAAAAACTCCAAGAGGTAGATAATATTGTCTTCATTTTATAGGTATGGAAACTAAGCTTAGAGAAGTTGGATAACTTGCCCAGGGTCACACGGTAAGTGCAGAATCTAGAATTCAAACTCCTTGCCATAAATCTCCAAAATCTGTGCTACATTGCCTATCATTTTGGTGGAATTTTATAGGGGTTTTAGATTTTTTCTTGTATTTTGCTACGCCAAATTTTCTGTAATAAATATGTGTTGATTTTTACTTTCATCTGAAATGACATTAAAAGACTATTTCATTATTAATCACTTAAGTTCATTGACTTACTTAAAATTGAAGGAACATTTAAGCAATCCCAATCAAAAGCAGTGAAAATTGGGAACAACACAAATGATAATCATTTTGGAGAATGTCCAAAGTAAATCATGGTACCATTTATACATATTATATAGCATTTTCTAAGAATGAGGTAGCTGTCATGTACTAATGTGGGTAAATCTCCAAAAAACATTTCCAAGTTAAAAAGTTAAGCTGCAAAATTTATCCTAAAATTCATATGGAATCTCAAGGGACCCTGAAGAGCCAACGTAATTTTGAAAAAGAATAAAGTTGGAGGATTCACATTTCCAGATTTTAGAACATAATACAAAGATATAGTAATCAAAACAGTGTGGTATTAGCATAAAGACAGACAAATAAACCAATGAAATAGAATAGATTGCCCAGAAATAAATCTTTGTGTATACAGTCAAATGATCTTTGGTGAGGGTGCCAGGACCAGACCACTCAATGGGGAAAGGACCGTCTCTTCAACAAGTGGTGTTGGAGAAACTTGATATCCACAAACAAAAGAATAAAGTTGGACCCATACCTTGCACCATTTACAAAAATTAAAATGGATTAAAGATCTAAAGATCTTCTAAAACTAGAAGACTTCTACAGGAAAATATAGGGGAAAATCTTCATGATAGTGAACTTGGTAATGATTTCTTGGATATGACACTAAAAGCACAGGCAACGAAAGCAAAAATAGATAAATGGTACTGCAGTAAGCTTAAAAACTTTTGTGCATCAAAGGATACATCAACAGAGTGGAAAGGCAACCTATGGAATGAGAGAAAATATTTGCAAATCATGTATCTGATAAAGGGTTAATATCTGGAATATATAAAGAACTCCTACAACTCAACAACAAAAAAACAAATAATCTGATTTAAAAATTGGCAAAGGACTTGAACAGACATTTCTCCAAAGATGATAAACAAATGGACAGAAGCATATGAAAAGATGCCCAACATCACTAATAATCAGAGAAATGCAAATCAAAACTACAATGAGATATCACTTCACACTCATTAGAATGGCTAGTTCGAAAATATAGAAAATAACAAGGATGTGGAGAAATTGGAACCCTTATGAACTCTTGATGGGATTGTAAAATGATGCAGCTGCCTTGGAAAACAGTATAGAGTTTCCTTAAAAAATGAAAAATAGGCCGGGTGAGGTGGCTCACGCCTGTAATCCTAGCACTCTGGGAGGCTGAGGCAGGAGGTTCGCTTGAGCCCAGAGGTTTGAGGTTGCTGTGAACTAGGCTGATGCCACGGCACTCTAGCCTGGGCAACAGAGTGAGACTCTGTCTCAAAAACAAAAATTATTAAATAAAAATGAAAAATAGAACTACCAATATAATTTAGCAATTCAACTTCTGGGTACATATCCAAAATAATTGAAATCAGAATCTCAAAGAGATATTTACATTTGTACATCCATGTTCATAGCGTCACTATTGACAATAATCAAGAGGTGGAAACAACCTAAATGCCCATTGATGAATGAATGGATGAACAAAATGTATATACATATATTGGAATGTTATTCAGCCTTAAAAAGGTAGGATATCCTGCCACATACTACAACATGTATGAAAGTTAAGTACATTTGACTACATGAAATAAGCCAGTCACAAAAAGATAAATACTGTATGATTCCATTCATATGAGTTATCTAAAATAGTCAAGAAACAGAAGGTAGAATGGTGGTTCCCAGGGGCTTCCAGGAGGGGGAAAAGGGGAACTGTTTAATGAGTATAGAGTTTCAGATTTGCAGAATGAAAAAGTTCTGGAGATCTGTTTCTCAACAATGGAAATACAATTACCATTACTGAACTGGACACTTAAAAATGGTTAAGATGGTAAATTTTATGTTATGTGGTTTTTACCACAAAATAAAAAACATCAAAACATTAAAAACTCTGTTAGTTATAAATGTATAGGGACATGGGAAAAATAGTAAAACTAACATTTATTTAATATACTGTAATTTAAAACATGGGAAACATTGAGCATTAGAGTGTAAGAACATAGGCCAGTTATTTTATTTTCTTTTTTTTGTTTGTTTTTCTTTTTTCTTTTTTCTTTTTTATATATATATTTTTTTTCCTGCCCAAAGGCGTAGGCAGGGCCAGTTATTTTATACAATGAATTTGTGTTTCTTTAATGAGTCCTCTCGTGGTAAGTTTGGTGCATTTTGGCTGTAATACTACCTAAACGATATTATGTCCTTTTCAAGGTATTCCATATGGAGGCATATGACATCCATCTATACTTGATTGGTGTTGTTAGTTGTGATCTCTTGGTTAAGGTGTTGTCTGGTGTCTCCACTGGATAGATACTATTTTTTTCCTGTTGTAATTAATAAGTAACAGTGGGAATACTTTGGGTAAACATCTTGTATAGGCCGGGCACGGTGGCTCACACCTGTAATCCTAGCACTCTGGGAGGCCAAGGTGGGCGGATC
This sequence comes from Varecia variegata, assembly GCA_028533085.1. Classification (NCBI taxonomy): domain Eukaryota; kingdom Metazoa; phylum Chordata; class Mammalia; order Primates; family Lemuridae; genus Varecia; species Varecia variegata. The sequence continues at coordinate 70,855,544 of CM052438.1, read as the reverse complement.
GTTTGAGCCCAGGAGTTTGAGACCACCCTGAGCAAGAGCGAGACCCCGTCTCCACTAAAAATAGAAAGAAATTAGCTGGACAACTAAAAAAAAAAAAAAAAATATATATATATATATAAAGTTAGCCGGGCATGGTGGCACATGCCTGCAGTCCCAGTTACTCGGGAGTCTGAGGCAGTAGGATCACTTGAGCCCAGGAGTTTGTGGTTGCTGTGAGCTAGGCTGATGCCATGGCACTCTATCCTGGGCAACAGAGTGAGACTCTGTCTCAGAAAAACAAAACAAACAAAAAAAATCATCTTGTATAAAATAACTGGCTTATGTTCTTCCATAATGTCCATGTCATGGAACATGAAGAAAGGTTGAGACATGGCAACTAAATGAAATAAGTGATCCTAGACTGTATCCTGGCCCAGACAAACATTGCTTTTAAAGGAAATTACTAGGACAATTAATAAGACTGAAATGTGGACTACAGATTAAATTCAAACTCCTTATTAAATTTTCTGAATTTGATAACTGTACCATTTTTGGTAAAAGATTATTCTTGTTTACAAGGGGTAAAGGGGCATGGCTTGTGCAATCTACTCTTGAATAGTTTAGAAAAAATATGTGCATACAAACATTTGTATATACATGTGTATACACATATATACAGAGAGAATTAAAAGGCAAATGTAGCAAAATGTTAAAAATTGGTTAATCTGCGTGCATGAGTTTTATTATTCTTGCAACTTTTTTGTAAATTTGAAACTATTTAAAATCTGAAATTATTTAAATATTTATTTAAAATTATCTAAAAATTTAAAAATTAACAAAAAAAGTAAAAGGATACAGGTATTACTATATACCTTTCCAGGCAAACTAACAGAATTTGAGATGTAGACTCACTCAAAATTCTACTTTTTTTTTTTGGACACAAGGTCTCTGTTAGGTCTGGAGCCAGGAGGGAGACACACAAAGCCTCAGGTGTAGCAAAATGCTGTTTATTTGAACATCTGGGTGCAGATGGGTGGAGGCCAATAAGAGCATCCACCCTTAGGAGGGGGAGAGTGATGGGTTTTATAGGAGGTTTGGAAGGGAGGGTGAATTTTTTTGAACAGTCACTGGTCCCTGTTGGCATTGCTGCAACCGTTTGGGGTGAGAGTTAGATTTACAACCTCCAGACTCTCCAGAGTCCTGCGGCTATTGCTTCACAGGCCTTATGATCACTATCTAAGTTTTCCATTAACTGCATTCTGTCCTATACATACTTTCTGGGTTTCCACCCTGCGCAGGCCTAACAGTCTTGCTCTGTCACCCTGGCTAGAGTGCAGTGGTGTCATCACGGCTCACTCTCACAGCAACCTCAAACTTCTGGACTGAAGCCATCTTCCTGCCTCAGCCTCCCGAGTAGCTGGGACTACAGGCACACACCAACCACTTTGGCCAGCTAATTTTTCTACTTTTTTGTAGAGATGGGGTTTTGTTCTTGCTCAAGCTGGTCTTGAACTCCTGAGCTCAAGCAATCCTCCTGCCTTGGCCTCCCAAAGTGCTTGGAATACAGGTGTGACCCACCATGCTCAACCAAAATTCTGTTTTTTTAATACAACAGCATCAACTTTCCAACAAGAGAATTACATTTAGGTAAGAGGTTACGTTAGGAATGAATGAATGCTAGAATTTTGTAGAGGCAGTTTTTAATTTTTTTTTCTTTTTTTGAGAGATGGTCCCCCTCTGTTGCCCGGCTAGAGTACAGTGGCGTCATCATAGCTCACAGCAACCTCAAATTCTTGGGCTCAAGCGATCCTTCTACCTCAGCCTCCCAAGTAGCTAAGACTATAGGCTCACACCACCATGCCTGGCTAATTTTTCTGTTTTTCATAGAGATGGGGGTCTCACTATGTTGCTCAGGCTGGTCTCAAACTCCTGGGCTCAAGTGATCCTCCCACCTTGGCCACCCAAAGTGCTAGGATTACAGGTATGAGCCATCTTGCCCAGGAGTTTCTTAATTTTAAACAAACAAACAAAACCTGGTTGTAGAAAAGTTTCTAGTCTTCAGTAGTCCTTAGCAGTTTGTTGAAGATTCAGCCTTTCGGATCTGAAGAACTTCTGGGTTGTTTCCTTTTAGGGAAGAAAAGGCCCAGTGGAGGGTTGATACGGCAACCATCAGGGCTTATTGCCCGGCGTGCAGTAGGTGCCAGTAAATATTTATAGTTGCTGAATGATTAGGATCACTAACTCAAAAAAGTTTACAGGGGAATACAAGGACTGGGGTTGGAGGGGGTGGGCTGGGGAGAGATGCTGACCGAAGTGATTCCCAGTGAAGGAGGGGATTGTCAATGAAGCTAATTAGGAAGTCCTGTGCACCTCAGTCGTGTGGAGGCAAGTTCTGGCTGTCGGAGCTCAGCATGGTGTTACTCAGGGCTCTGAGGGGAGATGCAAGCTTAGACCCAAAGGCCGTGAAATGAAATCCTCAGCATGGCTGGGATGGAGCGTGTAGCACTGTCACTGTCAGTGGCCTCTTTCCAGGTTGATTGGGATTTGCTCTGATTAGTTGTCAATTGTTGACACATATTTGTCATTTTTAATTGGACTGATCTGCATCAGTTTGCATATCTGCACTTTATTGTTAGATACTTGGATTACTTACAGAGTTTGAAACTACAAATAATACTGTGAAGATCTTGGTATACATTAACTTTTATTTTATTTTATTTATTTTTTTTCAGACAAGAGTCTCACTCTATTGCCCTGAGTAGAGTGCCATGGCATCATCATAGTTCACAGCACCCTCAAACTCTTGGGCTCAATTGATCCTCCTGCTTCAGCCTCCTGAGTAGCTGGGACTACAGGAGCATGCCACAACGCCCTGGTAATTTTTATATTTTTAGTAGAGACAGGGTTGCTCTCACTCTTGCTCAGGCTTGTCTTGAACTCCTGAGCTCAAGCAATCTTCCTGCCTTGGCCTCCCAGAGTGCTAGGATTACAGGCATGAGCCACTGCACCTGGCGCATACATTAACTTTTAAAAAATTAATGATACAAATTAATTCTTTCATTTAATTGAGATGATAGAAATGGATTAATTCCTCATTAATTAGAGGAAGATACTCAAGCATGTCAAATTGAAAACTAAAGTTTTAGCATTCTAAATTTTAAAACAATGGTCAAGTGCCCGAGCAAACATGAGAAAAGGAAACATGCCTATGTCCTTACAGCGTAGTCAGAGAGGTTGTGTCATGTGAGTGGAACATTAGTGATGATTAGAGGGTGGGGACAGGGCAAAGCAAGTGGAGAGCTTGGCTGGGGACAACCAGAAGCTGAGGTAGCTCATAGACTTACATTGCCTTTTAATTTTTTTTCCTCTGAGCAAATTATCCCATTTAAACATTCATGAATTAACTGCATTTTACTTTCAATGCAAAGAAGAAAAATGGTTTCTGTCTCATACATTTCAGCTGTCTTGTCAGTGGGTGATCAAGTTGAAGAATTTCTTTTACATTCCTACTAATCCCCTGTTCCCTATAAAAGAGAATTTTCAAAATGGCAAGTGGGTTTAGGTTCATCTCTAATTTTTGACTCACATTATACAGGCTCTCTGACTAAGCTGTGAGAATGTACAACATCCTTGTTGGTCGAGTGGGCTTCAGTGTGGGACAGGGTAGTGCCCAGGTGGGCAGAGCACTGTCTGATTACCTTCATTCCCTAGTAACCGGGATCCACAATAGATGTTATTCTCCCTTCATTCAAAACATCTGTGTTGTGCTTGATGCAGAGAATACAAATAGAAAAACACTTGGTCCCTGTCTTCAGGGCAGTCACAGGTTTGTGAGTCCAGAAATTAGGATAAAAAGTGAACCAAGCAAAGATTGAATGGGAAAGAGCAGTTTCATGCCTTAACATTACTAAGTATTAAAACCATGCAGGAACAACAGATGAAAATTAAAACACAAAGGCTGTAATAAATGCCAATGACAAAAATAAAGCCACTGTTCAGTTCTACTTACAGCAGACTTACTAGGAATCAAATACGGACACTTGCATTTTAACATTCAAGATCTACTGCTTTAAAAAAAACTTCAAAAATATGTCATCCAAGTATGAATAAATTAATGACACACTGTAAAAGCCTTTAGCTGTAAGGTATTATTACTGTGTCAGTCAACGTCCCAGCAGAAAACAGATGATACATTTAAATTAGGATAATTTAAGGAGAGTTTAATAAAGGGAATGTTTACAGAGGTATGGACCAGGTTTAGGGAAACCATGAAAAATAGTGCAGTGCACCAGGGCTAGTAGCAGTGGGGCTGCATTATTGCTCTGGCCTAAAGGGTCAAGGGTGAAGGAGCATGTACAGGAACCAGGACGCAGAGAGGGTCTATCTGAAGACCCTCTACCTCCTTCATGCAATTAGACCAGCGGGAAGTAACCCTGAAGGGAGGGATTGCACTCTGCTACCTCCCTCAGACCTCCTGCTGGGCTCCTCATTGGCTGGATCCAATGGAACCAGAAGACGAAGGAGCCAGCTGACCGAGTCTCTACCTATCAGCTTCCCAGAGCACAGAGGAGGGTGGAGAAGATGGAGAGTGGGTCTAGAGGGGTGAATGGAAGATGTCCAGAACAACTGAGTGACCAAGAACCTGAAAGTCAGTGTTCACAAAGACCTTTGCAACACCTTTCCAGACAATGTTTGACAAACTCCTAGAACTGGTCATTTAATGGTTACTGAACAAAACCTTTACATGACAAAACCTTTACAGCATAGCCACAAAACTCTTGAAATTTATAAGGGATGCATTTTCCAAGCTAGCAAGGCAGTGTAATTTGAAGAAAAAGGAAGTTCTGCATATGAGAAAAAGTACTCTTCTATGTTTTTTCAAAATAGAATACAGAAACATTTTGTGGGTTTTTTTGTGTATTTTTTTAACTTTAAAATTTTTAATTATTATGGGTACACAATAGTTGTATATATTTATAGGGTACATATGATTTTTGTTTTTGTGTTTGTTTTTTGAGATAGGGTCTCACTTTGTTGCCCCGGTTAGAGTGCAGTGGTGTCATCATAGCTCACTGCAACCTCAAACTCCTGGGCTCAAGTGATCCTCCTGCCTCCACTTCCCAAGCAGCTGGAACTACAAGCTCATGCCATCATGCCCAGCTAAATTTTCTATTTTTTGTAGAGACAGGGTCTTGCTCAGGCTGGTCTTGAGCTCCTGGCCTCAAGAAATCCTCACACCTTGGCCTCCTCAAGTGCTAGGACTACAGGCATGAGCCACTGTGCCCAGCCTCATGTGATGTTTTGATATAGGCATACAATGTGTATTAATCAAATCAGGGTAATTGGGGTATCCATCACCCCAAGCATTTATCATTTCTTTGTGTTAGTAACATTTCAATTCCACTCTTTTAGTTATTTTAAAGTATATCGTAACTTGTTGACTATAGTTACTTTGTTGTGCTATCAAATATTGTTCATTCTACCTAACTATATTTTTGTACCCATTAACCATCCCCACTTTATCTCCCCCTCCCCACTACCCTTCCCAGTCTCTAGTAACCGTCATTATACTCTCTGCCTTGAGGAGATCAATTGGGTTTTTTTTTTGTTTTTTTTTGAGACAGAGTCTTGCTCTGTTGCCCGGGGTAGAGTGAGTGCCGTGGTGTCAGCCTAGCTCACAGCAACCTCAAACTCCTGGGCTTAAGCGATCCTACTGCCTCAGCCTCCCGAGTAGCTGGGACTACAGGCATGCGCCACCATGCCCGGCTAATTTTTTCTATATATATATTTTTTAGTTGGCCAGATAATTTCTTTCTATTTTTAGTAGAGACGGGGTCTCGCTCTTGCTCAGGCTGGTCTCAAACTCCTGACCTTGAGCGATCCACCCGCCTCGGCCTCCCAGAGTGCTAGGATTACAGGCGTGAGCCACCGCGCCCGGCTGAGATCGGCTGAGATCAATTGTTTTAATATTTAGCTACCACGTATGAGTGAGAACATGTGAGATTTGACCTCTGTGCTTGGCTTACTTTACTTAATATAATATTCTCCAGTTCTATCCATGTTGTTGTAAATGGCAGGATTTCATTCTTTTTTATGGCTATATAATATTCCATTGTGTATATCTATTTTCTTTATCCATTCATCTGTTGATGGACACTTAGGTTGATTCAAAATGTTGGCTACTGTGCATAGTGCTGCAATAAACATGGGAGTGCAGATATCTTTTTGATATATTTATTTCTTTTGGATATATAGCTAGCAATCAGATTGCTGGGTTATATGGTAGCTCTATTTTTGGTTTTTTGAGGAACGTCTTTACTATTCTTCGTGGTGGTTGCACTAATTTACTTTCCCACCAACAGCGTACAAGGGTTCCCCTTTCTCCACAACCTTGCAAGCATTAGTTATTGCCTGTCTTTTTGATAAAAGCCATTTTAACTGGGGTGAGATGATATCTTATTATAGTTTTGATTTGCATTTCTCTGATGACTAATGATGTTGAGCATTTTTTCATATGCCTCTTAGTCATTTGTATGTCTTCTTCTGAGAAATATCTATTTAGATCTTTTGCCCATTTTTAAATTGGATTATTTGGTTTTTACCTATCCAGTGTTGGAGTTCCTTATATATTCTAGTTGTTAATCCCTTGTCAGATGGGTAGTTTGCAAATATTTTCTCCCATTCTGTGGGTTGTCTCTTCACTTTGTTGTTTCCTTTGCTGTGCAGAAGTTTTTTAGCTTGATGTGATCCCATTTGTCCAAGTTTGCTTTGGTTGCCTATGCTTTGGGGGTGTTACTCAAGAAGTCCTCGCCCAGGCCAATGTCCTAAAGCCTTTCCCCAGTGTTTTCATTTAGTAGTTTCATAGTTTCAGGTCTTAGATTTAAGTCTTTAATCCATTTTGATTTGGCTTTTGGATATGGTGAGAGATATGGGTCTAGTTTCACTCTTCTGCGTATGCACATCCAGTTTTCCCAGCACCATTTATTGAAGAGACTGTCCTTTCCTCGCTGTATGTTCTTGGCACCTTTGTCAAGATAAGTTCACTATAGATGTGTGGATTTGTTTCTGGATTCTCTATTCTGTTCCATTGGTATACGTGTCTGTTTTTATGCCAGCACCATGCTGTTTTGGTTACTACAGCCCTAAAGTATACTTTGAACTCAGGTTACTATGATTCCTCCAGTTTTGTTCTTTTTGCTCAGGATAGTTTTGGCTATTCTGAGTCTTTTGTGGTTCCATGTAAATTTTAGGATTCTTTTTTCTATTTCTGTGAAGAATGTCATTGGTATTTTGATGGGGATTGTATTGAATCTGTAGATTGCTTTGGGTAGTACAGACATTTTAACAATATTGATTCTTCCAATACATGAGCATGGAATATCTTCCCATTTTTTTGTGTCCTCTTTAGTTTCTTTCATCAGTGTTTTGTAGTTTTCATTGTAGAGATCTTTCACTTTTTTGGTTAAGTTTATTCCTAGGTATTTTATTTTATTTGTAGCTATTGTAAATGGGATTACTTTTTGGTTTCTTTTTCAGATTGATTGCTGTTCTGTTGGCATATAGAAATGCAACTGATTTTTGTAGTTTGAATTTGTATTCTGCAACTTTACTGAATTTGTTTATCAGTTCTAATAGTTTTTTTGTGGAGTCTTTAGATCTCTCTAGGTATAAGATCATTTTGTCTGCCAACAAGGATGATATGACTTCTTCCCTTCTAATTTGGATGTCTTTTATTTCTTTCTCTTGTCTGATTGCTTTAACTAGAACCTCCAGTACTATACTGAATAGCAGTGGTGAAAGTGGGCATTCTTGTCTTGTTCCAGATCTTAGAGGAAGGGCTTTTAGTTTTTCCCCGTTCAGTATGATACTAGCTGTGGGTTCATCATATGTAGCTTTTATTGTGTTGAGGTGTTCCCTCTATACCCAGTTTTTTGAGAGTTTTTTTAATCATGAAGGGATGTTGAATTTTATTGAATTTTTCCAGCATCAGTTGAAATAATCATATGTTTTTTGTCCTTCATTCTGTTGATATGATGCATCACATTGATTGATTTGCATATGTTGAAGCATCCTTGCATTCCTGGGATGAATCCCACTTGATCATGTTGAATAATCTTTTTAATGTGCTGTTGAATTTGGTTTGCTAGTATTTTGTTGAGGATTTTTGCATCTGTGTTCATCGGAGATATTGACCTATAGTTTTCTTTTTTTGTTGTGTCTTTGTCTGGGTTTGGTATCAGGGTGATACAGGCCTTGCAGAATGAGTTTGGGAGTATTCCCCCTTCCTCGATTTTTTGGAATTGTTTATGTAGAATTGGTGTTAGTTCTGCTTTGAATGCTTGATAGAATTCAGTAGTGAAACCATCAGGTCCTGGATTTTCTTTGATGGGAGACTTTTTACGACTGCTTTTATCTTGTTATTTGTTATTGGTTTATTCAGGTTTTGGATTTCATCCTAGTTCAATCTTGGTAGGTTGTATGTGTTCTAGGAATTTATCCATTTCTTCTAGGTTTTCCATTTTATTGGCATATAGTTGCTCACAGTAGTCTCTAATGATCCTTTGGATTTCTGCAGTAGCAGTTGTAATGTCTCCTTTTTCATCTCATGTTATTTATTTGGGTCTTCCCTCTTTTTTCTTGGTTAGTCTGGCTAAAGGTTTGTCAATTTTGTTTATCTTTTCAAAAAACCAACTTTTCGTTTTGTTGTCTTTTGTATGTTTTTGGCTTAAATTTAATTTCTTTCTGCTCTGACCTTTATTATTTCTTTTCTTCTATTAATTTTGGATTTGGTTTGCTCTTATTTTTCTAGTTCTTTAAAATGTATCATTAGGTTGTTTATTTGAAGCTTTTCTACTTTTTTGATGTAGGCTCTTATTGCTTTAATTTTTTTCCTCTTAGTACTCCTTTTTCTGTATCCCATAGGTTTTGGTTTGTTGTTTTCATTCTCATTTGTTTTCAGAAATTTATTTTTTTTATTTTTTTATTTTTATTTATTTTTTTAATTTTTTCCACCTAACTCCACTGGAATGTTTTCAGAAATTTATTGATTTCCTTCTTAATCTCTTCCTTAACACACTGGTCATTTAGAAGCATATTGTTTAATTTCCATGTGTTTGTATAGTTTCCAGTGTTCTTTTTGTTATTGATTTCTAGTTTTATTCTATTGTGATCAGAGAAAATACTTGATATTTGATATGATTTAAATTTTTAAAAAAATTTTAAGACTTGTGGCCTCACATATGGTCTATCCTTGAGAATGATCCATGAGCTGAGGAGAAGAACATGTATTTTGAAGTTATTAAATGAAACACTCTGTAAATATCTATTAGGTACATTTGGTCTATAGTGCAGATTAGGTCCAATGTTTCTTTGTTGATTTTCTCTCTGAATGATCTCTATAATGCTGAAAATGGGGTGTTGAGGTCTGCAATGATTATTGTATTGGGGTCAGTCTCCCTCTTTAGCTCTGATAATATTTGCTTTATATATCTGGGTGCTCCAGTGTTGGGTACATATATATTTAGAATTGTTATATCCTCTTGCTGAATTGACCCCTTTATCATTACACAATGACTTTTGTCTCTTTTTACAGTTTTTGTCTTGAAATCTATTTTATCTGATAGAAGTATAGCTGTTCCTGCTCTTTTTTGGTTTCCATTTGCATGGAATATCTTTTGCCATCTCTTTATTTTCAGTCAATGTGTGTCTTTGTGGATGAAGTGGGTTTCTTATAGACAACGTATAGTTGGGTCTTATTTTTTAATCCATTTAGCCACTATTTGTCTTTTGATTGGAGAGTTTAGTCCATTTCCATTCCATGTTATTATTGATAAGTAATGACCTACTACTACTACATTGTTATTTGATTTCTAGTTGCTTTGTGGTCCTTCTTTCCTTCCTTCTTTGCTTCCTTCCTTCCTTTGTGTAATAGTGATTTTCTCTGGTAGTGTGTTTAAATTTATTGCTTTTTATTTTTCATGTATCTGTTGTAGGTTTTTTGATTTGAGGTTACCATGAGGTTTGAAAAAAATATTTTATGACCAATTATTTTAAACATATGACAACTTAACTCTGCTTATGAACAAATACACAAAAAAGCAAAGAGAAATCTAACAGAAATTCTACTCTTTAACTCCACCACCTGCTATTTGACTTTTTGTTCTTTCCATTTATATCTTTTTATATTATCTCTGAAAAAGTTGTTATAGTTATTATTTTTGATAAGTTTATCTTTTAGTCTTCTTACTCAAAATATAAGTGGTTCATATACTGCAATTACACCAATATAGTATTCTATATTTGTGTAATTACTGTTACCAGTGAGTTGTATACCTTAGATTATTGTTCATTAATGTTATTTTCTTTGTATTGAAATACTCCTTTTAACATTTCTTGTAGGACAGCTCTGGTGTTGATGAAGTCCTTCAGATTTTGTTTTTCTGGGAAAGTCTTTATTTCACTTTCATTTCTTTTTCCAACTTTGAAATAATTTTCATAATTGCCTTCATGTTTAAAGGATATTTTTGCAGGATATAATATTTTGGGGTTAAGGCTTTTTTCCTTCAGCACTTTTAATATGTCATTTTACTCTCTCCTAGCTTGTAAGGTTTCCATTGATAAGTCTGCCAGACATATTGGAGCTCTTTTATATGTTATTTTTTCCTTTGTCTTGCTTCCCTGAGGAACTTTTCTTTATCCATGACCTTTGGGAGCTTGATTATTAAATGCCTTGAGGTAGTCTTGTTTGGGTTAAATCTGCTTGGTGTTCTATTACCTTCTTGTACCTGAATATTGATATCTTTCTCTAGGTTTGCAAAGTTCTCTGTTATTATTTCTTTGAATAAACTTTCTATCCTATTTTTTCCCTCTACTTCCTTTTTAAGGCCAATAATTCTTAGATTTGCCCTTTTGAGGCTATTTTCTAGATCTTGTAGGGATGCTTCATTCTTTTTTTTCTTTTTTCTTTTCTGACTATGTATTTTCAAATAGTGTGTCTTCAGGCTCACTAATTCTTTCTTCTGCTTTATCAATTCTGCTGTTGGGAGACTCTTATGCATTTTTCACTTTGTCAATTGAATTTTTCAGCTCCAGAATTTCTGCTTGATATATTTTTTTTATTATTTCAATCTCTTTGTTAAATTTCTCTTATAGGCTTCTGTATTCCTTCTCTGTGTTGTCTTAAAGTTCTTTGAGCCTATTCAGGACAGCTATTTTTTTTTTTTTTTTTTTTTGAGATACAGTCTCCCTCTGTTGCCCTGGCTAGAGTACAGTAGCATCATCATAGCTCACTGCTACCTCAAACTCCTGGGCTCAAGCAGTCCTCTTGCCTTAGCCTCCCAAGTAGCTGGGACTACAGGCCCGTGTCACTACACCCAGCTAATTTTTCTATTTTTAGCAGAGACAGGGTCTTGCCCTTGCTCAGGCTAGTCTTGAACTCTTGAGCTCAAGTAATCCTCCTGCCTCATCCTCTCAGGGTGCTAGAATTACAGGTATGAACCACCACACCCAGCCCAGGACAGTTATTTTGAATTCTTTGTCTAAAAGGTCACATATCTCTATCGCTATAGGATTTGTCACTGGTGCCTTATTTAGTTTGTTTGGTGAAGTCATGCTTTCCTGGATGTTTCTGATGCTTGTGAATGTTTGTCTATGTCTGAGTATTTTTTTTTTTTTTTTGAGACAGAGTCTCACTCTGTTGCCCGGGCTAGAGTGAGTGCTGTGGCATCAGCCTAGCTCACAGCAACCTCAAACTCCTGGGCTTGAGCGATCCTTCTGCCTCAGCCTCCCAAGTAGCTGAGACTACAGGCATGCGCCACCATGCCCGGCTAATTTTTTCTATATATATTTTAGTTGGCCAGATAATTTCTTTCTATTTTTTTTTTTAGTAGAGACAGGGTCTCACTCTTGCTCAGGCTGGTCTCGAACTCCTGACCTCGAGCGATCCACCCGCCTCGGCCTCCCAGAGTGCTAGGATTACAGGCGTGAGCCACCGCACTCATACTATGTCTGAGTATTGATGAGTTAGGTATTTACTTTAATCTTTGCAGTCTGGGGTTGTTTGAGCCCATCCTTCTTGAGTAGGTTTTCCAGATATTCAAAGGGAATTGAGTGCTGTGATCTCAGTCTGTGATCACTGCAGCTATATTGGCACTGGGGGTGCCCCAAGCCTAGTAATGCTGTGACTATTGCAGACTTCTGATGGTACCATCTTGGTGGACTTGGGTAAGATAAGGGAGAATTCCCTGGATTACCAGTCAAAGTCTCTCACTCTCTTCCCTCAGTCTCTGTGAAGAGCTGTTGGTGTTAGGGGAGGAGTGATGTGGGCATTCCCTTATGGGCATTGCAGCTGGGACTACACCAGGTCACACCTGAAGCCAGCCCAGTCTCATTCAAAGCCCATGGTGACTGCTGCCTGGCTACCTTTGATGTGTATTCAAAGCCCAAGGGCTCTTTAGTCAGCAGGTGGTGAATCCTGCCAGGAATGGGTCCTTCCCTTCAGGGCAGCAGGTCTTCTTTTGGCCTAGCATGGGTCCAGAAATGCTATCCAGGAACTAAGGCCTAGAATCAGGGATTTCAGGAATCTGCTTGGTACTTTATTTTACTGTGGTTGAGCTGGTATCCATGTTGCAAGAGAAAGTCTTCTGAACTCTTCCCTTTCCATTCCCCAAGTGGAAGAAGACTCTCTGTGAGCTACACTGCCTGGAGTTTAGGGAGGACTGACACAGGCATTGGCTTGGCTACCACTGCTAGTGTCTCACCAGGTCACATGCACCTCAAGTCCACTGGCTCCCAGCCAGCATAGCCACAGGAGTTGCCCAAGGACTGTAACCTTTGTAGCCTGATTGCCTTTTGAATTTACTCCATGCCTCAGGCTGCTTTTTGTCAACTGGTGTTGGGGCTAGCCATAAATCAGGTTTCTACTGCTAGGGCAGAGGATTTCCCTTTGGGCTGGTCTAAATGCTCCCTCAATGGGGGCCAGTAGAATTCTACCCTATGCTGTGTTCCCCTGTGACAGGGCAGCCCTGAGTTCCAATGCAAAGTCCCACAATCACTTTACTCTCCCTCCAGATTCCCTTCCACTTGGCATGCTGGTGGGACACTGCGGGGATATGGGGACAGGAGGCACAGGCAGTGCAAGATTATCTTTTCTGCCTTCTTTAGTGCCTCTTTCCTTGATTTAATGTTAAAACCGGGTACTGTGATTGCTTTTCTGATTTTTGGTTCTTTTGAAGGTTCTTCCTTGAATGGATAGTTGTTGAATTTGGTGTTTTTGCAGAGGGATGATTGCTGAAGGTTTCTATTCTGCCATCTTGCTCTGCCCCCTCCCTATGATATTAACAATAAATAGAGGCCGGATGTGGTGGCTCATGCCTGTAATCCCAGCACTCTGGGAGGCTGAGGTGGAAGGATGGCTCAAGGTCAGGAGTTCGAGACCAGCCTGAGCAAGAGCAAGACTCCGTCTCTATTAAAAAAATAGAAAAAGAAATTAACCGGACAACTAAAAATATTTAGAAAAAAGTTAGCCGGGCATTGTGGCGCATGCCTGTAGTCCCAGCTACTCGGGAGGATGAGGCAGTAGGATTGGTTGAGCCCAGGAGTTTGAGGTTGTTGTGAACTAGGCTGATGCCACGGCACTCTAGCCCGGGCAACAGAGTGAGACTCTGTCTCAAAAACAAAACAAAACACAATAAATAGAAAGCCATCCTGAATGTTTTTTATCAATATGTGATCAATGACAAAGACTGAAAAGGTTTTACTAAGAAAGTCAAGCCGTTCTTAAGTAATGCAGCCTTTGCTAAATTGTGAAGAGCAAATTATGAATTTATCTTCATAAACCTTCAACTTCTCTCCCAGCAATACTCCTTCCCCTTTCTTATGTGCATGTTTTTTAAATTAGATCTTATCTCTCGTGGCCTTTATGGGGAGGTGAACATGTTTCCTGATTCACTTATCCTACATAGATTTTCTACAGGAAATGATTTGGTTCTGAATTCATGGAAAAACCAGGTGTTTGCACTAGAGGGACTATTTCTTCCTTAATGAGCTTCCTGGCACAATAGCACAGACTCAGAGGACTCAGACTTCGTCTGCTTTCTTTATACAGCTGAATGAGTGGTGGAGTCTGTCCCTCACACTGTGCTTCCGTCTCCATCACTTAGGGGAGAGCATGGAGGCGGAGGGTTCAGGAGCCTTTCTCCACCACGATCAGGGTAGTGTGACTGAAGCCTGCAGGAAGATCTCAGCACATCAAGTGGCTTGCGTCACTTTGAAAGTTGGGTAAAGCATAGTGTCCAGTAATACAGTCTTTATGCAGGAGACAAGAGAAAAGCTGTTCCTCCCAAGCACATTGACAGGGAACTGGTAAATAAACTGTGGGTGTGCTGGGAAACCCTGTGTGACTAAAGCTTCCATTTTCACATCTCTAAAATACAGTTTATAATAATATTTGTGAAGATTAACAACACAAAGCATGTGAAGCACCAGTGCCTGAAACATAGTAATCTCTCCATAACTGATCTCTGTGAAGATGGTAATGGTGACTTTTATAAGACAGAAGGTTATTTTTTGCTCCCTATACAGTGTGGGCCTAAGCAGCCCAGGGTTTGTCTGGAGGTTCCCGTGTTGGGCACCCAGGATCCTTCTTTCCACCTTGTTGGTTGTTGCCCTCAGCAGCAGGCTCTGGGAGGACTCCCCAGCACATCCTCCGTCCAGCCAGTGGGAGGAAGAAAGAGGAAAGGGAGGACACGCCCACTCCTTATAAGAACATGACCCAGGCATTACACTTGTTACTTTTACTCCCCTTTCACTGATCAGAACTTGCTCACCTGGCTACACTTAGCTGTAAGGGAGGCTCAGAAAAGTAGCCTTTATTTTGGCTTCATAGGCTGAGCTGTGAACCTGGTCTGTTATTATAGCTGGATGAATGGATATGAGGACACCTAGTGGTCTCCATGGCAGAACACCCAACACAGATTAAATAGTGTGATTATTTGATTGATGTTTATCTACCCCACTAGACTGTAATGTCCACAAGAGCAGGCGCCATATCTGTTTCAGCTCTCCATCGTATCCTCACCATCCGTACCAGTGCCTGGTACATAGTAGGACCTTAATAAATATGTGTTGAGTACATGAATGAATGGATCAGTCTCTGACTACCTCTTGCTATTCCCTGTCACACTTGACGCTCCTGCCAGACTAAATCACTTGTGATTGCCTGGCAATGTATTCATTATCAATTAAGAAAATCTTTGCTAATCTGGTAAGCAAAAATGGTCATCTCACCATTGCTTACATCTCTTTGGTGACTTATCAGGTTACATACATTTTCACATGTCTTTACTTATACTTTTTGTTTTGAGATTTGACATGACCAATTCTAATAGCATCCATTGGGGTACATGAAGAATCCAACACAGTAAATTTCAGTCAACAAATAAGATCGAGGTTAGACAGCACACTCAGGGACTTGCTTGATGAGGAGGAGAATAGAGAGTAATGCTTGAATTAAGGCATTCATGCAATTCTAGATGAACGCTATTTCTCACACCTCAGCTTTCCACAAAAGTTGGGAAGCAAAGAGTTAAACATCATATTTTCTGTTTAGAATCTGGAAGGATGATATTTTAAATTGCTAATTAAGGGAATATCCATTGAGTGTTAGCTGTCAATAGAAATTAATGTCGTATTGATAAATTAATAAGTTTAATGAATAAGTTTAAATAAGTGAATGGTGGCCACTTCACACATTATCTCCCACCCACCCACCTGCCCACCACACCACCCATCACCAGGTACAGATGTTTCGCTTCTCATATCATATTTTCATAATAAAATATAATTAATATAAAATAACATGGTTAATATGGACACTCTTGATGAAGCCATACGAAAAAATGGAAATAGTATGTGACAGTGGTGGGATTTTGATTTTATTATTATTTTAACATTTTTTTCTTTAATAATGTTGTCTATTGTTGCTAATTAAGCTAAATTATAGCACTGTTACTGTCACCAAAACATAACCACCACCACCTTTCCTGTTATCAATGCTCTTTTAAAAATACCTAAGACATATAAGATATTATTGGCAGTAGAGAAAAGAAGGAGTTGTTCTAAATATAAGCACAAATGTGGCTAATGAGTGGAAGACACATTTTCCTGTATAAGATTCATTTATACTTCTGAAAGCCTAGAGAGGAAGCAATAATTCAAGGTAAGGGAAGTGAAGAGCTTCTGTTTCCTTAGTGTCCAAGAGTGGGCCTGATAAGGACATAATTGCTAATGAGAACAGCATGCTTTCAGACAAAAAGTGCATGCCAGCCTTTGGTGTGCAGATACCCTGGGATCAGCACAACTCCAGCAATTGGAAACCCCATGGTTTTGCTGTTGGTATAACGGGCATGAGATAAGAGACTGAGAGTAGCTTCTTAATAAATTGTCCAGTGGCTGTTCAGAAATGCATTTGACAGTAGGTAGATCCCCCAATGCATACATACTTCTTATTAATCATCTAGTGTAGCAAGCTCCTCTTTCATAATGCCAGAATCCTTAGCAGGTACAATGGATGGAATGTTTATGTCCTCCCAAAATTCATATGTTGAAATACTAACCCCAAGGTGATGGTATTAGGAGGTGGGGCCTTAGGGAGGTAATTAGGTCATGAGGGTGGTTATGGCTCTACCCTCATAAATGGGATTAGTGCCTTGTAAAAGAGACCCCAGAGAACTCCCTCCCCTTTCCACCATGTGAGGATACAGCGAGAAGACTGTCTATGAACCAGGGAGCAGGGATGTCACCAGACATCGAATCTGCTGATGCCTTGATCTTGGACTTCCTGGCTCCAAAACTGTGAGAAACAATTGGTTGTTAAGCCACCCATCTGTGGTATTGTGTTACAGCAGCCCAAACGGACTAAGACAGTGGGTTCAATTTTACTCACTTATCAATTTAAGTTACAAGTTTTCAAGTTCAATTACTGTCTGAGTAAAGTTTATTCCTATACATATTTAGTGCAGCTGAGTGTGCAAAAGAGAAAAGGGAAAAGAAAAGAGAAAGAAAAATTGTTGGCAATATGGAGAGGTTACTTTGGAGACGGGAGGAGGTTTCGGTGGATGGGCAATTTGGGCCAGTAGGAAGGCGCTGTGTGAGCACAGGCCATGAGTGTGTGTGCACAAGCGTGTGTGTGCGTGTGCATGATGGGGAGGCCCACGGGGGCTGGTGGGGTGGTAGATGACAGAGGCTAAGGAAAGAAAGTAGAAGTGTGACAAAATTGCCTCTGTCACAGTTTTAGTTAGAGTGCTGGGGAAGCCCTCTGTGTGCCAAGCACCTGGAAGGCTGTAACCTTTAGCTTTCTCCCCATTTAGCCCAGTTTGCCCTGTCTGGGCTGATTTGTTTCTGACCCTTCCTTTCCTGTTCTGATATGGGCCTACCTCTCTTGTATTAGAAGAAGAAGAGGAAAAATAGACAAAGGAGAAGAAAAATGCGGGAGGGGGGCTCAGATATTATAGGCAGTGGGACCTGGAAACTGAGGATTCCTTTTAGGACAGGGTTGTGCAGCAAGTCCAACTATAGAAGAAAGGAATTGTGACCTGCTTGTTGTGCCTGGTGACTGGAGAGTTTGGTGTCAGCAGGCTGGTGGCAGTGGCTCCAGGTGCTACTAGAAATGCAATTAGAAAGCAAGGTATATAGAAGTGATGGGAACTTGATTTAGGGGATGATGCTTAGGTTCAAGTCATCAATTGCATAAATATGAAGGGTTGCAAGTTCACATCTAAAGGGGACAGGTAGATCAGGCTGGATAATAGCTGAATACTAAGGATGGTGTGATTATGGTAAATAGAAGGGCATGTGCACAATTTAAATTTATCATATGGGAATACTGGCCCAATGTGGTCAGATGTTCTGATTTTTCAAGAAAAGGGGTAAATTAGATTTTTATGTGAAAAATTTAATCATAAAATGTTGGCAATTGATTTTAAAAGCTTAAAAGCACCATGTGGAACATTATTGTACCTGCCAAGCAACCCTGGCACATCCCACAGCACCTGAAACTCAACATGTCAAAAATGGAACTCCATCCGTATTCCCTATTTCAGTGAATGGTGCCACCAACTGCCAGGAACCCAATCTAGGAAGGTAGGCATGAGCCCTGACTCCTTCTTCACTCCTCGTGTTCAATATGTGACCTAGTCATGTGGACTCAGCCTCTGGAAATCTCTGTCTCTTATATCTGTCCCCTCTCTCCATCCCTACTCTCAGTGTCTTTCAGGTTTCAGAATTTCTTTTCTGGTCTAACTCATCTCTCAGTTATTTCTCACCCATTTCTAATCCTCTAGTGATCTGTCTAAAATAGAAATTAAAACAAGTCATTGCTCTGCACCCAAAATTCCATCTGCCCCTACCACCTGTAGGATACAGTCAGTGTGCTATAGCATGTTACACATACAGCTCCATATTCTGACTCCTGCCTGCTTCTGTAGCCTCACTCCCTGCAGTGCTTCCTCCTTGTCTGTGTTCCAGACACTGTAGTGACTGCAGCTCCTCCAAGGGTCATGCTGTTTCATTCCTCTCTGCCTTTACTCTCACTGCTCCTCTTCCCTGGAATGAAGGCCCTTTCCTTTTTGTATTGGGATGTGTTCAGTTGTGAGTAACACAAACTCCAACCCAAACTGGCTTAACTAATGCTATGGTTTGAATGCATCCTCCAAATTTCATGTGTTGGAAACTTAATCCCCCAATTCTTATGTTGGTTGGAGGTGGGGCCTTTGGGAGGTAATTAGAATTAAATGAGGCCATCAGGGTGGGACCCTTATGATGGGACTGGTAGCTTTATAAGAAGAGAAAGGAGATGTTAAATTATGTTTAGTCTAAACTGGTCTCCTTATATATTTAAAGTTTGACCTAAAGGTTTGTCCTTACATAGTGAACTGTAACCTATCTGGAAGTATAAACACACCTTGCACTATCTTGCACCAATCACAGAGTTTTGGCCAATCAAAGGTGACCAACTGTTCAAACCACGTTCAAATAAGGCAAATGCCAAGCTGTAGGAAACCCAGCTGCAGCTGTTTCTGTACTTCACTTTGGTTTTCTACACATCACTTTCCTTTTCCTGTCCATAAATCTTCTCTGACCACACTCAACAGTGCCAGAGTCACTCTGAACCTATTCTGGTTCAAGCGGCTGCCCGGTTTGAAAATCATTCTTTGCTCAAGTAAACTCTGTTAAATTTAATTTGTCTAAAGTTTTCTCTTAGCAGAGACCTGAGCTGACACTCATGCTCTGTCCTCTCACCATGCGATGCCTTCTGCCATGTTATATGACACCACAAGAAGGCCCTCACCAGATGCCAGCACCATGTTCTTGGACTGCCCGGCCTCCAGAACTGTGAGCTAAATAAACCTTTCTTTATACATCATCCAGTCTGTGGTATTCTGTTAGAGCAACAGAAAACAGACTAAGATATCTAATAAAGGAAATGTATTGCCTTATGTAAGTGATAGGTCAGGCTTCAGGCTTGGTTTGATTCAGTGACTCAATGGTGTCACCAAGGACCTAGATTCCTCCTTTTCTTTCTCTTATTGTGTCATCTTCATCCTGAGGCTGGCTCTCTGTTGCTTTACAACCCCTGGGCTATCTGGCTCATTGTCCCACATGGGGTGGGAGTGGGAATGGTGATACAGTGGGGAGAGAAGAAGATGGTTTCCAAAAAGTCCTTCAAAAGATCAAGAAAACCTCTTTTCTGGAATCCCTCAGTAAATGTCTTCATTCTCATTGGCCAAAATTGGACTATGGTAAGTATGACCAGAAGATAGGATTGTGTGGTTTAGGTGAGGCAGCCCGACCTATCTGCCTTAGAGTTGAGGATGGGCTTGGGCTCTCTGGCAGTACATGGGTGACAACGGTAGGTGTGGATCCTCAGTCTGAAATCTGGGTGGTATCCGATAGAGGAAATTGGGTGTTCGGCAGGCAATTACAATGTCCTTTCTTTTTCGTCTTTCGTTCATTTATTTAACAAATGTTTACTGAGTATCTATCATAGGCCAGACACCCTTTCTAGGCACCAGGGATTCAAGAGTGAGCAAAACAAAGAACTTGATTTTACTGAGAACACAGAGAAATTAAACATGTAAACATGAATTTAAACATGAATTTATAAGTGAGATACTAATTAGAACTTGAGGTGAGATTATAGTCCAGTAGGGTTAGGACCTGGCATGAATGAGATATATTATGTTCCCCCAGATGCAAGCTTATGACTCAGCAGGTGCGTACCAAGTTTTTGTTTTCCTGAGTAAAGTTTGATTAGGTATTGTCTCGTAGAGTAGGAATGAAGGAATTTTTTAGTGAGAGTGTTGGGGTGGGGAGAAGTTGAGAAGATTTCATATTTTATTTTATCTTTCTAGGAAGATAAAGGAGAAGGAAAAAAATGAACCAACTGCTTGAGAAGAAAGAACAAAGATATTTAAAGAGGATTTTTCTAAAGAGGGGTTACCCTGTGTTACATAATGTAGCCTACACTTTTATTTCTTTAGGTAACCTTGGGTAAAATCTATATTCCATGAACAGGTACCTCACAAAAGATGATACCTTAATAGCAAATAAACACCTAAGAATGGATTCAACATCATCAGGAAAATGCAAATTAAAACCACAATGAAATACCACTACACTTTCACCAGAATGGTTAAAATGAAAAAGATGGACAATAATAAGTGTTGGGGAAAATGTGGAGGAATTAAAATTCTCATATATTGCTGGTGAGAGTGTAAATCAATAGAACACATTTAAAGCTAACCATGTATAATTTATAATCCAGAATTTCCATCCTAGGTATATACCCAATGAAAATGATTATTTAGTTCACCAAAAGAAATGTAAAAGTATATTTATTGCAGCTTTATTTATAATAGCCCCAAAGTGAAAACAACCCAAATGTTCATCAACAGCTGAAAGGAAGAGTAAATTATGGTATATCTTCAGAGAATAGAGTATCATACAGAAATAAAAAACAAATCACTACCACTTGCAAAACATAGATGAATCTCACAGACCTAAAGGTATGTGAAAGAAGACACAAAACAGTACATTTTGTGTGATTCCATATATATGAAGTTCAAGAACAAATAGGCAAATCTAATCTGTGAACATACAAGTAAGAATAGTGAGTTTCTTTTTTTGGGCAGGGCAAAGGAGTATTCGTAAGGAGGTAGAATAAGCTTATTAGGTTGTTGAAAATGTTCTGTATTTTGATCTGGGTAGTGGCTGTAAGGGTGTAAATATATTTTAAAATATTTTAAGCTATACAATTAGGATATGTATGCCCTTTATAGTATCTGTCATAACAATAAAAAATATTTTTAGAAATTCTACATTACACATCGATACATTCTTAATTGGATTTGTGTCCATGTTTTTGATTAGGTACTTCTGAGACTAAGCAGATGTGGCCTAATGAGGCATAGTCATATGTGAGTTTTATACATAAATAATTATAATAAAATTACCTTTCCAAGCTTATCTCCATCACTTCCCTATATATATCTTATATTCCAGCCAAATTAAATTACTCATCCTTCCTTGAACACATTGTCCTTTTCACTTTTTTATCTTTGCTCATGTTCCCTGTATATTAATTTTTCATAAATTAAATCACATTTTAAATGGATTGAAAGAATTTCTTTTGAAAAGAATAAAATCTTGTTAGACTTCAGCAAAATGAAGAATCTCAAAATCTTACTATACCATTTATCTTTTGGAAAGATCTAGATTTTCATATATTGAGCTTGCACAAAATGAAAATCATGTAATCCAGAAATATTCTCTAATAACTAATAGTAGTTAATAGCAACAATACAAACAACTAATCACAATAATCCTGAGAGGCAGTGTAAAGTAGAGGAATGAGTATAGACTTTGATGCCAGATTAACATGATTTTGATTTGTTTTCTCCACTTACCAGATGTGAACTCATTTAGGTCAATTAGGTTCTTTTTGATGACTAATAGTAACCTCCAAAAATTACTGGTAATGAGGGCTCTACATCTCCTCTCTTCAACTTTTCTGTCAGTTTACAATGATAGCAAGACCAATTTCTTTTTTTTTTATTTTACAGTGTCTTGTGATGCTATAGCAAGACCAATTTCAATCACATACATACACAGACATTTATTAATAAGTGGGCACAAAAAAGTCATTCCATTGTTTCCGTGCTCTGTGTTCTTTATTCTTTTAGGTGTTCTAACAGCACCTTGTTGTAAACGCAACTGTAATCTAGGGCAGGATCCAGCTCATTGGCTAACTGGAGTGAGATGTCTATAAACCTTCTGAATTAGTAGCTAAACTTGGGACTATTCAAAAATCATGCACCATTTCTAGGGGCCCAGACACTGGGGCTTGGTGGATTTTCATGCTGTTCATGCATAGATAGAAAAGCCTTTTTAGAGTTTTTGAACCACTAGTTTCACCATTGAAAACCATTTATAACCATTTATAATATTTTGCTAAAAAGCCAAATATTTATAATTGGTCAGAGATGACTATAACAGAAGTTCTTGTAATAGCTACATTGGAGTATATCCTTTTGCTACAATGTTAGCTTATCACCGTGGAGTGGACATTCCTAATTAGGACAATCAATTGCTTCTTTGGTCTAGGTGAAAATTAACACTCATACACATGAGGGTTTCTACCTGTCCGTGCTGAAGCATTTTAAAGTAAATTATAGACAACACAACAGTTTTGGTAAGTCACGCTTCCTCTCAGAGCTTGAGACCCTAAGATGGTCCTCTGACAGTGTGTGACGCATACTCTTGGTTGCAGAAACAGTCATAGAGAGGGAGTGTGGTGTGGCGGTGAAGAGCACAGTCTTGGCAGCCAGAGTTCCTGCGTTTGAAGCTCACCAGTGCTACCTAAAGATTGTGTGACGTTGGGCAAGTTATTTAAGCTCTTTTCCCTTGGTTCCTATCTGTAAGATAGTTATGACTTTCAAAGTGACAATCGTCAGGTTTTTGTGAAGTTGAAATCAGTTGATGTATATAAAGCACCTGAGACACTGTGTGGCACAAGTATAAGATATACCATGTATAGTAGACAGGATAACCCCCAAAGAGACACCCACATCCTAAGCCTGGAGTATGTGACTATGTTATGTTTCATGGCAAAAGGGACTTTGCAGTTATAATCAAGATTATAGACCTTAAGATAAGGGAGAGTACCCTAGATCATCCAGGTGGGCTCAATCTAGTCACATGACCTCTTAAAAGCAGAGGACTATTCTCTGGCTGGAGACGTGATGCGGCAGCAGAAGAAGTCAGATTCCCAGCATGGGAGGCACTTGCCTCATCATTGCTGACCCTGAGATGTGGGTGGCCATGTGGCCATGTGAAAGGACTGGCCCCGTGGCCATGTGAAAGAACTGGCCCCTTTTGGCTCTCTGAGCAGCACTCTGGTGGTTGGCAAGCACCTTACAAAAGGCAGCAAAAAGGGAGCCAAAAAGAAAGGGCTTGACCTATTTTCTAAGAAAGACTGGTATGATGGGAAAGCACCAGCTATGTTTAATATAAGAAATATTGGTAGGACACTGGTCACAGGGACTGAAGAAACCGAAATTGCATCGGTTGGCCTCAAAGGTTGTGCTTTTGAAGTGAGCCTTGCTGATCTGCAGAATGATAAAATTGCATTTAGAAAGTTCAAGCTAATTACTGAGACTATTCAGGGCAAAAACCGCCTGCCTAACTTTCACAGCATGATCTTACGTGTGACAAAATATGCTCCATGGCAGATCATGAAAAAAAGCTCATGTTGATGTCGAGACTACTGATGGTTATTTGCTTCATCTGCTCTGTGTTGCCACGACCATTTGGTTTGGACTGTGCTTATGGTCAGCTCCAACAGGTCTGACAAATGCGGAAGAAGATAGAAATCATGACCCAAGAGGTGCAGAAAAATGCCTTAAAAGAAGTGACCCATAAATTGATTTTGGACAATCCTGGAAAGACACAGAAAAGGCTTCCAGGCTAGTTATCCTCGCCATGGTGTCTTCATTAGAAAAATGAAATGCTGAAGAAGCCCAAGTCTGAACTGGGAAAACTCAGGGAGCTCAAGGCGAAGGTAGTGGTTCTGGAAACGTTGTTGAGGAAGAGACAGGCAGGAGAGTTGAAAGAGCAGACGGGGCCAGGCGCGGTGGCTCACGCCTGTAATCCTAGCACTCTGGGAGGCTGAGGCGGGTGGATCGCTCGAGGTCAGGAGTTCGAGACCAGCCTGAACAAGAGCGAGACCCTAAAAATAGAAAGAAATTATATGGACAGCTAAAAATATATATGTAGAAAAAATTAGCCGGGCATGGTGGCGCATGCCTGTAGTCCCAGCTACTCGGGAGGCTGAGGCAGTAGGATCGCGTAAGCCCAGGAGTTTGAGGTTTGAGGTTGCTGTGAGCTAGGCTGACGCCACGGCACTCACTCTAGCCCGGGCAACAGAGTGAGACTCTGTCTCAAAAAAAAAAAAAAAAAAAAAAAAAAAAAGAGAGCAGACGGATATGAGCCAACAGTCCAAGAACCATTTCAACATTCAGGCTTTCAATGGCAACAAAGTCTTATTTGTCGATGTAGAGTCAGGAGAACTGGAGAGAGGCCTCTGGGAGCTAAGGGCAACTCCAGCTGACAGCCAGCAAGGAAACAGGGACCTGAATAAGCTTGAAAGTGAGTTTTCCCCCAGAGCTTCCTGGTAAGAGCCCAGGCAGGCTGACAACTCGATTTTGGCCTGTGAGACTCAGCATGGAAGTAGTTGAGCTCACTGGACTTCTGACCTACAGAACTGTGAAGTAATAAATTTGTGTTCTTTTAAGCTGCTAATTTTGTGGTAATTTGTTATGGCAGCAGTGGGGAACTAACGTACTGTACTGTGTAAACGTTAGCCTTACATATTAGCACCATCATTGCTTCAATTTGCCTCAAACACAGACTCCTAGCCAACAAAAATGGCAAGGATAAAAAGGAAAAAGCTTGTTTGCAGGAGGGATCTCTTGGAAAAAACCTTATTATTATGTAGTTTAGCTTCTTGAAGATTAAATAAGTTTCCATGCAGTGATTTTACATAGCACATCTGTTCCTTTACAATACTAAAGAATTTAACAAGGATATTTCCTCATCATCAATTCCCGTTTTATAAGACTATGTCAGGAAGCTTTCCTACCTTATTTTATGGCCCCAAAGGCAGCCTGCAGGCTCCCCCCTTTTTTTTAAAGAGGTAGGGTCTCACTCTGTTGCCCAGGCTGGAGTGTAGTGGCATGATCATAGCTCACTGTAACCTCAAACTCCTGGGCCCAAGAGATCCTCCTCCCTCAGCCTCCTGAGTAGCTGGGACTACAGGTATGCACCACCATGTCTGACTTATTTTTAATTTTTTTTGCAGAGATGGGGTCTTGCTATGTTGCCCAGGCTGGTCTTGAACTCCTGGCCTAAAGCAATCCTCCCTCCTCAACCTCCCAAGGTGCTGGGATTACAGGCATGAGATACCATGCCCTGCAGGCTTTCTTAACTTTTAGAATTTTGCTATTGATCTCTGGGGATTTTGATACTTTAGCACAAATAGCAAACATACAGAGATGACAAAGTTTAGAAAACCTTATAATGTTCTTCTAAACATTACCTTAACTTGTATTCTGTCTTCCTTCTCAGATGGTAACTGGAAGGCCATTTGAATTTGATTCCTTTTCTTTTTTTTGAGACACAGTCTCACTCTGTTACCCTGGGTAGAATGCAGTGGTATGATCATAGCTCACTGCAACCTCAAACTCCTGGGCTCATGCGATCCTCCTGCCTCAGCCTCCAGAGTAGCTGGGACTAGAGGTGCATGCTATGATACCTGGCTAATTTTTCTATTTTTAGTAGAGATGGGGTCTCACTCTTGCTCAGACTGGTCTCCAACTCCTGAGCTCAAGCGATTCTCCTGCCTCGGCCTTCCAAAGTGCTAGGAGGACACGTGTGAGCCACTATGCCTGGCCAATTTCAACTTCTTAAACTTTTACCTGTAACCTAAACTTTCTGCTACTCAGGAGTTTTAGCTTCCAAAGATATCATCCTCTGCAAAACTGTTATGGAGAAAATTTTAAGTTTATTGAAGGATGTATTAGTCAGGATTCCTTAGAGAAACAGAACCAATAGGATACCTGTACATCTACATCTCTTATCTATCTAGAAAGAGATTTATTATAAGATATTGGTTCGTGCAGTGATGGAGGATGAGAAGACCCACAGTCTACTGGACCCAGGAAAAGCCAGTGGTGTGGTTCAAGGCCTGAGAACCAGGAGTGCCAAGGGCAGGAAATCGATGTCGCATCTCAAGCAGTCAGGCAGACAGGATGGATCCAACCTTCCTCCACCTTTTTGTTCTATTCAGGCCCTCAGCAGATTGGATGATGCCCACTCACACTGGGGAGGGCCACCTTCTTTACTCAGTGCACCAATTCAAATGCTAATCTCTTTGGGAAACACCCTCACAGACAAATCCAGAAATAATGTTTAATCAGGTATCTGGGCATCCTGTGGTCCAGGCAAATTGACACATAAAATTAACTACCACAAAGAAGAGCTGGAACAATGAAGCCATCTAACATATTTATGGAAGGGAACAATTGATAGAAAAGATATTAATTCTCCATAAATTATGAATTCAGTGCAATTTCAATAAAAATCCCAATATAATTTGGTGGAACTTGACAAACTGGTTCTAAAAATTTTAGAATCTAGCCAAGACAATTCTAAAAAGGAGGAGCCAGGAATTTTTCTATCAGATATAAAGACATTATTAAAAGCTTTGTAAATAAAACAGTGTACTATTGATACAGAATTAGAACTAGGAACAAACCACATTTATAGGGACTTGGCCTACGTGCCACCACATACCAGCGGGAAAAGGAGGAACTGTTCAATAAATGGCATTGGCAAACTTGGACGTCCTTATGGAAAAAAATAAAATGAGATATCTAATATGCATTATTTAAAAGTTAAATTTCAGGTGGATTAAAGGTCTAAATGTGAAAAGCAAAACTTCAAAACTATTATAAGAAAATCTATTTAAAGCTGTTGGGAGAATAGCTTTATGACTTCAGGGTAGGAAAATAGTAGGCAAACAAGATGCAAACACCAAAAGTTTAAGAGAAGAAAAATTGGTAAATTTTGTTAGATCAAAAATTTCAAATTTTATTGTTAAAAGACACTATTAGCAAAGGTAGAAGGTAAGTGTCTGAGAAAAGATATTTTCAGTTACTATAACAAAAAATTGACATCCAGAAAGTATTTCTTAAAATCCTATAAATCAATTAGCAATTAGAAAATCTAATAGAATAGGCAATAGGCTTTTAGGTCTTGGTTTAAAATTCACTACCTATGGGAACCCTGGGTCTGAGTCTGGGTGGTTATATCACAACACTTTTCACCCTTAAATCATTTTTGCTTGTTGAACACCTAGACGGTAAGCTCTTGGAGTGTGGGGAACACATTTGGAGCGTTTTTTCCCCTCCACTTTTGAGTCTCAGTTTCTTGCACATAATACGTGCTCAATAAATATTTGTTGTAAGACTGACAGGATAGGCCAGGTGCCGTGGCTCACGCCTATAATCCTAGCACTCTGGGAGGCCCAGGCAGGAGAATCCCTTGAGTTCAGGAGTTCAACACCAGCCTGAGCAAAAGTGAGACCCCATCTCTACTAAAAATAGAAAAATTAGCCAGGTGCAGTGGTGTGTGCCTGTAGTCCCAGCTACTTGGGAGACTGAGGCAGGAGGATCACTTGAGCCCAGGAGTTTGAGGTTGCAGTGAGCTATGATGACGCCACTGCACTCTAGCCAGGGTGACAGAGTGAGACTCTGTCTCAAAAAAAGAAAAAGGTTAAAATAGCAAATTCTGTTATATATATTTTACCACAATAATTTTTTTTTAAATACTGGATTAACTATAAGACAATCTCCTTTCCCAGTCTCAACTCCTTCTTAATTCCTTTTCAGGTTTTGAGTCCACCTTTTTTTTTTTTTTTTTAAATCCTGATTACTGTTTTATCTAGGAATTCTTTGCAGAGGCACCTAACAGAGTACTCGGCATGCCAGTCATGTTATACATTGCTGTCCCTGAGGCTGTAAGCAGAATGATCATTGCTCTCTTATTATGTTAGACTTTTTAGGAATACAAATATGTCCAGGGTCACAGAATTTTAGGGCTATTGTTGAATGCTTCCCTGTCTTCCCTATCTCAACATCTTAATTGAAATGAATGTTTGGGGTAGGGGGAGGGAATATGGAGATGTTGGTCAAAGGGTACAGTTTCAGTTAGGAGGATATTTGTGAGATCTGTTGCACAGCAGGGTGACTATAATGATAATGTGTATTTCAAAATTGCTAAGAAAGTAAATTTCTAATGTCTCACCACAAAATATTGTAAGTGGAAAAAAATTTTTAAAGAGGATATAGAAAAATGAGTAGCACAAGTTTATGTTTTATTATTCAGGTAAAACATTTGTTATGCATTTTCAACTTTGCTAATATTGTCAAATTGCTCTCCAAAATGGTTCTACCAGTTCATACACATACCAGAAAGATGTGAGAGCTCTTGTGTTCCACATTTTTGTTAACATTTGATATCGACAGAACATTCTTCTGGGTTAAGGGTAGAGCGAGGGAGAGAATTGGCTTTTTGCATGTATTGTGCCATTTTTTTGAATTTTGTATTAAAGTATAATATACAGACAAAAAAGTGCTTAAGTCAGACACGCACATCTTGTTAAACTATTGCAAAATGAGCACGCCCCTGAAACCGCCACTCAAGCTAAGAATTTATACTTTTTGCCAATTTTATGGGGGAAAAATGTATCTCACTATGGTTTTAATTTGTTTCTATGATTTCTAGTGAGGCTGAGCATCCAATTTTACACTCACATTTACTCTTTTGTGGATTAATAACAGCAGCTAACACTTCTCAGATGCTTCCTGTGTGCCAGGTACTCTTTTAGGGGCTTTGTTTGTATCGACTCACTTAATCTTCACAGTGGTCACATGGTATGTTATTAATATCTCTACAGGTGAGTAAACTGAGGTAGTCACATAACTATTCACTGCCCATTGTCATAGGGTTAGTTAGTGGTGAAGCCAGAATTTGAATTTGGACAGCCTAGCTCGGAATATGTGCTCTTAGTCACTATACTATTAATGTACCACTTCCTGTATTAATTATCTATAACTGCATAACGCATTACTACTAAACTTAGCACCTCTTGGAATGTCTTAGCTGCGTCATTCTGTGTCAAGAATTCTCATGAAATTTCAGTGAAGGTGTTAGGTGGGTCTCCTAACTCTCTGGTTCATTGTTGTATCTCAGATCCAATCCCTTGCACTCAATATATTTGTTAATGAATTAAACACATCACCTGTTTGGTATTAATCACATATTGCTTTGCATTTAAACTATGTTTAAATCTCACTTCAAATGAGTATGTTTCTGAAAGCACTATGTTTAAAACTTCATAAGCAGAGTTTTAGTATCTCTGAGGTCAGAACATATAAATTCTCTCTTTTTTTTTTTTTGACAAAGGTTCTTGCTTTGTTGCCCAGGCTAGAGTGCAGTGGCATTACTATAGCTCACTGCAGCCTCAAACTTCTGGGCTCAAGCGATCCTCCTGCTTCCAGAGTAGCTAGGACTATAGGTGTGTGCCACCACACCCGACTAATTTTTCTATTTTTTTTTTTTTAGAGATGGGGTCTTGCTATGTTGCCCAGGCTGGTCTTGAACTCCTGGCCTCAAGCAATCCTCCTACCTTAACCTCCCAAAGTGCTGGAATTACAGGCATGAGCCACTGTGCACATCTATAAATTATATCTTTGTACAGTCCAGATCTGGAATTTAATGGGTTCAGCAAACACTTTGTGAATTATAGAGCAAGTCATCTTAGCCATAAAATGATAGCAGCTGCATGTGGACATATGGCTTACTAAAAACTTACTGCAAGTTTTTTTGCAGATTCCTTTATCAGGAGAACAATGTTCCCTTTCGTCCTAGATTGCTAACTTAAAAAAAAATTATGAATGGTTTCTGAATTGTGTCAAATGATCTTTCTAAAGATGATCAGATTTTTCTCTTTTAATTTATTAATGTGGTAAATGACATTAATTGTTCACTAATGCTAAACGAGTCTTTGTTTACAGAATTAAACTAACTTGTTTGTGAGAGTTTCTTTGTTTTCTTTTGGTTGGTGTACTTTGTTTTGTTTTTTATTTTTTACAGTGTTGGATTGAGTTTGCTAATATTTTTTATATTTTTAAAACAACTTTATTGAGGGATAATGTACATAAATAAAACACATCCACTTTTAGTATATAGTTTGAGGAGTTTTGACCAATATATACATCTTTTTAACTAATACCACAATCAACATATTTCATCTATGTTGTATGTATCAGAAGTTGGTTTCTTTTTATTGTTGAGTATGGTTATCATTGTAAAGATACTGTCCATTTACCTTTTGACAGACACTTGGGTTGTCTTAGGTTTTAGCTATTCTGAAAAAAGCTGCTGATACGGTTTGGATGTTGGGCCCATCCAGATCGCATGTTGAAATCTGATCGCCGGTGTTGGAGATTGGGCCTGGTGGGAGGTGTTTGGGTTATGGGGGCGGATCTTCATGAATGCCTTGGTGCCCTCCCCAAGATAATGAGTGAGTTCTTGCTGTATTAGTTCACATGAGAACTGGTTGTTTAAAAGAGCCTGGCACCACCTCCTCCCTCTCTTCCTCCTCTCACCATGTGACATGCCTGCTCTCCCTTCGCCTTCTGCCTTGACCGGAAGCTCCCTGAAGCCCTCACCAGAAGCAGGTGCTGGTGCCATGCTTGTACAGTCTGCAGAACCGTGAGCCAAATGAACCTCTTCTCTATAAATTACCCAGCCTCAGGTATTCCTTTATAGCAACACAAAACAGACTAACACAGCTGTTATGAATATTTATGTACATATCTTTGTGTTTACAAACCATTTCTCTTGGGTAAATGCCAGAACGATAGGTTTAACTCTTTGATAAACTGCCAAATGTTTTCCAATTTAGTTGTACTTTCCATTCTCACCAGCAGTGTGTGATTACTCCATATTTTCTCTAATACTCGATATTGTCAGTCTTTAGTTTTAGCCATTTTAGTGGGTATGTAGTAGTATCTCATTGTGGTTTTAATTTGCAATGATATTGAGCATTTTTTCATGTGATTATTGGCCATTCACATACAGTATCTTCTTTTATGAAGGATCTGTTCAAATCTTTTGCTTGTTTAAAAAAATTGGTTTGCTTATTTTCTTGTTACTGAGTTTTAAGAATTCTTTAGATATTCTGGACACAAGTCCTTTGTCAGATAAGTACATTGTGAAAATATTTTCTCCTTGTGATTTTTCTTTTCTTTTTTTTAACAATGTCCTCTGAAGAGCATAAGTTTTAAATTTTCATGAAGTCCAATCTATTTGTTTTTTTTTTAGTAGTTTGTGCCTTTTGCCTTTCCCAAGGTCATGAAAATGTTCTCCAATGTTTTCTTCTAGAGGTTTTATACTTTTAGGTTTAGCTCTGGGATTTATTTTGAATTAAAGGACATTTGAATTAAAGTGGACATTCTGTGGCTAGCATAGGTCAAAAGTGCTGTGTTGTGCCCTTCCTACACGTATCACAGGAGACCGTGGGGAATGGCAGCCTCATCCGTCTGATGGACAGTGACATTTGCTGCTTATGACCAGGAAGAATCTATGTGGTGTTTCTTTAGCACCATCTGCGTGTCCAGTTCCCCGTCCACCATTCACCTAATGCTTTTTGTTTTTGAGACAGAGTCTTACTTTGTCGTCCTGAGTAGAGTGCAATGGCGTGATCACAGCTCACCACAACCTCAAACTCCTGGGCTCAAGCGATCCTCCTGCCTCAGCTTCCCGAGTAGCTGGGACTACAGGCATGCGCCTGGATAATTTTTTCTGTTTTTGGTAGAGGCAGGATCTTGCTCCTGTTCAGGCTGGTCTTGAACTCCTGAGCTCAAGTGATCCTCCCGCCTTGGGCTCCCAGTGCTAGGATTACAAACATGAGCCACTGTGTCCAGCCCACCTAATGCTTTTAACCTCTATTAATCAACAGCCAATCAGTTCATTTATCTGTTAAAAAATGAAACAGTAATTTCAATTATGGGCTATGAAATTATGATTTTTAATTAATTCTATTAAGTCTTCTACATTTCTTAGCTGGCATTCTTCTGTAAAGTAGGGCCAGTTGGCTCTCCTGAAATACATTTCATATTAGAAAGATAAGATAAATGCTTAATTCTTTCCCTTTACCAAGTTTTGAAATAAGAATTTGATTTAATAGCTTCTTTAGATGGTGACAAATGAATCTCCCCTGATTCCTGGCTTTATGGTTTTTCAGTATTATAGACTTTGGGGTTTTTATATATTCAATATGTTATTTAACTATAATTATTATTCTTTTCATGCTTATCACAATCAGTCCCTAAGATCCCCTTTTGTTAGGCCTCCATTCATCTTTGAAAATTTCCTTGTGTGTGAGCATTACAAAAATATTCTAGGCTCACCTTGTATCCTTGACTGTCCTGCCTCTGAAATCAGCTCCTTCTCCAAGGAGTGCTGGTTTCTTTCCATGGTTCCCTATGGTACTGGAGACCCAAATCAGGATGCAAGTAGTTTTTATTTTCTTGTCATTTTATGGGTATATTTTTGAAAAATTAAAAATATTCTGTATAGCATGTTTTCAGTTTTTGTTTTCAGCAGAAATGTTGTTCTGGGTACCTAGTATACCATATTCCTAGGTACTAGAAATGAAAATTTCCTTACTGAGTATCTAGTGTCAAGCATTTTACTACACAATTAAATCATTTAATTCTCACATCAATGAAATTTGGTAGGATTCTTATTATCATCCCCATTTTAAAGATGACAAAAATGAGACTAAAAGACTAAGTGAACTTGCCTTTCACACAGCTAGTGTGTGGTAGGGTAGGCGTCAGAGCCAGGCAGTTGGATCCCAGACCATGGGCTTATTACCACCACAGGATGACACTACTCCGTTGCTCAGAGGCATTACTCATAGGAGACTTGGCAGGAAGTAACGTACATGGTATAGATTGTCTTGCAAGGATTTTTTTTTTGAGAAGCAAGGTTTATAAAATATGCAGAAACAGGATTAGAAGAAACAGAAAAATGTTTTTGTAGAATCAGAAAATAGTTCCAAATAGTCCTTCTCCTTTCAGTCTTTTATATTGCCCACAGAGTTAACCCTTCAATGTATGACACGCCAACCAACCCTCTGGTCACCCTCAAAACTTAACTCACCAGATTCCAGAATGTCTTTTGTAATAAAAATTGATATGTGCATAATATTCCATATAACATCAATGTTAGTTATGAAATATGATAATATAGCAAATACTATGAACCACTGCTCAACCCAAGAACTAGGAATATGACCCAATTTTTCTATTTACCAGTGTGTCTTTTCCTTGTCCTGCCTCTCACCTCCAGGCCTACCTAGAGGCTTGCCATTCTATTGCTTTTTAAGCAAAATTACAGTTTTAGCAAATGTATGTCTAAGAACTATGTTGCTCACCTTTGCTTATTTTGAGCACTATATAAATAATATGTGGTCTTCTGTTTCTTGCCTTTCCCTCCTCAATATTATATTACTAATATTTATTCATAGTACATGTGGCAGTAGTTCATTTTCTCTGGGATATCATGTTGCATTGTGAAGATATACCACAATTTATTTATCCATTCACCTGTTGGTGGCCATTTGTGTTGTTTCTAGTTTTTTGCTACTGCAGATATTACTCACAGTCTTGTATATGTCTCCTGTACACCAGTGCCAAGTACAAACATTTTGGGGGATATATGGTTAGGAGTGGGGTTACTGGGCTGGCAGGTATGTGGATGTTCAACTTTGCAAGATAACGCCAAATAATTTTCCAAAGTCATTGTACCAGTTTATACTCTACCAGCCCTTAATCCACATCATCACTAATAGGTGACCTTGTCAAACTTCTAAATTTTACCAAACAAATGGGTATAAAATTGTATCTTGTGATCCTGGTTTGCATTTTCATAAGTTCTAATGAAATTGGCATTTTTTTCATATTTTCATGGGTCATATCTGTTTCCTCTTCTGTGAAAGGCTTGTTTCCTTGCAATTTATTTCTTCCTTTTCCACTTTTAACTGATGCATTACAATCTACCATATGGTTAAAATCAGTCCTCTATTTTGGGCATATAGTTTTTTCCCCAATATTTTGCTATTCTAAGTAAAACTGACATGATAATCCTTTGTGTCTATCCAAGATTATTTCTTTCAAATAAATCTTAGAAGTGGAGTAGGCTGAGGTGGCAGACATGCTCATTTTGGAAAAGGTTTTGTGCACACTGACAAACTACCTTCTGAAATGGTGCCAGTCTACAGGGAGGGGTCTTTCTTTTAAACCTGTGAAAAATATAAGCAGCTTTGTGGCCTTTGATAACGTTGTTGTAAAAGAGGGAAAGCTCGTAGACATAGGGAGGTCCTGGGAACGCTGGCAGGGGACGAGGCTGTGCTCTGCGCCGCTCTTCTGAGAAAGGTGGGGTCTGCAAGAGCTTGGAGGTGAGTGTGTGGGTGCATCGGTCAGGGCCCTGCCAACCGCGCAGAGCCACTAGCAGATGGAAGTAAAGGGATTTGGCCTTATGCAGTTGAGGAAGCTGGTTAAGTGGTCTCTGTAAGCCTGTTTTCCCCGTGTCTGTGCGAAGCTGGAGCTCGAAGTCCATGAGGCAGGCAGGCAGGAATGGAAGACAGCTGGGAAGTGGAGGAGACCAAGTGCAGGCAGGACCCCGCAAGCATGAGCTACGCTCACAAGGACAGACTGAAACTGTAACCCATGTTGAAATTTTCCTGCTCGCTTCTTGTCATGCTCTTAATGAGGAAATACTGACCTTTACTCCTCCTCCTTGCCAACAGGCACTCCCTTGCCCAAGTTTCCCCTATCTAATTATGTGCTTGCTTAGAAGTTCCAGAGGCTGAGTCTTGAAACAATCCAGATCCCCACCAGGAGATGACCCCAGGGCTGCAGTTAATCTATAAACAGCCTTCGAGATGGCACCAGCCCACTCACCAGGGGGAGCTACAACTCCAGACAGATGGTCACTGGGACAAGTCATGCTGACCAGCACCTCCTTACCCAGCTGCATGCCCTTTATATCAATTCCCTTTCTAAACCCCTGCCCTCGGCCCAAGATTTCAAAACGGTTCCTTTGAGGCATGAGCCTTGACCACTTCCCCACTGCTAGCTCTGGAATAAAGTCACTTTCCTTTCACTACACCTTGTGCTCGTTATTGGCTCGTGCAAGTGACAAATAACACAGCTGTGCTCAGTTACAAAACCCATCTTGTTCTTGTTGCCACTGACCTTGAGAGCGTGGGGTCCTGTTAAAGCCGGGGCCCTTCACCAAGGACCTAAACACACACACCAGGCTCAGGAGCAGGAGAAGCTGCAGGAGGGAAGAAGAAGGTGGAGCAGTTGCAGGTCCAGATGCTGCTTCCCAGCTGTCAGGTGAGTCAGCAGATCCACACACAGAGGTGAGGGAGGGGGATGTACACCTGTGGGCATTTAACAGTGTAAGGGATGCTTTCTCATTGATGATGTCATTCACAACACCCTGTGAAGTTGGAAGTGTAAGCCTTTCTAATTTATAGGTGAGCAAAATGAAATCCCAAAGGGAAAGTGGTTTGCTCAATCATTTGGGCAGGGAGAGATGGAGTTGGGACTGCTATTTTTTCATTTGTATGATTATGCACTCAAGAACAGGTTTTGAGTTCTCATTCACGAAGTTTTACCACAATCTGTGGTTGCTAAGCTGGCCCTTGATTGATTAGGGGTAAAGAGATGGATTATAATTTAAATATGACAATCGTTTTTTAAGCAGAATCTAGACTTTTATTGTGGCTTATTCTGGTGACAGCAATTTAATGGAAATGTATATGAAATAGTTTAGCTATTTTGGAAGATAAAATAAGAATGTTATGGTAAATTGTTGATAACTATTAAAGCTAGAGATGGGCTCACACAGGTTCTCTTTAGTATTCTATTTATGTATGTATTTGGAAATTTAAAACATAAAAATATGAAATAAACATAGAAAAATATAAATCACAATGAATATATGATCTATAAATATGTAAAATAAACATATTAAAAACATGAATTTTTTTTTAATTTCAGTTTATTATGGGGGTACAAAAGTTCTGGTTGAATATATTGCCCATGTCCCTCCCATCCACCCGAGTCTGAGCTTCAAGCGTGTCCATTCCCCAGACAGTGCACATCGCACTCATCATGTAGGTATACACCCACCCCTCCCCACCCCCATCCCCCCCCCCCCCCCCGAGTCAGAACTTCAAGCGTGTCCATTCCCCAGACAGTGCGCATCGCACTCATCAAAAAAACATGAAAACTTAATAGAAAGTTTAAAAAACCCACCAGATGTCATTCAAGAATAAGTACTTGTCTTTTGGTAAAAGAATTATAATAAACAGTGGGAATGTATTATTGGGTGTCTTTCATATGCTAGGATTTAACAAATGAATTCAGAATAAACCCAATTTTGAGTATCATGATAATCTGCCCTGTTCAGGAGACAAAGCATCCTGCAGTGTCAGCTCTTGGCTTTTAGTGGAGTGTGAGGATTTTCCTGTTGAGTGAGGCCAAATGAATAACTGGGAAAGGAGGTCCTGGAAGAATAGGATTGGAGTAAGGCATGGCAGAAAGAAAACTACCGATTTTTCAGAGCATCCAGCCACAGTGCTAGGTGCTTTACATACATTATCTTATTTAATTCTCACAGTAACCACCCCATGCTATTATTTAGATTTTCTAACAGTCACAGTTTGCAGATTAGGATTTTAAGACTTAGAAATTTAGGAGCTCATCCAAGTGTTGGAGTTGGGATTCTAAGTCAGATTATGTTTAGTTTTGAGGCTCTTATATTGGGTCACTGGAGTTCAGAGCTAGTCACTTGTTGGGGCATCTGGCAGGACACCTGGGGCAGCATATTCTCTCTCTCCTGGAAAATGCAAGAAGTGCGGGTCCTCCCACGGCTGCCCGGGACACTCCCAGAGCTTCACAGGCCTGGAATGGCCCTCTTTGCTCGTGGCACTTCTGCCTTACTTCATGAAACTAGAAAAATTAGAAGAGAAAACAGAGAAAGATGCTATTCAGAATTTTAATTAGAAGTTCTGAGATTTTCCTCTTCCTCAGGGCTTTTTCTCTGTTTTTTGTTCATTTATTTGCCCATCTATGCTGGTTAATTTTATGTACCAGTTTGACTGGGCTAAGGGATACCCAGTGAGGTGGTAAAACATTATTGCTGAGTGTGTCTGTGAGTGTGTTTCCAGAAGAGATTAGCATTTGAATCAGTGGACTGAGTTAGAAGATCCACCCTTACCAACGTGGGTGAACATCATCCAATGTGTTGAGTGCCCACATAGAACAAAAAATTGGAGGAAAGATGAATTTCCTCTCTGCTTGAGCTGGGACATCCATTTTCTGCCCATGAACATTAGCACTTCTGGTTCGCAGGCCTTCAGTTACAGATGGGAATCACCACTAACCTTTCTGGGTCCCCAGCTTGCAGATGGCAGATCATGGGACTTCTCAGCCTCCATAATCATGTGAGCCAATCCTATGTAATAAATCTCTTTCTGTATGTCTCTCCATGTAACCTGTTGCTTCTGTTTCTCTGGAGAACACTTACTAATACACCATCTTCAGGTAATGCCCTTTGTAATTTATTGTCTGCCTGAAACCAATATACTTGGGTCTCCAATTAAAAGCTGTCTAACAACTTTGGAAGAGGATTGATCACAAGAGAGTTTGTCAAGAGATAGCTGTGGATTATTAAAGACAGAGCCTAAAAATGTTTGTGTGTGTGCGTGCGTGTGCACATGCTTGCAGAGAAGGGGAAGACTGATCCTTTCCTAAATCCAGGCTGTGGGATACTGCAATGAGGACAGAAGGAAGGAAAAAAATCAGAGAACGCAAGTTTCTTCCTCAAGTTCACATCTAACACCATTTGTGACGAGAAGAGAGAAGGGCTGGAGGCGGTGAACCTGAACTGAAGGGAAAGGGTATCCCTGCAGATGGTGTTAGACGTCTTGGTCAAGACCCCTTTGTGTGAAGACAAGACCTTGGAAGGCAGCAGAGACTTCCCAAGCAGTAGTGCCAGCTGCGGGTCTCCCTGTGGCGGTAGGCAAGGCTTGGGAGCAAGCTGCAAGAACATCTCTGCAGAAGTGGCTCTGTGTTTAGCCCGACTGACTTTGGTTTATTCTAAAGTCCCAAGTGGCTCATCAGAAGCTCTTTCTGCTGCTCATGGAGAATGCCTCAAGGACTCCAGGGAAAAGAACCTCAGCAATAAACTGACACTTAAAGCACTTTCAGATGATTTTGCTTTGCCGCTGAACGTGGAGGTGCGGGGAATCAGGGTTGGAGCTGCACAGTAATGGCATGGTTAGGTGCGTGCCCTGGGAGGGGTCTGTGCTGGCCCCTGGGACAGAGCTTGGCTTCCTCCAAGGCCCTTCAGTTCCCAGACTTGCCTGGGGGTGGCTGACTCTTGTACTGAAGAGAGACTGCATCAGGTTCAAAGTCACCAACCACATCCCCTGGCTACTGACCATTTCCTAGACCCTTTCTTGTCTTTGTGTTTTCTTGTGTTGGTTACATGTTGGCTTCCAGTAGACTGAGCACAATCTTGTACCGTCACTGCTCCCTGGCCATTCCAGCAGATTGGACTCAGCTTCTTGCTCCCCGTTTTAGATGCCAGAATCTCCCCCTCCCTCTGTAGTTCCAGTTCCCCCCATTCCTCCTCACCCAGTCATTTGTGATGCTGCTAGGGGCGGGCAGGTACTAGGATCTGGGAATAGAGAGATGAATTAAACATGGTCCCTTGGCGTTCAGTGGCTCACAGTGAATGGGGGGAGACAGAAATGGGAGGAACTTGTAATCAGCGACTCTCCTTATCTTCTGTTTTTTTCCCCAGTGCGATTGCACCATTTTTCTTTTGGTTGAGCATTTTCCTGGACTGGATTTAGTCAAACTGTACAGGTTATCAATACATGTTAGTCATCCTCGTTGTTGTTATATCCATGTCAAAGGCTTTTAAATGCCTCCACCTCATGGAGCTATTGGTTAATAATGCAATGTGTGCAGGAAGCTTATATAACCTTAAGGAAAATTATAAAGTTATTTAAAAATTTTCTGATTTTATTTTAGTTTTTATTATTGTATTGTTATAAAAGAACCCCCAAAACCCCTGCAGGGGAGGAAAGATTTCTTTTTCACATCCATCCTGGGTTTATAGCTGAGGCCATTATAACAAAAGATTAACAGGAGAAAAGCACACAAATTTATTTAATATAAGTTTCTTATTTTCATAAGAAAATGAAGATCCAAAGAAACAGGTAACTTGTATATTTTTCACTTAGATTTGATGAAGAGTGGGCAGCCATGGGAAAAGATGGTTGGAGGACAAAAGGATATGATCTGATGGTAACAAAGTGAGAGAAACTTAGCAAGGCCTGTTTTGTTCAGATTCTTCTCTGTATCCAGAGATCAGGATGTTCCTTTCCTTCAGGTAGGGGGGGGGGCCCTCTCAAATGAGGTTCTTATGACCTGCTTCAGGGGAGAAGAGTGAGGGGGAGGTGAGCGTGGCCTTTCTGCTTCCTGTTTGCTCAAATGCCAAGATGCCATACTTTGGGGTAGCGTGTCCTGAACTCCATCCCCCCATCCCCCTACTGGATTAATTTGAAGTAAGTTCCAGGTTTTATGCATGTTTTTATATGTAAATATATATTTTAAATATCTATAAATATATATATGCAAATATATCTAGATTTTCCAGCATATATCTCTACAAGATAAGTAACCAAAATACCATTACCATGCCTAAAAATTTAGCAGCAATTCCTTAATATTATCAAATATCTAGTCAGATTTCACTGATTTTATTATAAGCTTTTGCTTTTAAAGTTGGTTTGTCTGAATCAGGAATTTTTGATAGGTCCATATGTTGCAATTGGTTGCAGTACCTCTTAACTCATTTAATAAGTTTCCTCTCATGCTCTTTGTTTTTCCTTGCAATTTGCATATTGAGAAAATGGGGTGATTTCTCCACCATAGTGTCCCACAGTCTGGATTTTGCCAATTGCTTCCTTGTGACTTTTAACCTGTTCCTCTTTTGTCTGTATTTCCATGAAACTGATAGTTAGATCTAAAGATTTAGGCTGGAGTTTAGGGCAGAAATACCTCTTGGGGGATGGTGCATATAATTCTATCAGGAGACACAAAATGCTGGGTTCTCTCTCTTTTTGTGGTGTGAGCATTCCTTCATGATTGTTTCTGCAACCCATTCGTTCATTAGAGGTTGCTAAATGATAATACTCCAATGTTATCATTGCTTCCTGTGGCTTAGCCAGAATACTTCTCTGGAAGGGACACTTCTCTCATCAGTATCTGGTTACCTTGAAATGCAGTTTGTACAGGAAGGGCAGGATAAATGCTGGATTCTTTCCCTGATTAATAGTTTTTAAAGAACTTAAAGACAAGATTTTAGAGGCTGTAGACATTGTTCCCCAGCTAGTTTCCTCCTCTTTCCGTTGGTTCCTCTGAAATCCAGAAATTCTTTCTCTCTTTCTCTTAAATCCTACTTTGTAGAGCTTTGAAGAAAGCATTGCAGACACATTCATACTAAAGTACAAATGACTAATAACAGCTTACAGTGTGAGTACTTCAGAGGGATTTTCATTTAATTTCTATCAGTGTCTTAAATGAGAGAAATGAAGCTTCTTAGATAAGAATAACATTTGTATGCACTTACTATTATGTGTCAGCTGCTGTAGTAAACTATTTATATATGTTATCTCATGTAACACCCACAACAACACTATGAGTAAGGTATTCTGTGTTATTCCCATCTTACAGATGGGGAAAGAAGGTTTAGGTTGTTTCAATAACTTGTCAACTAAAATGTGACATTGACACCTGTGGAAATGGAGAAAAAAAGTGACAGAGGTGACACTAAAACCTGGGGTTGTTTGGCTTCAAAGCCAGACATCCAGTTCTGGAATCACATAGGAATCACATCCTACTCGCATTCTTTTTTTTTTTTTTTTTTTGAGACAGAATCTCGCTTTGTTGCCCAGGCTAGAGTGAGTGCCGTGGCGTCAGCCTAGCTCACAGCAACCTCAAACTCCTGGGCTTATGCTATCCTACTGCCTCAGCCTCCTGAGTAGCTGGGACTACAGGCATGCGCCACCATGGCCGGCTAATTTTTTCTATATATATTTTTAGTTGGCCAGATAATTTCTTTCTATTTTTAGTAGAGACGGGGTCTCGCTCTTGCTCAGGCTGGTCTCGAACTCCTGACCTTGTGCGATCCACCCGCCTCGGCCTCCCAAAGTGCTAGGATTACAGGCGTGAGCCACCGCGCCCGGCCACTACTCTGCATTCTTGATATTGCTTCAGGTATCTCGAACAAGGAGAAGAGGGTGTGGGGGAGGGGAGGGCTCCCCAAGCTTGAAGTCGTCTACTAGACAGACCTGAGTTACTTGTGCCAGTGTGTGAGGCAGAGCCTGGCGATCACCCACAAAACCAAAGATTTGTCACTGAGTATGTTAATTGTTGAAAATATTAATAGTTCTCTGCTGCCATAACAATAGCGATGGCTTTGTCCCAGCCAGCCCCTCTTTGCTTTTCCAACTCCTCCTTCCTCCTGTTCACTTGTTCCAGCCACACTGGCCTTTTCCATGTTTCCCAAGCAAGACAAGCTCCTTTCTGTTTCAGGGATTTGCATCTACTGTTCTTCCCCTGGGTCTTCTTTTTTAATTTATTTTTTTCCAGCTTTATTGAGGTATAATTGACAAAACCGTGCAAGTTTCAGATTTACAATGTGATGATTTGATATGTGTATATTGTGATATGATTACCACAATCAAATTAACATACTTGTTACATCACCAAGTTACCTTTTTTTGTGTGGTAAGAACCTTTAAGATCTACTCTATTAGCAAATTGCA
This sequence comes from Varecia variegata, assembly GCA_028533085.1. Lineage (NCBI taxonomy): Eukaryota > Metazoa > Chordata > Mammalia > Primates > Lemuridae > Varecia > Varecia variegata. Next base: position 70,813,462 of record CM052438.1, on the reverse strand, counting down.
AGTATATAATATAGTATTGTTGATCAGAGTCACTGTGCCATGCATTAGATGCCCAGAATGCAGTCAGAGCTGAAAGTTTGTACCCTTTGACAGATGTCTCCTTCATTTCTCCCACCTCCCAACCCTGGCAACCACTATTCTGCTCTCTGAGTTCAACTTTTTAAGTTTCCACATACAAGTGAGATTTCCCCTGAGTCTCTACATGCTGGCTCCTTCTTGACATTCAGGTCTTACTTAAATGTCACCCTCTCAGAGCCATTCCCCTGGTCACCCTACCTATAGGAGCCACTCCCTACCTCCAGTCACTCTCTTTCCCAATCCTCAATTTCTTTTCCAGCTCTGATTACCATCTGAAAGTTCTTTCTGTCTTTCCCTACCAGGATGTAGGGAGAACATGGACCAGCTTCGTTCACTGCTGGGGTTCTGGTGCCTACAGGTGGTAGGGATTCAAGAAGCCTTTGTTCAATGAATGAATGAATCACTTCAGGCATCCTTTGCTCATTGTAACCTATGCAGAGGCCTGTCTCACTATCCCAAATCCTTCACTGCTGGTTCCAATTAACCACAAGACCTGCTGCAGCTGTTACGACCTGCGCTCCCATCTGTGAAAGTCAGGGGTTCCTGCTTTGTGCATTTACAAACCTAAGCTTGACAAAAACGGTCAGATATAGTTCAGGTTAGGTATTAGGCTGAGGTCCAAGATGATTCATGTTCTAACTGATACCAGTTTGCTTGAGCTTGGTCTGAATGTTAATCCCCACCTCCACTCCCAAATTTATATGTTGAAACCTAATCACCAAGGCGATGGTATTAGGAGGTGGTGGGACCATTGGGAGATGATTAGGTGATGAAGGTGCAGCCCTCCTGAATGGGATTAGTACTCTTATAAAAGAGGCCCCAGAGACCTGCCTTGCCCCTTCCGCCGTGTGAGGACACAGCACGAAGGGGCCAGCTATCAACCAGGAAGTAGGGTACTCACCAGACATAGAATCTGTTGGTGCCTTGATCTTGGACTTTCCAGCCTCCAAAAATGTAAGAAATAATTTTCTGTTGTTCATAAATTACCCAGTTTGTGGTATTTTGTTATAGCAACCCAAATGGTCTGAGACAGGGTATTGTTCAAATTCCCCCTTCTTGGGTGAATTTTGGATGCCTTTGGCTGAAAGAAGATCATGACAAAACTGAAATCCTTGCAGATATTCTTCCAAAGTTGGACAGAAAAAGCTTCTGAAATCCTAGAAAACTGGATCTGAAGCTTAGGGGTTTGCATTAGAGTTAACCAGTGGCTTGAGAGACAGTTAATAGGGCAGGACAAAATACGGTCCTAGAATTACCTATATCAGAATCACCTGGGGTAGGGTGTGTTTAAAATGCAGATTACTAGACCACAGTCGGACCTACTGCATCCACATCTTGGGGAGGAATAGGGCCTGCCATGCTACATTTTGACATGTACCCAAGTATAGTTTATGTTTCCTAAAATTTGAGAATTAGCGTCATTAAGAAAGGAAACTGTACTTTATTTTTAATAGATAGCAATATTAAGGTTAAGTAATAATTAAATAATATTAATTATATTCCCTCGCTCCCAGGACTCGTGCATGCTCTGTGTATAGTATCATTTTAGAAAAAACCCAGCGACACCTTGCCAGCACTGCGCACCCAGGACACTTCCTCCAGGAGCCAGCAGAGGGCAGCGGCGCACCCACGGCGCTGTGTGCCACCTCTCACGCCGTTCTAGGACTGGGTAAGCACAGGGAGCCGTTTGTTGGTGCCCTGAGCTGAGACAGAGCAGTTGCTAAGTCTTCAGAGATGTTTTACGTCCCTTCCCCACCTTTCTGCTGGGCTCCCTGCTTTGCACCACGTACCCCTAAGCATCCACTTCTTGCAGGCTCAGTCCCCTCTCTTTCCTCTCACCAGCCTCTAAGCTAAAGCCACAGACCATCTCCCTTTCCCACTGGGAACTGTCCTGCCTATTTTAACTCTAAGCTTTACAGCAGTTAATTTTGCAATTTTATCCATGTAAGCTACTGTTTCTCTTTTGGCATTGACATTGACCCTGGTGGTGGGGAATTCCAGCCTGTGGCCTGGTGAGGGGGGTGGGGAAGGAGTGAGGAGGGTACAGAGGAAAGAACTGCCGGGAATGAGCCCATGACTTGCTGAAGGGTCAGGGTTACTTCTCGTCTGAAGACAGGGAAAATCCCATGTGTCTCGGGGGCCAAGCTCCCTTCCTTGAATTATCAGTGATGGAACAGCCGTGGTTACGACTTGCCAAGAGGGGCATGCACTGAGAGAACTGTTTATCTTCCAGTGCGTGTTCTCGGTGGGCTATTTACTCACACTTCTCTTATCCTAAATCCTCAAAACAGGACCGGCTACGTAATTTGTGGGGCCCAGGAGGGCAAGATGAAAATGCAGATTGCTTCATCTTAAAAATTATTAAGAATTTCAAGTTGTTGACTAAGAACATTAAACCAAGTGCAGGGCCCCCCTAAGCAAGGAGCACACCCATGAAGCTGGCCCTGCCCCCAGACTTACACAGGAGAAGCTCTTCTCTGTCCTAGACTAGGGAATTAATGCAAGAGCTTCGCGTGTCTGACTCCTTCCCTGTCCTCAGGAGCCATGGTCCTGGAGACTGAGAGAGACACACGGGGAAAGTGAATGAGATTTTATTCCATGGATATGTGACACTGTTTTAGGCTCTGGAGATTCCAAAGTTAACAAAACAAAGTCTCTGCCCTTGTGGAGCTTGTGCTCTAGGGAGAGAAGACAAAAACAGACAAATAGGCATGAGCCTGCACACAGCATGTCAGATGGTGATGCCAGATGGGAAGTGAAACAGGGCAGAGGGGATGGAAGTGCCATCATAACATGGGGCGGGGGTCATGCGATTTTAGGAGAAGTCATCAAGAAGGACCTCATGGGTAAAGTGCTATTTGAATGAAGACCTGGAGGGAGTGAGGGAATGAGTCATGCCCGTATTTAAGGGCCAAGCATCCTGGCAAAGGAAATAGCAAGTGCAAAGGCCCCGAGGCTTCCCAAGTTGGGGAAAGAGCAGGGAGGACAGGGCGGTTGGCTTGGATGATTTGGGGCTGGGAAGATGGAGAGAGGTGGAGAGGGGAGGCTAGATCTTATACAGTGAGGACTTTGCCTTTTACTTGGGATGAGATGGCAGCTTTGGAGGGATTAGAGCAGAGGCGGCTCGTGATCTGATTTAGGTTTTAAAAGGCTCCCTCCATCCTCTGTTGAGAAGAGACTGTGGAGGCAAAAGAGTGAAGGCAGGTGACCAGGGAGGAGGCTCTCGCAGTAATCCAGGTGGCTTCAACCAAGGTGTTTAAGGATGAGGTGATGAGAAGGATTCTAGAAAAACTGTAAGCTCCAAGAGGGCAAGGGGCCAGGCTGGTCTTGTTTACCACTGTAATCCTGTTGCCAGACATGAGGTCTGGCATATGTGGGCACTCAATAAACAGGTATTTAATGAACTAGTGAGCAAATGCAAATATGTAACAACATGATTTCCTGTAGTAGAACTGTAAGAAATAACATTAAACGAATGGAGGGAGAATACCTTGACCGTGTTTTATAGTTTTTACCCCCACTTTGCTTCTATTAAATCTGTTAAAATGTTAAAGATCAGTGCATATGAAACAAATTATGTGTCTCAGTGCCACGTAGCCTATGAGCCTGAATATGCTCAAATGGGCCATCAGTCTGTATTTTAGTGTGTGGCCAATAGGTGGCGCTGTACCTTGGTAGGGCTTTGTCCCCCGCTGGGCAACGTGAGAGGAGCCTTCCAAGTGTAGATCCAAGTGTTAAATGCAGTCTTAGCTGGAGAATGTACTTGGTTCATTGAAAATGAGATTAGTTTCCCCAGCAATTTGGTTTCTCTTGGAATTTTACGTACTAAACTAACATTTGAAAATGTCATTCTTTAAATGGAACATTTAGATATTATTTAAATGATAGAGAATACATCTCAGTATTGGAAACAGAGCAGTGCCCACATGCTGCAGATGTCTTCAACGCTTGATGACAATTTTACTTTATTTGTTTCTGTAAGTGATTCTGGCATATATATATATGTATCTTCAATATATATATATTGTAGCTGCTATTTGTAAAAGAGCCCACATAAGATATCATTACATTTGTTTCCATTGTTGAATTTGTGCAGGGTGGTGGGTGTGAGGGAGGAGCTGTGCAGGGAGAGGGGCATGCAAGGAGGGAGTGAAGCTGCTGTCAAATTTAGGAGGCTGTGAGGTTTTGTGGGAAATTCTAGAAATGCTTTTCAGATGGCAAGTTTCTTCCAGCCGTGGACTTTCTCCAGCTGCTGGGTCACCTGTCTCTGCCCAGGAAGCTTCCTGAAGCAGTACCACCTCGTTCAAGATTGCATCCCTTGGAACCCTGCAGCTGGCTGGTTCTTTCTTGTCCAGTACCCAATTTCTTGCCGTCGGAATTAGTTCTTACAGATTAAATCCAGCCCTAGTCAGGCCAGAAGAAGCAGAAGATCAAAGATTCTGTGGTGGTTTTGCTCTGAGTCAGGCTGAGTAAACCTTGCCTTACTAGATGACCTGTATCCCTGCAAAAGTCCCTGGTGGATTTTGGAGCTCTGGGCTTCTGAGGAAGAGACAGTGTTCTTTCGTGGTAGTAACGGTATAGCTCTCCCGGAATGGAATGCCTTGAGAAATGCCTCTCCCAGTGGACCTGTACAAAGGACCCAGGCCAAGATATTGCCTTCAGATGATTTTCTCTCTCTGCAATATTTATGCTTTTTCTTTCCTGGGTCCTGGGGCCTGGAACTGCAGACAGCACAGTGGCCTGCCTTTCCAAGATCATCTGTCGCCGAGGTACACTCTATCCAGTTGCATTATGCTCTTCCATACAAGTTGCTGTAACATATCAACATCCAGGTCCCATCCACTGACTCCCAGGCTGCCATCTCTCGCCTGTCTCGTCTTTTGTATCATCTGGCTGACTTTAACTTCAGCAATGACGACTCTTGGCCTTGGAGTTCTTGACCTCCACCACCCCTCTCTTCCATTCCCCTTAGGCAACCCACTGAAAAGCTACTGCTGAACTCACCGCTTCACCCAAACTTGCTCCTCCTCCTGCGTTCCCATGGCTGGGTGGTGGAAGTCCCTCTCACCTGCCATGGTAATTGGGATCATTGGGGTCATCCATGCTCCTCCTTTTTCCTTACTTCTGGCATCCAAAGGCCCTGAGTCCTGTTCATCTTCTCTCTGGAATAGTTCTTGCCTCCTCTCTGCATGGCCACAGCTCCACTTCAAGTCCTGGTTTTCTCTCCCTGTTTCAATCCATCCTCCAAACTGGCACAATTATATAATTACACCATGTAATTTGATTTGGCTCTCCTTCCTTGGTTAAAAGTCATTCATAATTTCTTATTGTTTCAGTATAAAATAAAAGCATGGTATTCAAAACCCTTCCTGCCCAGCCCATCATTCCAGCCTGATCTCCTCTGTGCTCTTTCCCTTGTCATTCTAGGTTTTCAGGTTCCCAAATAGGTCTCAGGGCTTTTCTGCGTCTGGAACATTCTTTCTTCCCTTCTCCCTCGGTGAGCTCCTTCAGTGAGCCGAGCTCAAACGCAGCCTCGGCAGCGTGTCTTTCCTTAGTCTCCCAGGCAGCATGAATCACGCTGCCTTCTTTCCTCCCATTGCACTGTTCCTGTCACATTTCTGACATTGTTTCTTATATACATGTCGATCTCCTTTAGGAGAAGACCAGTTTCTGATTCGGCTCTTTGATAGCTACCGCAGTGCCTGGAATCTAGCAGGTGCTCAGCAGAGGTTTGTTGAATAAATATTTTTGAACTATAGTGGATAGCAATGGAGGAAATTTTCTGAATGTTGTGCATTTGGTACATTCTTAACATGTGGTAAATATGAATCCTAAAAGTTTGGTGAAGAAAACTTCAGAGAACAAATGTTTACCACAGTGTAGAGTTCTTCAGTTTCCAGGATCGGAGGTGGGGTGTGTGTGTGTGGTTGATGTTTTTAGAACAAGGCAATGGCTCAGCCCCGTGGGAGCAGATTGCATGAGACAAGCACCCAGAATGGGGGAGATAATGCCAGCCAATCTGTCAGATTTCATCATCTGCTGGTCCTGGGCTGGTAGGATTCTTAATGTATGCTGCTCATGCTCACATCTTGTGAGGGGCTGCCTTCAAACTTCATCTTCTGCAGGTTGCTTATACAACCCAACATCTAAAAATAATATTTTAAGAAAGCATATTATTTATTTTGAGTTTTGTAAATGAATCTTGGTGTATTCTTTCTTTCTTTTTTTTTTTTTAAAGCACAGAGTCTGATGATTTCTGCTCTGTGATGAACTCTATGGGCATGGAGAAGAGCTACATCTTTTAGTCAAGCAAGAAATAATATTTTTTCTTTTAATTTTATACTGCTAGAATTATAATTATGTAATTATGAAAAAGCAGTTTGGGGAGTAGTCCATTTATGACTCAAGTGTAGAGGGAGCTGTTATTGTGGACCAAAAGAAAGGACCGTGATTTTATCATTTTGAATCTGGGAAACCTGCTTGCTGGTGGGGTGTGGATGTTGGCAAATAAAATGTGTGGGTTGGTAAGTTGTTTGTATATGCTCGCGTGACTGTAGGTGAGGTTGTGAGTGTGTGTGTGTGTGTGTGTGTGTGTGTAGTTCAGCAATTACAACAAAACCTCATAAGTTTAGAGAAACAGTGGGACACAGCGAACTCATGAATAGATATCCATCATACAAACATTCTTCCTGCCTTTCTGTGCTAGTGCTGTGTATATTAATGGCTTGCCTTTAACAAATTGATAATATTTGAAACTCTTTATGCTCTAAGTGGTTTAAATAGCTTTCCTGGATATTGTTCATATTATTAATTTTCTTTGCAATGCCTTCTTTTCAAACATGCTACGAAGGTAATCTTCAATCAAGGTTGAATTATTGCTATTTTTAAAGTAGCAGGATATGAAATGATGAAGTTTTACTGAAATAGTCCTGTTCTCTAGCCATAGGAGTTAATGATAGTTCTTTCCATCTAGTTGACACAAAGCAAAAGATCGGCTGTGGAAATATAATGCCTTAGGTGCTTCCCTAGAGATATATTTTATCTTCTGGTTTAACAGGGGAAATAAGCAATTGATAATTGCTAATGAGTTAGAAGGTACTGTTCAGGAATTTTCAGGGCAGATCTTCCATTTTTGAGATAAAAAAGAAATCATTCCCATGGATTTAAGTATATTATCTCTTCTGCATTCACATATGGCTTTGTGTGAAAAAGAATGAGACAGCTCTAAATGGGGAACTTGGCAGGAATGCTGGTGGTAGGAGATGATTTTACGAGAGATGATAGAAAGAGCAGGCTTGGCCTTGAACGCAGAAGTCTGGCCTCTGTGGGCTGAACACAGAGGAAGGACAGTGTGAATTTCCCAACATTGTTGTTCCAAAGGCGTGGCAGCAATATCAAAACCAAGAATCCATTGTTGGAGCTACGAATCCCAGACTGAAGAAGAACGCTGCACGCATCCCTTTCATGTAAAGAATTGGATCCAGGTTTCACATGAGTGATGGCTTAATTGCTGGTAGGTGACCTTTTATTTTTTTTCTGCCATTTAAGAGATTAAGCTTTATTCAGGGTAGAGTTGGAAGAGAGAACAAAGAGTCAGTAAGTTAGCAGCATAATCTGTTGAGTCATGAGAAAATAAAGGCTTTTAATACACGCATAGAAACAGCTTGAAGCACACAGATCTGTCCCTTAAATGCCAAAGACAATTGTTGCTTCTTCCTCCTTCTCTCCCTAAAGGTCTAATGCCAGGCACTGCACCCCTTTCTTCTTTTTATTATTGAGGTTTTCCTATCTTTCCTGCAGGGAAAAAAAAATCCCTTTTCTTACTTCCTTGAAACTGCTCATGAAGGTCACGTGGCCTCCACCCTGCTAAAGCCAAAACGCATCCTCAGCACTTGTCGTACCTCACCTCTCAGCAGCTGACAAAGCTGCTCACTGTCCCCTCTGTTGACGTCCAAGACCCCGCACTTTCCTGGCTTCCCTCCTACCTCTCCTGGTGCTGGCTACGTATTGCCAGATCTCCCTTCTCTTGTCACTGACACAGCCGGGGCTCAGACCCCAGATCTCCTCTTTTCCTCTGTCTTACTCACTTTGTTGGAAATCCTGTCGGGTGTCACGGCTGCATGTGCTGGTAGCTCCCACAGGTGTCTCTCCAGCCCACACCTGTCCCTGAATTCCAGACTAACGGAGCCAATCGTCTATTCCATGTCTCTGCATTTGCACCTGCACGTGTCTGAAACTGAACTCTAGATCTTTCCTCCAGGTTGGCTTTCCCTGCATTCTTTTGCATCTCAATTAAGGACAGCTTCATGTTTCTAGTGCTCGGGCCAATCACCTTGGAAACATCCCTGACTTCTCTTTCTTGCTCACATTCCACATCTAACCCTTTCTTGAGACATCCTGCTATCTGGAACCTCACTACCGCTTCTCACTGTCTCCACTGCTACCGCTTTACTCAGACCCACCAACATCCCTTGCATGCATTATTGCAGTTGCTTTTGAACTGGTCCCCAAGCTTCTATCCTCGTTGTCCTTGGTTGATTCTCCTCACAGTGGCCAAATCACGTCACTTCTCGGCTCCAAACCTTCCAGTGACTGTCCGTTGCCCTCAGACTAAAGGCCAAAGCCCTTATCAAGGCTGACGTGCCTCTACACAATCTGTTCCTTTCCCCCGCCCCTCTGACTTCCCCTCCCATTATGCCCCGTCACTCATCCACTCCAGATACAACGGCCTCTTTGCTGTTCTTTAAACGTTCCAGCCGTGTTTCCCTTTCAGGGCCTTAGCACCTGGGGTTCTTTCTGCCTGGAGTGTTTTTCCCCAGACGTGTGTAATTAACTCCCTCACTTCAAACTCTTTCTCCAACGTCACTTTCTTGCTGAGGCCATACTGGGGACCCTAAGAGTCATTGCAATTCCCTCCCCCAGCCCTCCTGATCTCCTGATCTGCTCCATTATTTTTCTATAACATTTATCATCTAGTAAGACACTGTATAATACGCTTATTTTTATGCTTTTAAAAAAATCGTCAGCCTCTCCCCACTATAATGCAGTCTTCATGGGGGCAAGGGCTTTTGTCTGTTTTGTATCCCAGTTTCTGTTACGGTATGTGGCACATGCTAAGTTCTCGGTGAATGTTTGTTGAATGAATGAAGGAGAGCTGTGGATGCTGTGGGCGGCAGGCTGGCTCGCTCCCACGTACTGTGACTCCTTTTCCCTCAAGCCTTTGTTCAGTCAAGACCTCACTTCCTAAAGTGTTTGTTGTAGGTCTAGGGGCGAGAGTGCAGCTTCCCTTGGGGGTGGTTTCTGGGAGAGAGAAGGGGAAGGGCAAACCTTCCTTGCCATTGCAGGGATGAGTTGGCTGGCTCCTACTTGGGTGACAGAGCAGGGTAATCAGAGGGCCTGGCTTGGCCTGATGCGTTTTGTATTCTGATATTTTTGCTTGATATTATATCATGAGCCTGTCCTAATTTTAAAAAGAGTTTACATGATTATTATTTTCATGGCAGCATACTTAAAATACAGTGTTAATGATCCACACTTGAAAGCTGATGTGTGTGAATGGTGGAGATTATCATGGATTGCTTTTAAGAAGCTAAAGGTAAGGTAATAGGAGCACAGGTCAGAGTTAGGCTATTTGGGTGCAAACCCTGGCTCTGGCCCTTCCCAGCTGTGTGACCTTGGACAATTTGCTTAGCTTTCCTGTCCCTTAGTTTCCTCCTCTGTAGCATACCTGTATCTGTAACAGTAGCAGGATTATTTAGGAGAATACAAGAGTTGATATTTATAAAGTACCTGGACACCTGCGACTCAAAGTGTGGTCTTCAGACCAGCATCATCGGCAATGCCTGAGGGCTTGTTAGAAACGCAGACTCTCAGGCCTGGCCCCGGACCTGCGGGATCCGAAACTGCACTTGACAATATCCCTACGCACTCCCTAGGCACAGCAGTGTCTGAGCAACTCACTTAAATCCACGCCTGGGACATGTTCAAGTACTACGTAATGTTGGTTAAACTTTACAGTAGTTCTGATTTTTCACCAGACAGGCCTCTGAACCTTATTTCTTGTTTGTGTCAGGCAAGCTTTTCCAGTACGTAGCTGTGCAATCTCAGGCCCGTCGCTGCGCACCGGGCTTCAGTTCCCTGTCTGTGACGTGAGCGTCGGAAATGACGCTTTCAGAAGTGTCCTGCCAGCTCTGGCCCTTTGGCATTCAGTGCTGCTTTTCAATTCACATTTGACTGAGCAGGGAGTTAAGCAAGACCAGGATTTCTTTTAGAAACTGAATAAGAGTAAGGCTTTGGAAAAATGCTTGCAAATATCCCTTATAGTGCAAGCTAACCCTGCCAGAATTGAACTTTTTTTTTTTTTAATCTCACAGGTACATCTTATTTTGTCTTAATGTCTATTCGATGATACTGTCTAAGAACTAGCAGGATCGTGGTGCCCCTGGTAGAAGCTGCTCTATTTAATTATTAATGCTTTTAGAATAAAAAACAATGACCCTTACAAATGATCTTTCGGTGACATAATTGCTTTATAGGCTTTATATTAGACTGAGTTAGAAATTCTAAGAGATTAATCTAAAATGCAGCCAGTAATCAGTCTGCTAGTCAGAAAAGGCTCCTAGAAAATAGTCCTTATTTTATTTATTTTATTTTTATCCTTTTAGAGACAAGGTCTCTGTCACACAGGCTAGAGTACAGTGGCATGATCATAGCTCACTGTAACCTCAGACTCCTGAGCTCAGGAGGTCCTCCTGCTTCAGCCTCTGGAGCAGCTGGAAGGACAGGCATGTACCATTGTGCCTGGCTAATGTTTTTTTTATTTTTTATAGAGACAGAGTCTCTACAGAGCCTATGTTGCCCAGGCTTGTCTCGAACTCCTGGCGTCCAGTGATCCTTCTGCCTCAGTCTCCCAAAGTGCTGGGATTATAGGTGTGAGCTACCGCGCCCATCGCAGTCCTTATTTTACAGATCAGAAAAATGAAAAGGACGGTGCTTTTCTCGAAAACATTTTCATAACCACTATCAAGATTTCCAACATCTTTCTACCATTGACACAATAGAGGTCCAGCTCCTTGGCCTAGTTAGTATTCTCTACCCACCTTTATTTGGCTCCAAGCCATTTGTTATGCATGGAATTGTGCCTTCCTCCCAAATTCTTATGTTGAAGCCCTACCCCCTGAGGTAACTGTATTTGGAGATAGAGCCTTTAGGGGTGTAATGAAGGTGAAATGAGGTCACCAGGGTGGGGCCCTAACCTGATAGGATTGGTGTCCTTCTAAGCACAGGAAGAGACACCAGAGGTCGCTCGCTCTCCCTGCACACACAGAGGAGGCCATGTGAGGATGCAGAGAGAAGGCATCAGCTACCAGCTGGGAAGAGAAGCCTCACTAGAAACCAGCCCTAACAGCACCTTGATCTTGGACTCCAGTTTCCAGAACTGAGAAAATAAGTGTCTGTTGTTTAAGCCCCCAGTCTGTGGGGTTTTGTTATGGGATCCCGAGCAGATGAATAAATACACCGTCTTCCAGCTTCTTTTCTTGCTGCTCCCCTTGGGTGTTTGTCCCCTCCCAGGACTGTACCCAGAACTTGTCTCCTGTGTCCGGGATGTGCCTGCTGCTGTATCTTTTCTCCCAAGTCCTCTTAGGAGGCTTTCCTCTCTGTCGTCGATGTCAGAATCGTAGTTTGTCTTCATGGCTCTGTTCAAATGACATCTCTTCTGGGAAGCCTTCTGAGTGGGCTGCATAGTGTCCCTCCAAAATTCCTACCCCCCTGGAACCTCAGAATGTAACTTTATTTGGAAATAGGGCCTAAGGACCAATGACTAGTGTTATGGGAAGAGGAGAGGACACAGAGATGCAGAAAGGATGGCCAAGTGAAGACAGAGGCAGAGATTGGAGTAATGATGCCACAAGCCAAGGAATGCCAGGAGCTGGAATGGGCAAGGAAGGATTATCTTCTAGAGCCTTTGGAGGGAGTGTGCTCCTGCTGACACCAATTTTGGACTTCCGGCCTCCAGAACTGTGAGAGAATAAATTCCTGCCACCAAGTTTGTGGTAATGTGTTAGGGCAGGCCCAGGAAGCTCATATGCCTCTCGGATCCTCCAAGGGGAAAGTTCCCAGGGGACCTTGTGCCTATTCTTACCGTAGTTCTAGTGCAGCTGAATTAAGTGCATCCCATCATTTCACTAAGACTGTGACTCCCAGAGGGGACAGTCTCTGAGCTTGGATATTGCAGTGTATGTGGTCCTCAAAAATGTCTTAAATGGATGAACAGTCAGTGCTGGACTGTCAAATTTCCAAAGGGAAATAATACTAACTTCTGTCTAGGATGAAAATGCCAGAGCCATGACGTGTGCCTGTGATACTTCTGGATTAATTTACATGGAAGCAGGTAGTGGGGAATGAAATTGCCTGTTATACAGTAGACTTAGTGATTGTTTATCGAAACGCTATGAGGAATGTTGTTATGTAGTAGAAAGGGAATTTAAGACTGGGAATTTAAAACTCTGGGATTAGGGTTTAAGTCTGGGTCCTGCTGATTACTGGCTGTGCTACTTTGGGCAAGCCACTCTCTAGTCAGTGTCAATATTAGGAAAATGAGAATAAAACAGCCAGTGCTGCCTATCCCATGGGCGTGTTATGAAACTTGCATGAGGCAGGTTGTGAGAGAGCGCTCTGGAAGCTACAAAGCCTCTAAGAGTGTGAACTGGGTGGATAGTTATCAAAAGTGCCTCGTGGAGTCACAGCCATGGTCCCAGAGCTGTAGGATTTAGACCCATAAGTTCAGGGATCATGCAGTGAACTCCCTAGTTTCACATGAGGAAACTGAGGCCAAAATGAATTGTGACAAATTTCTAGTTTGAATCAAGTGGACCCACAGTGTGGGAGCCTGTGTCCCTCCTCACCGAGCTGACATACCACAGCAAGCAGGAAACTAGCAAAGTTTCTGTCTTTGCAGCAACTAACAAAACTGAGCTCACTTGATGGAACGGATAGTTAGAACAACTGCAGGGCAGTTTCCAGGAACACAGTAAAAATGTTAGAAATAATGTTGAACTCACTTCATAGAATGATTCTTTGGAGTTCATTTTGAAAAATGTGACAAAAATTTTAGCAATCACAGTCTGGTAAGGGCACAATTTACAATGGCATTTATTCAGGGCTTAGGTTGTAGGGTAATATTATGCCCTAGATTGTTTGACAGACAGGGGTGTGGATTTTTAAGGCAAATGGATTAGGTGGAGACACCCAGGAAAGAGGCTGGCAAATCAGCAGCTCTCAGTGCAAGAGTGGAATGAGCAATCGTGTCGGTGATGTGATGTAGAGATTGACAGCCTAGTTCCTGGGCCTGAAACTATTAAAATGCTGATTCTGGGAATCCCGGCTGCTTGCTGAAGAAGGAAAGGATAGAAACCTGTTTAAAGGCACCATAGATGGGAGTGATCAATTACCTTTAAAATATCCTTTTCTGTGAGCAAGATCACACTGTTGGTTGCATGCAAGAATGCTCTATTTATTAAGGAAATAGGAATAGGAAACCCAAATGATAACATTTTCATATGGAAGCGTATTTTATTTTCTAGTAATGAAAAACACTTTGAAGAGAGGTTCCGTGATTGTGACAAGCACTATGTCTCAAATTAAGGTTATGCTTTGCTAGATATTATAAATGAAGAGCTATGTCTTTAAATGACTTAATGGGACATTTTCAAGCAACTCAGCACTTGGCAGATTTCATTTTGACGAGCAGGAGCAGGTGGGCGGCCCTGGCTTCTCAACCTTGAAGAGATGACCCCAAATGACTTTGTGTTTTCCTGCTAGCTGCAGGATGAAATAAGGGTTAATTAACACTCGTGGGAAAGGTACATCTGCTGCTCAGGTGAAGGGGGGAGGAATGTGTGACACAGAAACAGAAAGAACCAGGTGTCAGGAAAGCACAATGTGACGTCGCGCTGGGAAGCACGCTGGCGAGGCGTCCCTGGAGTTTGGTGGCAACTTGAGAGACCAGTTTCTGTTTAGTACAAAGGAATTAAACCCCGCAGTCAATGGTGCTCACACAAATGTGCATGCGTTTGTGGCTCCTGAGTGGGAGATTTCTTTTCTGTGTTTCTCCACTTGGGTGAGAGACCTACTATGCCATGGGAATACACTTCCATGAAGGGTTATTCTTTTTCTGAACTTTGAGAGGCTTTAAATGCTTTGAAAAATATATAACTTGTCTGAAATTGTTTCAAATGGTAACCATTTTGACACTGTCTTTTTTTTTTTTTTACTTTTCCTACCGATTCTATTTTCTTCATTCGTGTCCCTCCCTCTCTGCTTCCTCTAATCTCTGTCCCTGCCAGTCTGGGTAAAGTTTCTGGCACCTGATTTGTTTGCCAGGAAAAAGACAACTGCTGGCGAAGGAGAAAGCCCTTTCCTGCGTGCTCGGCTGCCTGAGCACCCCACACTCCTGGCTGGGAAATGGGACGCTGCGGGCTGTGCGGTGGGTCCTGTGTTCTTGGAAAGGGGACGCCCACCCCGTGCCCATCTCTTTAGAATGTGGGTGGGCTCAGGGGTCCTCGTGAACAATTTCAAAAGTTTTGAAGTCTATGGTCTGCCTATCTTTGTAAAAAAATTCTTTGATAGGTTAATCATTTACTTAACATTTTGTACTTGGGAGAAGATGATGATGGGGACAGAACATGCTCTATTGCATGGCTCCTTAGGGAGAAAATGCTGTGGACTGCCATGGGGGAACTTGGGCAAAAGCTGTCACCAGCGAATGTTGGCAGAATCCATGATGTTGGATTGGAATGGGGTTAGGGTGAGATATTTGATTTTGTTTGGTATAAAAATTCTATCAGATTGTCTCATGTTGACATCTCTCGCTGGATTCAGAAAAGAAAAGTTTTGCAAGCCAGAATAAAGGTATACACAGTTGGCGTTATGAATCCGGGGCTTCAAATATTTTTGGATGGAAAATATTTGAGAAAAAAACATGGGTCTGCACTGAACATGTACAGATGTTTTTTCTTGTCATTATTCCCTAAACAATACAGTGTAACAACTATTGACATAGCATGTACATTGTATTAGGTATTATAAGTAACCTAGAGATGATTGAAGTACATGGAGGTTGTGCGTAGGTTGTATGCAAATACTGCATCACTCTATACCAGGAACTTGCACATCCACGGATTTTGTTATCCACTAGAGAAACTGGAACCAATCCCCTGCACATACTAAGGGATGACTGTTCATTAATATATGTTCATAGCTGGGCGCGGTGGCTCACGCCTGTAATCCTAGCACTCCGGGAAGCCGAGGTGGGAGGATTACTTGAGGTCAGGAGTTTGAGCCCACCCTGAGCAAGAGCAAGACCCCCATCTCTACTAAAAATAGAAAAAAATTAGTGGGGCAACTAAAAATAGAAACAAAAAAATTAGCAGGGCATGGTGGTGAGTGCCTCTAGTCCCAGCTACTTGGGAGGCTGAGGCAGGAGGATCCCTTGAGCCCAGCAGTTTGAGGTTGCTGTGAGCTAGGCTGATGCCACGGCACTCCAGCCTGGGTGACAGAGCGAAACTCTGTCTCAAAAAAAATAAAAAAAATTATGTTCATATCCCCCTTTGTTTTTAAAAAATCATGACTCCAACTTTTGCTGTTCTCTTTCTTTCACTGTATCTCCTCCCATTATTATTATCTTCTTAGATATTGGCAAGAGTCTGTCTACATATGAAATGAAAAATTAACAGTAATTATTTATATAGCATGAACTCCCAAAAGACTTGCACATGATACAGATGATGATTTAAAAAGTGTTACATCAGGTCTTTCAACCTTTAATTCCATTTTAATTTTGTGTCTCTCTTCCCCCTCCACATGCATATACATATATATAAATATTATATATAAAATATTTTTCTAAATCTTGATAACTTAATTAAGGTGGTATTTGCCAGGCTTCCCCACTATAAAGTTACTATTTTTCTTTGTGATTAGTAAACAATTGGTCAGGAGATGTTTTATGATTATGTAAATATCCTGTTTGTCATCAGATTCTCACACACTTGTTAGTATCCTGTGATAATTTCCTAAACCATCATGCCAAATAATAAGTGTGGAAGGAATGATGGCGTCAGAAAATCCAAACTCTGTTTTTATAAAAAATAATCTGCAGCCCCCTGTTTACTATTCTGAAATACAGTTTGTAGATGATATAATCTATATACACATAACTTCAACTGTGATATAGAGGAGACATGAAAGGATAGTAATTTATAGTAAAAATAATATGTATTTCAGTATGTAAATGCTTTGGCACTGTTATGGAGAGGATGCATTGGGAGGGAGATGTGTGTGCCTGTGTGAGAAGTCGTGGTCATGGGACAGTGGGACAGCTCACGTGCAGAGGTGGCCAGTGAGAGCTCACTGTCAATCGGTGACATTGAACTGGTAATGGGAATTTCAAAACTAGTAAACAACTCTTGGTGAAGTTTAGAATAAAGTCACGTAAATTAGTCCCTCAATTTACCCAATATTGGCAATCCTGTCAAATTGGGAATACATAAAAATGGTGTAAAAATTGTTTGAGTTAAATCTAAGTTATACACATAAAATTTGATAATTATAAATAAGTTTTTCATCTACATGGATGCTGGGCAGGACATTTGACAAGTTGTACAGGATGTAGATGGCTGTTTGCAGTATGGCACCAGCTCACTCATTTCAGAACATCTGACATCTCTGGTCTGAGCTCACTAAACACCTTTAGCATCCTCTAATCATCTGGACAATAAAATAACCCCCACAATGTCCATAATGTCCCCTGGAGGTGATAACTCTGGTTGCCAAGCACTGTTCTAAGATTTCTCATAAGCACAGATTCCTACCGGCACTGCCGCCCCCCTCCTCCCACCCCCCCCCCACCAAAAAGGAAGAAAAAGGACCTATATATTTTTTTTTTCTTGGTGTTTCTAAATAAGTTTCTAGTCCATCACTTGTTTAGACCTCTCTATTGCATCTTATAGGTCTTGGGCACAAGAGGCTTTTCTGTTTCCACTGATGCATAATGTGATGATTTGGGGTTTAGGAGAACTATGTCAAATGGTATGATCCACCATACTTACCACTTCATGGGACCGAATATAAAGATTGATGTCTTCTTCAGTTAAGACTAGCAAGGCAAGAGACATTTCCTAGGACTCAAACCATGGCTCTACACCGTCTCCCTCACGTTTCGTAGATATCTTTAACTTCCCCAAGGTTTTGCTCCTTGGTGTTCCTGAATTTAGATCAAACTCTGAAAACAGAAATGTGATCAGCTCACAGGAAAGTCTGGTTTTGTAAGGCTATCCTGTCACATTGAAATATGAAGGATTGGCTGGGTGCAGTGGCCCACGCCTGTAATCCTAGCCCTCTGGGAGGCCGGGGCAGGAGGATGGCTTGAGCTCAGGAGTTCAAGACCAGCCTGAGCAAGAGTGAGACCCCATCTCTACCAAAAATAGAAAAAATTAGCTGGGCATGGTGGTGCATGCCTATAGTCCCAGCTACTTGGGAGGCTGAAGCGGGAGGATCTCTTGAGCCCAGGAGTTTGAGGTTGCTGTGAGCTATGATGATGCCACTGCACTCTACCCGGGTGACAAAGCAAGACGCTGTCTCCAAAAAAAGAAAAGAAAAAAAAAAATAAGAAGGATCATAAACAAGTGTTTGAGTGGCCAGCAATACAGTTGTGGAGAACAAGCCTGTTGGTAATCCTAAGTAATCAAGACCGTTTTGACAAAGAAGAGCCTGGCCTACCTGATTTATTAATCTGTTTTAAACAGTAATATTAATAATGTGGACAAGTCAAATCTTAAGAAAGGAGAATTGTATTTGAGCTACGGGGTGGCTTTTTTCTTTTTTGAGTGAATCTGGGGAGACATGTTACACAAAACATGCTGTATCACTGTTTGTCATCAGTGGAGTGTTCCAGGAGTCAATTCTCTCTCTCCCCGTTTTTTTTTCTCTTTTACTTTCTCAGGCCTACCATAATTTTGCTTTCCTTAATGCTTTCATGTTCCAACTTTTCAGGCATAATGAATCTGGCTTCTAACTGAGCTGAGCAAATGATTTCATTACATTCACGCTCTAAAATCACATCAGCAAATTTTCATAGGTCAGCAGCAGAGATACTGAAACCTGGAAGTGCCCACCATGCAAGATGGGGGATGTTAACTTTGTGGCTTTTTCTTTGCTCTTACAGACTGTTTCATGAGACCCTCTTGATCCAGAATCTTTCTCAGGAGTGTTCTGGGTGCTTTGACCTGGATCAGTTACCGCTTTGGCTTGTGGCAACATGACAAACTGGCACAACAGGACATGATGTGTTGATTATTTCTGCTGAATTTCCTGGGCGTTTCATTCACAAGACAAGAGAGGCAGAATGAGTGGAAAACTGGAGCACGCAGCTTCTCATCACCACTTTGTTGTACCATCCTGTTCAGCGAATGCTCACAGAATTCCCTTTGTGCTTCCTAGCAGGAGACCTTGAGGACAGTGACTGGGTTCCCATGGCTACCATAGGAGCCATGAGGTGGGACAAAGAATTTGGGGTGTGGAACTAAATGGTCTGGGCTCCCCTCCTGGTGCCACCTCTTACCAGCCACCATGTCTGAGCCTCAAACTCCTTATCAAAACAATTCCACCTTTGTGTACAGCGCAGTATGATCATGAGGGTTAAGTGAATCAGGTCAAGTGAAACAAGAAAACTCCAAGTATGAGTTTTTAAAAAAATGTTTACACTGACACAAAGCTGCTTTTTTTGAGACCATGTAGATGGGAATTCAGTTTCAGGAGTCCAGGGTACAAGTCTCACGGCCACTCTGAGCCTCCCAGGGCAGCTGGGAGGGCTGCATGTCCCACAGCAAACCCATTGAATGAGGGCAGAGTGGGCAAGAGAGCCAGCCAACTGTCCTATTGTTTCTTCAACCTCAAAATGTCAAAATTGAACTCGTCACATCTTGACCTTGGCATTAGGCCACCACTTCCCCTTCGTGGCCCTCTGTGGCTCTAACACCCTGGCCCTTTGAAGCTCGCAGCATGGAAGGCACCCATGCCCTCCCACGGGATGATCCTTGGCTGCACTTGCAGGGACAGATCCCGCCAGAGTGGACGTGGCTCTGATGTCTTATGAGTCTCCCTGTTGTACGTGCCATGATTCCAGTTACTAAGTCCACCAAGAATGGTGACTACCCAGAGAAAGTTTTCACTTAAATAATTCAGAGTGGTGTTCAACAAAATCAAGTGGCAAATGATAAAATTAGAGAGAAAGAACTGGATTTAGGGGTCAGTGATCTAGGTTCTCTAGACTGGGCTCTCAGCTTGCTTTTTTTGTGAGGCTTTGGAAAAATTACTTCACCTGTTTGCACCTCAGTTTCCCAATCTGAAAAAGGGGGCTAGTGACTGCTGCCACTGTCATGTTACTGGGCTATATGAGGGTCAGATGGAAGGATGTATTTGGAGTGTCATCAGCTGTAGAGTTCCCTGTGGTACAATGAACACAAAACAGATTTGAGTTGATTCGTTGGTAAAGAGAGGCAATCAGAAAGAAACAAGGATTTATTGGGCATTTGTTATGAACTTGACTTCATGTTATGTATGCAATCACATTTAATCTTCGTAACAATCCTGTGCAGTGGGTATTCGTATCCTCATTTTTCTCAGAGAGGTTAAGTACCTCGCCCAAGAGTACATGCTGGCAACTTGGCCTTGCTGGAGTTCAGACCCAGGTCGGGCTAACTCCAAAACTCATGCTCTTCACAAGACGCCTGATGCCTCAATCGTAGAACAAATATATATTTTGACCCCAGGCAGTACATTAGTGATTTCTCTGTTTGGATATACAGAGATAAAACAAAAAGCAAACCAAAAAACTCAGTCTTTATATCTTAATCCAAATAGGATTTCTGTATTTGAGAAAGGAAAGGCCAGCCTAAATGCATGCATCAGAGAGATTCAAAGCCGAAGGTTTTTCAGACACCACACCTAAGTGGGTGTTTAATCTGGGAGTATTAGTAGGAGAATGCCAATTGACAGGATTGCCACGAGATTCCATAGGGCCAGTAAACATGCATCGTGATAGCGTGAAGCCAAAACACATGTCATCAGCATGTGGCTGAATCCACAAATCCAGCTGCATCTGGCTGCTGGGAAGCGTTTCACATCATCTTTGCTGCCCAGAGCAAAAACTCACTAGATTTAAATGAAAACTATTCATAGGAAAGGCACAGAACTTATAAAGGAATGTGTTAAGTGGAAACCCAAGTGCAAACCTCTAAGTGTTTTGTTTCTAGGGATCAATGGGAAGGCTTGGGAATCTGGGTATTTTAGATCTGCTTAGTACAGGGACAAGTGGCTTTAGGTTTAGAGTCACATTTAAAAAACTGGCCCCTGGATCGCAGGAAAACAGAAAAACAATATAGCCATTTGGTATGACTTGTTATAAAACTTAGCTAGTGCTTTTTAAAAATAGTTCCAAACCAAATTAGCTCTGGGCACCTGCTGGAGCTTAGTATGTTTTCAGATAGAATTGTTTGCTGTCAGCCAAAAAAAAAAAAAAATCCAACCCAACAAAACCTTCCACCCACATGGTTTGTTATAAAACCTGACACTCCTAATGCTTTTCCAAGCCACTTCTCTGAGATCAAATCATTCAAATAAAGAAACATGACATTTGACATCTTGAAAGAATGTGGCAAATTCTTTGTTGTTAGATATATTTTCAAAAAGAGGGGAAGAAGAAATGTAGGAGGTGTTAGAAAATGTGATGTATTGATCACTTTGTGAAAGTTTTTCTAATTCCTCATGTGAATTCATCCCATCACTGATATAATATGGCTGAAATTTTGTAATCTACAGTTTTATTAGATAGGCCCCTTAAGCCATCTCTGATACCATACTGTTTATACAAGATGTATGTGGGTAGCTGTTTCAAGTGATTTGGACATTTTGTTTATCTGACAGAAGAGATATAGATGATATTTAAATGAACAATGGTAACAGTGACAGCAACAAAATGGCAAAAAGTCATTTTATGGAGATTTGATTATTTTAGGAAGTATTTAAAGCTGTCAATTGCTCACAGAGGGTGCTAAGACCTGGATCAATGTTAACAAACGCAAAACTCATTTCTGCAGTGCTCTGCGAGTTATTTAGTTTTCCCAGAACTCATCTCAACTCTGACCTATACAGGTTCTCTCACTGTAGTTAGGAAAGAATCCTGTTTAATTACACATACGTTTTATATAGTAAAATGGCTTAGAGAAGCCTCTCTTACCAACACTAGTGTACATATCATTGAATAAAATACAACTGACTCACTAGTGATTCACCCTGCCTTCTGAATAATTTTGAATAATTTCACTTTTTAACGACTGCAAGTTCTTGAAATCAAATCGATATCTTAGAAGTCATGATGGGAGTAATTATAATAATAATGGCAAGGATATTGATGACTACTTTTGCTGCTATCATTTATTAAATGCCTGATACTGAAATAGATACTTTATATGCATTTTGATATATCTGATAACAACCCTGTAAAGTGGTTATTATTAGCCCATTTTATAAGTGGGGAAACAGGATCTTAGAGATCACACAGCTAAAAAAATGGAAATATTGAAATTTGTATCCAAATCAGTCTGACTCAAAACAATGTTCTTTCCATTATATAAGCAAAAAAAAAAAAAAAAAAAAAAAGGTTGACTATCAGAGAGTAGGTAAAAGGAGATATTTTCTTCAGGAAGTGACCCATAAAATGGCAAACTCACTGTGTTCCCCTTTAGAGGGTTCTGAAACCTGAGAAATAAATATGATATAGAAACACTCTCATTAACTCTAAATGAGGAGATGCAGGTCAAAACTTGCAGAAATTCTCTAGACACCCTTCTAAACAGGTGTGGTTTAAATTAACCCAGCATAGCAGAGTAACAAAAGCTGCCTTATTTGTTTGCCAAAAGGCCTGGTCAGATATAACCATTTAAGTGCGTGAATTCTCTATTGAGCAATCCACTTTTGCCATGGAAATCTTAAAATAAACTCTTCTTTATGAATGTGAAGGCTCACTGATTCTACTTTCACTAAACCCCAAACCCTATAATTTTTCTAAGTACCTGGGAGAGTCTCACAAATGCTAACGCCAGAGCATTTTAGTCTATCACAGATTTTGTTATCACTGAAAATCAGATTCAGCATGTTCTATAAGTAATTGAAACGAAACTAGATTTACCATATAAAGAAAAGTATTTTAGTGGAGTTCATCCTTGATCTGTCTTATTGACGGCATTTTTTAGTTAAGCTTTGGCATTATTTCTCTATTAAGGTTATCAGATGGGGCTGAAGTTTAGCATTGCTATTTATGTATTTGTTTATCTCATAGTATTTATCTTTTTTTGTAGCAAAATGCTGTTTATTTTGAGCATCTGGGTAGATGGGTGGAGGCTGTTAAAAGGCATCCCTCTCATAGTAGTTAGATATTGGTCTAGCAACCTGAAAAAAAATTTACTGGTCTTGGACTTTTTTTTTTTTTTTTTTTAACAAAAAGGAGTCAAGCTTTGTGTAAATCTTTGTACACTTGTGACCAAATCAGAACACCTGAAAAATTTGGTCAGTTTCATTTGCCACCACTTATTTATACAGCTGAGTCATGTGTTAAGCATTCGGAAGCATCTCCCACTACTGCTTGTGTAGACTAAGTTAGCCCTCAACTACTTGGACCAGGGTTGAAAATGATACTATTATGATTCTTCTGAAGTTGTGTAGGCTTGGCTAAAAATATCCCATCTCATCCTTATAGAATATTAAAGAATTGTAAAGATAATATAAGTAAATAACTGAATAGCAATGCATTGATCTCATGACAAATGTAATCAGGAGACCTCTTCTAGCTGAAGTCTTTCTTCACTGTCCCCAAGCTGATATAAACTTTCTCTTTTAAATCTTACTGCCCAGCAAAGATGTGGAAACAACCCAAGTGCCCATCAGTACATGAGTGGATTAATAAAATGTGGTATATGTATACCTCAAGGAACTCATGTTCTAGTCAAGGAGAAGGATGCATGTATCGATTGGTGTCCCAGGACCAGGTTCACAGGACAGGGTGTAGGGAACTCACAGGGGATAGTACCCATCTAGGGTAGAGTAAGGCGTGGCTTTAGAAGGTGGTTGGGAGGAAGCAGTTACTGGAAGCTAGAGAGAGCACTGGCTGTGAGAGTCCCTAGCCAGAGCTAAAATCTTAGATGGAGGGATACAGGCAGGGACTGGGGACTCTGAAGTGAGGGAGGTTGGGTGGGGGGAATAAACACCCCATCCTCACTCTACTGTCCTCTGATCTTCTCATTGTTCAAAGAGAACATTGGCTGAACCCAACCAGAAGCTGGGAGATAAGAAGCTCATGGATGTAGTCTTTAGAGGTCAGCCTTCAGCGAGCAGAGAACAGGGGTGGAGGAGGGTGGAGAGTGGTCCTGGAGGAGAAAACAGAAGATATCAGCGTAGTCCATTCCTCTTGCCTCTTTGTATCCACTCTTGTCATTGACATAGCTAAAACTTGTGTCCTAACACAGGGAGCATGCAAAGTCCCATCAGTTACCATATTATTGACATTGATATCATCAATCTGGTCATATTCCCAGCTGAAACCTAAAATGTTAACAATCACCAGTATTATTCATAGAAAGTACTGAGGGTGTGGGGCAGGAAGGGGAAAACAGACAATTTATTAATGTAAAATACAGCTGCTATGTTTTCTAGTTCTATAGCATGGTTGCCTTTGTTCAGCAGCCATTTCCCTCATCCTCTGCTAAGATTTCATCTGGTGCTATGGAGTCAATGTTTGTGTCCCCTCTAAATTCATATGTTGGAATGCAACCCCCAGATGTGATAGTATTAGGAGGTGTGGTCTTTGAGAAGTAATTAAAATTAGATGAGGTCATAAGAGTGGTGCCCTCATGAATGGGATTAGTGCCTTTATGAGTGATGAGGGAGGTTACTTTGGCTCTTTGCTTTCTGCCACGTGAGGATACAATGAGAGGTTGGCAGTCTTCCTGGAAAGGGGCCCTCACCTGATCTCAGACTTCCAGACTCCAGAACAGTGAGAAATAAATTTCTGATGTTTATAAGCCGCCCAGTTTATAGTATTCTATTATAGCAGCCTGAACTAAGCCACCTGGATAGAGCGCTTTACCTGGTGAGGTGACCCAAACCTTCATTTCTACGGGATCTGAGTCCTTGGATCCCATTGTGAGTTGCTGTAGTTTTCCATTGACCAGGGCTATTGTGCAAGAGAGTACTGAGAGGCACCCTAGTGAATCCCTGTGTTTCAAACGTAGTACTTCAAGCTCCCATTATGGAGCAGCAATCTAATTTCCTCCTGGTAATTGGGATCAATCACCCCAGCCAGTAAAATGACCTTCCTCCTCTGTCTGTTAATTCACAGGCATGAAAATTTCAAAAAGGCCAGAGGGCAGCCTCGGAATTCATCAGAACTGTGACTGTGTTTTCTGGTAGAAGCGTGCTTCCCTTGGGCATTAAGATGTTGAAACCCACTGAGCTCAAAGTCAAGTTGATAGTACACAAAATTTCTTTGGGTTGTGGGGACAATATGAAAAAATCCACTAGATATAATAGTGAGGGGCAGTACTTCTACCTAGTCCCTCTGGTTCCTGGACCCATGCATTCTAGCTCCGGAGGAGATAGGACCACATAGTGGAATCTGGTTTAAGACATGTACGGCATCCTATAGGATAGCACTCCAACATCACAGAGTGCAGTCCCCCAACTGGTTCAGTAGCTGATCTTTCAGCAGGCCATTCTAGCTTTGTACCAAGCTAGTTATTTGTTAAAGATAAGGCCAGTGAATGACATGATTTGAGCTCATTGCTATTCTTCCTTTTCCTTAAAATATTTCCTCTGAATGGAGAACTTGTGTAGGACACCAATGGCAATAATTAAAGGAGTCTGTAACTCCATGTATGGAAAGCACTTCAGGCAGAGAAGACAAGTCTATACTTATAATATGAATCTAACATGCGAGGACAAATTTACACCCTTCCCATAAGGGAAGAGGTCTGCTGTAACTTATCTGCCTCCAAGTTACTGGCTGTGGACCCCTGAGAAATTGCATCATATTAGGGGTTCAGTGTTGGACTCTACCATTGGCAGGCTGGGCACCAGCAGGTGTGGTAGCTAGGTAAGCTCATGCATAGCCTTCATCCCTGCTACCAGAGCTACCTTTTCAATGGGCCCACACTGAGAAGGCTAAGGAAAGAGGCTGCCTGATAGAAACTGAATAGGTCATTTTATCCATAGGATTGTTTTTTTTTTTTTTTTGAGACAGAGTCTTGCTTTGTTGCCCGGGCTAGAGTGCCGTGGCGTCAGCCTAGCTCACAGCAACCTCAAACTCCTGGGCTTAAGCGATCCTACTGCCTCAGCCTCCTGAGTAGCTGGGACTACAGGCATGCACCACCATGCCCGGCTAATTTTTTTTTCTATATATATTTTAGTTGGCCAGATAATTTCTTTCTATTTTTAGTAGAGACGGGGTCTCGCTCTTGCTCAGGCTGGTCTCAAAGTCCTGACCTTGAGCGATCCTCCCGCCTCGGCCTCCCAGAGTGCTGGGATTACAGGCATGAGCCACCGCACCCGGCCTTATCCATAAGATTGTTGAGCAGCTCCTCCAAAGTGATCCTTCTGGTGATGTGGTATTCATCCACATATCTCTCCCCCACTCACCTTTCTCACTCATTTTCCAGTTTTGTTCTCGTTAAGTCTATGACCAGCCAGCCAATACTGTTAGGCCCTGCCCATGAGTCAGTGTAGATCTAGACCTCAACTATTTTTCTCATGAAGAGCACAACCAGTTGTGCCTCCATAAGTTCTGCCCATGGAGAGGATTTACATCAATCACTATCTTTCAGGGATGGCCTGGAAGATGAACGGTGCAGATTCATCTGCTACTAGGCCCAGGCATTTTCCTCTTCTCTTAACTGATAATGCCATAGGTGGTTTGAGGGAGAAATGGCAAAATACTAGAGCAGGTACTATGAAAATTCAAGCTTTCTTTTTGTGCCTTCCAAACATGCTCAGACTTATCTGCATTATACTGTTTCTAATTTATAGTGCACAGCCAATTTTGTGATTTGATGGATTTGGTATTTTATAATACTTAATACTGCATCCTGTAGAATAGCACCTTTTCATACTTTAGTATTATTCCTGAAAATGTCAATGTGATGACCACCTTTTATGGTCAAAACCCAGTTCATGATAGGCAGTTCAGGTGGCAGTCACTTGATGCCCCATGTGTAGCATTCTGTCTCTACCAGGACTTGGTAACAAGCCAGGAGATGCATTTGAAATGGAGAATCATTGTCAGTAGAAGAGGGCATGGCTTGATGAAGCCTCATTTGTGGCACCAACTGGGAGATAACTCCTGCAAATTCTCTTACAAAGGAGATAACTGAGTTGGGTGTTGAAGGATGAGTAATATGTAGTTGACTGGATAAGCTATAGAACACCATATTTAAAAATAAGAAAAAGTGAAATAGCAGAATGCTAAAGTCATTTGGTATTCCAAGATTATGTGGGGTAATGAAAAACACTCGGGGCCTAACCATGGGGGCCCTTAAACTCTGTAGAGGAAGTTACTGAAATCTTTTAGGCAGAGGAATTGTCTTATCTCCTTAAAGAAATAGATTTGTATTTGTATCTCTTCTGATGCCTCTCACAGTCCCTTACAATAGTAGATCATACACCTTTTTCTTGTTTTGGAATTTTAATTGGAAATACATGTTACACATTGTGCCATTTATCATAGTAAGTTTACAGCTTTTTTCCCCTAGGTCTCTAAATTACTACTCCCAAACCAAAATGTTTTCTTTAACCAGGCATTCTCCTCAATAAATTTCACACGTGACTTGCTTAGATCATCCTCTGTCTCTGTCTCTCTCTGGTACAGTGTTGGGTCCATGTAAAGGAGATTGTATGGGGGCACTTAAATGAGAATTGGCTTCTATTCTGCTATTTGTTTCTCATTATTCAAATTACTAACCTATGTGGGTTCTTTGCCAAGTAACTGCCTAAGAAAAAAAGTTTCACCTCCTCACTTCTGGAGTAAGATACTAACACAAATATATCCCATCTGTTAATCTTTTTGTATTCCCTTAGTACATGTAAAAGTATCTTGCCTAAGCCATATAAAATATTCTATGGATAATGAGCCTTGTGTTTTTGTAAGCACATGGTGTCTTTAACACATGAGTGAATCAATTGCTAAAATATTTATATTAATAGTTTAATCAACATACACAAACTTGAGGAATGATCAGAGTGATGGTCACAGATATCCAAATCGTTGAAATATCTTGAGTGATATATTACCTTACATAGTGAAGTACCATTAGTTCTGAAACTTTGCTTCCATATTTAGAAATTAAAACTTCTGTTGCTCTATGAAAGGAGCAGGGCATACTACCAACAAAAAGTGCCATTTGGGCCAGGATCCCAGGAGAGAAAAGACTAGAGAACAAATGGCAGATCAAAAGTTTGGATCAGAAACTCATGCAGTGTTTAGGTCTGAGCATGGTGTGCCTTTGATTTCAAAGACTGCACCGTGCTTGGATAAATTTTGTAGACTGTGGAACATGGTGATAACTCGCCCTCGGGACACAGAGGAACACTGCGTTACCACAAGAGAAGGCAAAGATGGTTAAGATTGCAAAGGAAGCATGAAGGAAACATTGATCAGTATACCAGGATTTGCGCTTCTTTCAGTAAGCACTGAGAAAATGCAGGGTTTATTCAACTATTGAGCAAGGCTTCAAATGCTGTGGGATTGGGGTTGAGTCCCTCGAGAGTTGAGGGTTGGTTATATTGTCAGTCAATAAGACAGAGGTGAAGATTGAATGATTTTGCCACTCACCTGTGTTTTGTCCCTTTACCCTCTAGATCTAGAGAACTGCACAGCTCTAAAATGCAAAGGCATTCAGCCCCACTGGGGTGGTTCAGACCTTAGTAGTATTCCTGAAAATACCAATGTAATGACCACCATTTTAAGATCAAAACAAGATGTTAATTTAAAATTAAAATATTCCACCATGAACATACATCAGAATTTCTGTTTTCAAAACTAAATGGGATAGTGACAGTGATTAAACATGCATCACTTTTTCAGGCATTATCTAGAAAGATTTAGTAAGTCTAAAATTACAAATGGCCTTAATAGGTGCTATGCAAAGAAATCACCAGAATCAGTCCCTCTCTTCTAGTATTTTATAAAACCATCAGCCTTGACACGAATACTGAGTTACAAGATAGGATGGAGAAAAAAAAAGAATAGTCTCAAATTAAAGATGGTTATGCTTAATATCCTTATCAAAGAGAACAACAGAATCCATCATTATCATTCATGCCATTGTGATGCTTTTATTTTTATTTTACCAAACACAATGGATATTTTTGCTACTGTATTGATTATTTATCTATCTAGGTCTAGATTTTTAAACTTTTAAATTGTTTTTCAATGGTACACTTGGAGCTCTATCGAGCTGCATATAGCTATTAATATAACCAAATAAAAATGTAGTTTTGTATTAAGGTGTTTACAGATGTGCTTACAAGTTTTCAGGATGGAAAGAAAGATTAAGTTGCAGGGCAGAAATCGTGAGAGATTTGGGCAAGGACGAGCAAAAGGAATCTTAGTGTTATTTATAGCTTCCACATACTGAAAATAATTAAATATTTAAAAAAAATTTTTCTTAACTTCTTGAACAAGTGTCTCTAAAGGTTGTGGAGTAAACAGTTAAAATGTTCCTGATGTGTTTGTAGCATGATTTGCTAAAGATTGCTTCATTGCACTTCTATTCAATAATGACAACATGTATTAGAATATACACTGTTAAAACCCAAGTCTCTAGGAAAGTAAATATTATTTTGTTACCTGAGTTCAAGGAAATGTTTTTGAGCCCACTCAAGCTTTTGAACAGTTTTATATTAAATATTTAATATCTGAGCCAGTGGGTAATTAAGAAACAAAAATTTAAATTTCTGAAGGTTTCTGGTTGATTTTTCACAGGTAAAGAATAATACATTTATCTCTGAGGCAAATTCAACTAAAATCTCTAAAGCTTATCAATACTTAAAATTATATTTATAGAGAACAAAAACATTTATTTTAGATTATTTACCTTCTGGAGTTTATGAAATAACCCTTGTGTTCCTGAACTGAGAAAAGATCCTTTGGGCCCATGAGTGTAAAAGGTGACTCTGGATGTGCATTGGTTGGTAGGTGCTGAGCCTGGTGAAATTTTGTTCCTTTGGTCCTATTTTTTACAGCAATAAATACAACTTTTTAGCTGAATGTATTGTGTGAAAATTGACAGTAGATTGCTGTCAATTATTTACCATTGGATGTTACAGAGACTTGGAGAAGTAAAAAATGTCAAACAATTCAGAACTTTTTATTAGATTTTATTTGCCCTTTATCTTTACATTAATCATATACATATGAGGTATGCTCCACATTGTCAGAATTTACTTCAAACAAAATAATAAAGTCATTCTGTGGGATCCTGTCTCTAGAGGAATTAGAAACCTCTGGGTATGTCAGTATCTCCTATTTTTTTCCCTGAAAATCTCTGTGCTATAAAGAAATCAATTTCTTACCACATGAAAAACTTTCTCTCTTAAACATGGCAAGTAAATCATAAAACAATATTTGTAGATTTTCGTTGCAGCACTCAGCAGTGTCTTGTACATATTGATTGATTAACTGATACAATTCCAGAAATTCTTAAAACCAATTAAGTGATGATTAGTCCACTAATATCAATTAATGATTAATTAATAATTTATGGAATTGCATAATTTAAATAAATTATAGTTCAGCATAATATGGGACACAAGGTTGCCATTGAAAACTGAGTTCTAGAGAATTTTTAAGGATATGGGGACAGGCCAGGCATGGTGGCTCACACCTGTAATCCTAATACTCTGGGAGGCTGAGGCAGGAGGATCCCTTGAGGTCAGGGGTTCGAAACCAGCCTGAGCAAGAGTGAGACCCCCGTCTCTATTAAAAATAGAAAAAATTAGCCAGGCATGGTGGCGCATGCCTGTAGTCCCAGCTACTCAGGAGGCTGAGGCAGGAGGATCGCTTGAGCCTAGGAGTTTGAGGTTGCTGTGAGCTAGGCTGACTCCATGGCACTCTAGCCAGGAAGACAGAGGAAACTCTGTCTCAAAAGAAAAAAAAAAGATATCGGGACAATAAACATGCTGTATTTGTAAATGAAAATATTAGATCACTATATGTTACTTTATATTCTCAATTTTATAAAAACAAATGGATGCATATGTATCTTAGAATAAAAGAATATATTCCAACTCGTGAACAGTATTTTCTCTGGTTTCAAAATTTTCTATAACACATCCATTTCCCCCCTACATATACTTTTCTTTTAAAAATGATTTTTTGTTATAGAAGTTTTGTGTAATCAAGAGTAGAGGAAACACTATAATCAATCCCCATGTACTCATTATCTGGCTTCAACAATTACCAATATTCTACCAATTTTTTTCAACTATTCCCTAATGTTTTTGGGAATGTTTTAAAATAAATTTCTGACAGCATATCTTTTCATACAAAAACAACTTCCTTATTTATATTTCTGCTTTTTTTAAAAATAGATTTTTTGTCTGGTATTCTGGGTTAACAGTTTTTTATTTTAGTTTTTTAAAGATTTCATTTCATTGCTTTCTAGCTTGCACCATTTCTGACGAGGTCTGCTATAATTTTTATCTTTGTTCCTCTGTAATTGTTTCTTTTTTCTCTGGCTAACTTCAAGATGTTCTCTCTTTTTTGGTGCTAGCAGTTGACTGTGACTTATTTAGGTGTGGGTGTATGCATGCTTGTGGATGTGTGGTTAGGACTTTGTGCCTGTCTCTCCTGCAGCTGCTAATCACCTCCTGCTCACCTGTAGGGAGCTCTCTCTGATCTCCTGCCCTGCCCCTAATCTTTCCTATGAGCGCTTGGTACAGGACCAAGGAAAAGAGCTTGGAAATGAATACAAACTCCCCTTGTGTCCTGGGCTTCAGCTATTCCACAACGTTACATTAGCCCACATTTGGCCTTTAAGCATTCTTTAAAAGTTTACCTGTTTTTTTCTCGTCCGCTTGCATGGTGGCCATCTCTTTCTCCTATGCTTTGCTGGAGGGGAGGCAGTTCACGCATACTATCTTTTCTTGGAGCATTTAGTTTTAGTGGTTGCCTTGGGTTCTCAGCTTGCTGATGAACTCAAAAAAGTTATGAATTTGTGGATTTTCTGGATTTTACTCATTGTTAGAGTAGGACTGATGTTCTTTGCAGCTTTCTACATCATAAGCAAAGCAGAAGTCTTCTTATATGGTCATGTGCCACGTAACAATGTTTGGGTCAACAGTGGACCACATATATGACAGTGGTCCCACAAGATTATCTAAACATAGAAAAGGTATTATATTTTTACTGTTTATATACACAAATACCATTGGGTTAAAATTGCCTACAGTATTCAGTACAGTAGCATGCTATATAGGTTTATAGCCTAGGAGCAATAGGCAATTTTTATTTAGAGACAAGAGTCTTTCTCTATTGCCTGAGTTAGAGAGCAGTAACCTCAAACTCCTGGGCTCAAGTGATTCTCCTGCCTCAGCCTCTTGAGTAGCTGAGATTACAGCTGCACACCACCATGCCTGGCTAATTTTTCTATTTTTTGTAGAGACAGGGTCTTGCTATGTTGCTCAAGGTGGTCTCGAATTCCTGGCCTCAAGCAAAACTCAGCCTCCCCAAAGTACTGGGATTACAGATGTGAGCCACCGTGCCTGGCCCATATTGACTTCTTTTAAGGTCTCATTTGTTTGTTCCATTACCTTTGATTCTTTGGATGCTAGTTTATCTATATAATGAACATAGTACCTTCATTCAGAGGATTACTTCTCCTTAAGTATTTGCTGGATTTGGTTGCATGCTCATCTGGAATCTGAGCTCCTATGATGTACTAGTCTGTCTCTGCTATATCTGATTATCTGGCCTATTTCCAGGATTTCAAGCAGGGGTGTGGCCTGTGGCAACCTGGGCAATGGAGGCTTCCCTTTCCTCCCAGGTGGCAGTGAGTACTGTCCCAAGTGCTGATTACTAGGCTGACATGTTTGTGGATGTGCACTGTTCCTAACTTGGGGCACAAGCCTCGACTGAACTTGTGTGGCACCAGAAGGAGAGGAACAAAGGGTGCAAAGTTCCTGGATGCCTCTACCTTGACCAATCACCCTTCTGGTTTACCCTGGATCCTCTCTTAGCTCTATTCATTTATTGCCTCTCAGCTTAGAGCCTAAAGACACTTTTACCCCTCTTCCTCAGTTCTCTGTCTGTTTTGGCTATTATTTCTTCCTTCAATATAAGTTCATCTACTTTTAATCTTTAGGACTTTTATTTTTTAATTGATGCATAATATTGTACATATTTGTGGGGTACATAGAGCCTTTAAATTTTTAGGAACTTCTATGATTTCTGGTCTGTTGAGGGTGCCAAGTCTTTTTTTCTAGTGTTGTTTCATTTAAATTTTTTTCTTGTCATTTATGGGATTTTGAGCTGGGGGAGAAGGTTTTATTTAGCGTGTTCTTAGTTTGCAATCTTGATCCAATCTTCTCATGATCTGTCATAAAGCATGTTACGCAATTTAAAGGAAGCACATCAGTTCATCTGGCAAGTGATATTTATTCCTACCATTGAATTTTAGTAGAAATTTATAGTGTGAGTATATGTTAATATATGTTAACATTTATTAAATTCCTGCTTGTTAACAACTTTAGTTTGGCCCTTTCAAAATTCTGAGATATACCAGTTCTAAGAAGGGGAAATGGAGGCTTAGAGAAGAAAATAATTTACCCGAAGTCTAACAGATAGCAAGAAACAGAGCCAGGATTCATACCTATGTCTTGCCATGACAACAGCTGCCTTCCATTAAAAGACATAAGGCAGCAATAATGAATAATGTCTTCACTGTGGGATATCAACAAAATACGTTTAGCACTCAGCTAAATTTTAGAAATCATGAAATCAGTATTTACTGATTATTGTGGATAATTTGTCAACAAATCACTGAGCTGACTGCATCTTTCAATTCCATTTTGTTGCCTTGTCAATAAGATTTATTCTTGGAGCAATTTATGAACTGTTAGTGCTTTTTCAGCAGGCAGGGCACATAAATGGCATGTACATATTGGTAAACATCTCCACAGTGTTGGCAAGTTGGAGGTTCTATTTTGAATTGATTTTTCTCATAGCTTTCAGCTGAAGTTTATTTTCATCTAAGCAGTAATTACAGAAAACGAGTGCCTCTAAGGGTAAATGTTGCCATGCTGGTTAAAGAGCATTATATGTATTATGTGGCATGCTATAATTATTTGTGTGAATTGTTTCACAGAAATCTTTCTCAGCAATTGTGATACATGGGAGTCTAGGTCAGTAAAGGCAGAGAGTGTAGAGGACTTAAGCTTTTATAAAACCGATGTTGTTTTGTTCAAGAAGCATTTCTGGAAAATCTAACATAATAAATACTTGGGAAATTGAAAGATAGATACATAAATAAAAATAATTTGTATTTTGGTTGAGAAGGTTTAAATACAGAAGTGCCAGAGGACTTACAAATGTAATCGGAGCACAATGGGGTCTGTCAGAGAAGGTGGGCAGCATGGCGTTGAACCTGCAGTTGGTGTTGACTCCTAGTCCTGTCCTCACAGGCTGAACAACCTCTGCTCTTCAGTTTCTTTGATGTAGAGTGAAGTAAAATCCCACCTACCTCACAGGGTTGTGAGATAATGCCTGCAAATTGCTTAGTACTCATTTTTGGCCAATCATGATTGGAGGCAAGTTTCTTACACCAAACCTAGATACCTTTCTCACCTCCCTTTCTAGTTTCTTTCCCACCCCACCAAGGCAGACCTTGCCAATGCCAGAGAGCAGACTAGAGGAAAACAGCCTACACAGCCAGCTCAAAGGGACCTGGGGTCAGTTGTTGCTTCCTTTGGGGGCTTTGGTCCAGATGATGTAGGAATCACACGTATGGATGAATTTGTCCCTAAAATTTTAAGTTCAAAAGTAATAGACATGTGTCATATTCATGACTGTTCATTACCTTTTGGGTGACTTTTCTATATTTAGGGAAACCCCTCCTGTGATGAATTTTTCCTCCCCACTGTAGAAGCAGACTCAAATTCTAAGACTTTGTGCAGATAGAATGCAATTATGGGACCCAGACTCTGCCAATGAGACGCACCCGTATGAGTCTGCAATTCAGATGTCAAGAACATGAGAATGCCTGCTGGGAATGAAGCTTCCATTTTTGGCATCCTTGTTGGCCATGGCAGCATTTTCCTCCATTGCTCTGCAGGGTGGGAATTTCCTCATCTGGCCATTTCTGTGGTTGAAATTGGGCTTTGTTTTTTGAAGGTAAGCCTTGTGTCCGGCTCTCCTCCTAGTAATTGAAGCGCTAATACCTTCCTCCCTCCCTTCCTCCCTCCCTTCCTTCCTTCCTCACCTGAGCTACAGTACAGTGACATGATCATAGCTCCCTGTAAGCTCAAACTCCTGGGCTCAAGTGATCCTTCTGCCTCAGCCTCCTGAGTAGTTGGGACTACAGGCAGGAGCCACCATGCCCGGCTAATTTTGCTATTGTTTGTAGAGACAGGGTGTGTGTGGGGGCATGTCTCTGTGTTGCCCAGGCTGATCTTGAACTCTTGGGCTCAAGCAATCTTATCTTCTTAATAAACTAATTTTCTAATTAACCAGCCAGAGTTAGATTCTGCTGCTTGCAACTAAGAACCACTCTTGATAGATAAATAATCTGGTGTGTTTGAGCTTTCTGGCATGGCTCAGCTTTTAAAAAACACCCTGTTTTCAAATTAAGAGAGACATTGATGTCTGATTCATTTACCTATTCAATCAGCAAACATTATTAGGTGCCTTCAGTGTGTAAGATACTGCATTAGGTACTGAATGAAGCCTATTCCCAGTCTCCAGGGACTTTAAATCTTATAAAGTAGATAAATATTAGCATATAAACCAAATGTGCTATGACTGGGGACTGAACCAGATGTAACGTCTGAATATGATTATAATTGATAAAATGCTGGGAGTGACTCCCAGCCACTTGGCAGAACTTGAGAATGAAACAGTTGGGGATGATTTATTAATATATTATATTGACCTAATATGTAAAAATAACTTTCTTTAAGTGGAAAGGAAAATAAGAAAATATTCATTGACCACCTTACTTCCTTTTTTTAATCCCTAACTTGCTTTGGGGACTGGTGTGACTGGTGTGGGTGCTTGGGTAAGTTCTATTTCAAGCTTGTAGACCATTTGAGATTGGAGAAAAGGAGGGGGTTGAAAGTATTGACATTTATCTAATGTTATTCTTGACGATGATGATTTGACAGAAGGATAAAAGAGGTATGGAAAACTTAACCTTAAATTTAGGTTCCACCATCATTTATTCAGTGCCTACTATGTACCAGGCATTGTGTTAGGGGTCTTCCCAGTGTTAGCTCAACCAGAGTTCTTCTTTTTCCTTTCCTCCCTCCCTGTGTATGTGTAGGGCTCTTTCAATTGCAAGTGGAAGAGATGCAGCTCAAACTAGCAAGAGTTAAAAAGGAAATGTTTTGGTTCTTGTAACCAAAAAATTAGGGTACTTTCATGCAAAACTAGTTCTAGGTTTTCAAACAATGTCATCGGGAATTTGTGTTTTTCCACCTCTTGGCAGTGTTTTCCTCTCTGTTGGTTTTATTTTTTCATTGTTGGCTTTCTTATGGAGGCTGGTGAGATCTCCAGGGTCATATCCTACCACCCTAGTCACACTATTGCCAGAGGAACTTCTTTCCAAGACTTGCAACAAAAGTCCCAGGTTTGAGCCTGAACATGTGAGGATGGTTTTGGCCACAAGCAATGCAAATATTGGATGAAAGGGACTTACTTTTCTCACATAGCAAGAAACTCAGAGGTAGGGGCCAGAGTTCCAGAGTTAGTTAACTCAGGGATCGATGATGTCAGGGCACGTGGTCAGCTTCGCTATGGCTCTCTTGGCCTTCCCCTTATGGTTTCAGATGGTTGCAGCAATGCCCAGTGTCACACCTTCACATGACAATGTCCAAAGCCAGGAAGAAGTAAGTCCCTGATTTGTGTCTTCTCTTGAGAGTGCAAAAAACTCTAGAAGTCACTGAACAGACCCCTGCTTATGTCGTATGGGTCAGAGTTATGTCACATGCTCTGACCCATATGTCACATGCTATGTCACATTGCGATACCAATCCTGTTCATGGGGAATACAGTTACTGGCATGCCTCATTTTATTGCACTTTGCAGATAATGCGTTTTTTACCAATTGAAGGTTCGTGGCAACCCTTCATTGAGCAAGTCTATCAGTGCCATTTTTTCAACAGCATGTGCTTACTTTGTGTCTTTGTGTCACATTTTGGTAATTCTAGCAATATTTCAGACTTTTTTGTTATTATTATATATGTTATGGTGAACTGTGAGTGATTTTTTTTTTTTTTTGACAAAGTCTCGCTTTGTTGCCCGGGCTAGAGTGCCGTGGCATCAGCCCAGCTCACAGCAACCTCAAACTCTTGGGCTCAAGCCATCCTACTGCCTCAGCCTCCCGAGTAGCTGGGACTACAGGCATGCGCCACCATGCCCGGCTAATTTTTTCTATATGTATTTTTAGTTGGCCAGATAATTTCTTTCTATTTTTAGTAGAGACGGGGTCTCGCTCTTGCTCAGGCTGGTCTCAAACTCCTGACCATGAGTGATCCACTCGCCTCGGCCTCCCAGAGTGCTAGGATTACAGGTGTGAGCCACCATGCCTGGCCTGTGAGTGATCTTTGATGTTACTATTGTAATTGTTTTCAGGAACCACGAACCATGCCCATATAAGATGGCTAACTTCATCAGTAAATGTGTGTGTTCTGACTGTTCCACCGACCAGCTGTTCCCCATCTTGCTCCCTCTTCTCAGGCCCCCTGTTCCCTGAGACGCAACAATATTGACATTAGGTCAATTAATAGTCCTGTAATGGCCTCCAAGGGTTTAAATGAAGGGAGGAGTCACATGTCTCTCACTTTAAATCAAAAGCTAGAAATGATTAAGCTTAGCAAGGAAGGCATGTCAAAAGCCAAGACAGGCTGAGAGCTAGGTCTTTTGAGCTAGTTAACCAAGTTGTGAATGCAAAGGAAAAGTTCTTGGAGGAAATCAAAAGTGCTACTCTACTGAACACATGAAGGATAAAAAAGCAAAATGGGCTTATTGCTGATATGGAGAAAGTTATAGTGGTCTGGATAAAAGATTAAGCCAGCCACAATATTCCCTTAAACCAAAGCCTAATCCAGAGCAAGGCCCTAACTCTCTTCAATTCTTAAAAGGCTGAGAGAGGTGAGGAAATTGTAGAAGGGAATTGTGAAGCTAGCAGAGATTTGTGGATGAAGTTTAAAGAAAGAAGCCATCTCCATAACCTAAAAATGCAAGGTGAAGCAACAAGTGTTGACATAGAAGCTGCAGCAAGTTATCCAGAAGATCTAGCTGAGATCATTGATGAAGGTGGCTGCACAAAACAACAGACTTTCAGTGTAGATGAAGCAGTCTTATATTGGAAGACGATGCCACCTAGGACTAGCAAAGTTAAAGAGAAGTCAATTCATGGCTTCAAAACTTCAAAGGACAGGCTGGTTCTCTGGTTAGGGGCTTTAGCAGTTACTGACTTTAATTTGAAGCCAATGTTCATTTGCCATTCCAAAAGTTCTAGAGCTCTTAAGAATGATGCTAAATCTACTCTATCTGTGCTGTATAAATGGAAAAACCAAGGCTACATGACAGCACATCTGTTTACAGCATGGGTTACTGAATATTTTAAGACCACTGTTGAGATCTACTCAGAAAAAGATTCCTTTCAAAATATTACAGCTCATTGACAATTCACCTGGTCACCCAAGAGCTCTGATGGAGATGTGCAAGGAGATTGATGTTGTTTTCATGCCTACTAGCACAACATCCATTCTACAGTCCATTGATGAAGGAGTAATTTCAACTTTCAAGTCTTATTATTTAAGAAATACATTTCCTAAGGCTATAGCTGCCATAGATAGTGATTCCTCTGATGGATATGAGCAAAGTAAATTGAAAACCTTTTTGAAAGGATTCACAATTCTAGATGCCATTAAAGAACATTTGTGATTCATGGGAGGAGGTCAAAATATCAACATTAACAGGAGTTTGGAAGAAGTTGATTCCAATGCTCATGGATGATTTTGAGGGGTTTGAGACTTCAGTGGAGGAAGTAATTGCAGATGTGGTAGAAATAGCAAGAGAACCAGAATTGGAAATGAAGCCTGCAGATATGACTGAATTGCTGCAATCTCATTATAAAACTTTAAAACTTTAAGGGATGAAGAGTTGCTTCTTCTTTTTTCTTTCCTTCTATCTTTCTTTCTTTCTTTCTTTCTTTTTTTTTTTTTTTTTTTTACCTTCAGGAGCTATTTCAAGTTCAGGAGTTGCTTCTTATCGATGAACAAAGGAAGTAGTTCCTTTGGATAGAATTTACTCCTGGTGAAGATGCTGTGAACATTTTTGAAATTACAACAAAGGATTTAGAATATTCCATAAATTTGGTTAATAAAGCAACAGCAGCATTTGGGAGGATTGACTCCAATTTTGAAAGAAGTTCTACCATGGGTAAAATACTATTAAACAGCATTGCATGCTGTAGAGAAATCTTTTGTGAAAGGAAGAATCAGTGGGTGCAGCAAACTTCACTGTTGTCTTATTTTAAGAGTTTGCCACAGCCACCCCAACTTTCATCAATGACCACCCTGATCAGTCAGCAGCCACCAACATTAAAGCAAGACCTTCCACCAGCAAAAAGATTATGACTCACTGAAGGCTCAGATGATTATTAGCATTTTTTAGCAATAAAGTATTTTCAAATTAAGGTATGTACTTTTTTAGACACAATGTTATTGTACACTTAATAGACTATGGTATTGTATAAACATAACTTTTATATGCTCAGAGAAACCAAAAACTTCGTGATTCACTTTATTATGATATTTTCTGTATTGTGGTGTTCTAGAACCAAACTCGAAAATAGCTTTAAGGTACGCCTGTACCTTGATAGTTTAAAGACTATCATTTATCCCTTGGGGCTAGGTATGTGCCCAGGGATGTTGCTCAGGTCACCCTATATCTATAGAAAATCTTCTTTGCACTTAGTAAAGAAGAAGCGGTGGGTGAATTGGGACATGGCTATTGTGTAAGTACCCAACCATATCTGCCAGTATGTCACTGCATTATCTCAGGTCATGTATCTATTTCTGAACCAATCACAATGTCCACCCCTACTCATGTGCCTACTTGTGGAGCAGCGGAGGTGGTGGTCATGGAGGTAGGTAGAGGTATTGCACCAGTCTATCCAACTCACGTGAACTGAGAGTGGAAGAGATTGGGTCTCTGTTATTCTACACTACATTTCCTATGCTAACTTTCATACCCAGAAGAAGAATAAAAACCCTTTGTTAGATCCTTGACCCAATTTTTGTTAAAAAAGGTTCCTATCCCTGTCTTCAATCTTGGTAGCTCATAAATACTTTGGAGTCAGCATACAAAGTGGTGTAGATGGCTAAGGATACAGGGAAGCATATGTTAAATAGGATCTCTCATTACAGAAGACATAAGTTTCTCAACAAAATACTGTTATTATGGACCATCTGCAGGAAAATGGAAATATTTGTTAGAGTCATTTATCATAAGATACTTGACATTGTGAAATTTCACTGTTATTCTGCTTCTTCACTTGGTCATATCTTTTGTCAAGTTTTCTTTTAAGAATCCTCTATATAAATGTGGATGATGTTAAGGTTTTAGAGAAGAGATGATAACTTGGTATTGGGCATGGCCAAAAATGCTCGTGGACTAAGTCTTATAAACTCCATTTTGATTGGGAGGTTAAACATTTCCATCATGAAATTCTTCTCTCAAAATGTGCAACAGCTCTTGCTCTCTGTTGTATTAAGACCTTATTTTCAGGACGGCTAGTCATTTGCTTTCCCTTCACTTTTTAGTCATAATGCTTGTACTCTCTAGCCTAAGCTTTGAGCTTTCCACCCCATCAGCAGGTCCCCTCTCTACTCTGGGCACCTGCTGACCTCCTGACTTGGGCTGTGTGTGTTCTGACCATAGAAATGTCCTTTATCTGATTGTCCAAATTCTGCTCATCCCTCAAGGCCAAGTTCCCTTTCCTCTCCTCTGCCAGCTGACACTGTTGTCCCTGCTCTCTGAACTCTTAACCCTTAATTACACCATTTAAGGCAATTTAGCATGTAAAAGAGCCTATATTTATTTGTTCATTAGTTGTTTCCATGTGCATATTCCTGTCCTGTCTCCTTAGTTACATCTCTTAGAGATATAACAGGTATCTCCTGCTCAGATATTTCTCTTAGCACCAAATGGCCACTGGAGACCTGAACTTGGATGTCTCAGTGGCATCTCAACTCCTGCATGTCTGAGGTGGTACCGTTAGCTACCTCTGGTCTGACCCACTCCTGTTCCTATAATCAGTTGCTATAAATAAGCTCCTAGGCAGTTGCCTAAACTAGACTCCTCGGAGTCACTCTTGATTCTGCCCTTTCTTTCAGAAATTCACTCATCCAGTCACCGGGTTCTGTCAATTCTATTCCTGAACATGTCTGGGATCCTCTTCTCCATGCCTGGCACCACTGGCCTCATTCAAGTCTTTGGCATCCTTCACTAGAACTGTTGCAATGGCCTCCTAAGGGATCTCCCTCACTCCAGGCTTGCTTTGTTCAATCCGTCATCTTTACTGTTGCCCAGAGAGCATAGATTATGCCACTCCTCTGCTTTAGAACCTTCAGTCATTTCCACTTGTCTGCCGGAAAAAATTCAGACCTCTTAACATAGCCTACAAAGTCATTAATGATCTAGTTAAAGTTAGCTCCCTGGCTCTCCAGCCCAGTGTTCTGTGTTTCCTGACAACGGGTCCTTGACTCTAGCCAAATTGAGCTCCTGTGCCCACTCAGTTCAGCAAACGTGGATTTGGCATCTGGAATTACCAGGCACGGTACTAAATGCCTTATAGTACCTTAATGAAATGTTTATGTGTTCCTTTCCTCCATTGCACTGTGAAGTTTTGTCTCTTAATGCCTGCTACAAACTTAGGAACTCAATAAATTATAGATGAATGAGGTGATGATGTGTAAACTCTGTGTGTCACGGGACTACATATCATATCTTCAAATCTCTCACAGATGAAGTGCCATATTAAGCATTCAAAACACATTTGTCATTGGATGGATTGTTTGCCAGTGCCCAAGTTGGGGAGTCTGTTATATCTACGAACTTTTAGAAAAAAATAACCTTAAGATCCATCTATGTCTTTAGCCTTATTAAATGCATCATTGACTAGGTTTTTGGAACTGGTACATGGGTTTGCATATGCTTTCGTGCTTTTATGGGTAGAATTCTGAGTATGTTAAGGCAGATGTTTGCTGATGGACTCTGATGATATGGTGTGGTGTCTCCTTGGATTTATTATATTAAATATAATAGATCATCCAAGTAATAGATTATTCAAACGAATGAGAGGGATACATAAATTAGGACATATTTTAGAGATGAAAACCTACTGTGAACTCTCTTTTGTATTATCCATTAATATAGTTTAAACTCTACACTTTGGGGGAAGGTAGGATGTAAATATGGTAAGTATAAATGTAAGGCAAACTCAGTAAAAGATTTCCAGGGAAAGTCTAAATGGGGAGTTCTTTCTCTAGCAATGGGTACTAACCAGGAGAGAAATGTCATCTGAATATATTACATCTATCCATAAACAAGGCTATTACATTGAACACAGTGCAGTAGAGCCTCACCGACCTGATATTATCAGGAGTGCTTTGAAGGAGAATCTTCTGTATGAACCAATCTTAACCCTCCAATCCTGAAAGCTTTTAAATGGGGTTTACTGACAATTTTAATAATAGAAAATAATCATTTATCTTAATGGTTCAGACATCAGTTGCTCTTCCACTTTGTAATAGAGTGATTTTTGGGGTAGGACTAAACTCATTTCTTCTCCAAATTCCTCACCTGGTGTCAGCAAGAGCTACTGAGATTCGATTTGCTCTCAAGCTGCCAAGATGTTCTAGTCTTTGTTATCAGCTCTCTAGTCCACTGTCCCCTCTTGGTGCTGGTAGTTTTGTGATCTCCGCTGCTTCTCATCTCAAATGCTGTATCTTCTA
This sequence comes from Varecia variegata, assembly GCA_028533085.1. NCBI lineage: Eukaryota > Metazoa > Chordata > Mammalia > Primates > Lemuridae > Varecia > Varecia variegata. Next base: position 70,771,042 of record CM052438.1, on the reverse strand, counting down.
TCTACCACCTTTGCAGCTTGCCATTCCCTTCCTTCTGTGTTCCACTTTTTGTTTTAATTTTGTGATCTTTTTTTCTCTTTCCTGACTCTGTTGACAATGGAGCTTAGCCTTTTCAGCTATTTCTAGCCAACTATACCTCCCTTTCCTATTTTTATTAGTGCTAATGGTCTAGTTGCTTTTTGGCTGGAAATAGTGATATTGTCCATGGGTTTTTGAAGTGTGGGGGTCTGATGTAGGAAGAAGCAAGGTACGAGAATATAAAAAGATCAGGCTCTTTACCCATAGACAGAAGATTTGCATGTTCTCTTCCCATTCTGTTAGAAATAAAGTGTTTTGTTTAAAGAAAAGTTGTTGCATTCATGGTCTAGTGAGGGAGACAGAAAAATGATTGTAATCACTAACTTCTCTATCTCTTTTACACTAGGGTATAAGCTCCTTGAGTGGGAAGCATAGCATATTAATGTTTACTGCCATTATACATATACGTTATACATTATATATAAAACATATATACACAGTTCTCTCTATAGAGCACCTGGAGCTCATTAAGTATTCAAAGCATGCTTCCCGAATGAATGAATGACTGAATAATCAGATGTATGGCAAAGGGATTAGGGTAGTGGTTTCTAATAGAGTCACCTAAGGCTCATTTAAAACACATTGATGCCTACATCTCTAAACCAGGCCAACTAAATTCTTTGATTATAAGATGCAATTTCCTGTCACATTTTAATGGCTCTGAAACCAACACTTCTTACAGATGTTTGTTACTTACACTCAATGTGTTAAGAAAAGCATTGTGTCATCATTTGATTTGAAACATTCTTCTGTTTTTAGTTGTACAGAAAATGCACTTCAGATAGCCAATAACATCTTAGATTTGATAAATTACAGTAAATCAGAACCTCCAGAGGGTGTAGCCTTGGAAAAAGTGTTGTTTAAAGTGTCCAAAGTGAGTCTCATACATGCTGTTAGGTGGTTCTATATTAGGGGGGCTTTGATGAGGGGGAAATTAACCTCTGAATCCTCAGCACAGCACTTGGTCCATGGTAGACAACCAAACCTCATCCACTGAGGGATAAACCAAAGGGAATTATTTAGGGCCCTTGGAGAAGCCATCAAAATTGAGATGATCTAGTAACTGTCCTGAAAGTAGGAATTTTCCAGGTAAGAAGAAAAAGTCTAAGAGAACACCATGCACAAAGGCAGAGAAGGAGGACATCCTAGAGTGTATCCGGGGAAGATCAAGTGGTAGCTATTATTGGCGGGGGTGGCATGCAGGAAAGGGGTGGAGAGGAGGCTGGGAAAGTGGCCATTTTGCCATTTAACTCAGTCCCTGTTGGGGTTAATCTGAGAGGAAGTCAAGTGAGTGTTAGCATTCAGAGCAAATTTAAGTGCTGACCTCCAATCTGTCAAAGTTCTGAGTAGCCCAAGAGTTTCTTCAACCACCTCCTAGCTTTCATTTTGTCAGGGTGTTATTTTTGTACGAGGTGCTCATGGCCTTCATACTACCGCTTGCTGACCCAGAAACCCTACCAGGCTTTGTTCCTTTTCTCTTTTTTGCCTCACTCTCACCCAACATATCTCCAGTGCTTCACTGGCTTACCACGTCCCTTCTGCTTCGGAGTTGCACACCCCCAGGGGGGACCGTCCACACTGTAGTGTCTGAGACTGGTGCCTGTCTACGCAGCTCAGCAGCGCTGGGGCCACTGGGCATCGGGTTGGTAAGAATACGGGCTTTGGAGCAAAGCTGTGAGTTTAAGTCCTGACTCTGCCACTTTCAAGCTGTGTCACAGGGACAAGTGGCCTGCGGCTGTGCCTCTGTTTTCTCTTTTGCAAAATGGGGATAATAATACTACCCCTCCCACTGAATTGTTGTGAGAATTAAATGGTTTAATGTGGAAAAGCTTCTGAAATAATATTTGGCATGTAGTAAGTACTCTAAAACCTTAGCTAATATCATTTGCTTGGCCCTTTCTATACTATATGTAATTTTCATTCTATGCCATATATAATTTCCTCCTTTCCAAGAGTCGCTTGCTATCTGTGGTCCAGTTATTACTATTCATTTGGCTACAAAGAGGAAAAATAGTAGTGGAAGTGTGCTAGTATTTAATAATTTAGTAGTAATGCTCATTTCAGGTTTGTGTTCTTTTTTTTTTTTTTTTTTTGAGACAGAGTCTCACTCTGTTGCCCGGGCTAGAGTGAGTGCCGTGGCGTCCTCCTAGCTCACAGCAACCTCAAACTCCTGGGCTCAAGCGATCCTACTGCCTCAGCCTCCCGAGTAGCTGGGACTACAGGCATGCGCCACCATGCCCGGCTAATTTTTTTTTTTTCTATATATTTTT
>CM052438.1:70682757-70768194 GCA_028533085.1 Varecia variegata | reverse complement strand
GGCCCCAGCCTCAGCACACAGCGAGAGATCAAAGTGGATCCTGCCTGTGGTCACTTGGGAGACACAGCCTCACTCTTCCCAGTGGTCAGAGTCCCAGACTGAGGCACTGGGAGTGGTTTACTTCAACTGTGGGCTCTTGTGCTTCTAGGATGGAAGTGTGACATGGGGCCATCACCCTGGGTAGAGGGTGGTTTGCTAGAAAAATATGTCTTCTCTCTTAGCTGGTCTCCCCCTCCCCCCTCCCCCCTACCACAGGACTGTAAGTATGGAAAGATACAGAGCCCAGAAGTTGCTATTAATGTAGCATAGCTAATTAGTGGTTTCAGGAACTTTGAAAGAACAAGGAGTTCCTTAACAAGATGACGTTTACATTAAAAATGATCCTGGGCTGGGGAAATGTACTAGACATGCAGTTTATATAAGGAAAGAACATCCCTCTCTCCCTGATATAGTCCCTGCTGCTTTTAGAAAATAGCTGGGCTTTCTTTGACGGACAGATGACAGATTCATGTCCTATCCGGAGTGCTTTAATCAAGAATCCGAGTCTCTCCCTGTTCTGGCTGAAAGGGGATGGCTGCATTGTGTGGGGATGTGGTCGTCTTTCTCACGGACATTGACATCGGCACTGCCAATTCATCACAGACCAAGATCTGTTGTCTTCGTCTCCGAGTTTAAAATTTAGAAATTTTACTTATAAGCCATACTAAATTTCTATACATTTAAATAGTTAAAAAAAATCTCTTCTGGGCTCAAACATTTCTTCTATGGAACCCATCATTTTATTCAAGGAGAGGGAAATTGAGATAGATTCCTTATATTACCCTTTCTGTTTTAGGATCAAAGGGCATCATATACCTTTTGTTTTCATTTTTAAGTACATTTGGTGAGTGATACATGCATATGGTATGAAATATGATACAAAATCACATATAGTAAAAATTAAGCCTTCCAGAAAATTAAACCACTTAGTCTTCCTATGCTTACCTGGACTTATCTCCTTATCATCAATTTATCCTTTCAGAATTATTCAATGCATATCAAGAATATTAAGTATAATATATTTTTAACATGAAGAATAAAGCTTGATTTTTTTCCTTTCACTTAATAACGTCTCTGGGAAATGGTGGTAAACATCATTGCTCCTCACCAATATTTCCACTTCTCTTAGCTAATCAGTAGGGATGCACCTCTAACCCTTTGCAGTTAAGTGACTATTTGACTTTTTTGAACGTGTGAAATGTACTCAGAAATGACATGTGTCACTTCTAGGTAGAAGAATTTAAGAGCAGATGTATAAAGAGCACTAAGTGTTTTCCACAATGAACAGACTCTCAGGTCTATTAGGTTGGGCCATATGACGTTGCTGATCTTCTATGATTTTTTCTCCTTTCCCCTCCTCTGTGCTATGATTATGATGTTCTGCATGATGAACCCAGGTCCCTGAGTGAGGATTATATGGTGCAGGGCATCCGCCTGTTCCATGAATACATGTATGATAGAAAAAATAAAGTTTTGTTGGGTTAAGCTACTAAGGTATTGAAGTTGTTTTTATTGTATAACCTAAGCTATCCTGGCTAACATAGATATTGTTCTATATTAGTACATAGAGAGCTACCTCATTCTTTTAAAAATATGCATAGATATCATTTGGATGTAATATGATTTATTTAACTGGTTGCCTATTGATGGACATTTAGTAAGTTTCTAACATTTTGCCATTACAAGCAATGCTTCAGTAAATACCTTTGTAAATTATGTTGTTTTAGAACTGGATTCTTTTTGATGATTCTTCTTTGAATGAGGTGAAATCTTCTTGGACCAGCTATTTGCAGGGGTTGTGTGTGTGTGTTCGAAAGGGGTCATGGTAGTGGTGGGAGGTCATGTTCAGGCTGGAAAGAATTCTTCCTGTTTGAAGGTAACAGTTTTGAGATGGAGTAGTTTGCTGGCTAATGTAATCTTTACTTCCTTTTAGCCAGTAAGAATGGGCAGCGGTAACCACCCTGCCTCATGGACAGACTGCTTGCTGCAAACATGGCGTGACCATTGGTTTATCATTTAGCTCTGCCTTCCTTGCTTCCCCTGGTGCTATTTTTGCTCCATGGAGCTTGGTCTAAATCAGGAACCATTGGTTTTCCTCCCCAGTGCGTGTTGCCTACTGTGCAGAGGCTGTGCTTGGCACTTCTGCTGAGATTTGCCATCGCAGGTATTCTCTTGCAGCATCTTCCTGCACCTTGCTAGATGTTCCCTGCCTCTCGCTGCTTCCCCTCATATTTTATATTTTGGGGCTTACATATGTTTTCTAGTTTCGTCAAAGGTGTGGTTTGATTTATGTTTACCATTGTCTTTGTTTTGGGGTGATTTCTAAGAGAAGAAGGAGGCAATGCCAGCTTTCTTATGTCATTTTAAAACCAGAAATTTCCTCTAACTTAAAAAAATATTAGTTTAACAGTTGTCATTCATTACTTTTAAGCCTGTGCTGAGTCTAGGAAAGCTGATGTAACTCAACTGGGAAGTTAGTAGTTTATATAATATGAAATTTTTAATTTTTGTAGCAAAGAAATCATAGAAGATCAGCAATGTCATATGGCCCAACCTAATAGACTAAGAGTCTGTTCATTGTGGAAAACACTTAGTGCTCTTTATGCTAAACACAAAGGCATGGGAACTCCTGGAGTTGCTAGTGACCACAGCCCTCTCTGCTCGCATAGCTACCATCCCTTCATGAGCTCAGTCACACTGATGCACGACACTCTGGCTGGCACGATAGCCCCTTATTTGAAAGTCCAGGTCTGGCATTATTTGGCCTGAAGCACAGGGTAGGGTAAAAGTTCTATTTTTTTGTGCTAAGCAACTATATTGACACTATATATTTTCTTTATTTCAAGACCAACCATGACACATTTTATAGAGAGCATGTAAATTGTTTCCAAATGGTAGCATTCCCTAAATTAGAACAGGATCCTCACTAGAAATAGTTACATAACAAACCCTAGAATCCTGCATTTGAACCTGGGGGTGACAGGCAGACTTTTCATGGTGTGACTCAAGAAATAAGAATATAGTAAATGACTTCTATGCAATGTTTGATAGTTTTGGGTTAGCATGCTCTCATTCTGGTTCTCGTTCTAAGAACCGGGGTGTGCTATTCCATCGTCCCTGGGTTTGCTCTATTGGGGGTGTAGCATGGTCTGTGTTCCACGCATATCTCTGGCACCACCGTTCCTGAACAGGCAACTGCTTCTTCCTGCAGGTACACGCAGCTCTCTGTGGATGGTATAGGAGCATGCTTGGCCCATGCGCAGGGCAGGCCAGAAGTGCTGGAACGTCAGCACTGCCAGGAGCAGCCCTGGGTCAGTGACAAATGGGAGCTGGTGGACACGTAGCCCAGCTTCCTAGCCCCACAGCTGGGACCACCCTGAGGTGAGTTCTGTGGAGTTTCCTGGAGTTCTCCAGTGGGATTGCGCCCCACTTGCCCACAGTGGAATTAGCTCACTAACATACCCATTTAGCTTCTTTTCCTTCTCTGTCTCGTTTCCCTACTCCCTTGTAGTGCTTCCTGGGATCACTTTCCAAATAAAGTCCTTGTACGCAATCTGTGTCTCAGGCTCTCCCTTCAGGAGATTCCAGCCTAAGGCAGTTGGCATCAGGACTGGTCCTAGGGAGCAATGAGATCCTGAAGTTGGATCATCCCCTGCCCAGATGGCCTCAGGGGCCCCATTGCTGGGGTTCATGTGGTGCTGATAACCTCTGGAAGTCTTGTAGTCACACTGACCCTCCCTCTCACCTGGGGTAGACTGGGTTGGGGTGCAGGAAGAAGGGGAGGCCTGGGCTTACACAATAGTGCTAGTGCTTGGCAGATGTGGGTGATGGTGGTTAGTCAACGATGGGCTAGTGCTAATGGCCACGGAAACCCTAAAGAAAGAGAATGACATATTCAGACCAGCTGACTATCAACTCAGGGCACAGTGTGAAAACTGAAAGGCCTTTAAGGCTGCATTTGGATAGGTCCTTATCTCCTGAAGCCAGAGGGCAGATTGCTGAGAATCAGGCACAAGATTTGGTTGAACGTGTGATAGGGCTATAACACAAAGGAGGCCGAACCAACAATCCTGAAAAGTCTCTTATGCTAAAACTCAGGCCCTGGCAGGGAAAGAGGGGAGATCTGAGATCTGGGTGAGGATATTTGGGTATAAACCCTGAGATTCCCCTAACAGCTCTGGGCTGGCAGAGGTGGGAAAGGGCAGCCGCCTATTGACTGGTGTATTAGTTTCCTAGAGCTGCTGGGGCAAATTTCCATGAACTGCATGCTCCAAACACCCCACATCGATTCTCTCATACACCAGAGAGGCCAGAAGTCTGGAGGCCAGAAGTCTGAAATTAAGGTGCTGCAGGGTTCCTTCTTGGAGGTGCCGAGGGAGAATCTGTTCCGTGCCTCTCTCTCCTAGCTTCTGGTGGTTGCCAGTGATCCTTGTCATCCCTTGGCTTGTAGGTACATTGCTCCATTATTTGCTTCTGTCTTTACACAGTGTTGTCCCCTCTGTGCCTGTGTGTCTTCTCCTCTTCTTATAAAGACACCTGTCATATTGGATCAGGGCTTACCCTATTCTGGTGTGACCTCAGCTTGATTACATCTGCAAAGACCCTATTTGGACATAAGGTCACATTCACAGCTACTGGTAGTTAGGGTTTCAACATACTGTTGAGGGGACACAATTGGGGACCACGTAGATGGATGCTGCACAACATGGCACTTGTCCTTCTCAAGATCTGTCTCTCTCCACTGCTTCTAGACCAACAATGAATATTATGTTTCAGCACGGCCCAAGCAGGGACAAACTTTCCCCGTTATTGGAAGGAAGAGATTATTCAGCAAAACAGCTACAGGACAGGGCTCGTAGCCCTCCGGCAAAAACAGGAGGACTAAGTCTGGGAATTGGTCTTGAGAATTTGGAGCAGAGAAGGCAGAATACAAAACTAATAAGAGAGAGTGTTTGATATGGGCAGAATTTAATATATTGGCAAGGGCACTCAGAGCCAGTCCTCACATGCTGATGGGAAGGTCTCTTGAAGCTTGAAAACAACATTGGTGTGCGGTAAATGAGGTGGACGTGCTAGAATCGCCTTGGCAGGTATTGAAGAAAGGGGTCAGAGGTGCTGAAAGCTGGTTCTGCTAGAATGAGAACTGTGATGTGGACAGAACTGGTCAGAGACACTTCTCTTGATTTCGCTAACGTTTTCCTCAATTCATTATGGTGGAAGATTAGAATCAATGTTCAAGACAAATTGTAATTGTAACTGTCTTTACTTAAAACTCTATTTATAGAAGTGGGGAAACTACATTGTGCCCCATCTGCTCCTGTCCGTGGGGGTCTGTGCCACGACACTCAGATCCCCTAACTCTTTTCAGAAGGTTTGGAACCACAGAAGTTGTGCCATGTTCTTTAGCTGCCTTCTCACCTGAAGTTTGAGGAGTTTTCTCTTGGCTACCACGTTGGGATCAGGAGAGGTGTATCCACCAGTGCATCGTGGAATCCCAGGGGAGATGCGTGGGCAGGAGCTGTCTGGTCAACCCAGTGTCCGGCTCCTTGGGCCCACAGTCACAAAACCCACTTTCCATGCACACACGTTTCTCTGCATTTTCAAATGCCTTTCAGCTTCCCCCTAAACCCTGAGTTAAAAGCAGCTGCATATCACCACATATGCAGATACATTTATTAAAAACTTAATTATATCCTGATCTCTATTAAGGGTTGGATTTGTAATTCACTGCAGAATTCTACAGGAATAAATGCACCGGAAATCGTATTCTTCCCTTCAACCGTGACATGAACTCTTCGGTTACAGCACTCGAGGTGGTAGCTGTGGAAGTACGAACGAGCCCCTGCTGTGAGAGCAAGAAGGATGCTGCCTGTTACACAGCTGAGCCACCTGGCCCGGGAAACATGGCAACAACTTAATTGAACAATTGGTTCAGCAACTGGTGGAGTGTTACATTTTCTGAACAAGACCACCAATTACCACAAAAGCAGAACATACCATGTTTCTTCCAGTTAAAACATACATAGCAATTAGAGAATGGAATCTATTGTGTGCAGAACTCGAAGAGAAGATGAAATCCAAATTCTGACGGATTCTGTGGGCATTCAGTTCATTTTCTTGCAAGGATGCTCCTTGTGGAAATTGATCACGGCTTGCTTGGCTGTTTTTCTGTGCCACTTAGGGAATCTGAAGTGACACCTTTGGCTCTAATACCCTCTTGCCAAGTTCTCTGTTGTTCTATGTGCTGCACCTATATTTTTGGCCAGCCTCTGGGATATCCCACCTGGAGGCTGCTAACCAGGGATACAGGCGAGATCTTGCCTGCAGATCTGGTGTGATGCGGAGGTGGATGAACAGATGATGCAGCAGGCAATGCTCTGAGGGACCAGCGACAACTGAAATCCCAAGTGTTTCTAAGTCGTTATCTGGGATAGTCAGCATGGTCACACCTGTGGCTGGCAGCTCAATTAGCATTTAGCATGCAATTTACCAATCAACTACAATTTATAGTAGATGTACATAATTACTTAGATTAAGAAGAAGCAGGCTGAACACATAACTAGTCTCGAAGTGCTCTGTTGAACTCGTTATGGACAGAGCCACGTTAGAAATTATGAGACACCAGATGTTTCATTCCGTTTGAATCTTACCCACTGCTTGTGTCTGTATGTACCATCATCTTCAAACATGAATAACGACAGCCGATATTTATCAAATGTTTAGTATATACTTGGCATTATCTAATGCTTTACAAATATTTATTTAATTTTATATACCAAAACTGCAAAATAGATATTATTATCCTCACTTCACAAATGAGAAACTGAGTCAAAATGGCAAAACAATATGCCTCAAGCCAAGCAATCGTAAAGTGGAGAGCTGAGATTTGCACCGAAGTAGCCAGCCCTGGAGCTCCAGTACATCACCATTGCTATCTCCTAGCTACTATCAACGCTCACTGCTTTGCCTGAAATGATTTACTCACGCGGCTACAGCACTGAGCTCAATATACCAAGGTTGTGGGTGCAACCCCCCATGAGTTAGTGTCATTCTTTCCCACAGCTCAGGTTGCACTCTTACGGCTGGCTACCTGCTTACCTGTAGGATCCAAAGTGACAGAGTGGGATGATTTAGTGTGACCCCATTTCCATTGCTAGAAAAACAACTCGAATATTGTGCTGAGAGTCAGGAGGGTCGGCTTTACCTTTGTAGAAATTTACTAATTCCAAAATTGAACACATGAAACCTCTCCAGCTCAGTTCCTTTTATTTAATGGGAAGAGGCAGGAATCACAAAGGGTACAATGTGAGACGAGACAGCCATGGGACTTCTGGTTGGGAGAAGGACTACTCACCTATTGGTTCAGATGGAGAAAATAGTGGGATTGGGTGAGGGGCTAATAAGATTCCTGGTATTAGGGTTTTAAGGGATGATAGTTTAATACTTTTCTGGCTCTTTCCTGCTCCCTTGCAAAACTGAGTGAAGGATGAAAGCAAGAGAAAGGTAGATGTCCAGAGCCACCTTCCTTGGGCATTTTCCACAGTCGCTGGAACAGTAGGGCATGAGCTGGTGTCCTCTGTGAGGACAGGTCCCTTCCTGTCTCCTAGGGAAGTGCCCTGAAGGCTCCTCTCTGCAGCCAGGCTGGCTTCGAAAGACAGCCCAGCAGGGGCTGAGGGGAGCATGCCCAGGCCATTTTCCCAAACTCACCAGACAGATGGTTCACTTCTTCAGGGTTTGGGAAAGGATAACGGGTGGGGTGAGCCACCAGCAGCGTCAGTCCAGCTGATGTTCTTCTCCATGAAACGAGAGACGAGTGAGCCCCGATGGCCATCTTCACTGACCCCAGGTCGTTCTGTATCGCATATGGTAACACATGCAATCAGGTAGTAGAAACACAATTGCTGGCATAGTAAACCTAGAACACAAACACGCGGGTCAGAAACACACCTTGGAGGGCTGACAGGGCAGTGAGGCCTTTTGATGTCCAATGTGGGTCTGGTAAGTGAGGGAGGAGACCCGGCAGCGACCCTCTGACTGTTCCATGGAAACTTATGGCAAAGGATAGGAAGAAGGTGCAATGGTCCTAGATTATAGCTTTGCTGGAAGGAAATAGCACATTTTTTTCTCCTTTCCAATTGCTGGGAACTATAGTGGTACAAGTAGAAGTTTTTAAAATAAGACAGTGAATCAATTACACAGTGGAGGACAAGACATTAAAAAATAATAGATGTTCACTCTGGGAGGCCGAGGTGGGTGGATCGCTCAAGGTCAGGAGTTCAAGACCAGCCTGAGCAAGAGCCGAGACCCTGTCTCTACTAAAAATAGAAAGAAATTATCTGGCCAACTAAAATATATATAGAAAAAAATTAGCCAGGCATGGTGGCACATGCCTGTAGTCCCAGTTACTCGGGAGGCTGAGGCAGTAGGATCGCTTGAGCCCAGGAGTTTGAGGTTGCTGTGAGCTAGGCTGACGCCACGGCACTCACTGTAGCCCGGGCAACAAAGCGAGACTCTGTCTCAAAAAAAAAAAAAAAAAAATAATAGATGTTCCCGTGAGTGCTGGATAGACTGGAATTGATGGCCCAAGTCAGATCCCGAGGAAGCTGTGCCGAGAGGATGTTCTGATTCTTCTGCCTGTACGTGAGGAACAGGACAGGCACAGACTAGCAACCTGGGGAATTTGGGGTTTCCTGTGAAAATACTGGCTATTTTTCTAGTTGTTATTTCTAAACTTTCATTACATTTATTTCCCAAAACCTCTGTGCAAAGGTTGTAGATATTTTAGTCTTTCCCAAGGTGCTATAGAAGGGCTAGTGGTGAGAATTGACGTATCCCATGACACCAGTTACCTGGAGAACGCAGGTAAACTGAAATCGACACAGTTCTTTACAAAACAGAACAAGGATCCATGTGCTATTTTGGTGGATGACTTAGAGAAGGACTCAGAACTCCTACAGCAGGCACTACTGTGTTAGGATAACCCTGTCACAGCTTTAGCTTCTTTGTGCTTTGGGTTCCTGTTTGTAAAATAAGTGCCATTATTATTACTTTTTTTCTTCAAAAGGAGACAAAAAGCAAGTCTCTAGAAGTGTCTGATATTGCTTGGAAGAAGGAAAATACTTTTACGTGAGGGTTCCATAAGGGTAGCTTATGAAAAGACTTTGTAAATTCTAAACACTAATGTAAAAGCATGTGGCTTTAATCATTTCTTTGGGGCGACCGTTTTCTTTTTGAGTGTCATAGGTTGCTTATTACTGTAGATGGGACTTCTTACTTAGGTCCTTCTTTTAGGTCTCATATAAAGATAGTAACAATTGCCTTCCTCATCTTCCTCTTAAATAATGTCTTCATTGCCCCGAAATACATGTGACACAAAGTTGTGATTGGCAAATCCTTGGTGAGCGACACGAGTTCCATTCTAGCTCTATTCCTTTATAGCCAAGGAGTTTCTTGGAGGCAGGTTACCTATGATTTCCTCCTTCAGTTCTTGTTTGGCTACGTGGGCATAGAAATGCATGTCACACCAGCCCTTCCTTCTACTCACTGCTTTCCTTTTAGGGGAGTTGGCAGAATATCGAATATTGCTAGAAGAGACCTCCCATGGTGCAGACTCCTTGTTCCCAGCACGAAAGCTGCCAGAATAGGAAACAGAGTGGGAAGACTGAGTGGCAGCGAGGCGGGTGCGTCCCAGGACATGGGGGGGCCGCCATGGCCAACCAGCCTGGTCCTGAGACCGGGGTCCATGGAGCTGTCTAGTTAAGAAACTGGGCATTTTAGTTACATGTTAGCCCTTAGGTTTGTGCAGATGATGTGTTCTTAGTGCCATTTTTATTAATAATATTTGTTGAGTTTACAAAACATATTTCCTTATTTTATTGGATCCTCTCAAGGACCCTAGGATAGATCTATTATCTTTTTACTGGGTATGGGAAGAGAATCGAAGTTCAAAGAATTAAACAGTCCAAAGCCATGTAAGCCAGTGAGTGGGAAAAACAGAACCGGAATTCAGGTTTTCTGATTCCAAATTCTGCCTTTTTTCTGTGAAAACCACCCTCTTTCCCTTACCGTGATGATTTTAAGCAAACTGAAATTTTAGAGTGTGTTCAATTTTCAAGAACAGATAACGAATGTTTTGGGGACACATACTATGTGCCAGGCATTGTGCCATGTGGTCCCCCCTCCCACACACCCTGTGAGTTATGTGCTGCTATTATCCCCATTTTACAGATGAGAAGGTTAATAACTTGCATGAAGTCACATGGCTTATAAGTGGCAAAGCTGGGATTCGGATCCCAGTCTTGGACTCTGAGGCTCCGTTCCTAACTGCAGCATTATGTTGCCTCCCTAAGGTCTGGTTTAATCTTGATGACATTGAGAATTGCCTTTGAAGCCAGTAAGGGAGCAATTGGAGGGAGAAGTCCCATAGGTCCCTGGAAAACACAGTAATGGATCCTTAAAGAACTCGCGGCAGCAAGGCTCTCTCACGCACGTGTAACTTGATCTGCTGATGCAGTAAAGTATGTGATGCGCCGTCCTGGGGTGAAGCCCAGGAGCTTGGACAGACTTCCAGCTTTTACTGTTTGTCCTTTTAAAGGCAATTAGAAGACAGAAAGGCTGCTTAGGAAACCACAAGCTCATGAGCTGGTTTTAAAATGTCCAAGGATGAGCTGCCATGTCTGAAAGTAATTCAGCACCTCTGATCTGCTTGTTCTTCATGTGGTGGTAGTTCCAGGGAAAATAACCCTCAGCACTTTATATTTTTTAGGATTTCAAAATTTTAGATATTGCCTTGAATTATACCTTGAGTACGTGTGATTTTTTAAAAGTGAAGTTGCCTCCTTTGCTCCAGATCTGGTCTCATTATCATAGCAACAAAGAACTCCAGCAGGAAGGTACTTTCCTGCTGTCTCTTAGCAATGACACTTGCTTTGGGAATATTTCTAGGGAACCTCAATGACAGTGCACCTGGGAAAATACATGTGATTCACTGTTTTGCTCACCAACTTGAAAATGTTGAGAAAGTGCAAATTCCATGAGTTGGTTCAGTCTGGCCTCTGCCCTTGTGGATTCCTGACATTCGTGTGTTGTGATGCACCTGTTTGACTAAAATTGGTGCTCTGGTTACATTTTGGAGAGTAGAAGAAGGTTGAAGAAGCCTTTTGCTTTAGCAAATTATGAAATACAAATTCCTGCATGGAGGGTTGACTGTATATATGATTACTGTGCAAGTCAGGATGCTTTGGGGAATAAAAGAGGGCACTATGCCCAGTTATACCAGGACAACAGCCTACATTGCAACTGTCCCAGAGAAACGGGACATATGATCACCCTGCTTTTCTGAGGATTCTTTGCAAGGAAGAGGTTGCTATATGCCACATGCCAGGTGTTGTCAATTTTTCATCCCCTTGCCTTTTTAGAGTGAGCCACACAGTTATCTAGGCATCATCTGGATATAGAAATGCCATTCACTGTTTTATTTCTCTGACATCCTTGCCAGTCTACCCTGGCTTGGGCAGTTTATTTTCTTGACACACAATGCAGAGGACCAACCACCCTGACCATGCTGCCTAAGCAGTGAGATCCAATGGGCAGCATGCTGAACCGGCTCAGCTAAGTCAGAAGTCACCGCTCGACCCTTGGCATTGCTGCTTTCCAGCTGTGCAAACTTAATTTACTTTTCTCCTTCAAACCTCAGTATTCTATTCTGTGGAATTGTAATAATGATAATATTTATTCACACTGTATTCATTGTGAGGGTCAGTGAGCAGCAGTGCACCATACAGAACTATACAAACGTTGGCTACTAAATATTGCCTTTACTGTTAACTAGCGGAGGAATATTGTGCAAGTTTTTTCACTTTTCTAAGTCTCTCTTTTCCTTATCCATAAAGGGAGAATTATATCTGCTTCTCCAAGGGATTAATTAAATACGTAGAACACCTACTCTCAACAAACATGAATTAGCTTCTTTTTAAATAGGGCTATTCCTGGGACTTTGTAACTGAGTTACCATGGATTGTTTTTCTCAAGACAGTTGTTGGGGGGGGGTGTGACCTCTTGCCGTCCCCACTAAAATGTCCCCACTTCAGACAAACGCTGGTGAGCTTTGTGGACCACTTGAGCGGCTCCGAGGCAGCGGTGAGGATGTTGACTGGTGCAGAAGCCAGGAGGATTCAGGGGACAGGCTCAGGAGTGACAGACTGCCAGCCTGCCAAGAACCAGCACAGGGAGCTCCTTCCCTCACACCGCTAAAAATACTGCTGGGAAAGTAATTTCTCTGGTCCTATTTTAGAAATCAGAGACAGATCCGCCATATTCATGTTTGGATCCTGGTTAGCCTTCTGGTTTGAGTTTTAAATTTCAAGAGAGATTTTTTTGGGGGAGGGGGGGACAGTTAAAACAGTCTGTAGAGTTTGATGACCAAAATTTGAAAACATTGTTAAGGAAGATATGTGTTGGGCATTATTTACGTAATTACTAGCAATTTTCAAAAAGGCTTTATTGGAGACAAGATGTCATAGTCACAAAACCCTTTCAGCTGTTTACCTGCCCATATAATTTAATGATTTTATATATATCTGACATGTCTTTTTTTTAAACTTAAGATAGATTCATAAAAGGATATTTTCCTCTTTCTTTTTCTTCTTAACTTTCTCTTCCCTTCTTCTTTTCCTTCTTTCCCTTCTGAAACCTTTCTTCTTATTCCTTTCCTTTCCCCCCCTTCCTCTCAGTGACGTTTCCCACTGAGACAAAGACCCTCTTTGATGGATTCTGCCTTTGCCTTAGCATTTCACTGTGTACTTTTGTTCACTCGCTTTATTTCACAAACATTTACTGAGTAGTTATTGGTGCAAAATGCTGTGTCTGGCATTTGGAGAGGAGTGGGGAAAACACAAAGATGAGCAGCACATGGTTTCCACTCTCAAATGATCCTGCCATATAGTTGGAGAGACATAAATTCAAAACCAAAACAAGGAGGAAATGCTCTGGGGGTTAGGGCAGTATTGCAAGTGGAAGCAGGCCAATGGACCAAAACTCAACTTGCCAAATCATTTCACCAAATGACTCATATGTTGAAAGGCCAATTCACTGAAAATCAATTTGCCATTGGCCCAGAGCTGCTGAGTGTTGCCATAGAAATAATTTTCCTGAAGGTTCCAAAGGGGCAAGCTTAGTATTAGGAGAAGGGCCACTTTTAAGTTCCAGCCCAGGGATATATCTATGGTTGAGAGTCCTCTTTAATCTGGCCATGG
Organism: Varecia variegata; assembly: GCA_028533085.1. Lineage (NCBI taxonomy): Eukaryota > Metazoa > Chordata > Mammalia > Primates > Lemuridae > Varecia > Varecia variegata. The sequence goes on along the minus strand of CM052438.1, from coordinate 70,754,902 downwards.
GAGAGCATTTTGTACACAAAGTTGCAGTAACCAGAGTGTGGTTTGGTGAATAACAGAGAGGACTTTTTTAAAGTGAGGAAAAGCATTCCCAGGCACAAAGAAGGGGGAGGGTGGATCTAGAGGACATTCACCATAACAGGTTATGATTCAATAACATAAAAACTAATTACCATTTTGTTCAGTCAAAGAAGAACATGATTGTCATTTCAGACTTAAAGATCAGTATCACTTCAAATTTGTCAATTAAGGGTTGAAATGTGTAACAAGGTGCCCGATAAAATTCTTTTAAGCAAGATGAATTCTCAGTAATTCATGATGTAGGTGAATACAGCAAATAATTTTGGAGTAGATCTTTGTTCAGAAAAGTCATTCTAGTAAAAGTCCCTGATATGCTTAATGTAAGGCATTTTTAAAGGGTACAAAAGGATCTTCTGTGTGGTGTAACAAGGCAACTCTTTAGAGTTCTTGGAGTATGGTAGGTTTTGAGAGGCTGGGGTACAACATGTGGCCAAGGCTAGAAGTTTACTGGCTTGATTCTGATGGCGCCTTAGCACATGAGTCTGAAGCTAGAGAACTTTCTCCCGAGGTTATAGGGATCTGGTACAGCAGTAAACCATTGTGGTCACTAGACTCTGCAGGACCAGTGTTCAACAGTGACACCATGTGGTGGGGATGAAGCTTGGTACTAGTGGCAATTACACTTTCCATCTGAATTTACTTCCTTTGGATTAAGTAAATCTCTGAGATTCTTGGATATTCCAGAAAGAGGGTATCCTCAAGAAGGAGATCATAGAGTTACTGCTAATAAAGCTAGATGGGGCTTTGAGGGATAAATTAAAGTAATAAATGAGATGTGAGTTGATTTGTGACTTAAATTGGTAAAGTAGATCATATTTGCTGCAAGAGACAGTTTTAATGAACCAAGGTCTGTTCACTGCTAACTAGATATTCCAAGTGTCTTTTTTAGGCAGAGGCAGGAACAGTAGTTGAAGTGGGAAGAAGAAGGAACAAGAATAATTTGTGTTAGAATTGCACTACTTATAGTTTCTCCACATTCACAGCTTTCATCCCAACACCACCCCAGCTTCAATTTAGAGGTACAGAGAGGAGATGAGGGCAAGGCAAAATACTACCCTGGGGTAATTTGGGGCTATTAAAGTTGATCAAATCAATTTAGAACTTGTAAAGAAAAACATTATTAACCTTAAAAAACAAGATTCAGGGAATATGATTACATATGGAGTTTGAGTACAAAGCTTGAATATGGCTACTAGGAAAACACCAACTACAAACAAATGGTGTCAGTGTTCCAAAGTGGAGAAATTAAAGTTTCACTTATATAGGCAGAGATGAGAAGTTCCAGCAGGATTATAACATTTTCCATGTAAGACCAGTAGATACACCAACGATTTGATTGGTTACAGATTGCTACCTTCCAAGGAAGATTACTTTATTACTCTGTGAGAAGGAATAATGATCTGAGGGGGTTTTATCTCTTGGTCTTCCTAATTATTTATAGGAAAAAAAGGCAGAGCTTGCAGCTACATCCCACATGATTCAGGCTGCATAGCCACATTCCTCTCAAGGCTCAGAATAAGTTAAAAGTTCCAACAGCTTTAAGTTTGAATTATTTTAAGTTTGAATTATTTAATTTCACAAAGTGAAATGGAATTCCATGACATTCTACTGTACTTTCTTCTAATCTCAGTCCGGAACATCAACTTTAAGCCCTGAAAAGGAGATATGAAGAAGGGTGTTAGATTTGAGGTATGTTTAAGAGAAAGTATCACAAATGAAACTTGTTTATTGATCAGTATGAACTTGGTGGGATACAATTTTCTATTTGTCCAGTCACTGCCCTGTGCTGTGTTCCCCTGTGCCCAGCCAATGGACCTGGTGTGCATGTGACCCAGTGAGATACCGGTGGTGGTGGCCAAGCCAGTGCCTGTGTCACCCCTTCTCCAACTCCAGGCAGTGCATCTCAGGGATAGTCTTCTTCCACTTGGGGAATGGAAAGGGAAGAGTTCAAAAGGCTATGTGTTGCAACTTGGATACAAGCTCAGCCACAGTAAAATAAAGTACCATGCAGACTCCTGAAGCCCCTGAGTCTAGGCCTTAGTTCCTGGATTGGATTCCTGAACCCACTCTGGGCCAGAAGGAAACATGCTGCCCTGAAGGGAAGGACCCAGTCCTGCCAAGATTTACCAACTACTGACTAAATAGCCCTTGGGCTTTGAATAAACATCAAAAGAAGCCAGGCAACAGTCATCATGGGCTTTGGGTGAGACTATACTGGCTTTAAGTATGACTTGGCACTGGTGGCCACAAATGAGTGCACATATTACTCCTTCCCCAACTCCAACTATGCAGCACAGAAAGTGAGGGAAGAGAATAAGAGACTTCCTGGTAATCCAGGGAATTCTCTCATATTTTACCCAAGTCCAGCAGGGCAGTACCCCACCAGGAGTCTGCAAGAATCACAGCATTACTGGGCTTGGGGCACCCCCAATGCTGATATGACTGCAGTGACCAAAGACTGCGATCACAACATGCAATTCCCTTTGAGTATCTGGAAAGCCTTCTCAAGAAGGACGGGTTCAAATAAGCCCAGACTGTGAAGATTAAAATAAATACCAAACTCTTCAATTCCCAGATGTTGACAAACATCCACAAGCATCAAGAGCATCCAGGAAAACATGACCTCACCAAATGAACTAAATAAGGTACCAGTGACCAATCCTGGAGTGATGAAGATAGGTGATCTTTTACAGAAAGAATTCAAAATAGCTGTCCTAAAGAAGCTCAATGAATTTCAAGATAATCCAGAGAAGGAATTCAGTAGCTTATCAGAGAAATTTAACAAAAAGATTGAAATTATATAAAAAAACAGAAACTCTGGAGCTAAAGAATTCAATTGACAAGCTGAGAAAGGCTTTAGAGTTTCACAACAGCAGAATTGAGCAAGCAAAAGAGAGAATTAGTGAGCTTGAAGAAACACTATTTGAAAATACAGAGTCAGAAGAGAAAAAAGAAAAAAAATTAAAAAGAGTGAAGCATGCCTACAAGATCTAGAAAATGGCCTCAAAAGGGCAAATCTAGGAGTTGTTGGCCTTAAAAAGGAGATAGAGAGACAGGGGTGGAAAGTTTATTCATGGAAATAATAACAGAACTTTCCAAACCTAGCGAAAGACATCAATATTCAGGTACAAAAAGGTCATAGAACACCAAGCAGATTTAACTCAAACAAGTCTACCTCAAGGCATTTAATAATCAAGCTCCTAAAGGTCATGGATAAAGAAAAGGTCCTCAAGGAAGCAAGAAAAAAGAAAATCATAACATGCAAAAGAGCTCCAATACATATGGCAGCAGACTTCTCAGTGGAAACCTTACAGGCCAGGAGAGAGTGGCATGACATATTCAATGTGCTGAAGGAAGAAAGCCTTAACCCTAGAATATTATATCTTGCAAAAATATCCTTCAAACATGAAGGATAAAGGAAGACTTTCTCAGACGAAAACTGAGGGTTTTAATCAATACTAGACCTGTCCTACAAGAAATGCTAAAAGGTGTTTTTCACTTTGAAAGAGAAGGATGTTAATGAACAAAAAGAAATCCCCTGAAGGTATAACTAGTAACAGTAAGCACACAAATACGAAATACTCTAGTGCTATAATTGTGGCATATAAACTGCTTATATCTTGAGTAGGAAGACTGAAAGGAAAACCTATCAATGGCCTCACTGCCAAATTTTACCAAGTATTCAAAGAAAAACTAATACCAATCTTATTTAAACTATTCCAAAAAATCAAGGAGGAGAGGATACTCCCAAACTCATTCTATGAGGCCTGTATAACCCTGACACCGAAACCAGAGAAAGACACAACAAAAAAAGAAAACTATTGGCCAATATCTCTGATGAATATATTAACAGATGTAAAAATCCTCAACAAAATACTAGCAAACCAAACTCAACAACACATTAAAAAGATTATTCATCATGACCAAGTGGGATTCATCCCAGGGATGCAAAGATGCTTCAATATATGCAAATCAACAATGTGATACATCATATCAACAGAATGAAGGACAAAAACCATATGATCAATTCAATTGATGACAAAAAAGCATTCAGTAAAATTCAACATCCCTTCATGATAAAAAGTCTCAAACAACTTGGTATAGAAGGAACTTACCTCAACGTGATAAAAACCATATATGACAGACCCACAGCTAGTCTCATAATGAATGAAGAAAACGTGAAAGCATTTCCTGGAAGGTCTGGAACAAGAGAAGGATGTCCATTTTCACCACTGTTATTCAACATAGTACTAGAAGTTCTAGCTAGAATAATCAGACATGATAATGGAAGAAAGTGTCTCCAAATTGAAATGGAAGGAGTCAAATCATCCTTGTTTGCAGACCATCTGATCTTTTATTTTTTATTTTTTTTTATTTCAGCACATTATGGGGTTACAAAAGTTTAGGTTACATATATTGCCCTTGCCCCCCCTCCCGCCCCTGAATCAGAGTTTCAAGCGTGTCCATCCCCTAGACAGTGCGCATGGCACTCATTATGTATATGTATACACCCATCCCCCCCCACATCTGCCCGACACCAGATTAATGTTATTCCTAAATGTGCTCTTAGGTGATGATCAGTGAAACCAATTTGATGGTGAGTACATGTGGTGCTTATTTTTCCATTCTTGGGATACTTCACTTAGTAGAATGGGTTCCAGCTCTATCCAGGAAAATACAAGAGGTGCTATATCACCATTATTTCTTATAGCTGAGTAGTGCTCCATGGTATACATATACCACATTTTATTAATCCACTCATGTATTGGTGGGCACTTGGGTTGTTTCCACATCTTTGCAATTATGAATTATGCTGCTATAAACATTCGAGTGCAGATGTCTTTTTTATAGAATGTCTTTTGTTCTTTTGGGTAGATGCCCAATAATGGGATTGCTGGATCAAATTGTAGGTCTACTTGTATCTGTTTAAGGTATCTCCATATTGCTTTCCACAGAGGTTGCACTAGTTTGCAGTCCCACCAGCAGTGTATGAGTATTCCTGTCTCTCTGCTTCCACGCCAACATTTATTGTTTTGGGACTTTTTGATAAAGGCCATTCTCACTGGAGTTAAGTGATATCTCATTATGGTTTTTATTTGCATTTCCCTGATAATTAGAGATGTTGAGCATTTTTTCATATGTTTGTTGGCCTTTCTTCTGTCTTCTTTTGAAAAATTTCTATTCATGTCCTTTGCCTATTTTTTGATAGGGTTGTTTTTTTTCTTGCTGATTTTCCTGAGTTCTAAATAGATTCTAGTTATCAGTCTTTTATCAGATGTGTAGCCTGTGAAAATTTTTTCCCATTCTGTAGGTTGTTTGTTTGCTCTCATGACAGTTTCTCTGACTGTACAGAAGCTTTTTAATTTAATCAGGTCCCATTTATTTTTGTTGTTGCTGTGATTGCCTTTGGGGTCTTCTTCATAAATTATTTACCTAGGCCAATGTCTCTAAGAGTTTTTCCCACATTTTCTTCTAGAATTCTCATAGTTTCACACCTTAAGTTTAAGTCTGTTATCCACTGTGATTTCATTTTTGTGAGAGGTGAAAGGTGTGGGTCCCGTTTCAGTCTTCTATATGTGGCTATCCAGTTTTCCCAGCACCAATTATTGAATAAGGATTCTTTTCCCCAGTGTATGTTTTTGTCTGCTTTGTCAAAGATTAGATGGCTATATGAGGATGGTTTTGTATCTGGATTCTCAGTTCTGTTCCACTAGACCATCTGATCAATCTTATATCTAGAGAAACCTAAAGACTCCACAAAAAAACTATTAGAACTGATAAACAAACTCATTAAAGTTACAGGATACAAAATCAAAATACAAAAATCAGCATTTCTATATGCCAACAGCAAAGAATCTGAAAAAGAAACCAAGAAAGAAATCCCATTTACAAGAGCTACAAATAAAATAAAACACCTAGGAATAAACTTAACCAAAGAAGTGAAAGATCTTTATAATGAAAACTATAAGACATTGATGAAAGAAATTGAAGAGGATACAAAAAAATGGAAACATATTTCATCCTTATGGATTGGAAAAATCAATATTGTTAAAATATCCATACTACCCAAAGGAATCTACAGATTCAATGCAATCCACATCAAAATACCAAAGAAATTTTCACAAAAATAGATAAAATAATCATAACACTTATATGGAACCACAAAAGACCCACAATAGCCAAAAAAGCCATCCTGAGCAAAAAAAAAAAAAACAAAAAAACAAAACAAACAAACAAAAAAAACTGGAGGAATCACGTTACCTGACTTCCAATAATACTACAGAGCTATAGTAACACAAATAGCATGGTGCTGGCATAAAAACAGACTCGTAGACCACTGGAACAAATAGAGAACCTAGAAATAAATACACACATCTATAGTGAACTTATATTGAATAAAGGTGCCAAGAATATACAGTGGGGGAGGGATAGTCTCTTCAATAAATTGTGCTGGGAAAACTGGATATCCATATGCAGAAGAATGAAACTAGACCCTTGTCTCTCTCCATATACAAAAATCAAATGAAAATGGATGAAAGACTTAAATCTAAGGCCTGAAACTATGAAATGCTTTAGGACATTGGTCTGGACAAGGACTTCTTGAGTAATACCCACAAAGCACAGGCAACCAAAGCAAAATTGGATAAATGGGATCACATCAAGCTAAAAAGCTTCTGCACAGCAAAGTAAACAAACAACAAAGGGAGGAGATAACCCACACATTGGGAGAAAATATTTGCAAACCATCCATCTGACAAGGGATTAATAACTAGACTAAATAACGAGCTCCAACAACTCAATAGGTAAAAATCAAATAATCTACTTAAAAAATGGGCAAAGGATCTGAGTAGACATTTCTCAAACGAAGACATACAAATGGTCAATGGATATATGAAAAAATGCTCAACATCCTTAGTCATCAGAGAAATGCAAATCAAATCTACAATGAGATAACATCTCACCCCAGGTAAAATTGCTTTTATCAAAAAGATAGGCAATAAGGAATGTTGTTGAGGATATGGAGAAAGGGGAACCCTTGCACATTGTTGGTGGGAATGTAAATTAGTACAACCACTAGAGTTGTAATGATTTGGAATGCTGGTTACCAGAGGCTGGGAAGGGGAGGGTGGGATGAAGTGGGAATGGTTAATGGGTGCAAAAATATAGTTAGATACTTAGATAGTTAGATAGAATGAATAATATTTGACAGCACAACAAAGTGACTTATCAACTTATTAACAGTAAGTTAGGGTATACTTTAAAATAACTCAAAGAATGGAATTAGAATGTTCCTAACACAGAGAAATGATAAATGCCTGAGGTGATGGATACCCCAATTACCCTGATTTGATTAATACACATTGTATGCCTGTATTAAACATCACATGTACCCTATTAAGATATACAACTATTACCCATAATAATTAAATATTTTTTAAAAAGTTTTAAAAAAGCCAGCCTGAGCAAGAGCGAGACCCCATCTCTACTAAAAATAGAAAGAAATGATTTGGACAGCTAAAAAAAAAAAAAAAAAAAAAAAAATATATATATATATATATATATATATATATATATATATAAAATTAACCGGGCATGGTGGCGCATGCCTGTAGTCCCAGCTACTCGGGAGGCTGAGGCAGGAGGATCGCTTAAGCCCAGGAGTTTGAGGTTGCTGTGAGCTAGGCTGAAGCCACGGCACTCTAGCCAGGGCAAAAAGAGCAAGACTCTGTCTCAAAAAAAAAAAAAAAAAAGTTTTAGAAAAGCTCTGACTTCTCCACTGTACAATTTATACATGTAGCAAAAACAAAAACAAAAACAAAAACAAAAAAACAAACCACTTGTACCTTCTAAATCTATTGAAATAAAAACAATAGCTTTAGATAAAAAAAAAAAAAACACTCAAGTTTCTTCAGGTCTTAATTTCCTTATGGAGGCTCCCATGTCACATAAAATGTATATTAAATGTGTATGCTTTTATCTTGTTAATCTGTGTTTTGCTATAAGGGCCTCAGCCTCGGATGGATGAGGAAAAAATATTTTTCCTCCCCTGCACTGTCTTTTCATTCCTCTTCTGAGCCCTGTGCCTTAGAGTTGTGTGGGGGAGCCACTGTTCTGTTTCCAGGACAGACTCTTCCTCCCCTGCTCCTCCTGGGCTCTAGCTAGACCCATAGGTTGGGGTGGAGGAGCAGAGTGATGGTGGGTTTGCCTCCCACGAGGGGCAGCCTGTCTGAGGAGGGGGGCCACCCCTGGCCTTACTCTGGCTCAGTCAGCCCCCGTGCACTGCTGGTGGCTTCAGGCATTAGAGTGGTCTCTGTAAAGTTCAGTTCCATCCTAACACTTTCCAATGGCGAGGGTCCAGCTGAGCCTCTCTCTGGGTCTTGACAGTGGTCCATGTTCCTGTGCATCTTTCTCGGTGGGTCATCCCCTCCATCCCTGTCCTTCTGAGCACACCTTGGCTTGTGCTCCTTCCTGGGGAGCCACAGGAACTGCTGAAGTTCTCTCCCACACCTCCGAAGGCTGCAAGGATTCAGGATGGGGCTAAAGGCCACCTGATACTCTTTCCAGGCTTGCAAACTTCACCGTCATTCCATCTCATCCTGTTGTTGCAATGGACTCCTCCAAACCTCCCATCTTCAGGAAGCTCCAGATAAAAAGCTGGCTTGTGCTGTAAGTTTGGGTGTGCTTCTGAATGCCGAGGGCCTCAGATGATGCTCTCCCCAAAACATACCATGCTTTGCTTTCTCTGATGAAGCATTGGGTGGTTCTGCTGACTTTTCAGTTCAGCTGATGCCCGCCGAGAGAATGAAACGTCACTTTTCCCTCCTGGCAGGCACCACATCTTCACAGGTAACTTTCCTCGATCCCCTTCCCCTGCCGTGGGATGGGGAGGGTTGGAAGGCAGGGAAGAGGAACTTTCCTCAGGATTTAGAAATGTCAGGGCATGTTTGAAGATGTCTGTCTGACCGAGAAACTACAGAACCTCATCAGAAATAAATTATCTAAAGGAGGAGTCAAGCACGCCCCAGGCTGCTGGTCCAACCCCAATGCCTCAGGCACTAAAGGGAAGATTCTGAGTATAGCAGGGCTTCTGTCTCTTTTTGTCCCCTCATCCAGCCCCCAAAGGATTTGTTTCTCAATATGTGCATGGGGGTGGGGAGAGCTGTTTGAATAAAAAAAGAAAGAGAGAGCTGTTTCTACACAAACTCTCTTTGAAACATTGGGAGTACAAGGCAGCATTGTTTTGAGAGCCACACAACAGAAAAACACAAAGCGGGGAGAGCTGCGTCCTCCGCACCTGGGCACAGAGTGCAGAGTGACGTGAGTGTCGGGGGCTTTGGGGCTTTGGTGGCTCCTGCACATCAGTGGTGTCTCAGTTCTAGTGGTGGCTGCCAGCATAACTGCTTTCTTCCATAGTGGCAAGAAGAGAAGGGAGAGGAGGAGAAGGCCTTACCAGGGGCAACAAGGGGGACGGAAAGCTCTGGAAGTGGTGGAATGCGGTGGATACCGACACCCTCACTTTCAGGTTGGGGTGGAAGCAGCATCCACTGGCAGCTATTGTCATTCCGCCCAGTACGATGGCTCGGGCATTTCCCACTAGCTGTGATGCTGGGCCAGGGGCCACCCACAGAGGGGCCATCTCAGGGCTGAATGGGACACTCACGCTCACATCCTCGAGGCACATGGCACCAGTGCTGCCTGCGTGGGGAACGGGGAAATGGATGTGGGTTGTTCTTGATGACTCTAAGGCCCAGAAGTAATTGCAGGGAGGAGAACGTTGCAGGGAATGAGAGTGTAGTAGGGCTAAGGGGTCACATTTATAGGCGATGGTGTCCCCTCAGCTCATGAAGAGAATGGGTGTTTATGTACACCCATAGCACATATATCTATGCTTATAATTCATCAGAAGAGCAAAGAGGATGAGATAGATGAGAATTTCTGAAAGGAGAAGTCCTATTAGAGATTTATACAGATAAATAGTCCAATAGGCAATGGAGTCATGGAGTGACAGCTCTTGGTAGAAATTCAACATCTAAAGCGTTTTCTGTGGTTATAATGATTATTCCTGGATGAAACCACTGGCAACTTCTCTGTGAGACTTTCTTAAGGCAGGAAATCAACAAACAAACCTCATTTTCATCTGGCTTTGTGCATTTGACTTGGTAAACTTTGACAACTGAAGCAAAGCAACAAAACCAGAATGCATTGCTTTGTAATGATGTGCTCATAATTGTATGGGGATCCCTGTAAGATCTCCACGTTCTTGGCTTGGAGTCCCTTTTGGCCCCCAGTGATCCAAGTCAATAGTAAAAACAGGGTGGATTTGCATTAGGAAAAAAAAGAGGTATTAGAGAATCTTGTAAATATTGTTACATATTTATAGTATCTGAGGAATGAGTGGAGTCAGTAAAGCATAAGAAGGACTAATCCACTTGGTGAGAGCTGTGCAGAAAATGAAAATTTAAAGTAGCTTGGAATTCTGAGAGGAAGAATAGTGACACACATATGATAAAAACTTTCTTCACATTTATAATTTCTTTAGATATACTGAGAAAAAATGGTAGATGTTTTACAAATAAAGTTTAGATAGGAGTAAATGAAATAAAAAATACTGGTTTTGAATGGTCCTGAAAAAAAAAAACACTAGAGTTGTCCATTGGTAATGGCTAACAGGATGATAAAATAAAAAAACAGATTTAAAGATTAATTTCAAATTTAAAGTTCCTAACTTGGCAATAATTTAAAAAAGTAATGGTCAAAAAGCAAATTAGGAGTTTATTCAGGAGATTAGATTTGGATTAAGAAAAAAATATTTTATTGAAAAAGTCCATGTTTTTCTGTATCTTTCTCTGGTTAATGAGGGTCTTAGAAATACCGTTGGCAAGCCCGCACTGATGCTGTTCGCTCTGTTCCTTTGAAGTAGTTTGTTGCTCTGGTTATCTGAGTGCAGTATTTGTTCCTCTCTCCTCTGGTTTGTTTTTCCACTTGTGTGCAACCTTGAAGTCAAGGATGCCACCTAACTCCAGCAGCCCAAGCCCAGAGCCTCAGGGACACCTGTTTCCTGTCTCCAGATTCAGCCAGGGGTGGGGGCCGGGGGGGGGGGGTGTTCCATTCCTGCACCCTCTCTTCCATCTCACCTCTCTCACTCCTTCCCCTTCCCACTGCCAGCCGCACCTTTGCTTTTGTTTTATTTCCACTCTACTTTCTCCTCCCCGCAATCTGTTATATTCCTTGTGGTATTACCACATTCATCTCCATCCTCAGGAACAGTTCATGACACTCCTGTCAAAAGACAAAATCACAACAAATTTAGTTGAAATGATCGATTTGCCTTTTGTTTGTGCTTCATGAATTGGGGCAGTATCTCCTTTAAAAATTTAGGAAAGGTGCTCCAATGAGCTCAGCAGAGGAAGCAGAAAAGGGCTGAAGAAAGCAGAAACTGGGAACAAAAAGCAGATTGGTTAGCATCAGGTTATTTCAGGTCACTTTCCCTGTAAGAGGTCCAGCAGAGGGGACTTCCCTATCAGGCTGGCTAAAACGGGCCTGCTTGGGGATTGACTATTATATCTCCCTCTCCTGATTTCTTGGAAAGTCAGATAACAACCTAGGTTTGGTTTGGTGATGTGGAAGTTTAGCATGAGTGACTCCATTTTGGTTTGGTCTGTCAGGGCCCAGTGCAGGGCCTCAGTCCAAATCAGTGGCCTGCTATTAATTTTATTTAACACTCCTCTACTCATAAGTCTAGAGTAGCTCCTTCTGCCCACTGGAGGAAATCCAAACTCCTTGATCAAGAATGTAAGGTCCCCTAAGATCCCTTTAAGAATTTAAAATCCCGTAAGATCCCTTTTCACCTCATCTCACTATTGCCCTTCCCAAGTGCTTTGCTCTGGCCCCAGTGCAACTATTTTCTATGTTCTGTTGGCTTGAAACTTTCTCTGACTGTTGCCTTCAGAATTATTATAGCACTTTGCTCATGCTCCTCTTCTATGGCATCTGTCAATTTGCTGTTGTTTTAAAATTTACAGGAATGGGTTTTATCTCCTCCACTGGACAGTAGTATACTGAATGTGTCTGAGCGCCTGAGGCTGTCATCTGTGTACCCACCTCATTCATTCATGTCTTGTACAGTGTAGCTTCTGAATCAATGTTTTTTTTTTTTTGAGACAGAGTCTCACTCTGTTGCCCAGGCTAGAATGCCATGGCACCAGCTTAGCTCACAACAACCTCAAACTCCTGGGCTCAATCTTCCTGCCTCAGCCTCCCAAGTATCTGGGACTACAAGTGCATGCCACCATGCCTGGCTAATTTTTTCTGTTTTTAGTAGAGATGTGGGTCTCATTCTTGCTCAGGCTGGTCTTGAACTCCTGACCTTAAGTAATCCTCCTGCCTCGGCCTCCCAGAGTGCTAGGATTACAGGTGTGAGCCACCTCCCCCAGTCTGAGTCAATGTTTTAAGTCAATTAATTCTTCTGGGTTCAGCAGGGACTATTAGACCAAACTAGGTTCACTGCTTCAACACTTTGATGGAATTAAATCTAGGGTTGGTCTCCAAACTAATTTATTGTTCAGATCTTTTATAAATCAGGCCAAATATGGAACAAGACTTCAGCTCTTAAGATATCCTTAAAAGGACTGGATTCCTTCAAGTTTTTCTTGTTAAAGCCCAAATTCAGAAAGGAGCCTCAATGACTTGGGGATCAGTCTGGACTCTTGGGTAGGTACCCCTTTTGATTCGGCACATCCTTTCTGATAGTAATGCCTATTGCATTCATGACAACTGTGTTTGGAGTATTTCCTTTAAGTTACTTTACCACCCTTTGGTCCAAGAATGGCACCAAAGAAGCAGGAGGAGAGGGTAGAGTCACACACATAGTATGATGGCCGATCAGATCTCTCAGGTGGAGGTGGAAGGGACAAGAGACAAGCCCCAAACAGCGAGGACTGTGTCACTGTCTTCCAAGTGGGAAACTAGGGTCACCCTCTCTTGTGTGACCCATGCTTAGGAAGCCTCGGGTAGGTGCTGGGCTCCGCTCACCTTTTCCATAAATTGGTCGTTGTCTTCAACATTTCCAGGTTGTGCTGGTTCATTCAATGATCAGATATATGTTGAGCACATACTTGATGTAACACACTGGACTAGATATTGTAGGGAAAAAAAAGAAGTTTCAGTCACAGGCTTTGCCCTTTAGGAATTTGTAATCTCACTGGGAAAGCAGGCATGTTCCAGGTTGAAATAGGCATGGGAAATGTCAATGATATAAAACAACACTGAACACATAACATAATCATGAAGAGGAACCCAGCTACAAAATATTGGTGGTTCAGAGGATTAAATTAACACACACATAGACACTATCCACACTGATTTAAACCACTCCTCTTCAAGATATGACACAATTCCCAAAAGTTTCTAAGCTTCTCTGAAGAACTCAATGAATAACAAAGTATACTGGAAGTCAAAATTTATTTGCGGTTAACTCATATTCTGATATCTCTAGTCATCTGGTTTATTTAGGGGTTCTTTCCTAGGAATGAATGAAATTGTCATGAAATCTAAAGGCCAAGAAATAGTGGGTCACTGGAGATATTCTAAATTGTCTTGCTTGGTTAAAAGTCTGAGATATAAAATATCGAAATATTTTAGTATCAAGATGAACAGATGCCCATTTCAGCAAATTAAACTTGGAGCATTTTACTTGCTTCTAGCTAGAAAAAGATCCATGAATGAATATTAATAGATGCCTGTACCAAGAGATACTAATTCCCCAGCAAGAATGTCCAAGGCATCCAGTTGAATGCTGAAATTAGAAAGGTTCTTTGAATTTAAAATGACTAGTGCTTATGAAGGAGTCATAAAATCTTTTAAAAAAAAAAACTGTCATTCATGTATCTTAATGAACAAACCAGGAAGCAGCAGCAGCCTGAGCTCTGAACTGAACTTGGAGGCCCAAGGATTTGCAGAGTGGCTCTGGGTAGGATGCTTCTCTGTCTCCCAAATCACTCTCTCTGAAACAATTCTGCTAATATTACCTATTTCATTGGAGCATTGAGAACTGAGAGGAGGAAGGACAGAGGACATGCTCTAATTATTAGTGAGCCTAATTCCTACATATTTAAAAGGAGCGATAAATGTTTAACTACATGAAGGGAATTTGCAGACATCTATCTTTCTGTTGCTGAGAATCCCAGTTGTGGGTTGTGTAACCCTGCAGGGTCACTCTGCTGTACGTCTTTGGTCTTTTTCCCTCAGTGGAATTTAGGGCTTGTTGCTTAGGGCTTGTGTCTTTCTTCTGGAGGTGGCTGTCCTGGCACCTGTCCCCCCAGTGTACCTCCACCCTTCCGCCCCCAACAGACGCATACTGACTTCACTTTCTTTGTCTCACTTCCTGGCTCTTTGCTTCCTCCTTCCCCTAGGAGAGTGATCAAGGGAAAAGAAATCCCCTAGCTTCTTGCCCTGGACTTCTCCAGACTCCCTTGACCTCCTTGCCCCAGCTCTGCAGACCCTTGCTGGGGTCTCCACCAAGAGATAGCTTTGCCTTGTCATTCAGGCAGCCTCGCCTGGCATTCTAACTAGCCCAGACCCCTTTTGGGCACAGTTGAGAAAATGCAGTATTTTAGGGGGCATTTTTATTTTATTTTAATATTTTTTTAAAAATGGTTTAATTTGTAGAGTCTAGATTTTGATCCTTATTCACACATTTGCTTGGTCAGCATAATTTCTGGGCACCACTTCATGGATCCTTTTCTTCTGTGTGACCCAGCCCAGAGTGGATGCTAGTCTTAGCTACCTGGCTTTCCATCCCCTATGGATTCAGGGTGACCCTGCTATTGGGTCAAGGGAGACTGAACTATTCTTGACCTCGTTTTTTTTTTTTTGTTTGTTTAGTCCCTTAGCTTGACCCCCTAGTCTGTGGTTCTCAAGAGCGCTACAAATTCTCTTATTAAAGACAAAACAAAACAAACAACCACCACCCAACACTTTTCTTTCTTTCTTTTTTTTTTTTTTTTGAGACAGAGTCTCACTCTGTTGCCCGGGCTAGAGTGCCGTGGCGTCTGCCTAGCCCACAGCAAACTCAAACTCCTGGGCTCAAGCAATCCTTCTGCCTCAGCCTCCCGAGTAGCTGAGATTATAGGCATGCACCACCATGCCCGGCTAATTTTTTTCTATATATTTTTTTAGCTGTCCACATCATTTCTTTCTATTTTTAGTAGAGATGGGGTCTCACTCTTGCTCAGGCTGGTCTCGAACTCCTGACCTCGAGCAATCCTCCCGCCTCGGCCTCCCAGAGTGCTAGGATTACAGGTGTGAGCCACCGCGCCCGGCCCCAACACTTTTCTTGACCACCTACTTTGAGCCAGGCAGTATGCCATACGGTATGAGGAATACAAAGAAAAGCAAGAGACTGGCTGGGGTAGTTCACAGGTTAGTGAGAAAGAAAGATATTATACCTGTATAATTGCAATAGAATGGGGGCAAAAGCTTTTGGTAGACATTTGAATTTTTTTTTTTTTTTGAATACCCAACATCCAGACCTCCTTTCTATCTTTGGGGATTTGCCAAAGATGGCAAATGTGTGCCATTCAGGGCTTTCCTTCACTTCACATGAACTATAGGAATTCTTTCATGTCCTCTGCAGGCAGGTGACCATGCTCAGCCAATCTCATACTCCTGTCTAGGTTTGGGAATCCAGCAGGAAAGAGATAAAGATGCAGGGACTAGTGAGAAGTGTTGTAAAGACTGTGGCCCCCACACTGAGTCCAGAAACTGCACTTGGTTCCAGCTCATCTGCCAATGTTCTCTAGACCTCCAGGCTCAATATCTTCCAATATATTTATTTTCTCATTAAATTATTCAGAGGGGTGTGTGTGTGTTTGCTTGAAATCAAGAACTTTGATGCAGAAATGAATAATGGGGAGTGTGATGCAGACAACAGATCCTCAGAGAGATGGGAAAAACTAGAATTGGGAGGAAGCCAGTGAAACTTCCATTAGTGTTGGTTTTGGGATCCTGGAAACCATGATAATAAGCGGTAAACAATGCAGTTACTGCCCGTGGTCATCTTGTAATGAAGCACCCATTGAAGGCAAGACTCGGGGACCACATTACGGCTGTTGCAGAACAGAAAGAAAACATGAGGAATTCAAGAGTAGTGGGTAGGACGGATTCTTTAATGGCACTAGAAAACCTAAAGAAAGAGAATGATAGGCCCAAATATGTAAGTTCTCAGCTCAAGACAGAGATCCTCCTGATGTTCTATGACCTTACTTAGAAACCTCTTCCCACTTGAAGCTGAAGGGTTGACATGGCCCCCAAACCAAATTCAATGTTTGTAAGTGGCTGAATTATGTTAGTTGAAGCTACAGCTTTGTGGAGACTTAAGTGGCTTTCAAATGTTTTTGACCACAATCCCTCTAAGAAGTACATTTTATAACACAATCTAGCACATATACCCCTTGATACAAATGAAACAAAGGTGTCATGAAACATTTTTACCCTTATTATAAATGTTCTGTTCTTATTCTATTTTAAAAATTCTGCTTGCAATCAACCAACTAAACTGAAAAACCTGTGTTAAGGAAGATTGGAATGAGGTTCTGAAGGACTCAGAGAGGTAGCTGAACTCCTGTGCCTTGGGGGAAGGGGACTTAGTCTTGTTTGGAGACTCTGCAACCCCCTTGCTGTACGGAGGCAGTTAGTCTCGGGTCTTAGCCAGCTGCTACCCTCACCCCCCCTAAATTCATCTATCATAGTCTCTACACCTGTGACGGAAGTCAGACCTCCGCATGCCCAGGAGGCTGATAACAAGGTTGAGCCAGGAAGAGGAGGCTTCCACAGCAAAGAATTATAGGACTTGGTTAATTTATATCATCAAAATTCCAGAGAATATATGTGGAAATGAATTCCGATGGGATGCTTCCTAACCAAGAAGGAAGAAATCTAATTTTAAACCAGACCAAATTAATTGCTAAGGATGGGCTTACTAAACATCCTGGAATCAGTATGCTAGTTTCAGCAGCTGAGAGTCATTCTAATTTTTTGCTTGATTAGTTGACCAAAAAAAAAAAAAAAAAAAAAAAAGGTCATTTCAGCAGCAACTGAGATCAAATGAAACTGATGTGCTAAAAATCTTTTGTAAGCAGGTAGAGGAAGGAATGCAAAAAGCTGGGAATTCTGGAGTGGCCTTTTCAAATGTAATCTGCCAGTTACCAGGTAATTATGCGCCCCCAAGAAGGCACAGAGGACCCTCCCTTTGCAATACTTTGAGAAATACATTGATTAGGAGAGAGCTGGATCCTTGAAAAGCTCTGAAGGCTGGAATTGCTTATGGAGATGTTGTTATTGAAATGAGATCTTTGATTTCAATGGCAAGATGAGGGAGTCTAAGAGGCCTTGTGGAGACAGTTAACCTCCCAGGACGAAATGAGTGTGGCTTACCGTACTAACCAGCAGGCTGGGGCATGGAGCTTTATTTCTTTTGAAATATTGCACCCCTACCACCAAGAAAGAGAGATAATAGCTGGTATTTATTGAATATTTACTCAATGTGCCAATCGTTGGAGCCTCACAACACTATGAGGTAAGTCCTCTTACAATCTCCATATTACAGGTGAATAAAGTCAGGCACAGAGAGAATAAGAAATTTGTCCAAGACCTCACAGCTACTTAGTTGTGGAGCTAGGATTCTAACCCTGTGTCGTTTGACTCCGGAGTCCATGCTAAGCACCCAGTGTTTGACTTTGGAAGTAACCTATGCCCACAGGTGGATTTATCATGAAACTATTGAAGCTGAAGTTTCAGAGATCCTTTTCTGCATGGGCCCTTTGTAAGGCCCTGGGAGGCCCTAGGAATGAATGTACTCAGATGGTCATACGTTTTTGTAAAATTTGCAAAAGTAAGGTGTTTTAACTGTCATTTGTTATGGCTGCTGTCTTTCCGTTCTGACTTCTCACTGTCACTTCCCCTTGTGTCAGGTGGCTTTGAAAAGGCTATGAGCATTTTGGGGATCTGGCTAAGGGGAGGTCAAGTTGGAAATCTGCTTAGCTAGTTTTAGTGGGATGTATTTTTGTGGTTTACAGCCACTCTGCCGACTTGCCTGGAGTTGTGATACTGACACCGGTATCGTGGTTATACGTTTCAGGGCCACAGGTTCTACCCACATAGGAGTGTGCACTGTGGTGCTTGACACAGAAAGCACATGGCTTATAGAGAGAAACAAGATTTAAAGTGGAACCAGGGCTCAATATGGAGCCAGAAGCTAGTCTATGGAAAATTCTTCCAATCATCAGATGTATACAATAGAAGTAGAATATTCAGTTTTCATAGTTGTTTAGTCAAAAGTTGAAGTTCTTTTCTTTCAGGAACATACTTGATAATACAACATATATAATTATGGATAACATACTTTTTTCTCTTTTTTTTTGAGAAAATGTGCAAAATATAGTTTATCAGCATTGCTGTGTCTTGTAGGGCACAATTTGATATAAGTCCGTGTGTAACGGCATATGTCTCAGCAGAATTGTCTGCCTGAAGACATGTAAGTAGAGAGGATTCATTTACCAGCCCTCAAGTCCCACCCCTGTTGGCAAAGGGCTGCCCCATAGGCTGTAACTCCCTCAAATGTCCCAGGATTTGGCATGAAGCAAATGGTTGAGCAGGTGGACTGAGAAGATGGGAAGTGCAGTTCAAGAGGTGTTCCATACACTGGTCAGTGAGTGTCATTGCTTCAAAGATTATAAAAGTAACTCCTGCAGAAGAAAATTGAAGTGCCCTGAAAGTTCATGTTTCAAAAGATGGAAGAGACTTGACACAGGTCTTCCGATATGTGTGTGTATGTATATATATATATATATATATATATATATATATATATATGTATTTGACATGGGTCTTGTTCTCTTGCCCTGGCCAGAGTGGCAACATCATAGCTCACTGGAGCTTCAAACGCCTGAACTCAAGTGATCCTCCTGCCTCAGCCTCCTGAGCAACTGGGACTACAGGAGTGTGCCATGACGCCCGGCTAATTTTTTTTTTTTGTAGAGACAAGAGTCTTGCTATTGCCCAGGCTGGTCTTGAACTCTTGGGCTCAAGGGATCCTCCTGCTTCAGCCTCCCAAAATGCTAGGATTACAGGCCTGAGCCACTGTGCCTGGCCTAAGGTCTTCCTAAATGTAACATCAATCCTAACAAAAAACTTTTCTCAGTTATCAATAATAAAAAAAAAAATTTGATCAGCCATGCTAGACAAAATAATGAATTATCTTTCTATTTTTTTTGCATGGAAAACGGTAGTCATAGAAGAGTACGTTGCCAAACACTTTGGGAGAAAATATTATAGAGATGGGTCAGGCATTAATAAAAATATGTTACTTTTTTGGATTTTCTGATATTTGTGGTATTTATTAACTTTCTAAAAATTGCAGTTTGTTTAGTTTTTATACAATACTTAATGTTATATTAGTAATTTTGCACTATTTTTTTCATGAAGAAGCTTCCACCAGGTTTTCTACGCCCCACAAAATCTGGATGTGCTTGTGTGTGTGTCACTGTTGGGCCTGCTGCAAGGTTGCCAGCACTGAGTGGGGCCCAGGACAAGAGGTTGCTCTGGCCGGCACGGGCGGAAGCACAAACACCTGGAATAGTGAGAAGTGCTCATGACTCAGCACGCCAAGGACTGTGGCTCAGAGGCAATCGAGCCATTGATTAGTTAAGAATCTCTATCATAACCCCTGAGATTCTACCAACACCACAAAATTGATCTTTTATGGACCAGCTGAGAATCTGCCCAACATTTTCAATATAATTTTTTCATGAGTAAATGTGCTCTAAGCCTCCCCCAAATCACTTACAAATGCAGCTTTAAAACATAAGCTGTTTGTTCACAGCTGTGTGTGGGTGCATGCATGGACATACACACACAAACACACGAATACTTCCATATGTAAACTCCTGTGGCCTTACTTTTTACTTTGTGTGTAAATACCTTTTAACTCAAGTGCACATTTCTACTTAGCATAGTATAAGGTGCATCGTAAACCTCCTGACCTCAAGCGATCCTCCCCGCTTAGGGCTCCCAAAGTGCTGGGATTACAAGCGTGAGCCACTGTGCCTGGTCAAGAAATTATTATTATTTTTTTTTAAGAACACAGAATTACAGAAAAGTGGAAGAGATGGTACAGAGAGTTCCCTTAAACCCTACCCCCAGTTTCCCCTGTTATTAACATCTTACATTAGTTTGGTACATTTATTACAATTAATGAACCAATATTGTTACATTAACACTCAACTCTATACTTTATTCAGATTGCCTTAGTTTTTAACCTAATATCTTTTTTTTTTTTTTTTGAGACAGAGCCTCACTCTGTTGCCCGGGCTTGAGTGCCGTGGCGTCAGCCTAGCTCACAGCAACCTCAAACTCCTGGGCTCAAGCAATCTTCCTGCCTTAGCCTCCCGAGTAGCTGGGACTACAGGCATGTACCACCATGCCCGGCTCACTTTTTCTATATATATTTTTAGCTGTCCATATAATTTCTTTGTATTTTTAGTAGAGACGGGGTCTCACTCTTGCTCAGGCTGGTCTCGAACTCCTGAGCTCAAACAATCCTCCCACCTCGGCCTCCCAAGTGCTAGGATTACAGGCGTGAGCCACCACGCCCGGCCTAACCTAATATCTTTAAAAAAAAATTCAAGGATCCCATCTAAGACAGCACATTACATTTAGTCATTGTGTCTCCTTAAGCTCTAATTGGCTGTGACAATTTCTCAAATTCTCCTTGTTTTTGATGAATTTGACGGTTTTGGAGAGTACTGGTCAGGTAATTTTTAGAATACTACTCTTCCAGAATTTGGGGTTTTTCGTACACTTAGACTGTTTTTTATGTGTTTTGGGGAGGAAGCCCACAGGGTTGAGGTGCTGTTCCCCTCACATCATATTGGGGGCACACACTATCAACATGATTTATCACTGCTGTTGTTGACCTTGATCACATAGCTGAGGTAGTATCTGTGAGGCTTTCCCCTCCTTTCCGGACTGGACTCTTTGGAAAGAGTCACTAAATGCAGCTCGCACCTAAGTAGTGGGAAGTATCTACATAAATTATTTGAAATTCCTTTGAATGGGAGGCTTGTCCCTTGTTTCCTATTTTATTTATTTTTTAAGTTTTATTTTATTTTAAATTGACAATAATTATATGTATCTATGGGTTACAATATGATGTTTCAATACACGGATACGTTGTGGAATGATCAAATCAGGGTAATTAGCATATCCACCACCAAATATTTATGATTTCTTTGTTGTGAGAACATTTAAAATCCTCTTTTAGCTATTCTGAAATATACATTATTGTTAACTATAGTCAACTTGCTGTACAGTGCATCACCAGAACTTGTTCCTCCTGTCTAACTGAAACTTTGTACCCACTGGCCAACATCTCCCCTCTCCCCATCCATCCAGGTTGTCACCAGTGACAGAGTTTCCTGTTTCTTTAAGGCTGAATAGTATTCTATTGTGTATATTACACCACATTTAAAAAATTCATTCATCTGTTGATGGGCACTTGGGTTGTTTCCATATCTTGGCTGTCGTGAATAACGTTGCTGAGAATACGGGAGTATAGTGGCAAACTGATTTTGATCCCACTGGGTGTATACTTAGTGGTGGGATTGCTGGATCATATGGTAATTCCAATTTTAGTTTTTTGAGGGACCTCCATATTGATTTCCCAAATGGCTGTATTATTATTAATCCATAATGTCACCACAGTGTATACGTTTCCCTTTTCTCCACATCCTTACCAACACTTGTTATTGTCTATCTTTCTGATAATAGTCAATCTAACAGATGTGAGGTGATATCTCATTGTGGTTTTAATTTGAATTTTCCTGAGGATTAGAGATGTTGAGCATTTTTTCATATTACTGTTGACCATTTGTATGTCTTCTTTTGAGAAATGTCTATTCAAGTCCTCTGCCCATATTTTAATAAGGCTGTTTGTTTTTTATTGAGTAGTATGAGTTCCTTACATATTTTGGATAATAGTCCCTTATCTGATGTATGATTTGCAAATATTCCATTTATTAGTTTATTTATATTAGTATAAATTCTTGGGTATTTATTTTATACTTTGGTTATAATCTAATATTTTGTGGCTTGCATTGTTCAGCTTTGACCATTGGGACTATTTCAGTGGGCTTCTGTGCCACTTTGAAATAAGTAAGCACTTTCTTACTTTTTGGAACAAGATCCTCCAGGTTCATATTTTCTGTCCAGTTCTAGAATCAGCCATTTCTTCAAGGGACACTGGTTCCTTCTGTTGGAGAATGGTATTAGAAAGATTTGGATGTTCAGTGTGCTGCTCATTGCTACTGAGGTGTTACTGCTTCTACATGGGATGTTTTTTTAAGGGCTTGGTGTAGAAGTGGCTTTGAAGTATGGTCCACAGACTAGAAGCATCATCCTCATTTGAGAGATTGTTAGAAATAACTATTCATTGGTCCCAGATTTACTGAATTAAGATCCACATTTTAACAAGATTTCTAGGTGATTTGTATGGACATTCAAATTTGAGAAGCACTGGCCAGACTTAGTCCCATGGTCTCAACCACAAGGGAAGATGGAAATGTACGCTCAGGAAGAGGAAATAATGTGGAGAACATATTGTCTTGTCTTTGCCACAACTTTGCACTCAAGTATTTGCTCAGACTTGCTGATTTGTTTGAATAGTTTATGCTTAATGCACCTATCTTATTTTTGTTCTTGTTCTTCCATTATATTATTTTTGCATAAAATGTTCATTTATTCAAATAATTATCAGATAGTTGCTGTGTTTCTGGCACTGCTCTGAGTACTGGGGGTATAACAGTGAACAAAAATATAAACATAGCTGTCTTCATAGAGTTTTCAACTCATGAAGGGGACTGGGCACAGAAAAAAATACATGTATGTCAGATGTGATAGCTGTTATAAAGAAAATCAGACAAGTTGAAGGGCAAAGAGTGATGGAGGGGTTGGGGCAGGTTGCTGGTTTATTAATAAATAGGCGGGCCAAGGAGGACCCCTTTGCTCAGGTCATCTGAATAGAGATTGGAATGAAGTGAACAAGGAAAGCCTGTGTTTATTTGGGGACATTCCAGGCAGAGGAGACACTAGGCAGTGGTTCTCTTAACAGCCAAAGGACACGTTTAGATTAAAATTTTAAATCTCAGCTCCAAAGCCAGCTGCCAAAATATTCAGGTGTCAAAGACTTTTTGATCCTGCAATGATTTCTGTTTGTTTTTTTCCCATCTAGATTTTTGACAACATATAGATCCTGCTATGTTATTGCAACCTCGTTTGTCATCAAGGTATGTGATATAGTGATGCTCATTTTATAGGAATATGAAAAGATCATACCATAGTCATTCTTGAGCTTTTTGATCTTAAGACATTTTTATACCCTTAAAAATTATTGAGGACCCCAAAGAACTTTTGTTTAGGTGAGTTTCATCTGTAGATATTTGCCACATTGGGAATTAAAACTAAGAAAATTTATACATATTAATTCATTTAAAAATAAGACTAATATAGTATACATGTATAATCTTGGAAAAAAGGCTAACAAAGTCATTACAATTAACATAACACAATTTTTATGAAAATAGGTATATTTTTCAAAGCAACAAAATTTTGAGAAAAGAGTGGCATTGTTGCATTTTGGCATATCTCTGGAATGTCTGGTTTAATAGAAGCCAGCTGAATTCCCATATCTGCTTCTGCATTTAATCTGTTGCGTTGTCACGTAGCATCTGGAAAACTCTATTTATACTTGTGAAGAATAAAGGTAAACAAGGCAAATAGCAGCTTAGTGTTATTACAAAAATAGTTTTGACCTGGAGCCCCCAAAGGGTCCTGGGTACCTCTAGGGTTCCCTGAGGTACAGTTTGAGAACCTCTCCCTTATTGTTACATATTTCAGCTTCACCACTCCACCTTGGACCAGTGATTTCATCTTTCTGTGCCTTAATTTCTTCATCTTTAAAATGGGAAGAATAACAATGCTCACCTCCTGGGATTGATGTTCACATGTAGGATTTAATTTTATGCTACTTCCTTGCTCACGAATGCATTCCATGTTTATACTCTTTTTTCTTTTCCACTTAAATCTTGATCAGGAAAAATAAGACACAGTGGTGAAAAGCAATAAAAACACACTGCTGTTTTCTCTTTTGAAGATTTTTCTGTTACTATATTTTAAGCTCCATTTAAAATTTTTCATACTGATAATCTCTTTGTGATCAGAACTGGGGAAAACATGTTCATCCAGTCCCCAAGACAAAACATGCCCGTACATGACAACTCTCCAAACATAGATCGAATTTACTATTTGCTGTCACTGTTGATCTGCATTCCTGAGAAGTCCAAGAAGAAAACTGCCTTCAACCACTGTAATAATTCTTTAGAGACGACTGACCTTCAATGCTTCTTTCGTTTATAACCATTTTGCATATATGACCTAATCATCATAAAATAATATGAATTAAAACCATCAATCAAGAACGTTAACATGGAATGCTGATTTTTTTACGTTCAAATTGCAACGATTCTCTCTTAACTTAGGGTGTATGGCATTCACATTGTTGTTTTATTTCACCATGTGAGTTAAAATGAAAAAGCTTCACATCCCTTAAGTAACAGATGTACTATGCATCCAAAGTTGTGCAGTCTTGTGATAACTCTCTTAAATGTGAAGGAACTTCAAACGGCAATAATACGAGGTTAATCCAGGAAGCATTAACAGTCTCCTCCTCATCCACCCTGAAAAGGGAAGCATTTATGTAACTAATTAGTGTACCATAGTAAATAATCCACTGACATTTATAAGAAGCATTCCTATTAGAGTCTGGAGTAAATATTATGTTGCATGTAAAACTATAAATAGGTCAAATAGTGGTCCCAGGCCCAGTTTTAAAATGCTATGGAAAATAAATGAGCTCTGTCTGGGGAAAATGGGTGTTACATGTTCTCTATATACGAGTGCCCAGCTGGCCAGCTCAGGTTTCCCTATAGCTGCCCTGGAAACTTGATGATTCATCTCAGTTTCCAGCCTGACTCTACAAGGTAGCTAAAAAAGTGAGTGAATGTTTCTCTTGGGGGAAGAAAACTGTAGGGGACAAAAGAAAACAAAATTTGTAACCAACTTAGAGGTGTGACTTTCATTTCGCTTTAGGTGAATGGAGAAAACAGTGTTTTCTACATAATAGAATTTAGAGTTTCTACTTGCAGTTTAGACACTTTGAGCAGTTTAGATAAGGAGACTCTGTGTTGCCCCTAAATAATTTTATCATCTTTGCCTGCAAGATGTGTGTATTGGTGACTTTCTTCAAAACTGCACATCAGATGTAGAAAGAATAAAGCCCAGAGTAGAAAAGTAAACAATGAAATGAAATCTCTACAAAGAGAAAATTTCTTGAGCCCATGAATTTGGGTGAAGCATAACCAGGTACTCAATTTAAGGCATAATTAAGAGGGAATGAGGAGAGAAGTAGAAGGAGAACTAGTATTTTTAGGGGTCACCCAGGCATAGCCAAAGAAGCAGCTGCCTTTCCGTGATATGATAAGAGAAGCCCAGAAATTCTCACTTGTCCCATTCCTCAAATTCCCACCATGAGAGCTACACATTCTGATTAAATCCCTTTCAGTGGAACGATCCCATTCCTGCGAGGGACTATGTATTCATCTAGTCAATCCTTTGTTCATTGATTAAACATCTCCTATGACCCGGATTGGGCTAGATGTACAAAGATGACACAAAAAAAGTTATACCCCAAGTCTCAAGAAGTTTGGTGGAGTAGAGAGAGAAGAATATAAATGATGACATTTTAGTGTGACAAGTGCTTTAATGGAGCTAAGTACCAGTAAGTGCAAGAGTACAAGGGATGGGGACCTAATCCAGGTAGGGGTGTGGTTGGAGTAGATCTGGGTAATCTTCCTGGAGGGGTGGGGATGGGGGACAGATAAGGGTGGAAGAGAGGAACAGAGTTCAGTGCATGGGTCCCTGGGCTTCTCACAAACAGGGGAGATGGGGTAATCATGCCTGTCCTCTAAGTTCCACGAAAGCAGACCTCACCCAATTTTTCCCCTGCTGAATCTACTGAGGATAGAGTGTGGTACACTGTGGATGTCAATGAATATTTGTGCATACATGTGACAAGTATTCATAGAACACCTACTATGTGCTGGGCTGCTCTTGGTGCTAGGGATACTGCAGTGAGCACAACATGTACTGATTCCTGCCCTCATAGAGCTGACATTCTTGTTTGAAGAATAAATAGGGCACAGCATGGTGGATATAGTTAGTAATAGAGTATTGCACATTTCAAAATTGCTAACAGTAAATTTCAGATGTTCTCACCATGAAAAATTTAAGTATCTGAGGCAATAGATATGTTAACTAGGTTGATTTAATTATTCTATGTTGTATTCATAAATCATAACATCACTTTGTAGCTATTTATAAATACATACAATTATAAATTTTCAATATACAATAAAAAACTAAAATTAAAAAAAGAATGGGGCTGGGTATGATGGCTCACACCTATAATCCCAGCACTTTGGGAGGCCAAGGCTGGAAGATAGCTTGAGGCCAGGAGTTTGAGACCAGCTTGGGCAACATATCCCAACTCTATAAAAAAAAAATTTAAGAAATCATGTAGCGACGCTTGCCTGTAATCCCAGCAACTTGGGAGGCTGAGGCAGGAGAATCATGTGAATCCAGGAGTTTGAGGCTGCAGTAAGCTATGATTGCACCACTGCACTCCAGCCTGGGTGACAGAGTGAGACCCTATCTCTAAAAAGAAAAAAAAAAGAAAAGGGAATGAACATGTAGAATGAATTTAATTTCACTTAAATCTCCCTTACTAAAGCCTTATATCAAATATAAATTAGATACACAGTGACTAAAAGATAACCATGGTTACCTCTGGATACCTGGAGGCTTCCGTATTTTAATTATCTACTTCTGTGTGCTTTAATTTTGCATACTTTGTTACCTTTGTAATTATAAAAACAATAGGATGCTAAAAGAAAAAAGTGAGTGTATGTGTGTTTGTGTAATAAATGACACTGCATTGATTTTTACAAAGATAGTATAGAAAGTATTGTTTCTGTTAACTGAGAAAGAGTTTTTCATCTGCTTCCTGACTTTTCCGATGTTTGGGTCAGAATCCACTCCCCCACAGTTTTAAGACTGAGAATATTTTAAGGCTTTGTTCCTAGAACAGTTGGCAGACACTACTGATGAGCTAACTGCATTCTCTTTTAAAATTTCCCCACCAAACACAGGACTTTTGTAGGTCTTAAGAGGATGATGTTAGCAAAACCCCATTTTACCAATATCATAGTATCTTCAATGTGAAGTATCCATCTGTCCATCCACCCATCCACTCATTCATTCATATTATGTGCTTTATGGTGTCTGAACAGCTTAACAAGAGACACAAACAGGTAAACAGTCCAGTGTGATACAACATAGGAACATGCTATAAAATCCATTCAGCTAAGATGGAATTAATTCAAACTTAGCAGAATGGAAGAAAATGGAATTTAAAAATATTTATCAAACACAACCGTTATATTTTAAAATTTGTATTTACAACTAAAATCATTTGAAGATTTCTGATAGGACAAGATAGTTAGCTGATTGCCTAAATTATTAAATAGCCCTGCTACAGATCACGTTAACTGCACGGACCTGTGCTTTGAGGACATGCTCCAAAATTGCACCTTAGATACGGCAAAAGTAGTGCTCAAGGTGGTAGAAAACTAAGAGAAAGAACAAAATCCCTGAAATAGCTTCTTGTGACTTGGGTGAAGCCCTTAGATTTGGGTGAAAAAAAATCAGATGCTCAATCCAAGGCATGATAAGGGGCGGGGAAGGAGGTGCATTTCATTGTCTGCTAATGACAGGGACACACCAGTTATAAGGGCCTCTGCTGCTCCTTGTGCATGGTAGCTTCTCAGTGTGTGCCCAAGCTGTTCCCCATGAGCTGGTCACTGTGAAAATCCCCCAGAGGGAAAATCTTGCTTTTCAACTGGGCCCCTGTTACCCCTAAAGAAATGGAAGGGAGACTGCATTCACTATTAATGACCTCCACTGATATTCCCATTCTACCAATAGGCTTAGAAAAAAGAATTTCAAGGATGATGGCAAAATCATGATAAGTGGTCCTTTTCTGGAAGACTGGCTCCAAAACTTTTTTGTAGGGCTAACATGCCCTCTGGGCTGAGACTACCTCCTGAGTCTGTTGTTTCCCTCGAGTGGAATCTTCCTGGGATGTGAAGGACGAGTGTGGTCAGCTGCAGGGCCCTGGTGCGGCATGCCCTGTGGAAACCCTGTACTCTGGAGCCCGTGCGTATAATTAACTCCCTGCATTAGGAGTGGTCAGGACTGGGCAGGGCTGGTCCTCACACACCCAGGAAACCTTTGTCTCTGAGCGGAGGATCAGCCTGGAATTCTCTGAAGCCACACTGGGACATAGCATCTTTCTGAGGTCGTTTAAGGTTCTGGCTACTGAAAAGGTCCATTCCTACTGTCTAAGTACATCTGCCTGGGCAGAGGGGTCTGGGGGCTGGGGTTGGGCAGAGATACAGACTTCCAAGTAGGACTCCTCAAGATTACTCGCACATGGTGTTTATGATGAATGTCACACCCTACCAAGGCCAAGGGCATGATGACTGAAATGGTGGCTGGGATGGCCACATAGGCTCCTGCCATGGGCTTGGTGGGGCCTGCCCGCTGTCCCGCCAATCCCTGCTGTGTTACCACTCCAGGTCCCCATGGACCACTCCAGCCAGAAGGGAGGTGGGGATGGGCGTGCCATTTGCAGGAGAGCCCTGACCCAGCCGCCTCTCTTTTGGGGATGAATAATGAAGGACAGCACCTCTTGCCTCCAAAGGATTCTCATCTCACTCAGAATAAAACCCAGATTTCTTACCATGGCCTCCGGGGTCCTACGTGCTATATTCCCTGCTGGTCTATCGTTCTCTGAGTTGCTTAATTTATGCCAGCCGTGCTGGCCTCTGGGCTGGTCCTGGGACACACAGGTGGAATCGCGTCTGGGCGCTTGTGCTTGCTGTTCCCCCGCCTCGGATTGCTCTCATGCCTCGCTCCTGCAGCTCCATCCAAGTGTCTGCTTACCTGTTGTCTGACCAGAGACCACCCGATCTAAAATACTGTCTTCCTCCTCCCTTTCTGGCTTTGCTACTTTTCTTAGTGCGTCCCCCGCACCTGACACGTACCGTGTGTTTGACATGCTATGCTAGGTGTCTGTCTCCCGTCACCCAAGTGCAAGCTCCATGAGAGCAGTGACTTGGTACCCCTAGTGCCTAGCATGGCCCATGGCACTGGAGAGGTACAGTCAAAAGTATCTGGGAACGTTTGCTGAATGGGTACGGGCAGTTTTCTCGAAAAGTACTCTAACCTTTGCTTACTCTGCTTGTTTTCCTTCCATTCATTTTGCAATTTATTGCAATGAAGATTTACCCTCCGCTGGACTAGGACTTCTTATATTCATTCAGTTCTTTCTAGTTCCTATTTGACTGGACCTTTCCAGAGTGATTTATGCTATGGAAAGAGTATTATGGGCTTTGGAGCCAGAGAGGTCTGGCTTTGAATCCCATTTCACCACTTAGTAGCTATGTGATTCTGGGCAAGTTATTTTACCTTTCTGGGCCACCATATTAGTTAAATCTGGATTCTAATACCTCACTCCTGGGATTTTCCCGGGAGCACTGAGTGAGAGAACATATGTGAAACTCAGCCCTACGGGACTGAGTACACAGGCAGGCTCCAAAAATATCAGCTCCGTCACCTTCCTCCCTTCCCCTTTATGCCTTTGCGACTCCACTTTCTTCTCAGTTTTTCTCCCTCTCTTGGGTCACTTCTTTGTGTCCCTTGCCCACTTTTCTTTATCCTTCTCCCCATCTCCTGAACTATTGTTGTTCCCCAAATCTGTCCTCAGCCTTGCTCTCTTTTTCTGCTACGGTGTGCTCCCTGCATTGTGTCATCCACACCTGTGACTCCAGCTACCATCTACCAGTGATTCTGCTGGGTTTCGCAGTCTCCTTCTGTGTTCCCAGGTCTTGCCGAGCTCTTGGCCAAGGAATGATCAGATGCACCAAAGTAAGGCAAGCACAAGGTGAAATTTATTGAGGGGGAACAAGATAGGGTCACACAGCACGACCAAGACATGTATTTATAGAGCAAGATACACGACTGGACCCCTAGTCGTAGCAAAAGAGACCTTGGTTATGGTCTGGGTCTTGTTTTCTGGTGTTCGCATAGGGACCTCCCCATGGTTCAGACGTCATCATGGAACAACTTTGATGGACAGTTGGGAGTTCTATGACCTGAGTCTTACTACGCATGAGGATCTCCCATGAGCCTCTCTGAAAGCCAGTTGTTCTAGGTCACTTTCCAGACTCTATGGTACCTGTGCTGCTTGGCCCAGGGGCTAGAGAGTCGTCTGCATTCTTTTGCAATTGGCATACTAAGTTCTGATTGGCAGATTCGTGGGGTGTTCCCTCCTCCCCTAGGTATGGCAGTCGCCCGCCTTTTCCCGAGGAGGGGCCAGAGGTCCCTAGCTATCTACTTAACAATTCCAAAGTCTACAGCCACCCCCAGTCCTCTCTCCTGGGCTCCTAGCTCACCTGTCCCCCTGCCTGCCACACTCTCCATCCACACGTCCCGCTGGTAGCGCCACTCAGGTGTCCCAGCTCACTTCATTCACTTCCTTCCAGCCTCCCCTCCTCCGTCGTAGAGAATGTGACCATCTTCCCAGTTGCTCACTGGAAATCTGTGAGTCAGTTTTTACTGTTTCCTCTCCTGTGTCCTCTATCATTAAGCCCAGTGATTTCCAATTCCTAAATGTACTTCAAACATTTCACCTGGTCTGCTGCTCTCTGAATTCAATCTCTGATTGTTTCTCACCTACTTGACTGTCATTGTTTTTAACTCTTCTCCCATTCCATGTCATCTCTCTTTTTAACGTTCTAAAGTGGAAATCTGATCACATCACTTCCATTGAAAAACAAAATGATTCAGTGGTTACCTGTTATCTTCAGGATCTATTCAAACCATTCAGCATGACAAACAAGACTTTGCACGACCTGGCCCCATTCCCAGCTACACTTGCAGCTCCCCCAACAAGCTGCCACAAGCCCCCTGCCTTCGCCCAAGCTGTTCCTGTTGCTGGGAACACCCTCCTCTTCCCCTCGTCCATTTGGCAATCTCTGCTTAAGCCTTGCAGTGCTCAGTTTCAACATCACCTCCCCTTTGAAGCTTTGCTGACCTTCCACACTGGGGCAGGTGCCTGGCTTGGGAGCACCTCCCCACCCCACGTCCTGCTGTTACCCCACTCCACTGTCACCTATTGCTTTTCCTGTTCCATGTGTAGCCCCACAGCCTGGAATGTCACGGAGGCACTCAGCTCTGATTCCCTAGCATTCAGCACAGCGTCTGGCCCTCAGTAAACAATGGTTGGCTGGATGAAAGGCAGGGTTGGTGCCTGTTTCAGCTGAGCAAAGTCCTGTAGCGCAGCGGAGCTGATAAATTCAGCTTTCCCTCTGTCCACCTTGTTCCCTGTTACACATTGCACGCGAACTCGTTCAAGACTTGCTTTAGGCTTCAGTGTTTTTTTTTTTTTTTCTTTTTAGAACTAGCTCAGTTTTTTTCCTCAATCAGATTCGAATGAGTACATTGGACTAGTTCATCTGTAGGTTCCCTTCACACTCTGACATACCACAATTACTTTTAGTGGGGATAAAAACCAAGCCCCCCAAAGGCATGTCCCAGCTCTGCCACTAAACAGCTGTGGGACCTTGCTCAAGTCTCTTAGCCTCCTTGGGCTTCAATTTTCTCTTCTATAAAATGGAAGGAATATTCTTCTAAATATTTGTGGGTATTAACTAAGTACATGAAAGCATCCAACGCAAGGCAATATCTTTAGGCTGTTATATCCCATATTTCTACATTTTATACCATTTTGAAATAAAGGGGGACAAATGTCCCATGGCTGCCTGGTTATGCTATTTTGAATCAGGAGAGACCATATCAAATATTATGGGTGAAGTCATGAGGAAATAATGAAGCCCTTAAACAACTCAGAGCATTCAGAACATACCAGAAGATTCTTAGAGAAGTGGTCTAAGAACCTCTCTTTTGAAATCTGGATGAGCTGAAAGGGAATTCCCTGGGTGGGGCTGGGAAGATGGGGGTGTCTGCCTGGCTGGAGCTCTCTGAGCTCTATGCTGGATGAATTCAGGGTGCTTCCCTGGAACATTCTGCTGATGTCCTCTTCTGAGACCACTGATAGTCACAGATGAAGTTGTCACTGCTGTGATTTAGAAATCCAGGAAACCCCTGAAGAATGTTCCAAACGTAGAGCCCCAGAAGCTGTCTGGTTTAATGGTTATGCAAAGGAACTGGTCAGGAGACCAGAGGCAGGGATGGAGCCTGTTGTGGACAGACTGGTTGGTCTGATGAGACTTACTGAGCAGCCGATGTGTATCAGGTCCACTGTGAAGTTCTGGGGATACAAAGACGAAGGAGAAATGGTTTGTGGCTGTAGTAGAAGAGCTTGGAGGCGGGGTTTGGTATCCGCAGGGTCTGTAGGAAAGGATCACAAGATGTGGCCTTTCTTTCGATGACTGAACACCACTGAGCACCACAGGGACTAAGGCTGTGTGAGGAAGCCTGGCCTGGTCCCCTCTCCATGCTGTCCCCTTGTAATAATTGCATGAGTGACAGGTACCTGTTCTCCTATCTCTACACCACAATGGCCAGGGGCCTCCCAGAGGTTCAGAGGCAGAACCGCTGGTGCAGCCTGGGCAGCGAGCAGCCTGACAGTTACCACTCACACGGGGTTCTATTTGCCGGGCACCAAGGGCTCTCCCAGTTGGAAGCAACTTCCCAAGGAGCCAGTATTGTCTGCCCTTCCAGGCAATTAAACATTGGCCACTATGATTTAAACTAAGGAACTAACTGCTAATAAAGCTCAATGCCACGCTTTCTAGAATAGCATGCGTAGCACTGAGCTTTATTACAGATTCATTCCTTCAGACTATCAGTGAATGATCATTGGAAATAGGAATAACTCTTCAAATACTAATAATACAATACCTATTAATATTTCATCCAGGATAGGCTCTGGTTTAAGTGCTTTACAGTATTAAGTCATTTCATTCTCACAACAACCTAATGAGGA
The DNA here is from genome assembly GCA_028533085.1 of Varecia variegata. Lineage (NCBI taxonomy): Eukaryota > Metazoa > Chordata > Mammalia > Primates > Lemuridae > Varecia > Varecia variegata. Next base: position 70,721,586 of record CM052438.1, on the reverse strand, counting down.
AGGTGTGATCACTATTCCCATTTTACACGAGGAAATGGAAGTGCAGAGCTCTGAAGGAATTCATCCAAGGAGGTCACACAACTAGAAAGGGGTGGGGGTGAGGTTTGGATCCAGACAGATTGGCTTCAAATTCATGCTGTTCTAGAAAGTATAGCATTGAGCTTTATTAGCAATTAGTTCCTTAGTTTAAATCATAGTAGCCAATATTTAATGAGCATTTATGATATCTCAGGCATTGCACCAAGTGATTTTTGTTTATTATTTTATTTATCATTAATAAAACCCAGTAGAGTAGGTACTGTTATTATTATCATTTTACAGATGAGGAAAATAAAAGAGAAGAAAAAGAATTGAGGTCGCATAGGCAGGAAATATGGAGCCAAGATTTGAAATCAGGCAGTTTAATTCCAACACCCCATGCTTTGGACAGCTACCCTTGACTACGACGTACACCTGGGTGAGAGCGGACACCTGTGAGCCATAGCGCCCAGTTCTCTCGGGGAGAGCAAGCGTGGTGGGGAAGTTCAGTCTGGGGCCCTGTGGCACTCTTGGGGAGAAGGGGACATGGAGAAGTGTGGAAATAACCTATTTCACCCCTCAATTTCACCTGGGCTGCCTGTGCCCACTGTCTAGCTCAGAATTTGGAGGAATAGATTTATTCACTAAAGCCATACTAAATAGGCCAAATATTTTATCATTCAGCCTTAAAATCAGGAAGCTTAAGGATCTTCTTTTCCAATATCCACTCCCCCTCCGTGCCATATGTAAGTTCCATGACAGGTACCAACATTCTCATTTATAAGAACGCACTACTTCTCAAGGCAACCATTCCTTCACTAACACTCGCTATCATGGACAAATTATTGAGCTGAAATCTATCCTCCTGTAACTTATATTTCTATCCCCCAGAAGAATCAGGCCCCTTGGTTCCTGAGCCCATCTTGCCATCTCACCACACACCAGCCTCCCCTTACTCTGAGGGCTCATGACATACCGACTTTCTTTTAGACAATCAAAAACGCCAGGCTCCTTGCTGCCACAGGACCTTTGCTCATGCTCTTTCCTCTGCTTGGAAGGCTGTTTTCTCTCTTCCAACCCATTTTGTTAATTTTGACTCCTCCTTTCAGGTCAACTCAATCGTTTCCTTAGGAAAGCCTTCCCTAGCCCCCTGACTTGGTCAAATCTCCCAATCATATACTTTCAAAATAATATTATCTTAGATTCTATCCTCTAAAAGTAGAGCCTGATGGGTGTGTGTGTGTGGTCATGGAGGGAACACTCTCAGGAAAACTGAAAGGGAATAAAGGAACTGAGATAGGGATGCAGAAAGAGCTGCCCAAGAATGTGGTTTCAGGTGAGTCTGGCTTCAGCCTGGTCGGGAAGGAGCTCTGGGGGGTGAGCTGAACAGTCTGTCCTGACTTGAGGTAAATATGGGGGGCTCTTGGACTCCCACCTCAGTCACTGACTGGCTATAGGCTGCCCAGGGTGGGTTAGCTTCCATGCACTTCCTGCAGGAAATGTCATGGGCAATCCGCTGGGAAAGCTGCACGCAGGAGCCATTGGGTGGAGGCTGGTGGCAGCAGCTGGGCACGGCTCACCCACCAGGCCCGTGAAAGGCATTCTAGAGGTCTGGGCAGGGCACCGGCAGCGTGTGCTGCCATCGCAGGCTCCCCTTCCTGGAACTCGCCCAAGTAGAACTTTTACATTTACACACGTGTCTATTTGATTGAAATCTGTCTCTTCCATCGGAGCATAACATACTTGCAGGCAGGACCTGCATCCATGGGCTTGTGTGGCTTCTGTAACACCGAGCACAGGCCTTGCACATAGCTAGGGTTCGGTAAGGACCAGTTGAGTGAGTAAATGGATAGACAGATAAATGAATGAAGCCTGCTTCCTCTTTTGGATGATATCAGTTTACTTCCATATCTCCTTTTTTTGCTTATCAGCTTGTGGACACTTTCAATTTCCTTCTGTCTCACAGAATCTTTTCCTTTCTGGCTTTTCCTTGAATTACATTTTCCATCCTGTCCAGGACTCGTACATCCTGGACACCAGCTGGGGTGTCTAGAGTCGTTTCTCAAGTGCTTGTTCTCAAGAATGAGGACCAGCCTGCCCTTGTAACACTCATAATTGCTAAGAGCCTCAAGGAAAAAGACAACTTGCAGACGTCCTTTAGATCGTGGTTCCTTGAAGTTCTCCCCATGTCCCTTTCTGCGTGTCGGGAAACACTGGTGAATTACAGTCTTTTTGTTCTCCTGGAAATTTCCATGGCTAACTTCCCACCGACCTTTTGCAATATTCCACTACCTTGCCTTATACCAGACTGCTGAGAATTTTTATTCATTCTTGCTAATTTGTCCATTGGTTAATTTAATTAGCTAAATCCTGCCTGTTGTCATACGGATTGTTGAGAGATCAGGGCCCAGAAGCAATGGGACAAGAGAAGGCTAAATTTTGATGGGAGAGAAGCTGTTTGGAGCCTGAAAGCTTTTGGAACATTGAGGGTGCTGAGCACTGGGCAGAGAGAGCTTTCTAGCAGGTGATAGAAGGTTCTGAGGCACAACTAGTCTGGCTTAAATTCTAGGACTGACTCTAGCTATTGGATTAGGCAATAGAGTTCCAGTTGTGCTCTTCTTTGCTGAAGAGTGTGTGTGTGTGTGTGTGTGTGTGTGTGTGTGTGTGTGTTTCAATCAGTCAGTCAAAAATATTGACTGGGGTCTACAATTTGCCAAGCAGTTTTCTAGGCACCGGAGATATAGCAGAGAATGAGATGACAAAGTCCTTTCCCTCAAGGAGAATTCCTCGTGTGAGTGTGTACACATACAGTTGTGCACGTGCGTGCGTGAGATTCACACCTGTCTAAACCTGCTCCTGAAACATGCATCCTCACCTGCATTCCCACAGCCTCGCCTTCCGTGCAGCAGAGCAGCATGGAGTACAGGACGGTGCACCAGACTGCGGTGAAAAGAGCTACTATCTATTCTTGGCCCTGTTCTGCCCAGCTGGGCCACCTTGGGAGCCATGCTTTACCTCTCTGAGCCCTAGTTTCTTCATTTATGAAACAGAAGTGTTGGAATAAGTCCTTCAGCTGAAGAGTTCTATGGATACATGTACCGTGGGTCTACTATGGGCTGGGCATCTTTGTGGTATCTCATTAGATTCCATTTTCTCATGGACTTCTCTGTGGAGCTGCTGTCATCTTTGATTTATAGTTGAGGAAACTGAAGATAAAGCAATCAAGTTACTTTCCCACGCTCAATTAGGAAGTCAGTGTCACAGCCAGGATTAGACCCCTTAGACCCGAGTCCAAGTCCAGTGCAGTTTGCCCCGTCATTCCATTACTTCTCGCTTCACTCCCGTGCTTGTCCTTGTCGGGAACAACACAGGGGATCTGGCGGGAGGACAGAAGAGAAATGAAGGAAATCCCGTCTAGATTGGCTGTGAGACCCCTACGGCCATCCTGCTTTCATCCCCTGTCTCCGTCCCTCCGGAGCTGGAGCAGGGGGTCAGCAGCATCGTGAGGGAGGCAGGGCCCCAGGGAAGGACCCTGAGCTAACAGGCACAGGCGTTAGTGCTGCAAACTAATCCGACACATACCCATGATACGCACGATAGTTCTATGTCCTATAGTATGCAAGAATAAATAAATAGTTCACGAAAGTATGATTAGTATTAAATTTTAAAGGTTAAGCTAAGTGCTGTTAGTTTTAAAAGGGAAGACTTGGCCACAATAGGAAACTCCTTGCATTCACCTTTCCTACCAAATGACTCGAGCCCAGCTCTGCCCTTTCCTGATTGTATATCATTGTGCAGTGGTTCACTCGGCCCGCTGACCTGCAGTTTCATCATCTGTAAAATGGGGCCAACAATGATAACTATTTCCTGGGGTTTTGGTAAAGATTTGGTAACATCTATGGACATACTTTGTAAACTGCCCCCAAAATGCCCATTTGTATTTTGTGCTGGGTCTTGTGCTACCCTAGTGGCTGGGAATATGAAAATGGAGACGACACAGTCCTAGCCTTTATTCACTGTGTTCTCGATGCCCTGTGGCCAGGGCTCCCCTTTGATGTGTGTGTTCCAGTTGCTGCAGGTCACACAGTCTCCTGTGTCTCTCACTTCTCACGATTAATATGACACAGAGAGCACATTGAGTTGGTTTTAGGGAATGTCTCCTTTCCTCCCATGCAAAACTCAAATCTCCTGCTTTCCTATCAGACTGCTTTCCTAACACTGGATTTGCTTGTCAGCGACTGATGGCACAGCACAGAGGTGCAGTGTGGAGTGGATTGCTGGCGTAGGGGAAGGAGGAACCAACCAGGTGATCTGGCCCCCTGGAGATCAGGAACCAGGGACCTTGACCAACTTTGTCCAGAGGTAAGGGGTGAGCATCATAGAGACTTCCCACTGACTACTCCTAACAAGCCCCCTTCTTCCTTTGGTCAGAGCACCCCCAGTTACAGCTGGGTACATGACAGCTGAGCTCTATTACACCTACCCGTAGTTGTGAGACTAAGTTCTGTGATGTGAACAGGAGTGGTATGTGCCACTGCTGGGTTGTACTCTCAGGGGATGGGGTTTTTACTCAGTCTTCCTCTTTTCTTTCTGCAGTCTGGAATGTTGGCACAATGGCAGGAGCTGTAACAGCCATCTTAGGCTTCGAAATGGAAGGTTAATGCTGAGAATGCAGAACACCAACAAGTTGGGCAAGTTATTAACCTCTCTGTGTCTCAGTTTCTTCACTTCACATATATTATTATTTGCTTTTCCCACATTGATTTCTTGTTTACTCAACTGCTTGTAAGCATTGAGCATTCCTGAGATTTTATATCTACAACGCCCAAAAGATCTAGTCCAAAATTTAACACATAATAGATATTTAATGAGTATATGTTAAAGGCATAGCTTATTTTTAAGCGGCTAGCTCTCTGCACAGAATATTTTTATCTTAATTAAAAAATTATTTTTGTTATTTATATAACATAAAATTTATTTTAACCATTTTTAAATGTACAATTCAGTGGCATTAAATAAATTCACATTGTTGTGCAATCATCACCACTCTCCATTTCCAGAATTTTTTCATGATCTCAAACAGAAACCACATACCCATTAAACAATAACTCCCTGTTCCTCACTCCCTCAGCCTTTGGTAAACTGTATTCTGCTTTCTATCTCTATGAATTTGCCATTCTAGGTACCCCAGATAAGTGAAATAATTCAGTGTTTGTCCTTTTGTGTTTGGCTGATTTCACTTAACATAATGTTTTCAAGGTTTATCCATGTTGTAGCACATGTCAAAATTTCATTCCTTTTTAAAGCTGAATAATATTGTGTGTGTGTAACATATACTGTTTGTCCATTCATCCATTGAGGGACACTTGGGTTTGCTCCCATCTTTGGCTACTGAATAATGCTGCCATGAACAAGGGCATGCAAGCTTTTGACCTATTGTCAAAGCAGCAATGTCTGGAACAGACCTGTGTGTTTCTCTTGGGGAGGGGCAGTACACTGGCACCTGCCCACAGTGTCTCTGTTGGAGCCATGCTTGGAGTACCGAGTGCCTCGCGGGTGCCTAGACACAACAGCTGGTCCCTGGCGGAGCTGTGAGAATGCTTGTAGTGTGTTGCCATCTCCTCACTTTGCACGGAAGGACTCTAAAGGACAAAGAGAACACAGGGAGGGTGACATTGGGGTGTATGGGCTCAACATGAGTTTGTGCAAATGAATTTCTCTCTGTTCCTGGCTATAACATGTCACACCTGATATTCCCAGGCTGGATGAAGGGGCACCTCAATTTGCTGAACAGGGAGTCAGAGTTGGAGACTTGGAGCTGGAGGTCAGGGCTTCCAAACCCCAGGACTGCAAGGGCCGTGTGTGTGTTTGGCTGGTAATCCTCCTGCCTCTCAAGGTTGGCTCCCGGTTGTAGAAGCAGCAGCTGACGACTCTGAAGCTGTGTAACAGCAGAAGAATGCCTGAAGACTGTGGCCGTTATTCCAACTTCTGAGCACCGCAATCATGAGGAGTCTCACTGAGGTCACCTAGCCCTGAAAACACAGCTCCCCAGGCCTGCGGTTTTCACACTGGCTGCCAGTGAATGTCAGAATTGGTGTCAACACAGAAACCACTGCATGGCCTTGGAGTCTCTTATGTTGATCCTGCAGTCCGAGAGATCAGATTCCAGGATGATGGGATTTTGACTGTCTCTAAATTTCAGACAAAGTCAGATGAGGACAGCATAGGCAGGTGTTCTCCTGTGTCCTTGGTTGGGCCTCTGTCCCTTGAGTTTCAATAATTCAGTAAAAATTCAGATCTTTTTATATGTTATGACTTTAATTTATTTTATTTACTGCTTACTAGGGAGTGTAAAAGGCCTAATGAGACATACTAAGAAAAATAAGGATGTTGCACTGTGATAGAAAACAAAAAGAACTTACATTTAATGTTTTGGTTAACTGCAGAAATAAAAGAGTTTATGGATGAGAATAGCTCCCAATATACTAGCTGGGGTCCAATGCCCTCATTCTAAAAAAAAATTAGTTTTTTTTATATGGAAACGAAATACACACATATTGCCTTACCCTAGGAAACAGAACCGGAAGAAAAGTTAAGTGGTACTGCTGATTGGGGGTTCAATGCCAAGGCAGCCAGAGTGAGGGCAAGGGGTGTTGGGTGGGGCAGGCCGGGAAGCAGGCACAGGGTGGGCTGTTACTTCACATTCACATGCGGGGTGGCTGCTGCTTCACCAATGGGGCTGACCGTTTGGTGGCCCCATGGCGTGGCTCTGGACAAGATATGCAAAACACCACATCCTGTAGCAGTCTGTCGGGGATGAATGAAGATATTTATTTGTTGGTTCTTTCTCATTTTCTGTCCTTCCATAGGTTGAAGTTCACCCTACAGGGTGTTATTGTCCTTACACCCTCAGGTTGCCTCCCCTGACCCCTTGGAAGCTGCTGGAGAAGTGGGAGCCCACTGTGTGGGACGTCACCTGAAGCCGTGGGAGGAGCTGGAGACTCTGGCCATTTCTCTCACGTGGTGGGAGCAGTTTGGGAGCAAGCGGCAGAGCTCTGGGAGAGAGCTAGCTGCAACTAGAGAATCTAGGGTAGCCCATGAGACAGGCAAAATAGAGACATAGTAAAAACTAAAGCAATACCAACGAGTATACAATGAAAGGTTTTCCCTCCAGCCCAGACCACCTAGTCACTGTCTGGAGTTTGCTCTAACATATCATGTATACCAAACATTCATCTATGTTTATAAGATCATATGTTAGGATAAGATTTTACTACTTGCAAAAGAAACCCCAAAATGTGGCTAAAACAAGAGAGAGATTTATCGTTCTCTGTCATGTGAAAGTTGGAGGCAGGCAGGAAGGCAGACCAAGAGCAGCTCCCTGGCTATTGCCAATCTGCTCCATCACATTTAACATGGCTTCTATCTTCAAAGTTGATTTGTGTCCCAAAAGAGTGACGGGAGCTCCGGCCATCACGTCTATGTACCAGGCCAAAAGAAAAAAGAAAAGACAAAAGATTATGTCTCCTAGCTGAGTTAACCTCATTTAAGCAGTTTTCTCAAAGGCCGTACCCAACAATTTCCACTTAAGTCTCATTGGCTAACCCTGGCAGCAAGGGAGGCTGAGGAATAAGTCCTTTTAAACAGGTACTTTGCAGCTGAGTAAAATCAGGGTTTGTTTAGTAAGAATGAAGGAAAGAATGAATATTGAGTAGACAACTAGCAGGTTTATTTTACAAAAATCCAACACCTTGCTTTTTAACATTTAATGTATCTTGGATATTGTTCCAAAGTAATACAAATAGACTTCATTCATTTGAATACGTGCATTGTATTCTACTGTGTGAAAATACTAAAATTTATTTAACATATCCTCTATGGGTAGATATTTAAATTATTTCTAATATTTTGGCTATTAGAATCAGCACTGCAATTAACATTTTTATGCATATGTATTTACTCATTATTTGAGTATGTCTAGGATAAATTTACAGATGAAGAATGGCTGGGTTGAAAGGGTAACTGCATTTTGCATTTTACAATATATTGTCAAATAGCTCTCCAAAGTGTTGGCATTACTTCACATTCTCACTGACAGTATATAGAAATGCATATTGCCTTCCAACGCAGATAACACTGTGTATTATTAAACGCCATGAATTTGTCCAATTTGATAAGTAAAAATGGCATTTTATCAACCTGACTTTCATTAATTGTCTTGTTAACTTCTTAAGTGGTCATAGAAGTTGTCAGTTCCACTTGTTTCCTAGCCCTAACCCAGTCTGGATCAATGGGTGTTTACATTAAATATTACCCTTCACAATTTTACACAAAGGAAGATTTAAATTCTCAATATGCAATCCATTTTAGTCCTGAAACGTTTCTAAAAAAGAACAGCTTTATTGAGGTATAATTTACATACCATAAAATTCATCCTTTTAAAGTGTACAATTCAGTGGTGTTTTGTATAGTCACAGAATTGTGCAACCAGCACCATTGTATAATTTCAGACCATTTCCATCATGGTCTGAAAAAGAAGATCCTGTACCCGTTAACAGTCACGCCCCATTCCCTTCCACTTCACACCTCTCTTATAAGGTCACTAATTGCATTCGAAACTAATCACCTCCTAAAGGCCCCATTTATTAATACTCTCACATTGGCGATTAACTTACGAATTTCCTCAGCGAATTCAGACTCTACAGCTCTTTGCCCTGACGCTCCACGATCACCCATCTCTTACCTTCATCTGCTCTTTATGGGAGATCCCTTGACTAGAGCCATGCATAGCTCTCCACTGCCTTCTTGTTTTTATTTTCCATCCCCTGATCATTCCAGGTGTCTCTTGCAATTTGATTTTTCAACTTTTATGACCTCAGGACTTTTTTTTTTTTTTTTTTGAGACAAAGTCTCGCTTTGTTGCCCGGGCTAGAGTGAGTGCCATGGCATCAGCCTAGCTCACAGCAACCTCAAACTCCTGGGCTTAAGCGATCCTCCTGCCTCAGCCTCCCGAGTAGCTGGGACTACAGGCATGCAGCACCATGCCTGGCTAATTTTTTCTATATATATTTTTAGTTGGCCAGATAATTTCTTTCTATTTTTAGTAGAGACGGGGTCTCGCTCTTGCTCAGGCTGGTCTCGAACTCCTGAGCTCAAACAATCTGCCTGCCTCGGCCTCCCAAGTGCTAGGATTACAGGCGTGAGCCACCTCGCCCGGCCAGGACTTTTTTTTTTTATGTCAGATAATCCTGAATCAATATGTGCCCTTGACATTAAATTTACAGTCAACTTGATACATCTAGAATTCACATATAATTTTTGTCACTTTGTCCTATTCCCTATGACCCAGTTGTGTGCTGGTTAAAGAGACATAGAACCCAAATGAATGGCCACAGGGGAAATTGATTTCTGTTTTGTTTGTTTTTTTTTGAGTACAGTCATCCTGGTAGATATCAATTGGTATTTCAATATGGTTTTAATTTGCATTTCCCTAATAACTGATGATATTGAAAACACCTTTTTGTGTGCTTTATTTGTATATCTTTTTTGGAGAAATGCCTACTTAAACTTGTTGCCCATTTTTTAAGTTGCGTTATTTTTTTTTATATTTTTCAGTGTGAGTGTTCTTTGTATGTTCTAAATACAAGTTCTTTATAAGGTATATGACTTGCAAATATTTTCTACCATTTTGTGGGCTGTCTTTTCACTTTCTTGATGGTGTTTCTTTAACCATAACACTTTTGATTTTGATGAAGTTCAAGTCATTTAGTTTTTTTTTATTGTTGTTGCTGCTTGTGCTTTTGGTGTCATATCCAAGAAACCATTGCCTAATCTAAGATCATGAAAATGTATTCCCTTGTTGTTTGGTAAGAGTTTTATAGTCTTAGCTCTTACATTTAGATTCATGATTCATTTTGAGTTCATAGTAAATATTTGTATATGGTATGAGCTTGGGGTGAAACATTTTCAAAGCCATTTTTATAAAACAAGAAGTAGTAACTAAGTAGTACATTTCTTCCCTTAGTTTTAGCTCATTTTCGTTTAGCAGAGGCTTATTCATTCATTTGTTCAACAACTATTTAATGAGCAACTGCTTAGTGCCAGGCTCAAGCACAGAGTGAAGGGGAATAAGGAGTAGTCTCTAGTTCCAGTGAGCTAACAATAGCAGAAGAAAAAAGAAGGAAACCAACAGTTTCTGCATGCTACAGCAATAGGAGAGGTACTTACTTCAGCTTGAGGAGGTCAGGGGAGTGTTTCTGTGGAGAAATAATGATTGACTCAAGCATTGAAGAATGAGGCAAAATTTATCAGGTGGACAAATGTGGTGGGAGAGAGGGGACATTCCAGGAAAGTAAAAACATATGTAAAGAAAGAAAGTCACAGAGCCCAGGAAGAAGTGTGGTGCATTTGCAGACATGAGCATGTGGTTGTTATTCTGCGGCCCATCATACTGGGAAATTGTAAGACAATTCTCATAGCAAAAAACAAAAATCCAAAAAAAAAAAAAAAAAAGAAAAAAAAGGGAAAACACAGGCAAGCAGATCTGGTTCAGGGAGGCCTTTGTTGTAACACAGATGAGAAGTTAAAAAAGGTACAACTAAATCAGAGCTAGTGGAAATGAAGTGGGGATGTAGATTCAAAGACTATTAAGGAAAGTTGAATCGATGGGAGCTGGTGATCAATTAGATTTGGACAGTGAAAAGGAGATGCCTAGGACAACATCTTAGGGGAGCTGGGGGGATCGGGGTGTAGTTCTCTGAGATGATGTATTCAATTAAGAACCTAAATATGGTTTGTAAACATCTACCACATTTTAAGTAATCTGGGACCAGGTTCAAAGCTTTCAAAAGTCTTCAAAGAATGTTGTTTAAGTGTTTTAGTCTTGCTTCAAAGTCCAGTTCAATTCCTTCCATTTGAATTCTTTAAGAAGAGTTTCTTCTACTACTGCTAGCACATCTCTGGGCCAGGCTGCTGTTCCTTTCCCTTCCTTTGTCCTGCTTCCATTTTCAGCACTTTTGCAAATTTGTGTTGAACTAGCCTATTGCAGGCTGGGGAAAGAAAGGACCGAGGAGTTCTGATTCCCAGCACTGCTTTTTCCCACCGCCTCCCTGTGTGGAGGTTTCTATGTTGAAGAACTCGCCAGATCCCAACGGATGCAAAAGAATTTGCTTTCCTATGGGTTCCCTGGGTAAGAGCATTGCATAGAACTAGCAGATGCCTCAGGAGGAGGAAACGCTGCTTGTTAGAATAGGAAATGCAGATAACTGGCATGCTTCCTTTCCTGTCTGCCAACACCGCCCTGAAAACAAGCCGCCACTGAGTGCAGCTGTGGCTCTCAGCACTCAGTCTGTTCTTTGGGAATTGATTGAAACACATTGATCTGAGTCATAAAAGCTGATGACTAAAGACAGTCCAATTGCATAGTCATCTAAGAGGATCCAAGTAATGAATATATTGTTTGGCCAATGAGGCTGCCCAGGTGGTGAGCAAGCCAGGTCTTTGCCACTCCTCCTCCTCTGCTGTGACCCGGCGCTTCAACAGCAAGAGGACGGGCACCCTTACGCCAGGTCCAGCAAAGTCAAAGGGAACGAGAGGGGCAGTGTGTGCCTGTCTTCTTTGCCAGACTGTAAACTGTTTGAGAACAGGGGAGTTGCATATTTATTTCTGTATTTCTCATAGCACCTAGCATCGTGTTCTTCCAGGAAAAAAGTTAGCTCAAATAGATTGACCTAATGAGCCTTGTTCTGACAAGGCGGCAGGTGAGCTTCATCTTCCACACCCTATCGTTCGCTGCTCATCCTCAGCTGAGCTGATGGGGCTTGGTGCAGGCATTTGGGCCATGACTTTCCCAGGATCTCTAAAGAGAACAGGCACAGGATTTCCTCCTTGGTATCTTTGGAGGGCTGAGCACAAGTAGAAGAGGAGAGAATTTGCCTGGCCTTGAGGCTGGGGAACATTGGCCATTCCTGGTTTCCAAAGGAGGCTGCAGCTGGAGAACGGCCGCCTATATTACCTTCACCTGGTGAACCTGGTCGCCCTGGAGGCCCAGCTCCCTCCCTGAGCCTCAGTCGAGTGGTACTGGGTTGCTGGCTGGCCTGTGCCTCTGTTTGCTCATCATGGTACCCTTCACCCCATCATTAGTTTGCTGGGGTGCCAAGGCCCCCAGCAGCCTGACTGGCCTGCTTACAGGGCTGGGGTGCACACAAAATCAGGAACAAGCAAGCAGCTGCAGCCTCCGGAGACGAGAGCCGAGCGGGACATCTGGCCCAGGTGCCTCTCTCCAAAGCCAGGCTTTTTCCATACACAAGGTAAGAAGGAACTTTAACAGAAAATATCACAAAAATGCTTAAGGAGTTGAAATTAGAGCTTTAAAAAGGCTTTCTGAAACTCAAGAACTATAGTTTTTGGAGAAGTTAACAGATGAATTTTGAGCACCTATTAGTATTAAAAAACCCATATGCTAAGTGCTAAAAATACAATGATGGCTGAGATTGTTCCTTCTCTCAAGGAGTTTACAATCTATTGAAGAAGAGAGACTTATGAATAACTAGACATGGCACAAAGGAGGCTGACATCAGAGCTTATGTAAAGTAGGAATAGTGTTTTGCATATAGAAGCAGGAGCTATTAATTCTAAATGGCAGGCGAGGGAAGCCGCGCAGAGGAAATGCTGTTTCAGCTCGGCTCTGAGAGACGAGAAGGGTCTCTCAGCAGTGGGAGGATGAGGCGAAGGACAGGCAGGCGGTGATGCTGGCCTTGGGCGACAGTGTGTGTCCACCCGTGAGGCTGCACAGATGTCATGGGAAATGCAGCTGGAAAGTGGTTTTGTTCCACAGTGTAGAAGCAGCACCAGGGACGTGGATTTTGGCATCAAGCATACTTGGGTTTCAAGGCCTGTTTTATCACTCAAAGCTGTGTGGCCTTCTCTAATGGCATGTTAATAGAAAAAGTATAAAAAGAAGTGTTGCAAGGACTAGGAACAATATATGTGCAGGGTGTATGGTACATCGTGGCCTCTTGGCACAGGTCTGCCTGAGTAAATCTCCATTTTATAGTTGGGATATTAGAGGCTGAACGAGTTTAAATAGCTTGTCAAGTGGTCTCAGCAAGGAAGAATCCCAGTCCAGATCTGAGTCCACATTCTGTCCCTTGAAATACACTGCTCCACGGGGAGAAAGGCCCGATGTGAGTAGAGGCAGAATAAATGACGCTTGCCATCACCTTCAAAGAGTGTACACCCTGGCATGTTTAAAACAGAGTTGGACTGCAAACAGAAGGGGCCTGAGGGTTGCAGTGCAGTTCTGCTGGGGGCAGTGGTGCTGGTGGGCTTCCTGGAGGAGGGGGAACTCTCCCCCTGACTCTGCTGAAGGAAGCAAGCAGGGAGGGAATTCCAGGATGGGGAATTCTCAGGGTGAAGGACTTACTCCCCTGGCTGCTGGCCCTCAGCAGTATATCCTCTGGGGACTGCCTCACCCACGGGCCCACCTCCTTCCACACACAGCCCTGGGTCTTTTGCCCAACTTGAGCTGACCCGAAGGCTCTCTCCCTGCTTGAGCTCCCCACGGGGTCCCCTGAGGTTCTTGCTGGGGCTGCAACTTGGGGCAACCTCTCCCTGTCCTGCTCCGGTCCCTCCCTTCCATAGGTGCTGGCCCTCAGGGGCGTCTGCGCATCTGCAGATCTGTCTCAGCTGACTTCCCGGGGGAGCCCACCCTGCAACGCCCAGATCCAGAGCATAACTTGTAGCTCTCGACTGCGGCTGAGTCTCCAGGATTCAGCCCATCCCTGGGTGCTGTGTGGTGGGAGACCAAGATTGGACCGATGTCCAGGAGCCCACAGGACCTGAGGCCTGTCCCCAGCCCCCACCTTCCACATTGCGCCCTTAGCATTCTCTTCTGGGAGGGACACATTCTTTTGTGCCTGGTGGGACAGCTGAGTGTGTGTGTGTGTGTGTGTGTGTGTGGCCCCCTCAGGGAATGGGAGGACTGCAGGGAGGCATCCGCCTTCCACACGGCTTTGTAGCCCTCCATTCCACGGGAAGGGGAGCAGAGCGTGGGGAAGGACAGCTGGCGGGGGCTGGCTGAGGACGGGGTACAGCACTGGGCCAGAAGGAGAATCAGAGTCTGAGAAGGACACTTAAGTGGTCTCAATCTTTTTAAACCTGTGCTCATTTTTGAAGGATCTGGAAACATCATAAATACGTGGTTCCCCCCAACCCCCTATGTTTTTGGCTTTGTTTTTTTAAAAATAAATTTATGCATATTTAAGGTATACAACAGGATGTTCTGAGATACATATACATAGTAAAATGGCTACAACAGTGAAACAAATTAACATATCCATCAGGTTAAAACATAATGAAACAGGCTTGTGCTCAAAAGGATCACAGATGTGCAGAATGAAGAGCCTGATTTCCGCAAAGCCCCGCCAGGAGAGATGGGTCCGTTGGGATTTATTGTCTGTAGTATGGATTATGTAAGAAGCAAGTTAGTCTTCATTCTGCTTTATGAATATGAAGTTATCATTTGTAAAGCTGAGATTCCCCATTGGAAGCAGAGCAGCCTGAGGCTCTGTGTAGGTGAAGCTGGAAAATCTAGTCAGCCAGGTCTTTGGGGTCCCTTTAGTGCAGAGCAGCTCTATGGGGAACTCGGGGCCACCCGGGACAGGAGGGCACAGGCCTGACAAAACATCTCAGGCCCGCCTGGCTTGCCTGGGGTGGAACAGACACAGCATTCAAGTTTCCAGTGAGTTTTCTGAGCAACTGACCAGGGCCTGCTCTCTGCCCCTCTCCTGGCTAAGCTCTCATGGCCAAGTGCCGGCCATTGAAAAGCCCAGACCCAGCAGGCGGACTGGGTCTCGTGGTGGGGGCAGCCTCTGACCGTTCTTCAGATCCTTATATCAGAAAGAGTCAGACGATCTGAGAATACACTGGTGCCTGTTCCCCTGTTTCTTCTAATTTTTAGGGCAGCCAAGAAGCTGGCACATGTTTTTGAATAAGGAAGTGGCAGGCTCAGAGCTCAGTTTTAGAAAGATGTGGTTTGTGTCTCTGGCAAGACCTAACAGCAGCAGGAGAAGAGGACAGACCAGGGGTGGGAAGACGAGTTTGGATGCACCTGCGACGGATCCAGCACCTGGGGGTAGTGAGGAGCAAATGAGAATGGTGGCAATGGGAATGGAAAAGAGGGGATCACTGGAGACACTCTGGGGACAGAATGTGTGGGAGGCAGCAATGGCTCAGACAGAGACTAGTCTGGTTTTAGTCCTGAGGGAATGGTGGCTGATAATGCCATTAAAAGAAACTGGGAAGTCAATTCGCACAAACACTCTGAGACAGGCTTCAAAAATAGATCTGGTTTCAAATTCTAGTCCTATTGCTACTAGCTGTGTGGGTGCCGTTACATGTAAAGTCACCTCACGGAGTCTGATTTTTTTTTTGTTTTTTTAAATTTGTAAAATCTGATGATGGTAACTATTTTATAGTTATTTATTGTGAAGAATAAATGAGAAAACATTACAAAGTGTTTGCAACAGGCCAGCACACAATCAACACTTAATAAATGGTAGCGACTGGATAGAGTCGGATTAGTGCAATTTATGCGGTTGTAGAGGAAGCTGGGCCTGCAGAGGGGAGGGACCCGTTCTAGCTGATCTGCTCAGGGAGAGCTCAGGCAGGAGTCAGGGTCTGTGCTGGTATCTCTTCAGGGTCTTTGATGTTTTATTTTTTTGTTATTACAACATATTTATTCTATATTTGTTCAAATTATGGGACTTTAAAAGGGAAATGCAAGCTTACTTTCTTAAAGATGCATCATAAACTGTTTTCTTTCAGTGAAAGGAAGTGACAGAGAAACAACTTTGTAAACAAATTTTGAGAATGTTATTATAACATGTTTCTTTCTGCATTGGTACCTGTAAGGACAAGCGTATGTATCCTGCTATAAAGGGCAAACGTAAACATGCTTTCTTAAAGATGCATCATGAATTGTTTTCTTTTAGTGAATGGAAGTGTTTGAAAAGAAACATCTTTGTAAGCAAACGTTGAGAATATGTTATTAGAACGTGTCTTTGATGAATTAGAAGGCCATCTCTCCTAAGCAAAGAAATGAATTGATCTATAAAATGGTCTCTCTTATTTTTCAGAGTTATTAATAGGTGCAAATGACAAACATGAATACCGTTGATCACCCCTTTCATACATAAGGTTGAAATAATTTTGTCTTATTACCATTTTAATAGCAGCTGAGATTTTTTTTAAAGGGAATTAAACCATAATGACATTTATTGTTTACTTAACATGCAAAGTTCAACAATATTAAGGATCCAGGCTCTTCCAATCTTCTTCTTCCCCATTCTTGTTAGGTTTTTGTTCTTGTTGTCTCATGGTTGCAAGGTGGGTGCCATAGCATAAGCCATCCCATCTACGTTCAAGACAGAAAAAAAAACAAAACCAGAAAGGCACAGAACCATTGAGTTCTGTGCTATCCAGCCCTGAAATAAGGAAAGTGAAAAGTTTTCCAGAAGACCCAGCAGAGTTTCACTGGCCAGAATTAGGTCATATGGTCATGCTCAAGGATTAAAAATGTCTGGGAAAGCAAGTATCTGGCAAAGAGGAACAGGACTGCCTGATAATGGTTATGTATCCTAAGGGGAGATTTTTAAGCAGCTGCTGAGATTTTGGCAACATAGAATTTTGGTTTATCCAGTGATTTATCATTTAACTGTAGGCCAATGAACATTTTCATGAATGAGTATGTAGTCTTTCAGTTTTCTAGAGCAGTGGTCCCCAACCTTTTTGGCACAAGGGACTAGTTTCATGGGATAATTATTCCACATAGGGTGTGGGGTGGATGGTTTCAGGATGATTCAAGCGCATTACATATATTGTGCAGTCAAACCTCTCTGCTAATGAGAATCTGTATTTGCAGCCACTCCCCAGTGCTACCATCACTGCCTCAGCTCCACCTCAGATCATCGGGCATTAGATTCTCATAAGGAGCCACAGCCTAGATCCCTCACATGCGCAGTTTACAGTAGAGTCCGGGCTCCTAGGAGAATCTCATGCCTCAGCTGATCTGACAGGAGGCGGGGCTTACTCGGTGCTGTGAGCAATGGGGAGTGGCTGTGAATACAGGTGAAGCTTTGCTCACTTGTCTGCTGCTCACCTCCTGCTGTGCGGCCCGGTTCCTAACAGGCCACAGACCTACTTATCTGAGGCCTGGGGGTTGGGGTTGGGGACCACAGATCTAGAGGATAAAGAGAACTGAAAGGCCATTTGAGAAGAGATGGTTTTGCCATTATGGTATTCCAGGGCCTATAGATGCTTTAATTCCTTTTGTTTCCTTTTTTTCATTCCCTTTTTTTTCTTTTTAAAATTTCATTAATTAAGTAGAGGGCTTCTAGAACTACATAATTAAAAAATATTGGTGGACTTCAAGATGAAACTTTGCTGTTGCTTTTTATATTCCTCTTTGAGTTCAGCAGTGGACTCAGTGGCACAGGAAGCTGAAGCAACAGGAAGGACAAAGGAGCAAGTTCCACCTGGTGCAGGAAGGGCCTGTGCAGCCCTGATTAGTGCTGCCCCTCTTGTGCTTTAGGCCTCATGGCAGGCCCAGGCTCCTTTTTGTAAAGGAAAACTTTCTTGACCCTTCATGACTCAGCTGATGAGAGCTTAAGCATTCACAGATATTTATAGTAGTCTAACAATCAATCAAATTCCTTGTTATAAAATGAATTAGAAAAGTCGTTTGATGTGATATGCAATGACTTCAGACTCAATGATAAAACAAATTATGATAGCCTCAAATATTCCTGTAATAAAAGAGAGCCCAAATTCGTGAAATTAATTACAAAATGGTTATTTCTTTTGAAGAGGCAATTTAAAAAAATCTCAGCTTATAAAATCTGAAGATGGGATGTGGTGATGGTTGTACAACAATGTGAAAGTATTTAATGCTACTGAACTGTACACTTAAAAATGGGTAAAATGGTATATTTTGTTATGTATATTTTACCACAGCAAAGTCTACTGAATGTAGCCTTGTCAAATTGAGAGACTTGCTTAAGTGAATGGATAGAATAATGTGTAAAGAGAAGAGCAAACAATTGCATGTAAGTGGGTGTTTGCACCCTACACTCAGTACATATCTTGATCACGGCGTGTTCTCCGAACTCTGGGCCTGAGTACCAAATGGCATTCTATCTACTCGGCACGTCTCACAGGCCCTGCAGGTCCCCCACGTGTAACGGTGAATTCGGTGTCTTCAGTTCACCTGTGGACACCTGCTCCTCCCTGCCCCTTCCCTGTCTTAGTTGAGGGCACCAGTGTGCACCCAACTGCTCAAGCCAGACATCTGGGCATTATTATTCTTGAATCCGACTTTTCCCTTATACTGCACCCCAAATCAGTCAACACATTGGGTTACTTCTGTCTCCTCGATGTCACTCTAATCTGTCCACCTTTCTTCACCTCACAGTTGCCACTCTAAGGTAAATGAGGAAGAAGGAGCCCTCCTCTCTGAAATAAGCCCTAGCATCCGTTCTGCCATCCACTGATCTTAACATGGGTCTTTTCAAGGAACTAAGAAATCATTTTCTTAGCCCAGGTAGATGATTCTGCCGGTCTTCTTAAACGTATTACCAAGTTGCTTAGCAAACCAATTCTACAAAGGCACTTGGCCATAATTTTTGAAAAATGGAAATGACTCAACAGAGTTTCTGCATATGCTCAAAACTTCTTAATCCTCCACAAAATATTCACCCCTCCCATTTAGCACAGTAACATCGACAATGTGAGACAGAAGGATTGGGGGGTCACGTGCTCGGGGCATGTGGTGGAAAATGGCCGTCTTCATTAGTGTGAGCTGTCCAGGGGCAAGGTTATCCTTGTTTTTATCAATTTACTCATCAGTTTATTAGCATTTATTCACCATCTATCTGTATGGGACACTGTTAGGGGTAGAGGCATTGGACAAAGTCTCCACGTGCAAGGAACAGACAGCCTAGAGCTGGAGAGAGATTGAAAGGCAGACGATTGATTTACAGAGTGGAGTGCTAAGAGCAGAGCAAGGTGGTCTGCAGTCACAGAGGAGGGGCGTTCCTCGCCGTCGGGGATGAGCAGGGAGAGCTTGCCAGAGCCGGAAGGTGAAGACGATCTGCATGCAAGATCCAGTCCTGCTTCACATCTGGCCCTTTTCCCGTTTCAGCAAAGAACGTAATCGGTGTGGCAGACAAGGGGTTTTCATAGTCTCATTGTTATTTTACTTTGTATTTCCCCAGCTACCAGTCAGGCTGAGCATCTTTTCATCATTATTGAACCTGTGCATTTTCTCTTCTGTGTGTTGTCTTATCATTTGTGGAAAATCTCGGCATTGGAAATCAACTGTGCAAGGCAGATAGGGAACTTATCTTTTGCTCTTTGAAGGACTGATTTCCTAAATGCTACACACATCTACGGACACAAATAAGAATCAGGATGTTTTCCTAAAACCCCCCTTGCTTCCTGTCGATCTCTGCCTTCTCCCCAATAATCCTGCTTCCTCTTCTAGCCTGGTGGTCACTAAGGGAGATGAGCAAGATGTGATGGAATCTGCATGTGCAGACACTGGCATCATCTTTAGCTTTTTTTTTTTTTCCTGTCAAAAGTAAGGGAGAAAGTCTACACAGATGGACAGAGGGAGTTATGTGTAGGCTTGCAAATGTGAGAACAAAGTATTTGAGTGTGCAAATCTCAAAGAATGAGGTTCAATTTCATATCTGGTTTGAGAAAAATATCTATAGATAGATAAACTACTCCATGGATTTGAGAATGACTTTCATTCATGTAATAGAAAATGCATTGCTCTTAACTGCAGATATCAATGTCCCAGTTAACCTTCTTGCTACCTTGCCTGATGGCAGTCAGAAGGATTCTCCAACTGTGCCTGAGTTTTAACTGCTTAGTGACCAGAGGACAAACCTGAAGCTACCTGAGATATAGGGGAAAGGGCACCCAGGACTTAGCACAGAGGCACCTGGGTGGGGTGTGTGTGGGGGGGCTACCTTACTTATCAGCTGGGTGTTGTTAGGCAATTTTCTCCACCTCTCTGGGCCTGGGGTTTTCCCAAAGGCAAAATGGGGAAAATACTTTCTAGCTCACTGAATTACAAGGATTAAACAACATGACAAGAAATTGCTATACAGATGTGAGGTATGTGTATGTATCTTTTTCACTAATCTTTAGTCTTTTTACTACACCACACACAGCCAAGCAAAGGGCCCTGAGTGTTGTTGATGCTTAATACTTGATTAATCATTGCTTGAAGAAATAGAGCAGCAGTTCCTTTGAGGACCACTTTGGTGTGGTCCCCTGACCCCTGACACCTGACCAGCAGCATCAGCCTCACCTGGGGACACGTTAGAAATGTAAATTCCTCCACCTACTCAATCAGAAACTCTGCAGTGGGGGCAAGCTGTTTTAACCTCTGGGTGATGCAAATACTTGTTAAAATTTGAGAACCATTGAAATAGTCTCCTGGTGTTCAATACAGGGGTGAGATTTGGTGAAAGAAGAAAAAAAAGAATGTGTGAGTTTTAAGGATATAGAAGCTATTTTTAATTAATTATTTTCCCAGGAGACGATTTTCATCTAATGTCAGGTTTTCCTTAAAATAATGAAACATGTTTCAAGCAGAATTGTTTCTTGTTACTTATTGAATAAAAACACAAGCATTTAGCTTAATGTAGGATTTGAGAAAAGCTATGTGGATGTCTACAGTGAACTGGAACTGATAAGTTTTTATCATCTTTTCTGTTCTTTATACACATTAATCACAGAACTTATAAACTAATGGTTGCTACACTGATTACTTAAGCTCTGGACGATCTGATGTGATATTTTGCCGTGTAATTTCTGATTAAATATATTTAAAGCCAGAGCCATTTGCCTGTGTTCACAACCATAGTGATTAAACATAATAGAGACCCATTAACACATTTCTGCATATCAGTGAAAATCCTTATGCACCAGGAAGTTCCTTCCTACAACCAAGAGAATAATCATTGTGGCAAGGCTTTGTCAGGCTCATTTCTCATACACCTTAACTGTATCCTTTTATCATGCAGTTTTTGTGAGTAACAGACATTAATGAATACTTGTTCCTAGTGTATATAATGAGTGTTCTGTATTATCGAATATTCCTAAGCCTCTTATGAGAGGTGCATCAGTAATTACTAGTGTATCTTCTGATCACCATTAAGGAGCTTTGAATTTTAATTGCCTCCCCTCTGCTTTTGAGAAGGAACCCATTTAATTGTATAAACTGCAATTGATCCTATAGGCAGAGTACATTCCGTAGGGTAGGCCCCGATGCTTAAAGACCAAAGGCTAGCAGAATTTCATTTCGGTGAATTTAAGGAAGCATCGATTAAGCATGTAATAAATGTTTGATGAAGGAATAAGTAAAAATTGCTAATAAAAGTCTATTAATTGTAATAGTATCTACTATATTTTGAGAGTGTATCGTGTGCCAGGGAGTTTACTAAAGTTATCTAATTTGATTCTTATAAAAATCAAATTATGAGGCTGATACTATTGTTTCCATTTTACAGACACCAAAGCAATCCTTGGAATGTACCAAAAGGGACACATGGTGTTTGGTGTTGGCATACTCAATTAATATGCATAAGACTTAAAAGTGTATGGTTGGTTTCATAAAAACCATCTGAGAAAGTGAATACTGGCATGCCTGAATTTAGTTCTTATATTATACTTCTCTATGTGAAGGAATATCGCCAGCTAATCTGACCTATTTGTCAGACTGAGAAAGCTACTGGTCTTTGGAGACTGACAAGGAGCTAAGGTCAGATGTGGGCAGAGCTGAGGTTTTGCAGGGCGTAAGACATTAAACAGTGTACTGAATGCACAGGCAATTCCCGAAAGCGTGGAGCAGGCTAGCAAAAAGGTCTGGAGTGCTTCCTTTGTGAGTTACTCAGGTAGTCGTCTCTAGAATGTCAGAACAAATACAGGTGAATTGTTAATAGTTTGAGTGAACAAAGGGAAACTCAAAGCTAAAGTCTGCTAGGATTTTTTAAAAAAAATGAAAAGAGATGTCTATGCACAACAATTCTAATGGAAGAAAACCAAATTGTAAAGTAAGGAAATATTGGGAGATCAAGTTGACATTTGAGAAATGAAAAATTATACTGACTTCCTCACATTACTTGTTGTATCATGACAAATTGGAGATAGAGAACATCAAACTTTATTTTGAGCACAGAAATATCTCAGTCTTCAGTATTTTTTTGTGTGAGATTATTTTGGAAATTCTTGTATAGTTTCAGTGAGGAACACTACCCTTCAGTGGTATTTGTTTATTCTGTTGAATAATATACGGATCGGAATGTGTTTAACCTCTGCTAACTTTTTACTTGGCCCAGTTATCTGATGTAAAACTGCTTTTAAAATGCCATCTGCAGTTCTTAGGTGATGGATTCCACCACCTGTTAGCTCTACAACAATGCTATGTTTGAGTATCTTCCTGGCCTTTGTCAACTTCAGAAGCAGCTGTGTGGCCTCTAGGTACTTGCTCTACTGATTGGGAGCTGTTAAAACATGCCCAGAATGCTGGCAAGTAAACCTCTGAAAAAGGGAGGCGGGGAAAATGCCCAGAAAATGAGAAAATTAGGTGACCTTTGGCTTCTTCTCACCTTTGCTTCTGCTTTCACTGTGCAAGGGAGGTGACATTTATCAGATTCCTTTCTTCCAAACATTTACCATAAATGGCAGGGGTGCGACATATACATTCCTGAAACTGAAGTCCTCCATTGCTTTCCCATAAGCAAATATCATGAATTCCACTGGATGTTCAATATTTTTTCTTGGTATTTTATGAACTAGTTTGCTAGTTCATAAAATGAACAAGCATAAAATGAACAAGTTCATAAAATGAACAAGTTTGCTTGAGGTGAGGAAGGGGGCAAGGAAGGACTTGTATGTCAGCATTGTGATCTTCTTCCATTGAATTCATCTCTTTTCAAGGACTGATTTCTTAAAATTTTTTGGATACATTGTATTTGTACATATTTATGGGGTACATGCGAAATTTTGTTACATAGAATGTGTAATGATCAAGGCAGAGCATTTAGGGTATCAAATATTTTTATGTTTTATGTACATTTCAGGTCTTCAAGCTATTTTGAAAAATGCAATACATTTGTTAACTATAGTCACCCTACTCTGCTACTGTAGAACATTAGAACTTATTCTATCTGTGTGTTTGTATGCCTTACCTCTTTTCATCTGCCCCCCTCACCCATCCTTTCCAGAAGGACTGCTGTATCTTTACCACAATAAGCAAACAGCTTTATCAATCACCAGCTAAACAAATCTCAGGGCCTCACTTTTGTGTTAATTCTACTAGTTTATCTAAATCAGACTTGGGATTCAAGGGCAAGCCAAGGAAGTTTTATGGAATATTGAGATAAAGTCAAAGGAATACCACAGCACTGGTCCAAACCATTTTAGGTCTTCTAAGCATTATGTGCAATTTCTGTGTTAATTCTTGAGATCAAGTTCAAACGCACATAACCACGTTCCTTTATAACATGCCTCTTACTCTAAAACAATGTCATTTAAATGCTCAACTTTTAGTAATATTTAGTATTCTATAAGGTTCAAATATATTGTACTGAAAATTATGAAACAGTAAGGTTGAAAGCACATGCTATTCTGAACTTTTAATAGACTCTGCTGTAGTTATATCAACTCGGTGATATTGGCGAGCTTATTATAGAGATATGGAAATGGACTCAACCTACACTGCTACCTTGAATTTCATGGCATTTGCCATATTTTCATGGCTTAGGAGTGGCAATGCAGAACAATGATAGCCAGTATTTGAAATGAGAAAGCACAAGATTTAGAGTCAGGTCTGGGACTCCGATACGGATTTTATGACTTTTTGGCTATGCGATCTTGGGCAAGTCATTTAACTGCAAGAAAACTTTCATAGGAAGGTTTTAAGAATCCAGTGGGACAGTGATGTGAAAGTTCTTTGTAAAGCAAATGTCTCATATGCTCCCATACTGGAAACTGCATATTATCATTAAGAAGAAATTCAGTAGGTGTGGCCTTTGATTTTCAGTGAGACTCACTAATAATCACCACTGAAGAAAGAATATATGATGACCTACAGCATAATTAACCTTTGGAAAAAGACCCTTTGAATGGGGTCTCCCTATATTTTTCAATACGTTTGAGATGCTAACAGGAATTTAATAATTGTTTTTTCCAAGTTCTTCCAATCAGTAAAAACTAAAATATACAAAACAGTTACGTGCCAGGCATTGTACTAATAAGCACTTAACAAATGAGGTCATTTCATTCTCACAACCACCCTGAGGTTAGTGCTGTGGTCAGACCCCCTTTACAGATGAGGAAACCAGGGACACAGAGAAGGATCTACAGCAATCATGACCTGGAATTTCATCTGTATTTACTGCATTCGTTAGTATTCACCATCTTCTATATGTTTGCTATTTTCTCCTACTCCTGTACATCAGACCCCTATAGAGGCTATTACAAAATACCAAAGTATTTTACAGTAGCTTTGGGGTGAGAGGGAACTGTTGGACAGAGGTAATTCTCAAACCTGCAGTAATCAAACACAGTCTGATGAACTGTTATGCTGTGCTGGGGAAATATACCATGTCTGCAGCCATCTATTAAATAGGAGAGACGAGGCTCTATGACTCCAGTGCATGGGAGGAGAGCTGCAAATGGCACTTAAGTGTCCGCCTTGGGGAGCCTGCTCACCACAACTCTTGAGAAATAGTTACTGCATTAAAAGGGCATGCAGAATATTTTACAGATTTCCCAACCACACCGGTTTCACCCTAGCTTTGGCTTCAGCCCTCCAAATGTGTGGTTTGGACACCAATCTGGAATCAATACTCTCTCTAGCACCCTATGTTTTCCTCCCTGCTTCAAAAGTCTGCTCTGTGTTCTCTTCCTTTAGCATTAGCTAGGAGACTAATGGTTTATACCTAGAGGTGATACTTTTGTGTGATTTACATGAGGGTCTTTTTATTACACTGCACAGGCAGCTTGCTTACGTGTTGAGGGAGCTTAGGCCAGCACCTGGGACGCTTCAAAGAGAGCACAGTGGCTGGAAATTCTTGTGGCAGCAAGTTTACTGCACGTTGTGCCCAACCTTCTCGGAGTATGCCTAAGCAGTAGGGGCCATAGCAACATATTAACTTATTTGGGGCACAATGGTCAAAAAGCTTTAATTAATTGAAAAGTACCCATGCAGGAAGGAGATTTAATTCAACTTTGAGTTTTCCTTAAAAATAGGGGCAGTCTTAAAACTCGGGATAAGGCACTAATCCAATTTATGAAGGCATTAACAGTGGAGCAATGAATCCTATTTTGCAAAATTATTTGAAAGGCCCAGGATGAAAGGAATGTAGTAAGAAATAGTGGCACAGTGTAACTACCTTTTGCCACGTTCTTCTTTGAGCATTTTTTTTTCGTTTTTTCTTTTTTTTTGAGACAGAGTCTTGCTCTGTTGCCCAGGCTAGAGTGCCGTGTAGTCAGCCTAGCTCACAGCAACCTCAAACTCCTGGGCTCAAGTGATCCTTCTGCCTCAGCCTCCCAAGTAGCTGGGACTACAGGCATGCGCCACCATGCCCGGCTAATTTTTTTCTATATATTTTTAGTTGTCCATTAGTTTCTATTTTTTTAGTAGAGACGGGGGTCTCATTCTTGCTCAGGCTGGTCTCGAACTCCTGAGCTCAAACAAATCCGCCCGCCTCGGCCTCCCAGAGTGCTAGGATTACAGGCGTGAGCCACCGCGCCAGGTCTTTTTTTTCTATTTCTGTTGTTAATTTTTCAGCAGATCTCCTTCAAAACCACCACCAGAACATTCCATATAACTCAAGACAGTAATTTACTCACAAAGGAAACACACCTCCAACTTTATTAATAACCAACTTTTTTTTATTAGAGCAGATACAGTTGTGAAAACTGTACATTATACATTTTGGTTTCAAGGATTATAAATAAAGGAACTCACAGGTAGGGAGTTCTTTTTCACAGCAAGAAACTTTAAATAAACAAAGTCATGTTTTATTAAGTACATTGGCAGACTGCATGTGCTGTCCAAAATGTAGAGTACAGTATAACAACCCATTAGAAAGAGCCTTCATGTAAAATACAGCTGTGCACATTTTAGAAAAATACCAACAATTTGAGCTTTGTTTTAAAAAAGCTTATAAATCATACATATATTTATAAATGGGACCCACATGCTCACTTTATAAACATATTCTTTAGTTATCTGTTACCCATTACTTCCAAAGCATTACACGTTTTAAATAAACACTTAATAAGATTAAATATTTTATTTTATTTTATTTTTTAAAAAAAAAATCAGCTTTCCCAGCCTAAGGAGCTATGGGGTTAGGAAGGAGCAGTGAGAGTACTGAGACTGACACAGGAACTTAAACGCCTGTTCTCAGGTAAAAACGTTACTTCCTAAATTTAAAAGTCAAAGAAAAATGTAAAAAATAAATATACAAGTTGTAATTTTTCATTTGCTCTCTTTCTGCCTTCTTCTTTATTCCATATTGGTCACACCCAGGATTCTCAACATATTGTACTTCTGCAAAAAACATCACTGGGTTACTACCCTGCAGGTGACGAAGCATTCAGTCCACACCTGTGCTAACATGGGAATTATGTGAACTGTCTCTTCTGCACTGAAAAGGTAGCTAATAAGGTAAAAAGAATCTGATTAAACCATGCAAATCATGAAAATATTTAGGAATAGCTCCCCCTCTGCAATGTAATGTTTTAAAAAGATTTAACAGATACCTTTCCTCCCCTGATTTCGTTTTAAATAATTACTTTTATAAAGACCACTTAGTTTCTCTACGTAAGCATGCTTCTGAATAATAAAGGATAAATTATAAAACAGCAAAAAACCAGAATATGTCAGAATGACAAAGGACTGCAAAAGACACATATTTAAAATAAAAATGTCTAAGCCTTTAAATTTGAAATGAAATTACAAAAAGACTGAAAAACAGGAAAGGCAGAAAACTGAGAGGCAGGGATTGAACAAAGCTTTATGCTCTACCTGAATGTATTCAACAGAAATTTAAGTTGGAAAAAGAAAACACGAAAGAGAAGCACAGTTATTAATAGCATCTTGCTTAACTTTCATGGGAATTAACACAGCCACTGACAAGATTTTATTTGGTTGTAAAGTACGTCAGCAAAGAAACTGAATCCTTTAAACACTGATTACTGCAATCCATGCAACGTTTGGACTATACTTCTTCGAATTCTGTTGTCTTTCAGCTTTTAAAATTTAGCACCTCCTAAGTGCATAAATAATTCATCTCAGTAAATGATAAAATTTTTAAAATAAAATGATTTCTTAGGAAGGTACGATGGCTTCAAATTGCTAAATTTTAAAGAGAAATAGCCTTTTACAGGTTTAAGAAGAATAAATGACATAAAAAATGGTGTATTGCTATCAAAATAAGCACATTTTCACTAGCACTTTGTCGTTTCTTTTCCTTGAGATGCAACACGTGTGTTTTGTCTGGCCAGGACTGCAGGTGATAGGTGACTATACATCATATTTAAATAAACAGCAAAAATGAACAAGAGTCGTGCACAAGCAAACAAAACCTTCTCTCCCAGAACATTCCAGGAGATGTTAAAGCAGCAGGTCATGGCATAAGACTGGTGAGTGATGCTGCTACCTATTTCTTCTAATGAGATAGGAGTGAATGTTGGAACCACGTCCACAGCAACACAATCCTCCGACCGCATTCCTCGGGCAGTCGTTTCCCCAGCTCCCTACTAAAAACGTCAGATGGTAAAATAGTAAGGCAGCTGTTGACTTCCATCAAACAACAACAAAAAAATGCAGCTCCATACATTTCCAGTTTAGTCACACTCTGCTAGGACAGATGGAGTAGCCAATGCCAAGAACTTCGCCGGATGGGGCTGCTTCAGCAGATTTTAAAAAAGAATCATTATTAAGTTTTGTTCTCCAACATGGCTGTGTGCTTCAGCTCCCAGAGGACCCCAAAGCCACAAAGCATTCCCAGGGGAACCGAACAGGTCCTCTGGCTGAATTTTCCAAGTTTTCATCTCTCTTGCGATCCCATCCTAATTCCAAGCCTCCTTCCCTGTGTCTGAGTCTGCCTGGGGTGGGCCAATTAAAAGGCTGACGGCACCACTGCAGAGAACTGTGGGCTAACACCACTAGTTGTCATGACTTCACTGAAGGGTCAAAACAGTTACAGTATTAGGTAACCATGTTGAATCACATTCAGGCATAGCCAAAATTAAAGTGAAGGACAATATGTTGTTTAAAAAAAATAATAAATTTGAATATGAGAAAAGAATGTTATTCATTGTGATTTTAGATAGAAATTAAGGCTGTTCTTACCTTTCCTAAATCCAGTCAAGTTAGAAAGTGAACAAAAAGAATGGCCAACCCGATATTCAACAGCATGACAAGGACAATCATGACTGAATTAGGGCCCTGGAAATGAAGCAGAACAAAGCAAGCATAACTTTACCATGTTAATATCACTATATTACTAAAACCAATTACCAAAAATATAAGAAAACATGGTTGCATTAAATAAGGCATGAGTGATGACTACAGTTCCAAAAGGTATAAATTAAAAATAGCAATGCTATATTTAGATGATGTCATTTCTGAATTTTTACTTAAAAATGAATCCAGGCTTGAATTAGTTTAAAAAATGTTTTAAACAATAATCTGCTTCATTCACCCTAAAACAATGGACAACAGCCTGGGTTGAGGCACAGTTCACCATAGAGGGGGTGGTTAGTAGAAACTGATGGGAACTAAGATATGCATTTGTTGTTAGGATGTCACTCAGACGAGGATGAACTGTTTCCTCCTTAAGGGCAGTTAGAACATGGGGGTAAAATCTGTAGGACAATGAAGCCTCCAAGGAAAAACTCAAGATGAGGCTCTCTAACTCTTGCTTTTTCCTGTTCTTCTCTTGTTTGGGACATCATCCTGTCCTTTAAGTAAAAACTACACATGAGAAGTCGGATACTCTTAGAAGTTATTTTACAGGTCTAACTTTTTATTTCTCTAATCACAACCACAACATTTCAAAAGTCAGTTATATTTAACAAACTACAGAATCCTATTTTGATAAATATCGTAATAAACACCAGATAGCCTAAGTTCCCCAAACTTATTTAAACAAACCAACCTCATATGACCCATCTTTTCAGATCTGGCCCATGGAGAAGTCACTTTTTTCCCCAGGCCATTTAAAGGACATTATGAGAAGTCACTTTTATTACAAAGACACAATCTTGGTATTTACTGTTAAAATAATGTCTATCTAATTCTTAAATAGTATTAAAAGTGTTCCAAATGGGCCTTATGAGGTAGGTAGTTTTATTGTCCTTATTTTACAGATGAGGAAACAGTTACACTCTATTTGGATATCAAATAAGACTACATTGAAACAACGCTATAGAGGCCTCAAAGGCAGTTTTTTTTTTTTTTTTCTGTGAGGGGAGAAGTGGTAAGGGAGATTGAAACTGCCATCAGTCAAGTGCTCCCCTCTCAGGGTCTAGGGTTTGGGTCCCACGTCACTTACTCAAGGTCTCTTCCTTGCATGAGGCCACATCTCCCTGGGAGAGGTCGGAGGGCCGACTTCCTTCTCTATCCTAACACTGTTCCTACTTTATTGTCATCTGTTCATTGCCATCTTCCCCTAGACTCTGCACTCCACAGTGGCAGGGCCTTGTCTTGGTCACCACTGTGTAGCCAGCACGCCGAGTCACCCAGGCAACCAATACTGAACGAGATCCTCCTGTCTCCCTGTACTTTCCCAGGTGCTGTGGATGTGGTTGTTGAAATGAAGAACACACAGGGCGATTAGTAAAACGGAGGGGCGGATGAGGAAGGAACATGGGTGCCCTTGAGAGGAAGAAGAAAAACCCCAGTTCCCAAACCCCATGGAAATGGGAGGAAAAGAAACATTTACTGCAGGTCTTTTTAATGCCAGGCAGTGGGCTAAGCATTTCTAAGTAGATTATTTTTCATTTATTCTTTACCTGTGATCATGAGTTCCATTTTTACAGAGCTTCAAGAGGACGAGTGTCTTGTCCAAGGTTACTCAGCCAATTTAAACAGATAAGAACTAGAATAAACTTTAGCCTGTTCACTTCAAAGCTCCATACTCTTTTCTCTACATCCCTATTAAAGCCACAGGCCTTAGTTTAAAAGCAATTTCCCATCAAGTTATTTAAAATGACATTTTCATCTATATCCTATAATTCCCACAGTGTAAGAAAAATATCAAATCTTGATAATGGCTAACTGCTCTTTTAGAATAGTTGTGTTCTAAGTTAATAGGAGAATCCTAACCTATGCAACTCCTTAATTATGTTTAACTTAGAACATAATGTAAGATACTCCCATAACTCAAAAAATAATGGAGATGATCATTCTACATCACCACTCACACAGAGATTGAGGAAATACTATTACAGGTTGAGTAGCCCTCATCTGAAATGCTTGGGACTTGAAGTTTTTGGGGTTTCAGATTTTATCCGGATGTGACAGTTGAACATCCCAAGTCTGAAAACCCAAGGTTCAAGATGCCTCAATGAGCATTTCCTTTGAGTGTCATGTCATTGCTCAGAAAGTTTTGGATCTTAGCTGGACATGGTGGTGAGTGCCTGGATCTCAGCTACTTAGGAGGCTGAGGTGGGAAGATCTCTTGAGGCCAGAGGTTCGAGGCTGTAGTGAGTTATGATCACATCTGAGAAAAGCCACTGCACTTCAGCCTGGCAACATAGTGAGACTCTGTTTCTTAAAAAAAAAAAAAAAAAAAAAAAATTTGGATTTTGGAGCATTTCAGATGCTCGACCTATACTACTATGCACTTTGATCAGATTTTGTTCATGAGTGTGTTAAGAATTTGGGATCATTTCAACTCTTTGGGCCCGTGGGTTTATAATTCTCAAAGATAATTTAGTGATATAAAAGATGAGAAAAAGTATACTGGGTCAGAACAATACAATACACAGTTCAGTGTCTTACAAGTGGACCCAGGAAAGTGGAATGACAGAGAAAGTGCCTTCAGTGAAGCCAACTCTAAAGTCTAAGGTGTGCCTGACCCTTTAATGCCCATTCCGTAAATCTTTATAAAGCTGTGTGAATTTATCTAACTCTTTCAAATTGGTTTGTATTCTGAGTGTGTCTATTCTCTTGGGTTGAATTTAGCTTAGTATCTTTCTTCACATTTGTACTGGTAACCTGGATTCAATGAATAATGAATGAATGTTTTATCCAGAATGAAAAATACACACATATATATATTTCTCCTACCAGGGTAGCTCCATTTATAAAGCTATTTTTAAAGATGACTCAGTGAAGATGAAAGCAAGCCAGATATTAAAGGTTCGAACAGCAACTAGGTGAAAAATAAAAATCTGGGATGCTATGTTTAACAGGCAGATATCAAGCCGTGACCTCTGTGTTCTTCAGATACTGAGGTGCAGGGTACACGGTGAAAAGCTTTAAGGTGAAGTCCCATAAATATGACTGTGGTGGCCAGTTGCAGCTTAAAATAGCAAAATGAAAAAAAAAATCAGTCTTGCTTTTCAAGACTGACTGGGACAGGTGTAATGAAAGAAGCTGTAGCAGGGCAAAGTGTAAGTCTCAGTAGGAAAAAAACTTTTGGACAGTTAGAAAATAAACTATAGGAAGTCAAAATACGAAAAAAAAATTCTAACTCCATAAATTATTTTTTTTTCTTTAAGAGACTTACTCATATTTAAAATTGTGAGGAATTTTCTGGTAGAAGAGTTTTTATGGTTTTTTTATGTTACTCTAAAACTTCTCTAACTAAAAACATGAAAAATGCAAAGTTAAATTTAGCATTAATAGCAAAGTTCAATTATGTGTATTTACATTTCTTTTTTGGGGTGTGGTTCAAATCTGACCTGCCAGGGATGCTTTAGATTTTACGCAAGTTCAAAAGAAAGATCAGATAATCTCAAAGCAAGCTTGGAAGCTGACCACAGTAATGGCTGGGAAAAAAGTGCAGGCAGTTTTCGGAATGGGTTGAGACTGCTCATTGGAAGAGTCCTCCTTGTCTACTTGACAAGGCTCCAAAGATGCCTCTTCTGGCATCTTCCAAAATTGCCATGTTGCAAAACCCTACAAAAATTTCAGTTTTGCATAGACTGTGTGCCCTGGGACACGAGTTCACATGCAACCACTGCCCACAGGCGTCACAAGTTTAGCGTAATCTCTGCCACAGCCGCCCTCCTCCTGCCTCTCACACTCAAGTCACTAATTTGCTCTAAGTGGTAGTCTGTCCCAGGAGATTTTCTGTATTTCTAGGAGATCAATATCCAGGGTGATCCTAAGGATGGATCAAATGCATTTGAATATTTATGAGCTACTTACGCTTCCTTCAACTAGTACAGTGTTGAAACAAACATCACCATCATGATAGCCAACGCTTTTTGAGCATTTACTCTGTGCTAAGCACTGTGCTAAGAACTTTATAAGTATTAATTCATTTAATCTTCACAATAACCCTATGAGATAAGTACAGATGAGGAAACCAAGGTACACAGTAGTTAGAAAACTTGTCCAGAGTCACACAGGTGGTAAGCAACAGAGTTGGGATTTGAATCCAGGAAGTTTGGCACCAGAGGCCAATTCTATGCATTTTTAAATTGTTATTTGTAAACCTCTAACTTACGCAGTGTCTATCTCAAAATTGTATGTAGTACTCCATTGTTTTAAAGGTCATTCATTGACTACCTTTATGATGGTTGTGTTACCCCCTAACTCTGGGAAGAAAACAGTTGCTGGGATGGGGGAAGGAGGCTTTCTGTTACTATCAGGAAGACAATGTTAACTGTTAGACTCTTCACATGGAGCTGCCAAGTCAAGCTTGATTCGCAGTCCCTGTCACATGCAGAGGAAGCCTGAAGCTCAGGGAGGCTGCCCAGCTGCTGGGGGCTCCTCTGTGCCTTCGGTTGTGGAAGAGAACCCTAGGCACTGACCTACTGAGGTGGAGGGTGCTTGGCCAACTTAAGAATCTGAGGATTCTGCACATAAGTAAAACAGACTTTTTTTTTCTAAATAAGGAGGCTGCTTTACAGAAAGATACTTATGTGGTACAAGCTAGGTAATGTAACCTTTTTTTTTTTTCCTAGCACAGCCTAAGGTAGGACACTGGGGCATATGCTTCTCTTTGTGGAATTCCAGAAGTCAACTGAACCCCACACTACTGGGCACCCAAAGATGTAAACTATATCATCTGGCGTTGTCTGAATTTCCCCCTTGTAAATCAGGCAAACTAACACTGATATGTATGTGAGGCCTTACTAACGTGGGCTACCCATGCTGAAAGTCAAATGAGAAGTGAAGCGTTACATTTAACAAATTCAACAGTGATATTACTATAGTTGTAATAGCAGGATGCTGATGTGTCAATGTTAAAAAATTTAAAAAATGAATGCTTACTGAACAGACAGAGTCTCATAAAGTTAGTCTGTTTTGAAAACCATTTATCTCCATGGAGTCTCTCAGGAAGTTAGTCCAGTTAATCTGATTAATTTATATTTAGCTAATTAAAAAGTTGGGAATTTGAAAAAAAAACCAGTATTTTATCGATATTAGCAAAATAGATGAACATAATATATTTCAAGCATAAGTTAATTAGAAAAACAAACTTCAACTGTTTAACCCTATGAGTAAACTGAACAGACCAAAATAAGAAACTGATGGTTGTATTATATTCTTGTTGGCCAAGGTATTATTCCATATTCCTTGCATATCCACAAGTATGCAAATATGTCTCTAATTACAAGTAAATATTAGGCCACCTGAAGTTAAGCTATATTTAACATCCAACAACTGTATACCAAAGGCACGTGACCAGGTCAATAGGTCAGCCAGCCAATTTTTTTTAATTGATAATTACTTAGCTTCAGATTTCATAAATTCTACAGAATTTGATAAAATACTAATTCCATATATCATTCAACAAGTAAACTCATTTGAAAGAGGATGTAGAGATTTTTCAATAACAGAGAACTTTCCTGGCCAAATAATAAATATCTTAAATGCTCAAGACTAGTCGATAACAATAACTAACATCTGCTAGAGAACTGACACTGGAAGATATGCTCACACTCTGAGAAGTCAGAGGACCAGATAAATTCCCTTGAACTGTTGGAAGTGTTCAGTTCTCCTCTGGGGAAGAAAAATGTTCTGGCTGCAAAGCCTGGCTAAGTAAGTAAAATCCAAACTAAGTACTTAGGAGAAGAATTCACAATGGTTAGAAGAGACTTTTTTTGTATAAAGATGCTGACCATTGTGGGGGCAAAAGCTAAGAACTTGGTGGTGTCCTCCTAGCTGGAACTCGGAGAGCGGCCGGCCCTTGGCAGGGGCCACGTTCCTTTCTAGCGATCGGAGCAAGCTTCTGTGAAGCTCACCAGGATGTGCTGATAAGGCCTTCCACAAAGAGATGCTGTGCTAACCTGGTCAGGTCTTGCCTACCTGAGTTATGTCGAAGGTGGGTGGCTGAGTGGAAATGGAGGTATTTCTGCCCGGGGAGCTCTTTGCTGTCTTCAAGCTACAAACATGTTCTGCTCTAAACAACCCTATATGCCTAGAACCTTGGTAGCATGGCTGTGATTGACATGCACAGTTATGCCACGCTCCTCCCCGAAAGAACCAAAGGGAAGAAAGGAGGGGGAAACACGTCGTGCGAGACTTACTGAATTGGCTTCTTTTTCCACAGAAGGGCACGAATCGTTGCTTGCTGGATTCTTTGGTATAGCAAGTTCAGACTTCTTAGCTTTTGGCTCAGCTTTGCTTTCTTTGGCAACTGGTTTTGTCACAGATTTGGAGGGACTCCACTTGTTAGGGGACGGCTTGTGCACCAGTGCTGAGGAAGACTGGCTCGATCCGTCACCGTCCTCCACGTCTTCTGGAGGGTGCTGGGGGGCGTTCAGCTTCACGTAGTAGCCGTGATACTGAGAATGCAGCTCCCCGTTACTGGGGTTGGGGACGTGGTGGCGGCCAGAGTACCTGGACTGGGGTACGGCTGCTCCTGCCTCCTTCGTGGGCGCCTTTGACATCAAGGGCTTATTGACGACGGCCGTCACCTGCTCGTCGGCCACACTCCTTTTGTCTTGGTTGAGTCTTGCCCCTGAGCTGGGGTTTGGCTTCTTCGTGGGCTTTGGGGAAGGAGGCTGGGGCAAGTGGCTCTGTTTGGGACTTGCCTCAGGAGATCTCGGGGGTGTCGTGCCTTTGCGATAAAAATGAGGAGATTCCTTTGGTGTAGGTGGCTTTTCTGGTACCTTTTCTTCTGGATTTTCTTTAGCATCTACACCTTCCTGTAATCTCTGTTTGATGTAATCAGGGCCTGTCAAAACAAAACAAAATAACAAAAAAGGAAGGTGATAGCAAATAAGGCATAGAGGCTTGTGCCTTATGTATACATAATTTTTGGCTAAATCAGATTGACTTTTTCTTTCTTTTAAATATATTTATAAGGCTTTGATTAAGCATAAGCACATTTCTTTCTCTAGGAGAAAAGATTATTTATTACTAAAAAGCTGCTTTTAAGATAATACACTATTTACCCTTATTTTGGTAGCCACAAACGTTAAACAGTTCTGGCTCCCCAAATACTTGCATTGCTCTTGCCTATTGCAGAATATGGAGGTGAAGTTCATGTTGATGGAACACTGGCCACAACACCATAATTAATCTGCCTATTCGAATTATGTGGTGTAACAAAGACAGAAAGTATACACTTGTATAGACAACTAAGCTGACTGCTGTATGTGTTTGAGCATTTAATAGAGTACACTGTAAGAAAGACGAGAATCTGCAGATAACATATTTTCAATGATCTGTCATCAAAGGATTATTAAAACTTCCTAGTTAGGAACAACTTCTGTGGTTTAGGTTGCCCTACACAAAATCAGGTTTGTGTAGCCCATTCACAGCTGTGAAGGCATTGAAGTCGAGACAAGGCAGATATCTTTGGTTCTGAGGTTTCAGGATATATTGTTTTCTTTTTTTTCTATAGTTCAGGATTGTTTATAACAATCATATTATTTTTAACAAATAGGTAGAATTTTCACTTTTAAAAAAGTGACCCTGCTGCATTGTTATTTTATGGAGAGTGACATGCAAAGAAACAGACTGTGCACCACAAGATGGTTTAGGTCCTAATTGCTTGAGGAGGTTCCCTGGCACTCTGGGACAGCGCTTCAAGGCAGCGTCCTCCTTCCAGGTCCTTCAGCTCCTCCCCTGTAATCAAGTCAGGTGCATACTTTGGCTACCACTCCACCCATCAGCCACTCTTCACCCTTTAAGGTGAAGTCAAGGTCCCACGCAGCGCAGCTGGCCTTCTTCCAGAAGCTGACAATGTCTTGCAAGTATACAAGGAAGAAACTTTCCCCACTAACTTGCTTTGTAGAGAGCTGGCCAGCTCTCGTCAACTCCACAGCCCTGCAGCATCTGGTCATCTTGCTTCCTGCCTCCCACCCCAACCCCTCACTCCAGACAGACTAACTTAAAAGTTTTACAGAGGGGCTGAAGAACAATTATCCTTGATTGCTAAAAATACATACTGCATACTTACGCTTTTATTTGCTCTTCTCATGGTGGTCTGAGTAATAAGGCATTGTAATGAGACTGCTATTTATTATGCAAGGTATTTTCCAAAATTTAAAGCCTCACCAAAATGTTAGGCAGTAGGTGTTATTTATCTACATTTTTCTGATGTGGAAACAGCTGAAAAACCAAAAGTCACATAGTTCCTATGTATCCTCTCAGAAAAAATGCAACACATAATATTTTAAAGCCAGAGACGAGAATTCCTGAGGACCCACCATTGCACATTGTACTCAGGGCCCAAAACATAATAGTATTATCACAATTTCCATCCGTTAGGAGATAAATCCACTCCTCAGGATTTAAGTTTCCCAAATCTCTCAAGAGCACAGGTCAACAACAGAGATTTCCTTTCTAAACTCGGTAAAAGCTTACCCCTTTTTTACATTGGCAATTTTCTTTTAAATCCTCTATCAAAAAATGACAGTATGAATTCTTGGGCCAGTGAAAGGTATCTCACTTGAATAAAGAAAAGTGGCAATTGCAATCATTTAAAAGGTGATGTCTTTCTATTTCTGAATTCTTCCTTGGTGCTGTGTCTAGACGTAGCACCAAGCAGAGAAGCAGCATCGTGAGCACAGAAAGGTTATGTTCCTCCATCAGCCAACTTGCTTCTACTTTTAAAAACCCATAAGGTCATTGATATTGGTCTTTCATGGAAAAGCCCCTTGTGATTCTACTTCAGATTTTTATAAAACCCCATCTTCTCTTCTGTGATAGGTGTATTCTCTGACAGATGCAAATACAGTGTTGCTTATATACTTGTCCCTCACCCCGCCACCCAAAATTTCATCAGAGTTGGTTTTATTTGTGCTTCACTGTTACTGAATTTTATGGCATCGCTGAAATACTCATCTAGGTATGGTAGTGAATATACTGTGCAAAAAGATAATTAAAAGTCAAGTTTCTTGGAGTTTTAAAATTAAAGTTTTAATTTAAGCCACTTAACGCTGAAACGATTATACAAATTACCAGGTACTTTTAATGTCTTCAATTTAAGAGATAAATGCAAAAGTTATATTTGCAAAAAAAATTTTGCCAATATCTATCTTAACATTAAGGCACATTAAAAGCTAACATTTAACTTAGGCTGCGCACAGTGAAATCCCAGCACTTCGGGAAGCCAAGGTGGGAGGATTAGTTGAGGCCAAGAGTTTGAGACCAGCCTGGGCAACAAAGTGAGACCCCATCTCTACATATATACATATATATAAAAAATTAGCTAGGCATGGTTGTGCACACCTGTGGTCCTAGCTAATTGGGAGGCTGGGGCAGGAGGATCGCTTGAGCAATTGAGAAACAAAGCCCAAGAATTTCATTCTGAAGACCTGAGATTGTGATAGTACAGCTTACAAACTGAAGAATTAAATTCTTGTGATGTTCTCATCACAGAAAAATTGTGACATTTCTGAGGTGATAGGTTAATTAGCTTGATTTAATCATTCCATGTTGTATTAAAAAATCATAACATCACTTTGTACCCCATGAATGTATACAACAATAATGTCAATATATAATGTTTGAAAATTTATAATTTATCCCAGTGACCTTTGGTCCCTCCTGCATTTGCTGCAGAAAGCAGATTAGGAGCAGAAATGGGAGCTGCTTTGACAAATTTCAACAAAAGTGACAGCTG
Source organism: Varecia variegata (assembly GCA_028533085.1). Taxonomy (NCBI): domain Eukaryota; kingdom Metazoa; phylum Chordata; class Mammalia; order Primates; family Lemuridae; genus Varecia; species Varecia variegata. Next base: position 70,683,220 of record CM052438.1, on the reverse strand, counting down.
CCAGCAAAGGATGAGACTGATAAAACACTAACAGCTACAAGAGGCCATTTATTGGGGTAAACTCAGGCAATTCAATAATGGTAGGTCCAATAAAAATTAGTAATTTTTGAAAGTCAGCATCTAAAGTGAAATAATACATTAGTTATCTGAAAAAAACAAAAACCTATTAGTACTTGAATATAAAATACATTTTCTTTTCTTTTTTTTTTTTTTTTTTTTTTTGAGACAGAGTCTCACTCTGTTGCCCGGGCTAGAGTGAGTGCTGTGGCATCAGCCTAGCTCACAGCAACCTCAAACTCCTGGGCTCAAGCAATCCTTCTGCCTCAGCCTCCCAAGTAGCTGGGACTACAGGCATGCGCCACCATGCCTGGCTAAGTTTTTTTTTTTTTCTGTATATATATTTTTAGCTGTCCATATAATTTCTTTCTATTTTTAGTAGAGATGGGGTCTCGCTCTTGCTCAG
>CM052438.1:70643076-70682257 GCA_028533085.1 Varecia variegata | reverse complement strand
CTCCCAAGTAGCTGGGACTACAGGCATGCGCCACCATGCCTGGCTAAGTTTTTTTTTTTTTCTGTATATATATTTTTAGCTGTCCATATAATTTCTTTCTATTTTTAGTAGAGATGGGGTCTCGCTCTTGCTCAGGCTGGTCTCGAACTCCTGAGCTCAAACGATCCGCCCACCTCGGCCTCCCAGAGTGCTAGGATTACAGGCGTGAGCCACCCCGCCCGGCCTAAAATACATTTTCAAATGCTTTCTGTAAATAGTGCATATAACTCTGCCTACCTCTTAATTTATACTGTCATTAATAAGCCAAGTTGAGAATGATTTGGCCATTGGAATAATTTGTATTAATAAATTTATAAAGCTAACTTTTGGATTCCACAGAAAGTATTTCTTATTACATCTCTTAACTCTCAAATACCAGTCTAATCACTTCTTTAACCTTTAGAAATCTGATGTGCCATCTCTTTGGACACAGTTTTCTTGTCCTAAGTGTATCAGGAAAGGTATGTCTCACGTGATACTCATGGCCACTCTTCTGAGTTTTTTAGATATTCTCATTCAGATTGATCTACAGGGCTTCTGATGACACCCAAAATCTGCTGAGCTCAAAGAATTCACTAGAATGACAGCAGTACATTTTAGTATCAACTTTTAAAGGCCGGTGCGGTGGCTCACGCCTGTAATCCTAGCACTCTGGGAGGCCGAGGCGGGAGGATTGCTCGAGGTCAGGAGTTCAAGACCAGCCTGAGCAACAGCGAGACCCCATCTCTACTAAAAAAAAATAGAAAGAAATTATATGGACAGCTAAAAATATAAAAATTAGCTGGGCATGGTGGCTCATGCCTGTAGTCCCAGCTACTCGGGAGGCTGAGGCAGTAGGATCGCTTAAGCCCAGGAGTTTGAGGTTGCTGTGAGCTAGGCTGACGCCACGGCACTCTAGCCCGGGCAACAGAGTAAGACTCTGTCTCAAATAAATAAATAAATAAATAGATTAAAAAAAATCCTAGCTTTATTATGCATTCAAAAAAATGGCTGGGTAAGGGCATAAATGCACTGCCAAGCAGCAGCTCCTACACTTGCTACCCATCAGAAGTGTCCGGGGTGCTATGCTCAGATCTTGATTTAGTAAGTATGAACTGAAGTCTAGAAATATCAATGTTTAAGAAATGCTCCAGGTGATTCTACCATACCCAGTTACAGGCATTTGAAAGAGTGTAAGAAATATGTTGCCTAGAGGTGGACACAGTGCCAACCTTACATGCCTACATCCAGGTTAGAAACGGTTCCAACAAGGCGCAGTCAGATGAGGACTGGCCAACTAAATGAGTTATAGTTAGATTTTCTATAACTATATAGTTAGATTTTCCAGAGTAACATTAAATGCTTTTTAAACAAGACATTTAATATAATTCAGAAGACAGAAGTTTTTCCTGGACTATTTTCTCTTGGAAGGCACATGTTGTGCCTTCTACTTGTTCTGTGAAGTAACGTGTGTCAGCACTGCAAAGCCAGCAACATAAAGTTGATGAGATGCAGCAATTCATTAAATAGACTACTCAGAATATTGCCAGGGAGGGAAATTATGACAAGTGTTGATAGCTGTTGCAGTCAGCGTTTTCATCTGTTTCTATAGACAGTATCTATGAATCCTAAGAGATTTCCCAACCCCCCCCTAGAGATTTATATTGGGAAGAAGTCAGATACAGGTCACCTGCTCACCAATCAGCCACAAAATACAAAACAACATTCGACACTGAAGGGTTACTTGTTATAGTTGGCGCAAAGCCCCTGAACAGATATGGCAGATGGTAGCAGCAGGGTATCTAGCTAATTCTTCAGAGGTGAGCCTCGGTGGGCTGGCTACAGGCAGGAACACCATGAAGATTCCCTAAAACAAATGTCTACGAGGTCAGTGCCAACATCAAATGTTTTGTAGCAACAGCAGCAGTCATTAAATAGAAATGAGACGGAGATTGTCAATCAGTGAGAAAGGAGCAGACTGAAACAGTCTACAGAGATTACATAACTAGTAGCAGGATAACTTTTGTGCTCTGCATGGAGAGAATGCCACTTTCCCATAGGACGTTCTGGTCCCACCTGTAACAATACTGCAATTTCTGTGAGCACAGCCGCAGGGCCCTGGTCTGCGAGCCGTGGGGTGTCCATTCCAGTACCTTGCACGTGTCTGGCACTCAATTCACATTAGTGAAACTGAATATACTGGAATGACTAATGTTATGAGCAACCAGCAAACTCATCAATTATTAATTTCATGGTAACTAGTGGATTATTCACTTGCCTTTTTTTAATCAAACAATTTATTCAGAATTTTGAGTTTGGAAGGTGAGCTTAGAAGTCATCTATTCTAGGATGTTTCCCTCTTCTTAACCAAAAATACTACATATTAATAATAGCTACAGACAATTATGTAATGAAGATACTACACTCTGATTTCTAAACAACTTCTACTTCATACCAGAAACGCAAGCTTAGTTAACACTGGTCCATAGTAGCCGGAAGATGTCACTTTCACCCTAAGTAATTACCACGCCGTGTGTGTGAGCACACTGACGCTTACACAGGAAGACAAAGCTTGCTGGGGATGCTGCCCAAGGGAAGCAGGCTGGCCACCTCCCAAGAGGGCTCAAAGTACTAAATTCACCACATTCTAGGGCAGTGTTTCAATTTCTTTAACCCCTGGTCAGCCTCTGCCCCCACTGATAAATATAAAAATTTTACATCCTACTTAGTATCACTTGAAATAAAAAACAAAGTGAATATCTTGACTGAAAGGAAATTGAAAGAGTGGGACAAAGAGCCACACATACAGTCTCCCAATTGTCCTCCCCCTGTGCCCCTGATCCTTCCCACGTCCTTGGTGGTCATCCTCCAAAGTCTCAGGTCAGCCTTGCTGGCTTAGCAACCTGATGTTCTGAAGCAGAGCTATTCCTTGGGGCAGACTCACGTTACCGAAGCTCCCATGACTGATGTACAACACCAGAATGTCGCTGGTTTACAACGAGCAATGTAAACATCGCACAGGTCAAGGGATTCACACTGATACCACCAGGACGTGCTCTCCCTATTGGCAGACCTCCACGGAAAGCTCCACCAAAATTAGAAAGTTACTGGTGAACATGGAATCGAGACAGGCAGCATGAGATGAATCAAATATCTAATGGCATCAAGCTGGGCTAGCCTGATGCATCCATTTCCCGAGTCAGGATGATCTTGCCAATGAAGCCATACACCACTGGCTACAGTTCCCTGCATCCTTCCCCATAATAAAAACATCCTTGCCAATGTGACAGCAATATCCCAAGGTTTTGGCTCAGGCTTCTCCTCCTCTGGACAGTGTTGGGATGGACACTGCCAATTTTTGCCTCTGTGACTCTTTTTTCTATGTTTCCTTGGGTAACCAATTCTTTCTATAGATAGTGGAACTCTTGCACTTCTTAAAGCCATGCTAACACTTCAGATCACTTGACCTGTCTCTGTGTAGTATCGGGGACTCATTTTCAGGGCAATCTTCTAAGTTCTTGGAGGGATGACCCACTGTGTCACTCCCACTAATGGCAATTTAGGTTTCTGTACATGTACACAATTATTCACAACCATCAATTTGTATGCTTGTTATTTATTAGAGCTTAAGCCTTTGAGTGACAAAGCCATTCCAAATGGCTATATTTTTTCTTTAGTTTTTCTTTTAACTGAACTATAGAATGATAGAGTTTCAAACTAAAAGCGTAAGATTTAACTAAGATGGTAAATATCTGAAAATACTGCCAGCTCCTAAAAAGAGGTAATTTGCCATGAAAGTGTTCAAAATGTAAGCTGTGACAGGCATCCTTTATCCCAGGGTTAACGACTTCTACGCACGACACATGGATTCTGAACAGTGCAAACTTTTGTATCTGAGATATGTAAATTAAATGAGCAGCCTGCCTTAGAAGAAGGACTTGAAAGCCCTTTTAGAAAATGTCTATCCAATTTGATCACCCTGTAACTGCAGAATGGAAAACATGAGTTATGTCCCCTGAGAAGATCAATAATGCGCAGTAGAGAACAGGCTTTCTATATAGTTGCTGAAGGAAGTGTTGGCTGTGGGTCAAAGGGGGTTGCAGCCTTCCCCTTAGCTCTGGTCTCTGACAGACCCACTGTCCTATCAGGCTACTGTGATGTATTCATTACTGATGGACAACTTGCTTATAAGAAGCTGTGTTCACTAAGAAAGGGTGGAATTACATTTTCCCACAATATTTTTTTCCCCTCAAATGCTTTTACACCATAAAAGGCCTTTAAAACCATTCAGTCTGGGAAACTGAGATGACCTTTCGTATCATTTACCTCTTGGTAACACCTAATAGAAATCTAGAGGGACCCCATTCCCCATTGGAATTCACAGAACCTAGAAATTACCATCTGCAGACAACAATAGTAAGTTTGTCTGCTTTCAAAGCAGTTCAAGTCCACGGTCTCCTGACTGCTCAGCTTCTTCCCAATGGCAGCACTGCAGGGGAGCACAGTCCCTCTCGGGTGGCTGAATTCTATCCCCCCACTCTCAGACCCTGCGACAGCTAATTTGCCAATGCACTCAGGTACCAGGGAAGTGTGAGTTCATTTCACATCAAAAGATGGTTTATTCCTACCAGAGATTACTACAAAAAATGGAAAGGTTCCCTTTCCAAACAAAACATACATACATATTTAAATGATTTAAATCCTACCCAGAGATTTAAAAAAGGTGCATGTTGAAGAAAACACGCATTATCAGTGGACTTGAACTTTTAGGGAAGTCACTCTGTGACAACAATATCTATCATTCAGCAACCAGACTGGGTCCCTCCCCAGCCTTTCTCTTCTAAATCTGACCTTTTACTGTCTTCTATCTTTGCAGGACACAACCCTCCCCACCCCCACAAAAAAATCTCTAGATCATTTCCTTCTCATTCCTCTATACTTTATTATAGCGAAGTTTCTAGCTTTTCAATACATCTTGCTATTTTGTTCACTTTGACTTACCTTGTTCTTTAGGAATCAGTGATGCCCTGTGGGTTCCAATACCGTACCCCCTTCATGGGAACCAAACACGTACCGAACACCCATATTGTGCAGGGTGCTGAGCTAGAGACAGGGCTTGACTTATATAGCTTGATTTAATAAAAACCAACATGGTAAAATTCTTTACCAAGAAAATATAAATTCTGATGGTTAGAAGTTGAGAACAATTTATTTTATTTTTCTCTTCACCTAGAAATCTGTTGATTCCCCAAACAACCACTAGAAAGATGTTTGTACAGTGATGGAGAACGTATATAAAAAGGCAATTGTTGCCTTTCTGAAATTAAAAACAAAACACCAGTATATTATAGGAAGAGTCAGAAACAGTCTACTAGGAAACTATTAGGAAGTAAATTAAACATTTAAACCTACTGCAAGTATTTCTGGATTGCTTTTTTATAACACTTAAGAGGCAGATGATCGAGATCGATTCTTTTTGAGGTTGTTATTTCTTCCGTCATGCCCTGCATTTTCCTCTTAATCTGTGCAGATTCATCTTTCAGTGGTACATTGCTTTATCTCCTAACCCCAATCCTTTGGGCATCAGGTCAGTTACATTAAAAAAAAAATTGTGCTTGTACTTATTAGCTCTTCTTTACTGCTAATACTAAGGTTATAGATGCCTCTGAATTTGGGAGTATTTGTTATAAAATATATAATTGCCACTAGCAGAATTTTTTAGAATCAGCTATGTTTTTCAGATCTTGTCTCATTTACTGCTATCAGCTCAAAGTTTGTTGGCTGTATGCAGCTGGGGGTGAGGGGGAAGGCAGGAGGATATGCTGGGGGATACCCCAAATCTCCAGTGCTAATACTCAGACTTCAGGTGATAAATTTTTACTAGAGGTTGAACATCCCCAATCCAAGAATTCCAAATCTGAATGTTTTGAACACAGACAGGATGATGCTGCAAGTGGAAAATTTCACACCTGACCTCCTGTGACAGGTTACCATCAAAACGCAGTCAAAACTTTGTTTCGTGCCCAAAATTATTAAAAATATTGTATGAAATCACCTTCAGGCCATGTGTATAAGGTGTATATGAAACATAAATTAATCTCATGTTTAGACTTGGATCCCCTCCCCAAGTATTACATATATGTAAATATATGAAAATCTGAGGGCGGATGAGGCCGAGGCAGGAGGATCGCTCAAGGTCAGGAGTTCAAGACCAGCCTGAGCAAGAGCGAGACCCTGTCTCTACTAAAATAGAAAGAAATTATCTGGACAACTAAAAATATATATAGAAAAAATTAGCTGGGCATGGTGGCACATGCCTGTAGTCCCTGCTACTCAGGAGGCTGAGGCAGGAGCATTGCTTGAGTCCAGGAGTTTGAGGTTGCTGTGAGCTAGGCTGACGCCATGGCACTCTAGCCCAGGCAACAGAGTGAGACTCTGTCTCAAAACAAAAAAAAGTAAAAATCTGAAAAATTCCGAAATCCGAGACACTTCTGGTTCCAAGCATCTCTGATACAGAACACTCAACCTGTATTACATGCTCCCACTTGTTTCTGTAGGATTGCTGGGATTCAAAAGGTGTTCAAAAGAACATCTTTACATTGAAAGGAAAAAGGAAATAAAAGGAAACCCAAGCCAGTGCTCCCACCTCTCCCATCAGAGGAGGTATATGTTACCTGGTTGGTAGAAATCAGGCGACAGCTCCCTGGCCACAGCTCTCGCGATGTCGCACTCCTGGCGGGCAGCCAGCGCTGCCTGGTCAGCGGCGTCGGCTTTTGCTCTGGCGTGTGCAGTCCTACGCGGGGCACAAAAGGCTGAGTCAGCAAAGGCAGCACCGTATTAATTACACATGGACAAGCAAATTGTGATCTGGGAAAAGAAATGGTAATCATGGCTGGACATCCGCAAGAGCGGGTTTTAGAGTCACACTGCTGTGAGATTTCAATGAAGATACCGCAGGTAAAACTTTCTATAAATTGCCTCAGTTCTTCTTCCAAGGGAAATGGAAAATATGAGCAAGGTCTATGTCGCTTGATGCTAAGTCTGGTTTTTGAAACTTACGGGATCAAATCTCCTGTTGACTTTGGTTGGCATTTCCCCCGAAACTATGCAGAGTAGAATTAGAGCATGCGAATTAATATAGTGTTCATGACTTTATTCCTATGGTACAATCAATGTAAGAATTTGATTAAGGTCTGCCCAGTGGTATGCAGGTAATGTGGCTCTTTGGAGAAAAAAAGAGTTAGCAAAACTGTTACCGTATTGGTAGCGTTCACTGATTTCCATGGCATAGATATTCCCACCACGGCCAGTTTCAGGCCACCAGCACGATGCCACTGGATGTGTAACTTGGAGAGATGTGCACCCTCGGCTCTCACCAGCTGATAAAAGCTGACCGTGGGGCTGCTCTAAGAATGTGCTCAGGAGGGTTACACTGCAGAGCCCATTTAGTTGACTGTTAAGCATGTTTCTTGCATGAACCAAAAAGGAGAGAGTGGGGCAGAGCTGGCAAGGACAAAATGGATCTTTCAATCTTCCATCTCCCCTCGGCCCAACCTCACTCACGGAAACTTCTTATCTTTCCAGAGACCTAGGGCTACAGAGAAGGCGGCAGGGAAAAGAATGGGGCTTCTTGTGGCCAGACAGGGGACCGAATGTCTACCAGCCTGAGAAGAGAGAACTGTGTCGTCCACTTCCAAAGGGGAAAAACCTTGTCCAATTAGTCTTTAGAGGATGATCACGGGCACCTATTTCTTTGTAAACTTTCTGTTACATTAGCACCAGGCAGGGCTATAGATAACTAGTATCGAAAGCTTAATGGAAGTCTGAAAGAGGTGCTTGTCCTTATGTCAGAGACAGCAGGAGAGAGAAGTTGGGAAAAGGCACAGGGCTCTTCCTGCTCTGCAGGGAGAACCCAGGGGCGGCAGCTGGAGGAGGCCACGCAGGGGCATGCAGAACTCCCAGGACTAGACTGCAGGGAATGTGGCGGGTGGGTCTCACCTGAGACCAGGGGCCAAATGGCAGGAAGTCCCCTCCTCACATGACTTTCTCCAACCACCTCCTCTCATCCTGTGTGCTCATGGGGCCCCTTTCACTCCTATTTAGGACCTAGCTGAGACTGGAGGCTTGATATCCTGGAAGGTAAACTTTGTGAACATTGGGATTTTTTTTTATTTTGGTCATCCGCTATAATTCCAAAGTGTAGAACACTACCTGGCACATAGTATTTATTGAGGGACCACTTTATGAATAAAGGAATGAATGATGCTTCCTTAGGAGCAGGTGGGTAGTTACTTAAAAATGAATGGAACAACAAAACTGCAGAGACAGTGAAAAGATCAGGAGTTGCGAAGGGTTCAGGATGCAAGTGGGAAAGGGATGAATAGGTGGGACAGAGGGTGACACAAAGAGTGAACCCTGATATAAAGTATGGACGTTAATACTAATGTGTTACCATTGGTGCATCAGTTGTACCAAGTGCACTCCCAAGTGCAAGATGTTAATAATAAGGGGCACTGGGTGTGCACATGAGGTGAGGAGAGGAGGTATATGGGAACTCTCTGTACTTCCTGCTTAATTTTTCTGATAACTTAAAACTGCCCCCCCCCAAAGTCTATTAATTAAGAATGAGTAGACCAACTTCCAATCATCAAAGCTATTATTTCTAAATCATGGAGGTGGATTTAGATTACCTTTGTTTGTAGAGTATCATGAAATATGAAATGGAAACAAAATCAGGAGGGTAAGCACATATTCCCCCAACAAGTGGCCGCAGCGCCAACCCCTGCATGGGTGCTGTCACTAACCTGTGACGGGTGATGCTCTAGTCCCGTTATGTTGTGCCTGAGAATTAATGGATGCCCTCTGTTAGTGTTCTTTCAGTTTCTCAGAATCTCAACTCATTTTTTTCCCAGAATGATTTTCCATTTTGTCTGCTATTCTTAGCTAGAGCCTAATTATGTCTAGGTCTCATAATTAATGAAGCCATGAGGGTATAGCTATGCTGCCTTATAATGTATTCTGCTAGCCCTTCAATGATAAATTTGCAAAACTCAGATACAAACAGCTTATTCTGATGCAATCACAACACACCACCGTATAGTCAAAGAAAACGGTAGCACTGCCTCCACCACTTTTTACAAAATACTAAACTGGAGAACAAATACAGCTTAATCTTTCCGCAAATATATTTTGGAAGCACAGCGTCAGTAAAGCCTCACCTGCAACGTTAGTCTCAACCCTTTGCTTTTCCACTTGATCTTTCCTGTGAGACCAAACAGGGAGGGAGGACCTTTCTATAGGGCCCAGCTCCATGGATCAGTGCTACTGCACAGCTGGCCAGATAGGTCAAAACTAAATTCCAACCCGAATCCAGAGGTCTGCTCAAAAGCTTTCGGTAGCCCTGGAACTCGTAACAAGAAGTGGGAGAGAACAGGAACTCACTCTGAGTTTGCTGTTAACACCAGCTGATTGGCCGAGGCTACTGGCGTGTCTAGATTTCCCCCAGAAATAATCTGAACTTGCCTCTGGCTCATGTTAGTGAATTCATGTGATCAAATCCCAGGCTCAGTTCCAGAGCAACACACGACCTTTTAATCAGCCAACTGGTAAGACATGCTATTGTTCCTGGGTTAGGGGGATGGAGGGGTTTAGGACAGACAGTTGGGGGGATCAGCTAAAACTACTCCGAGTGGAGGCCTTGCTGCTGCAGCTGGTCACATGGAAAATGTGCACACACCAAAGGGACATATGTGCTCAAGAAGCCGTTCATTTATTCAAAAGACTGTTGACATTTACAAGTTTTCAGACCCTCAAGAGTCTCCAAATGCCATCATCACATATGCTTTCTCCCATCATATGCAGTAAAAAGTAACTGAAAAGCAACTTCTTTATGTTAAGCATCAGCTGTTGACTTCCTTTTAGGGCTCTATTTTTACAAATAAATAAAAGTATTAACTTGTGGAGAGTTATAACGTATGGGCACAGACGTCACAGCAAGGCTGAGCCACGGACACCCGGGCAGCTGGTTAGGCTCGCTGAGCAGCTAAGTGACCCCCTCCTGGACAGAAGCTCTGCAAAGGTCAACTGTGACCAGCTGCAGCAGTAAATGTAGCATTTCTGTATGCTAGGTGTCGCCTGTACTTAAAAACTTAATGACAAATTATTTTTCTCGTCATCCATTTCATGAGTATCTGACTTTTCTTTGATGATTGAAAATAGTGTTTCATGAGCTCCCAAGTAACCTTAGAAGAAAATAATCTAGTTTCCCCTATTTTTCTTAAACATATAATGCTTTTACAAAAAGCATATTCAACCTTACATTGAACAAGCTCAGCATATGTTCCTCCTGTTAAGGGACACACAGGTCCCTGAGATGTCTGTTCCCAACTCTGACTTTCAATCTTTTATACACCTGTCAACTGACACAGCTGATAAGGATTTTAATCTAGAATGGACAACAATTCTACTAACAGTAAAGCGCGATTTCTACTTTTTATAATTCTCTTCCCGATAATAAACTGCTTCAAAATTATGCCAATTTTGATATCTTTTAAAATGTGAGACATACTAGGTCAAAGTTAGTTTACCGATCTGACTTTTAAAAGTTGATGGCAGAGATGATCAATTTGGTTCAGGAGCTGGACTTGTGATTTGCTTTGGCACCCAAGTATTTAAAGAAACTTATTATAAAAACTTAATAAGAGCAATTGGCACATAAAAACCCAAATCTCGGTCGATGGCAACACCATCCTTGCAGGTGCTCAAGCCAAAACCCCTTGAGTCATCCCTTGACAGCCCCGTTCTCTCACACGCCACATCTACTGTCAGCAAATCCAGCTGCCACCACCTTCAAAATGTATATGCCCCATCCAACTCCTTGCTCCCTGGTCATGTCACTGTATCTCACCAGGGTTAGTGCAAAGGCAGAACTGATCTCTCTGCCTCCATCCATCCTTCCGCCTGCCATTCTAATTCCCCTCTCTGTTTCTCTTGAAATTGCCTGACGATAACCAAAAATTCTTTCCTGGGTTATGGCATCATGGGTAAGAAAATGCAAAACAAATGACTCGTTAACCTTCCTTTTGGACTGTGACATTATTCATTTATGAGAGACCTAGATTCAAGAAAAGCAATTATCTTGTGCAGACAGCTGTCTCCCTTTATAAGAAGACATCAGTCTGTTAAGCAAGGAATACTCTTGATAGGGACAAGAATCAACTGGCTCCACAGATCTCAGTTACCTGAGATTTCTAAGTTACCTGCACCTAGTAAGAAATGGGTCTTTCAATCTTGATTTGGTTCTCTGTTAAGATCAACTCAGGCTGGGCATGGTGGCTCACGCCTGTAATTCTGGCACTCTGGGTGGCTGAGGCAGGAGGATCCCTTGAGCTCAGGAGTTTGAGAACAGCCTGAGCAAGAGCAAGACCCCGTTTCTACTAAAAATAGAAAAATTAGCAGGGTGTGGTAGGGCTCTGGTTTAAAACAAGTTATGTCATCAGCAAATAGTTGTTCTTTTCCCCAATGCAGGGGTTCACGTCTTCCTTTTTTCTAAAAGTGATAGCAAGTTATTTAGTTATAAAATGTAAACTAAGGGGCCAGATTTTGGGATTTGGTATTTTAAGGGCCCAAACTTTTGCAGAGGTAGTACACAGGCTTTGAAAACATTAATAGCCAGGGACTAGGCGAGGCCAGTCTGAGAGACAAATGATTCTGTCAATGAGATCAAAAGTTAAATCATATTACTGTATCACACAAATAAATGCCTTCCAAGATTCATAGGGAGACAGGAGGAGCTGAGAGTTGTATGAAAAATGTCTACATACCTTTTTCGTAAAATGCTGTCCATTCTGGGGATCATTGTCCTGTTTATAAAGATCTAGGTGACATATTCCTCTTAGAGTTTTAGTGCCAGGAAAAATTTGGCCTCTGAGGAATAATTGGTGCGCTTCCTTGTATCCTACGACATGAACTACATAATCTATGGTTTCTCTTTCTGTTAAGGCTACCTGGCAACTTGCAGTAAAACTATCCTCAACTTCTGTGCCTAATTTTCTTCAACCATACGGCTTTAACTCTATATTCCCAATATCAGGAACGCAACTGTCTATGTGACTCATCACAGTGCCCTGCAAATACTTTTTGGAAACTGGCAGGATATTTAAACAAACAAAAACAACCAATTCCTGGATCAACAAGCCCTTGTAATAAGTTTTCTGAACTCTAGCCCTTACAGTGTGCTAATACTCAGGGGAAATACGTAAAAACGTGGGCATAGCAGAGTCTACTATTTAACTTCCTTTTGTCAGATTTTTTTTCTATAACCAGAACATTTTTAAGCTTGGAAAATAAGTCCTCATTCTTAAGTACTTTATAGACTTTATTCCCTAACATTTGATCAAAAACTTAATAAGCTTAAAGGCTATATTCTGTGGATAGGCCAAGTCAAAGGCATATTTCTAATCCTTGATTGGAATATGCCAAATAATTGGTTATTCTACTGTATTTTGAACTTTATAAAATTTATCTAAGATTTATCTTCCCATGTTATTTATGTGTTGAGAAAAATCTGATGTAAAAATGTTTTATTTTTGAAATAATTTTTGGAAAAAAAAAATCCTTATAATGATGGTCATTCTCAAGTTCAAAAACACTACCATTAAATAAGATCAAAACTTCTCTGTAAAACATAATCACCTGCCACCCACTGAATGGGAGAAAATGTTTACAAATCGTATCTGATAAGGTGTTAGTATCCAGAATATATAAAGAATTCCTATACTTTTTTTTTTTTGTTTGTTTTTGTTTTGTTTTGTTTTTTTTTTTTGAGACAGAGTCTCGCTTTGTTGCCCGGGCTAGAGTGAGTGCCGTGGCATCAGCCTAGCTCACAGCAACCTCAAACTCCTGGGCTTAAGCGATCCTACTGCCTCAGCCTCCCAAGTAGCTGGGACTACAGGCATGCGCCACCATGCCCGGCTAATTTTTTATATATATATTTTTAGTTGGCCAGATAATTTCTTTCTATTTTTAGTAGAGACAGGGTCTCCGCTCTTGCTCAGGCTGGTCTCGAACTCCTGACCTCGAGCGATCCACCCGCCTCGGCCTCCCAGAGTGCTAGGATTATAGGCGTGAGCCACCACGCCTGGCCAAGAATTCCTATACTTCAACAACAAAACAACCTGATTAAAAAACAGGCAAAGAGGACTTGAATAGACATTTCTGCAAAGATACACCAAGGGCCAATAAGCACATGAAAAGATGCTCAGCATCATTAAGCATAAGGGAAATGCCAATTAAAACCACAATGAGATACCACTTCACACCCATTAGGATGGCTCCTATCGAAAAACCCAGAGAACAGCAAGTGTTAGTGAGGATGTGGAGAAACTGGAACCCTTGTGCAAACATAAAATGGTGCAGCTACTGTGGAAAACAGAATGGTGGTTTCTCAAAAAATTAAAAATAGAATTATCACATGGCCCACCAATTCTACTTTTGGGTATACACCCCAAAGAATTGAAAGCAGGGTCTCAAAGTGGTATTTGTACACCCGTGTTCATAGCAGTATTATTTACAACAGCCAAAAGCTTAGAAGCAACCCAAGTGTCAATGGATGAATAAACAAAATGTGGTACACATTTTATGTGTAATATATATGATTCAGCTTTAAAAAGGAAATTGTGACACATACCCTAACACGTATGAACCTTGAAGACATTACGCTAAGTAGAATAAGCCAGTCACAAAAAGACAAATATTACACGAGGTACCTACAGTCAAACTCATAAAGACAGAAATGGTGATTGCTAGGGGAAGAGGGAATGGGGCATTACTGTTTTATGCATATGGAGTGTTAGTTTTGCAAGATGAAAATGTCCTGGAGATTGGCTGTACGACAATGTGAATGTACTCAATGCACTGTACACATAAAAATGGTCAAGATGGTAAATTATATGTTATGTATTTTTTACATCAGCTAAAAAATAAAAAAAAATCACCTAATGTACTAGTATTTACAGAGTATCTCATGTTTCGAGAAACTAAGTAGAAAAAAACAAAGGTTGGGCTCTCAGTTGAGAAGTTGCTGCACTAATTCTAGCCATGGTATGCTAAGAACCTAATGAAGGAAACAGCCATAACATAAAGGAATAACTGAGGGGCATTTTAAGGAAAGAAGTATCAGAACTTTGAAACATGCGGACAGGCTTGTGTCTGTTTTGCTAGCGTTTAACATAAAGCCTGGCATAGAGGCTGTCTTCAACAAATATTAGTGGAATAGATAAACAGGTGAAGAGGAGAGAAACACAAAAGATAACCCCCAAATTTCTAACTTGGTGTCCAGATGAATGGCCTTACTGTAGCCTGAAGGTAATGACAAATTCAGTTTCAGACAAGTAGGATTTTACAAGACATAGGCATTTATAGTTGGAAATAAAGGGCTGCAATGCAAATTAAAGGCCTAGGTTCTAAACAGAAGTGTGAATATTGTGATCACAGAAGATGAGTTCAACAAAAGGTGGATGAACTCATGAAATAAGTGAGTCAAAAAAGCAAAACGAGGATTGGTGACAAGAGCGCCCTGGGGACCTGGTGGAGGAAGAAGCCATGGGAACCGAGAGGCAGTCACATACAGGTGGAAGGCAAACTTCTACTAGAACTCGTTCAGAGTTCTTGTTCTTGGATAAATCTCACATTCCTTTTAGAAGGTCAGTGGACCAGATCCAAATTTGTCTTTCCTCTGAGGCAGGTGTACTTTTCTGAGCCTGATGGGCTGAGTTATGTGCAATCACTGGAACAAGCACAGTTAGAATCTGAGAGAGGAGAAGTCTGTCGATCCCGCCGAGGGCTGCAAAAGCTGAGGGCTGGGTCAAGGTTGCTGAATTGGATAAGGACCTCTTAGGGGCAGCTGTAATAAGGTGGCCCCTGCAGAAGCCACACTGAAGGGAGTCGGTGAGGAAATGGGCAGAGGAAGGGGAGGAAGCAGGTGTGGGCCACATGCTGGAGACTTTTGACCCAGAAAGGAAGGAGGAAATTTGGACAGTAACCAGAAGGATTAGCTAGGCCAAGGGAAAAGACATTTTACTCATATTTTAAGAAAATGAGAGCTGATCCTGTCGGAAGGTAGGAAGAAAGATGTTGAGAGAACAGGAGAAAATGAAGCAGCTCTGAAAAGGTGACAATTGTTGAAGTCAGGTGCTGGATGAGGCAAAAGAAAGGAAACAGGAAAAAGTACAAGAACAGTGATGAGTCGATCCAATGTTTTGAGGGACCTTCAAGTTTTAGGATCCTAAGCTTGAAAGAGATCTAGAGTGTTGTGGGCTTTGGAACCAGACAGGCCTCGGTTCTCACCACAGTCTATCACATATTCACCGTGTCACCTTAGTCTCAATCTCCTTACCTATAAAATGGGGACAATATTACCTCGCAGAGTTGCTCTGGGATCAGAGTGGATTTATATGAAGGACTTATGCTAACTTAGGGTACTTAGTAGATAAATGCCCACTGTTAGTCTTCTGAAATTATGGACTGATAGGGAGAAGCTGGGGGTTTTAAAGGGAAGCAGTAAAGATTTGGAATCAACACTTTACAAAAGTTCTGAGGAATGGAAGAAAAGAACATTAGAACCTCTACGATTCTGCATCTTTCTCTAGCAGGGCTCTCTTTTCTGAGGGAAGAGGAGAAGGTAAGAGGTGGCCCAGATGCAGGGGCATGGAGTGTGATGTAACCCATCGCAGAGTTTTGGGTAGGAAGGAAGCTATTAGCCAACAGTGGTCTTTGGACTAGCTGAAATAGAAAAAGGGTTAAGTTAGGATTGACTAAAAAATTACTTGGACCAAATTATTTTCAACAAAATGATATAATCAAGACTTTTTTTTTTTTTTTTTTTTTTTTTTTTTTAGCACTTTGACATATATCCGGATGTTCCTGATAAGAATTTTGCAACCTTTAGAACTTGAGAAGACCTTCTGGGTAACAGTGAGAATTATCATGTCAATGCTGTCTATATTTCTACATCAGTGTTGTTATGCTGCAATGGTTCATCATGAGTACAAATTAAAGTATGACTAAGAATTAGAGCAATTCAAGACTATATAATGGCTAAAACACATGATGGCAGCTAGGGGTATTCAACTGAATGATAAACTGACCTAATCTCTTAACAGATGCCAATGTCCATTAAATGCACACTCTGTGGTGTGTAAATTATCCCATTTTATAAATATACATTTTTAAAATTAAGCAAATACCATTACTCCTTAAAAATGGCAGACATCCTTTACAATTCCTCTTTGAACTCACAGTTGAAAACATTCTCTTAGGTAATAAGACATCCATTTTCCACCTTATATTATCTCAAATGACTCTCTAGAAATCTCAAATCTGCCAGTTTACCACTTCACTTTGTCCTGCCTTGATATGCCTAAATAGTGAACAATATAGGGATCTATTTCTCTATTGGGCCTTTGAAGCTGAACGGTATGAACATGAACTTGCTTGGGACCGGCTACACACCACCACCTTGCATCATCGTCAGCTCTATCATCATCAAGGTACACATTGCAAGTTGCAGAGTTTATGAGAGAACTGTTTGTGAGGAATACTGAAACATTAGGGGCATAGTTATTCTCTTGGCAAAATAATGTTATTCACTTCACGTTTCCTTGTAGGAATTGCAGTTCTGTTACTCCATTTATTTCACGCCCGGTTGGTGACAAGGAATCACTCAATAGTTCAACTAAGAAGTCCACGTATTTTTACTTTAAATCTTCAGCCTTTTGCTGGGACAGATATTGCAGACAATACTGTAACGGGCACAAGCGTATTTGCTCTGATTTATGTTAACCTTCTGGTTTTGCTCTTGAAATTTCTGCTTTACCAGACATATTAAAAACACAGTTCGAATGAAAAGAGCTTCTGAGAGTCCACATGGTCCCTCCCAGTGGCCAATTACTTTTCCTTCTCTAGAGATCTGAGACTCAGAGAAACTAAGGAACATACTGAAAGTCACACAGCTAATGAATGGGTGGAACCCAGAACTCTTAACCTTTAGGACAAAGACTGGTGACTACATTGTAAGATCTGTCTCACCATCTTCCAGATTTTACTTTAGCAAATATTGTTACTTCATTATTTCATCTTCTAGTTATAAAATTTCCTGCCATAAAAATTCATTCAGATCCATAGTTCATCTTCTTATATTCATGCTTTCTCTTTGAGCCTGTTACTGCTCTCTTTATTTCTCTATTCAATCTTTAATTTTAATAGATTTATGACTCCTATTGAAAAATGCAAATTTTGAGCTTTCTTCTCTTACATATATATTTTTTAACCAGTTTTGGCTGACTTCCAAATGAAATAACACAGCTTAGGAAACATGTTACTAAAGACTACAGGACAGATTTGGTTTTCATCAAGGTTATTCTTTAGCAGGAACATTTTTAGGTGGTGTTAAAAATACTACAGATTCATCTAACTCATAGTTGCCTTCCCCAAATCACCAAATTAGTAATTAACGCCTCCAAGTTTAAAAGGAAATATCAGAAGATCATCTAGTTCTTCCTAAATTCTTAAAAAGTTTTCTTCTTTTTCCTCATGAGGATCTCAAAAAATTTGTTTTGAGTTTACCTATTTTCAACATTTGCTATGTTAAACTGAGACATTTTTTATCCTAGCACTCAACAGATAAACAGTTTATCCAAGGACACTGAGAAAAATGGAAGCAGAAACAAATATATGAACCAGGGCAACTGGTTTTCTGCTTAGTACCTTTAAATAAAAGTATTAATAATACTTGGTACAATTTGGAAGGCAGTAGTGGTTACGAAGATGAATGCACGTATTTCGAGATAAAAATGTTTACTTCTCCTTCATTTCTAGAAGTGGTGGTAGAAATGCAAGGCAGGATTCAAACCAACTAAATAAAAGAATCATGTTAAGCTCTGGCTCAGATAATAGATTGTTAGTGAACTGCTCCAATGCTTACGCACTAGCAATGCTTGTAACACCTGGGATATTCTTGAACAGGAGCCTGCTGTCTGCCTGTGTATCTACTCTAGACACATTTTGATGAGCTTTTAACCTTTATCTTCATGGTGGGATTGAGTAATGCTGGGGCCTGCGATGCTGTAGGTGGGATGGACGGACTCCTGCTGCAGCCCCTGAGGAATGCAGGGTCTGCCTTCCTGGACTCCACTCCTTAGTGACGGATGCATTAACTTCAATGCAACTACTCCTCACCAATCTGAGATTCAGACCAAGTCCAAAGAATCTCAAAAATTATTCTAGGCACAATGGGAATGCTGCATATCCCCCAAACAAGGGGGAAATTAAGGATGTCATTTCCACTGAGGCAAAGATGTCTCTTGAGGTCTAAGAATTCAGAATCTACTGACACCATCTTGTAACTGTGGGAAAGTCAGACTGGATTCTGGAGAGGTAGGAAGAGTTACCCTGACAAGCCCCCCAGGCCTGCCCCTGCCCTTGTTGAGAGCTGTCTAGCATTAGTACTAAGCTCCAGGGCCTTACCTGCTGCTCTGCTGGTATCTAACGGCTTCTCCGGGTTTGCCCCAGAGCATCAAACTATACCTCCCAAGTTAGATTTGCTCAACGTGCTAAGTTTTGGCCAGGGATAGAAGTACTGGAACTAGTTCTTCCTGCCTTTTCAATACAATCATACTAGTGTTCTGAAATGACAACAGACTTGGCAACAAAGGCATGTGCCCTTGCCTTACGGCCTGGCTCTACCCTATCTGAAGCACGCATGTGAAATATCCCCTTGCA
Organism: Varecia variegata; assembly: GCA_028533085.1. Classification (NCBI taxonomy): domain Eukaryota; kingdom Metazoa; phylum Chordata; class Mammalia; order Primates; family Lemuridae; genus Varecia; species Varecia variegata. The sequence continues at coordinate 70,663,462 of CM052438.1, read as the reverse complement.
TTTAAGGTGGGCAACCATGTAGCTGTGAGAGGCTTTCTAGGATTTTGGTGGAACCTTGTAAAAACGTATTTGAAATTTTGGATTTAAATGCTGCTGCAATGGATAGATACGATGGAAGATGAGACTTTCATTCTGTGCTTTGTTTTGGGCACGAGTAAAATGGGGGCACAGAAAGCCCTGCCATAGTTTCATAGGAAGTCCCCGTAGGTCCACCAGTTACCCTGAAAGCCTGAGGGCCGTCAAGGAGAGAAGAGGCCTGTGCGAGTCAGTCGTGTCTGGAGAAAGTTCACCCTGCACGTGGACAGCACTGCTTCTGCCAAGGAAGAATCGGAACACCCTGGAAAATGGCATTTGTTCCGCAGAGTAAGAAGAGTTAAGAAGCATCTTTCCATGCAAGACTGGGAGCAGGAGACAGTGCACGGAAGCGCAAGGCGGGAGACTGCTCGCTGCTGGCATCTATGCTGCCAGGAGCTCTTACTAACTTCACGAAGGTCCCACTGTTCCTGTCTACCTACTGACACTTCTGCAGGTTTTGAACTTGTGTTTCCTAAAATAACCTCCCCTGGCCTATCTCTCCTGACATTTTTTCATCGCTGTCTAAATTCCCATTTCAGGATCAATTACTACTATCTTCTACATCAAACCAAACCTTAACATACTTAATGATTATCTACAAGGGTCTAGAAACGCTTTTTACATTATTTGCTACTTTGGGCTCCCAGGTAATTCTGCCTAATTCTAAATAGCACGCTCATTTTTCTTTCCCTACTTATTACATACACTGTACACATCATCCTCCTGCTCCAACCCCTCTGCAGTGCTCGGGGTGAAATGAGAGCGTCTTTCCCCTTAAATCTCTCTCTGGCAGACGATCACTGCTGGCAACCGTCAATTATAAATATGAAATTTCTCTGCAATGTTTTTCCAAGAGGTCACAGTGACAACAGCTCAAAGAATGATCTTGTATGGCAGAGGAAAATGAAAAATGTTCTGATACTGGTCAGAGAGAGATGCCTCTATTGTACCCTGAGCTCTGAAGTACCATAACAATTCACAAGTGACATGTTTTAATATGATAAATATCTTCTTACAAGTTACTTGTTAAAATATCTTTTCCAGGGTGTTGGCATAATTCCAGAAAACAGCTTGTCTACCTTGGTTCTAAAAGTCTGAAATTCATTTTTAAAGTGAAACCTTTTCTACTCTAAATATAACGGCAAGACCTGGAATAGCTTGAAAATCTGCTTTGTAATCTCAGAATTAACTATCAATTTAACCGCATCAATTGTAACTATCAATTTAAACGTTGTAAGATGAAGAATTCCTTGTATCATTAAAAATTTCTAAAGAAGTACTAAAGGCTTGATAAACTTAATCTGACAGTGAATTTCGAGAGAGGAATACATAAGTATATGTACATATATAATATACACATTTTTAATATGTGTACATTATATTTGATCAAAAGATACATCTATACCAACAAATGTTAACCACTATTGTAAATATCTGAAGGTTTTTTTGTTTTCATTTGGGGCAAATACTTAACTGTACTTATTATCCTGTTTTTTGGCTTTGTTGAGTCCCAGGGAATATAATAGAGTTGGAATAAAGGAAAACTAAAAAATAAATAAATAAGTTAATTAAAAAACAAACAAAAAACTTCAGGAATGAATAGTTTAGCCAAAATATTAGATAAAACTCTTGTACTGACTACTAACATTGCCTTGATAACTGGTTAAGTCAGGGTTGCTCATATTTTTAAATTGTAATTTCATTACAGTGCCAGGCTCCTTTGTCAAATAAGGCTTTACTGCAGGGCTATTATGTAATTCAATTTGTAGGTTACAAATGTCTCCTATGCCTGGAAAACCTAATTGCAATGGTATTGTCCTTGACTCTTGATAAGAAATCATTAACTGGAATTTGGCAGCCAGATTTTATTTTTAAAATAACATAGCACATTTTAGTCAGTTTTTAAAATAGCCTTCCAAGCTTCTGAATGTTTTCATCAGTCTTCTCTTTTATGCTCTGGGAACTGATGTTGACCTGAAATTTAAGTTATGAAGCAGGATCCCACGGCGTCCTACCTTCTGTTGTTATTCGAGCCTGTACAACCTCTCCCAAAAGCCCATTTTTCCCGTCCCTTAGCCATCTCCTGGCAAGGAGCCCCCGCTCTCCCTGCCATTTGCCACTTGTTCTGGGCTATTTTAATTCTGGACAAGTTGTGGTAGTAGGCTATATTTAAATTGGCCTGCTCTGTGAAGAAACACGGCAAATGCACGTGGCACCTTTTCCCTTTTTGACATAATCCAATTGTACTTTGGCTCGGAATCAAGCTGTGTGAGATTCTGCATCACCCACACTGGCTTGACTCCCACTCCTCGCTTCCCAGGTGTTTACCACCCATAGGTGGGGCAGTGGGAGTCTTCTGTGAGGGATGAGCCCTGGCAGGGACCCATGGAGTGGTCGCCCCAAACTTAAAGAGTAAATCAAGAAACATGAGCAATAATGAAAGGAAAAGTAAAGATGCTTTCTGGCTCCAGCTGAGCACTGCTGGAATATTTATAGAATAATTTTTCAAAGACCAATTTCCAGATATGAATTTTGTAAGATACAATACATCTGTTGAAAGAAACTTAAGGGAAACTGCATGCATATAAAAAGTCAGCTTTCTCGAGTTTCTGAGCTTTTAGAAGACATTCTAAGAAACATTTGGCTCTAACCTGTCCGTCTCTTCCTGCCCCCTCTATTGTCACTTGTTTACACTCTTCTGTGCTAGACAGAGGATGTACATTCTTACCTGGAGTTATGCTGTTGCTTCAAGAAGAAGAATAGGTCGGAAATACCCACTAATCATTAAAAGTTAAACAAAACATAAAAAGCACCTTTCTAGAGAACAGCTTCTGAGTTCTTGTAAACTTTCACAGTTAAACTAACCTAAAGCCAGAATTCTTTCTCTATCATGAAGAATCAAAAGACAGTTAACTTTTAAGGAAATATTTTACAAATCTAAGACTTTTGCCTAGAGACCTTAACGCATGTGATGCTGAGATTGGTATCATAATATTGCCAGCTCATTTTGTTGGCAGTGGAATTAAAATCCAGCCTGGTTAAGTTAAATGATCATATTCACTTAGAAGGTCTATAGGAGTTTAAGTATAGAAACCGGGGTTTCTGCCTATTTACTTTTGAAATGTTTACTCTGACTGCTTGGGCTATGAGAATTTTCCTGCCAGCCAAGTTTCTACTTGATTTTTTGCTAAATAAACTTTACTACCCAAGCAAGAAGTACATAGCAGACTGGGCTTTTGTTTTCTGGAATAAGCAGGAAAACCATCTTAGAAACGCATTAAAAAAATTACCCCCCCCCCCGCCCCCGACTTAGATTAGTCAATTACTATGAAGCCATTTTTAAATGTCCAGAACAAAGGAGGGGCCATGAGTAGACTATTTGGTTACATGTAGTTAGGGATACAGACTTTCAAACTTATCTACATGGTAGCAAAACAGAGATGAAGAAAATGGATCAAAACAGAGATGTCTGTTTTTACTGGAGGACACACAAATGTTACTGAATATAATTATGCTTTGAATATCATGACAACATGACTCAAAATAAATCTCATTTTACCCTTAGTGCTCTGAGCTTTCAGACAGCTAATTCCAAATTTCAATAAACAAGATGCCATCTTCTCTCTTGAATGTATTCCCAGCTCCCTAATATTCTTTTAGGTAAGAAAATTACCTAAGGTCTTCCAAGATTTCCTTTTCTTTTTCTAAGATGTTATCCAAGCTCATTCTTAAAGGCAACATCACAATGAAAAATGTGAGAGACTCTTCCACCCTAACTCTGTATAACTGCACTTAGCAATAATTCATGTATTTACTAGTCTGGATCAAGAATATGCCACAGAAGGTAACTACAGCTACATCATAATAGATAATGGGAGCCTGACATCCCTAAAGGAACTTCAAATCCTTTAATGTAACTATTCCAGGAGTCATTGGGATTTTCCTCACAGAATAAGGATGTGAAGTGGGCTCTTCCCTGGTCCCTGCTCCGGGAACAGGGACAGAGAAAAGGTCTCTGAGTCTTCTTTCTTAGGTCAGAATCAAAACAAGGAGACACAGACCAAATCTAGCCTTAAAAAACAAAACAAAACATCTAAATGATTACTATTAGAGGTTTTAAAGATATATTTTAATAATTCCTAATTATTAGTTCAAATTTTATTATATTGTGTGCTTCCCGGTAACTATTATCAACACATATACAGATCATACATGATCCAAGACTAAAATGGACAAAAGGGTTTATGGGTCATTATTTCTAGGACTGACAGTATAAAGGAGAAATTAGAAGAAATTAAGAGAAATTATACATTTCTCAAGGAGGCCAAGAGAAGAGATAACATTGAACAGACAAAACCATAGGTGTTGGGAGCCAGAAAAAAAGGGGCACAGGAAAAATCTCTGGGTTTTTAGGGGAAAAAGGGGTGAAAGGAGGGGACAGGTCCCAGATGTCTACACTGGTCATGGGCCTCTGGCTCCACTCATCCTGAGCAACAGGCTAATTGGAAGCCATGAAGGTGGGAGCAGGGAGGTGACCTGTGAACTCTGCCCTCTGTGATCTGGAGGTCAGTGCCTGCCTCTGGTCTGTATGTGGCCGTAACAGGACAATATACAAGGGAGAGCCACAGAATCGTCAATGACTTGCCACCTATAAAGTATTACCATTGGAAAATATAAACACCTAAGCAAGTAATATTGACAATGATGTAATTACTGTTAACATTTACCGAGTACTTATTATATGCCGGGTTTAACTTGCATTACATAAGAATTTTTCATACTACATCTCCCATAATCCACCCTGAGCTACTAGCCAGTGAGTGGTGGGAGCTAGTTTGAATTGAACATAAGAATTAGACGTGTATAACCACCCCCAGCCCCCTAAGTCAAGCTGTATGTTTTTCCTGTGGTGGTCTTTCTTTCCATTCTATCTGTGAATACTTGGTTTTCTCATCATCTAAATTAATAAAAGATGAACATTCTCTTACAGATGATTTTTAAAATTTTTCTTAAATTCACATGTATCTTTCTCCTTATTGTATGAGTTGATTCTTGTATATAACAACCTTTTAGGGACAAATAACTTTTAGCTTAAATAAGACTATAATGGACTACATCAAGCATCAAGTGATTACTAGCTGCACTAGCTCTGCAAATTGATTTTACTCCAAGATAAGGAATTTACCAAGTTGCAACATCTCCCTTAGACCCTTGTAGGATGCTGAGGTGCTGTCAGTGCTGTTCTCTTTCGCTGGGGTCTCAGCAGGTGATGACACAGACCAAACCTTCTACAGCAGGCACTTCATGCTCTTGGAGTGGCATCTGAAGCTTTCTGCCTGCAAGGCCACCCTGAGGCCACACTTGCCATCCCATCCCCTGCCGCGCGCTCCTGTCATCTGGAGGCTCTGACTGTTCCCTCCCCACCTACTGCCCTCGGCATGTCCTTAGGTATCTTGGCACCTGTGACATTTGGCACTGAAAACCCAGCTACCTCAATCCATAGCATATTGTTACAACCACAGCACAAATGCAATCCTTGGATTAGATTAGCATAATGGAAATTCCACAGTCTCCCTGGACTTGCTCTACAGATGTAGACACATTTAGGATTTACAGACTTTAAATGTGCCAGACTAAAATTACCTCTTACATCATACTGGAACCCACTCAAAGTCGAGCTTCTTGCTGTTTGTGTCTGATCCATTCCTATAGTGGTTAAGAGCATGCGTTCTAGAAGCAGACAGCCTGGATGTGAACTGGCTCTCATCATTCACTAGCCCGTAACCCAGGGCAGGTCACTTGGCTTCACTATGGCTCAGTTTCTTCCTCTGTGAAATGTGACTAGTGGTAGAACCCACCTTTCAGGGTTCCACGAGGCTCAGAGACGACACATGGGAAGCCCTAACAACAGATGGGGCAAAGCTGGGCACAGAACAGACACTCAACATCACAGAGACTATTTACCCATTTCATTAAGTAACTTAAAAATTTACTAAGTTTCTAAGTAAGTAAAATATGCACATGGCTCAAAAATATATTAAAAAAAAACGGAAAAAGTTTCCCATCCACCCTATACTGACCCAGCCACAGCTAAGCACCAGTGTTTCTTTTTCTTGTGTACAAGAGGATTTTGCCAGAGTTTGAGTATATACAAGAAAATATGAATATAAAATCCTATTTCCCATTTCTAAACAAAAGAAAGCAATATATACACTTCTATACCTTTGTGTTAAAAAAAAAAATGCAACCAGCCAGAAGACCTCGATTTGGGTCCTGTTCTGCTATTCGCAAGCTGTGCAACCCTGGGCAGATGACTTAAGAGTCTCAGAGGGGAGGAATTGGTATTGCCAACATGTTTGTTGTGGGAATATGATGAGGTATGTGTGCAAGAGCTTTGTAAATTGTTAAGACACACACACACACACACATACACATACACACAGCATTATTACCAGCTAGAAGATGCCACCACCCCAAGGTCACTCTTTCTACTCTGGAAATGCCAGTATGTGGATGTGGAGGACATAAAGTCCGTTTCTGCCGCAGCATCTGGCCGGCCAGAGGACCCTCCTTGTCTAGGGTCACAAGGGTCTACTTCTTGAGGAACAAGGCCCTGGTCTGGTGTAGGGTGCACTCTGTGCTTTAGCTCGACCTTGTTCAAGGTTTCTGACATGGATACGGTTTCTTTGGGAGGTGATCTAACATTTTGTCAACACTCATTTTTACCTGACACTAGGCTTACGGTTTGAAAGCAAACGAGGTAAATTAGGAGGGAGCGCAGAAGGTGACACCAAAGACTGCCTGGCAGTTTTGACTGCCTCAGAAGCAACGCAACGTGGTCGGTCTTCTAAAATCACGGCTGTGGCCTGGGCCCCTCTAGATCCTGACTCCTTCAGGGTCGGAGCAATGGTTGGGCGAAGAGAAGCTCTGCATGGAGGTTTAAGAGATTTGGTTCCTTCTGCCGCAGAGTCCTTACTATTTATGACCAAAGGCCTTTACCTATTGTGATGTGTTAGTTTCCTCATCCGTAAAATTAAGGTGTTAGGATTAGAACCATTCTAAATCATTTCTTGTAAGAAAGTTTAACATATTATTTCCCCTCAATATATTAATAAAAGCAGGTAAAAGTGCCCATGTTCCGGCTTACAGGTACCCATCGCCCCCCCTTGGCTTCCCTCTGCCTAGCAACAGCCTTTCCATAAAAGCACAGTTTGAAAACCACTGGAAAACTGAAGGGTTCTCAAGTTCCCTTCAACTTAACTATTCAATAATTGTGGTAGCTATACTTTCATTTCTAGGGAAATTCATTTATTGTATATAAATACAAACTAGACCTCTCTATTTTTTTTAAAAGGTGACAGTCTTCCTATTAAATATGAAGAATTATTTTGCTTTGGTAAATAAAGTTAGAAGTATCAGATTCAAGTAGGGAGAGGCAAATATATCTTCTAACTAAACTTTTCTATCATCTGAACGATAAAAATCTTTTTTATCCAAATTATTCAAATTATTTATTTATTTTTTTCTTTATTTCAGCATATTATGGGGGTATAAATGTTTAGATTATATATATGGCCTTTGCCCCACCCAAGTGAGAGCTTCAAGTGTGTCCATCACCCAGTGATAAAAATCTTAAGTAATGGCCTGTACACAGAAATCAAATAACCTGTGGCAAGTAACAAAGTTACATGTATTTTGTAACTGTAGATTGAAAAGTTTAGCGCTCAAGGATTAATAGTTGATTATAAATGGATCTCTAAATGCTAGCCATAGTCTTTAAATATCCCGTAACTTGCTAATTAAACCCAGAATTATTAAGCATTACATCAACATATTTCACAAAATCTGGAAACAGAAATCTCAGGGATCACTTAGTTCCAACTCATATTATATAGATTAGGAAGTGAAGTCTAGAACAGCTAAAGTTAACACTAACTCCCATCTGTACACATACTTACAATGTCTGCATTATATGTAGACAATATATGTAAAATCACGTGGGCATCATGACCCTAACCTACTCGGTTTTGGCAGCCATGGTGACAGCACACATGGTAGCAGGCATCATAGCAGAGCCTTAGAGGATGCAAGTACAAATATCCCTAACGGGGTGGGCAAAGGTTTCACTTCCTCAGCCATAAGGTTGTGAAAACTTGGGGGTTCTTGTCACGTTCATGGGATAAGAACTCATTATGTGCAGAATCGGCCATTTTAAAATTGACTGCCAAGAACTGCGCTACTCTTCAGCAAATCAGATGTTTCACAGATATTTGTTTTTAATTTTTGATTATTCTGACACATTCACCTTTCTTATCACTGATGAAATGCATGGTGGTGGGAAGGAGGAAGGGAGTCAGGAATGGAAGAAACAGCCCAGAGAAAGGTTGATAATAGGGAAATCGAGGAGAAACGGAAAGATGGAAATACATTGTCTACTGTGGGTTCAACATAGCAAAGGGTAAGTAGCCAGTAAACATTCCAGAGTTAAATGTCACGTGGAAAAACTATCTTCAGTGCCCAAGAGAAATTTGAAAATTAAAATTTTAATATTTACATAAGACTATACATGCATGTAATACACACACACACACACACACACACATACACTCTAATACACAAATATATAATACTGCCCTGCAATTACTGAGCACCTATATTCCAGGACCTTTGCTAAGCACTTTATGAACAAAATTATTGTGTTGGACTCTCACAACAATCCTGCAAGGTTATTATTCTATTTTATACATAAGGAAACGTGCACCAATAGGTAGTGATTTGTCCAAAGGACACATCAGTAAACAGCAGAATCAGGCCTGGACACAGGTATGTTTAATGATACGGCTCATGAGCTTTCCTCCACATTATTCTGCCCATCACCTGGAAACAATTAAAATGTTATGGGGAAAATCCTGCCAACTTGTGATACCTATTTGCTTATTATACTGGTTTTTGTATTTAAGTCTTGAATATCTCAAATTTTTGCATTTAATTCTTATAACCCTGATGAATTTTCACTAAGTTGATCATTCAAAAAAAGATGATTTTTATCAATTCTGTGAGCTACAGATAAAACTAATGATCAACTGGAAATTAACTAGCATTGCTGAACTAACTCTGCTTATCATTATCCTCCCTGGATCAGAACGTTACCAGTGGTCACTTGGGCACATAAGCCTTGCCTTAATATAGTAGGAGCAAAAATCCTACTGATCCCTCAGTGAGACAATTTGGTCAAGAGACGAAAATACTAAGTGGACAGATGTGTTTATGCAATTATTTCAGTTGAACAGACCCAGGCTCAGTACTCAACACACTGAAATAACCCCATGCTTCTTTAGAAGCAAGTGTCTACAGACAACTTTCTGTTTTCATGAGAGTCTGTAAAAGATGCTAAAAGTTCTGATTGCTGGGGATCCAAATACCAAGCCCTGGGATCACCACAATGTGTTCCTACCCTGTGTGGTTACTGTGAGCTACCCCAACCCTGACCTAACTCATTCCACAATTATCCTCTCACATTCATACTTCTGTGATCTTAGCTCATGGGATAAATCTTCTTGGATTTCCCCCTCCCACATCCTGCCCTTTTCTTGTAATCATTGGTACCACCCACTGCCAGCCTCTTCCTTCCCAGGAGAACCAAAGAGCAGCCACCTTTGACATTATAGCAGACTGGAAGAAGGGGAGAGGCTACACAGAAGTGATCACGTTGGCTCTCAGACTCATGCTGGAGAAGGTGTCTGATCCAACCTGAGGTCAGGAGACTTTCCTATTGTTCCACAGTTAACCCTGACTGAAGGATCACTGTGTGTCAGGCATTACACAAGACTCATACATGAACCCAGTTAATCTTTTTGATTTCCCCATGAAGAGGGCTCTATAACTATCCTAATGTTATTGATGAAGACATCAAGGCTCAGAGAGGTTAAATAACTTGCCCAAGATGGAGTCAAGACTTTGACTCCCAACATGTGTTCTTCCCATACTCCACTTGAATTACAGAGTGTGAATAAGATCAGTGCCCCCCCTGCATGCCTACTTTAGTCTAGAATCTCCCACCAAGTTTTGCCCACCAAAGACCCAACTATTATTAGGAAACATAGGTGAATATTTTATTCTAAAACCGAACACTCAGGGGCTATCTGCCCAACCACAGAATGCATTCCATACTCTATCAGAAAGCTTGAATTTTTTTTCTGTGCCATTAGGACAGAGATGTCATGAATATGCATGCTGTGGTGGGTACCATCAGTCTTCTAAACAGTAGGAAAATGGTTTAAATTAAGAACTTTAGAATGTATATATTTGAAAATAAGCCAGGCACAGAAAGATAAATACCACATGTTCTCACTCATATGTGGAAGCTAAAAAACTAACTTCATAGAAGTAGAGAGTAGAATAGTGGTTACTAGAGGCTGGGAAGGATAGGAGGGAAGTGGGGGATGGGGAGAGGTTGGTTAATGGATACAAAATGACAGTGAGATTGGAGGAAGAAGTTCTGATGTTCCATAGCTGTAGGTCCTAGAGCTCTGCCACCCCTCCCCACCCCCCAACCCCCACCCCTCAATCTGTGGAAGAATTGTCTTCCATGAAACCGGTCCCTGGTGCCAAAAAGGTTGGGGACTGCTGTTCTATGGCACTATAAGGTGACTATAGTTAACAATTCATTATATATTTTCAAACAGCTAGAAGAGAGGGTTTTTAATGTGTCCAACACACAAGAAGTGATAAATGTATGAGGTAATGAATTTGCCAATTACTCTGATTTAATCATTATACATTGTACATGTGTATTGAACTATTAATATCACACTGTACCCAAAAATATGTACAATTATTGTGTCAATTAAAAATGTTTAATAAGAAAAAATAAATTTAAATAGGTACCACAATATTTTACTAGAGGTATTTTAATGAACAGCATCTTGGTTTTTAAAAGATAGTTAAACACAATGTTTATTGTAGCAATGCTTATGAGAGTGGTGTGTTAGGGGCAACCTAAGTGTCCATCACTAGGGGAGCAGTAGGTAAAATGTGGTGCATGTAGACTTTACGATGCAACAGTCAGAATCAATGTGCCAGGTATACATATGGCAGCATGGATAAATCTTTAAACTGTGCTGAGTGGCAAGAAATATCTCTCTATCAATGGAACAAATAAAAATTTAAAATGTTATTAGATATATTTTTAAAAAATATAAATAAAATTACCTGTGTGACACTGTATCATTTAAACCAAAAAATAAAACACCACTACACTTTCCAATTTATAGATAATCAATGACATAATAAACATGTATTACTGAATGCTTATAGATGGAATGGAGAAAAGAGAAAACAAAAGCAGGGCCTTGCACTGATGGCTGAGTGCAGAAAGCCAGGAACTGAGGACTGTGACTACTTCAACCCTCTACACTGAAGGGTTACGAAAAAGGAAAGGAAGGTGGGAGGGAGGGAAGATAGATAGATAAACACACAGAGAATAGATACAAGTTATGAATCCAGTTCAGAGCTTTGACTCCACATATTCATTTTTATCTTTTAGTTCTATTTTTATTTTATAGTGGTATAATATACAATCATCAGTTTTGCAAACTTCTTTAACAGTGTGCATGTGAACATACAGCTCCCAGCTCCCCAAGCCCTGATTAGAAGCCCAGATTGTAGCTTGAATACTAAACAGACACTGAAAATGTATGAAATATATAAAATGAAAATGTACTTGTTTGGATTAGAACTGAACTCTTGGATTCGGTCCTATAAAAAATGCTTCATTTTCTTTTTATAAATATATAGACTAGCAGAATAAAAACACCATGGAACAAAGAGATGAAGGAAATGAAAAGAACAGTGGAGAGCTAGTGATCAGGTGGGATTTAAAGTCTGCACCTGCCTCCTCCCCACCACTCTCCTCCCTCCACTCCCCACCCAGTGAATCCAAGGGGCGGCAACTTGCAAATTCTCTTCCCTTGGACCCCAGTCTCAGAGTCCTCCTGTCTCTTAACCTCAGGCCAGCTGGGGAGGGCTGTGGAGGTTGGGGAAAAAGCCTTCAGGAGCCAGGGCTGGTGAATGAACTCTTAAACAAACTCTCCACTGACACATCACTAAAAATAAGTATGCTTACATGCATAACACATTTTTGGAACAGTAAACTGAACTCCCTTCTTTATCCTCTCTAGAGACTTACGTTTCATTCTTATTCAACTTTATACGAAATAAAATGCAGATGAAACAACTTCCAGCACTGCAGGTAGTAACTTTTGATGTAATGAATGCACATCTGCCATGAAGTTAAGAAATCGCAGAGAGAGTGGATGGGCACTATCAGCTGCTAGCCCGTATTCCGGTCAAATGCTGATAAGGCTCACTTGGGCATTGCCTTATTTAGTCAGACTTCTCTGCCAAAACACCGGTGCACGGTGACAACTGCGCATGCTATTACAAGGCTTTCTCCTTTCAGTCATCTGCTGACACGCCAATTAAAAAAAGTATCTCCATTATTGAAACAGCCGACTGCCTTTCCTACTAGCAACTTCCCTACAATGAACAAAGAATGATACTGCAAATCAATCTGAGTATGTTTACTTGGCAAAAGAATTCTCATAAAAAATACAAATTAAGTTCTAGTTCTTAAGGCTTTTTTCCCCAATACTGAACAAATTATAATATTGTACATTATTACTCTATTGGCTGGGCTAAACTGCACATGTTTTTTATAGACCAGTATGATTACTATTTTTTATTTTTTTTAATACATTATGGTATTGTAATGAGCCTCATATTTGAAGTCGGTGATTTCATCTAGACCTGAATCTGCTATTAAGGTGTGTGTATCTCTGTGTGTATATGTATATACACACACACATATATGAATCTCTCTCACACTCACAGGGACCACTATATGTAAGTTATTTTCTACAAGTCTAGCAGGTGAGCCAGTTTTAATTGCTTATAGAATGAAGAAGCTCTTTATGTACTGATATGGAATGAATTACAACATACAGTATATTGTTAATAATAAAAAAAGAAAAACCAGGGTACAGTCTGTGTATTCTGAGCTACAATCCTTTATCTACAATTCCAAGATCTAGAAAGCTTTAAAAACTCAAGTTTTCTTTTTGTAAGTTTACTGCCAAAACTTGACAGTAACACCTGAATGCAACTGACATGAGGCTATTTATGGTCCTTCTTTATCCCACTTAGTGTGACTATTCAGTTTCCCTGGAGAATTAATGTGTTTGATTACTCGGTGCTCCTCTGGATATTATGTAATTTATGCTATATGCAACATATGGCTTTTCTAAAATCCAGTAAGTTCTAAATTCTAAAACATCTCTGGATCCAAAAGGTTTTGGATAGTAATTGTGGACTTGTGGTACATAACCACATGCAAAGGAGATAAACATATATTTGTATGTATAAATATCAGGAAAAGTTTTATGAAGGTACACTTCATTGCCTTCAGGGTGATGACCTGGTTACCTGGTGTCAGGAGTCGGAGGAAGATTTATTACTCAGTCTCTACCATTTTGTACCTGAAAATTCTGAACCATGAACATGTATCATCTATTCAAGAAATAAAGAAAATTAACATTTTTAAAAATCACCACTTAGGGCAAGAGTCTGACCTATTTAAAATGCATCCTGCTAACAAGTCTTCAGTAGGCAATGTTTCACACCCACTGTTGGTGGATAACTTTGACCAGCCCTGCTCAGTCACCGTAAACTCCCATTTCTCTTGACTCTTACTTTAAGCGTGCCTAAGTCTTTCCCAATGCAGCTGTCCCTTCCTTTAAAATACTATTTACAGTTTTTTTGATTTTCTTTTTAAAAATTAATTTATAATTGACACATAATAATTGCACACATTTATGGGGTACGGTAGACGTTTCAATGAACGTGTATACATTATATAATGATCAAATCAGGGTAATATCTCTTTAAACATTTATCATTACTTTGTGGTGGTAACGTTCAAAATCTTCTCTCCTATCTATCTTGAAATATACACTGCATTGTTATTTGGTATAGTCGCCCTTATGTGTGACAGAACACCAGGACTTACTCTTCCTGTCTAAACTGTAACATTTTACCTGTTGACCAACCTCTCCCAGTCTCCCTTCTTCCCCACCCTCCCCCTACAGTTCATTTCTTCAATGAAGCTTTCATCCCCCTAACCCACCTGAGCTAACTTCGATTGTATCTGTACATGTATAAAACTTATGTAAGTGGCCACATATATGCTTACTTATTTGTCCTATCTTCTCCACTACACCGGAAATTCATGAAAGAAGGAATAAAATAATCTGGCTTTAAAGATTTTACTTGGCATAGTTTCTCTTACATTGATGGTTAATTGTACTGTGTGTATATCTGGTCTCACGAGCCTTCCAGGATCTGCCCAAATAGTAAGTGATAAATATTTGCTGAACTGAATTAAGCTTATAAAACACAATCATTTCCCAGGAAGGCTGTGTAATGAAAATAAAATGGGAAAAATCAAGGCAGGCTTTTGAAGACTCAAATATCACCTGTGATGACAATGGAATATGCACGAGATAGGGCCCCAGGCTGACGGGCTACTCTGAATTTACAATTCCCAAGTGCAGACACGTGCACTTACGGTGGAGAAAACCCAGTAACATGTTGGAACTCTTAAATATATATATATATATATATCATAAAGGGTCTAGCAAGAATTACTGAGTTAAAAATTACATTTTCCCCATAATATTGAAGAAAAAAGTTATCTACTGATTGTTATGAGTCCCGAGTACCTAAGCCACAAGTCAAAATCCTTAAAAAGCATGAGCTACTAACTTTAGAAACAACCCAAATCCTAATCTTTCTTAGAATCCTGGAAATCACTTCAAGATGATTTTTGAAAAGGTCACTAAATGGCACTAGTATACTACACACGCAATCTGACGATTCGTCCAGTTTCTCTTTTTTTAAGGCAGAAAGCAGAGACTTTGGAAGAAGGGTGAAATTCCATCCAGTGAAGTGAAATTTCCCTCTGACTATACTTTCATTCAAGTCCACTTGGCGTTGGTAACAAACTTTTGTATTCAAAACCATCAAAACCATAGCAAAACAAACTACATTTTCTCTTAGAAATTAATACTACTGAAGAAGTTCACTTTTAAACCATGTCTTTATAATCATAAACTAAAGACAAAGCATCTATGTAGTTTTCAATACAAATATGTACTAGTTTTAGCTGATAATCACAGATTTTTTTTTTAAAGCCAGAAAAACCTTGGCAACAATTCTAAGTCACCATTCCCACTTTACAAATGCGAAAAATAAGTCCAGGGAAGTCACAGTTCATTGGATGAGTCCTGTCTGTGAGGTGTACAATTATTAAAAGGAACTGGCTGGACTGACTTAAAGAAACAAGTACAATATCACCTAACAAGTACCAAAAGAGAGGTCTGCACCAAATGCCCTGGAGAAGGGAGCAGATGGAGCGGGTGGAGGAGCCGCCCCAGGAGGGGCTTTGTCTGGGACGGGTTTCATCTTCCCATCCTCCACGGGTCGCTAAGCCTCCCGCCCTTTACAGCAGAACTTCAGCTGCACCCGCACTTACGCCTTGCAGCTGGCTGGGCACTTGTTTCTCTCACCCAAGGGCTGCCTTTGCAAACCCAGTTCTTGAACAGCACACACAATGTAAGCAAGGAGTAGACTCTCTCAATCAACATCCAACACATGAACTAGACTGATGAACGACTTTAGGGTAAAATGGGGAAAACAGGGACAGACCTCCGGAAGGACAGAGGACAATAGTCTACAAATGGAGAAGTGGGAGAAGAAAAACGGGGGTGGGGAGAGTGAAAGAAAGGCAGATGTGGGTAGAAGGCAAGAAAAAGCAAGAGGGAGAAGGAAAGAGCTAGTTAAGGAGCACAGGAATATGCAAGAAAATGCTTTACTAGGAAGTTGAAACAAAGAGAAAGTTAAGCCTCTCTTGGACAATTTCTCAAGAGAGCTGAACACGTGTGCCAACCTTAGTAAATACTAAATAAATAGAGGGTGTGAAATCATGGACTTGAATAATTGTAATCGATAGTCTTAGGTTATTGGAATCATGTTTTGTCTGCCTATTTCAGGTAAAAGCTAGTAGATATTTTAATTGTGTAGAGCTGACTTGGCCTTAAAAATGACTCTCAAACTATGCCCTTCTTTTGTGCATGGAGTGAAGATTTTACCTAAGAGTTTATTACCGGGCAAACGTAGACTCACCTATCTGTGGAGAGAGTAGAGGGGCTACTGCATAAACTCTGAAAGATGCCAACAAACTAGGACAAAGAAGTGCATCTACACTAACATTACAGAAACCTTTAAGCCAAGTACCCTTCAATATCAGGAGAGAACATCTTCTATAGAAACCTTCCTGTTTGGAGAAAATGCAGCCATAGCTCAGTTAGACTGAATTTTCATTTCTTCACAAGATTGAAAGGAAACCGCCATCGTGGCTTAACCTCACTGCAGGCAATGACTGTCCATCTCACTGACAACACAGCTACAGTGCGGCCCTCTTCAGAGAAAGCTGATAACATGCAGCTGCTTGGCAGGAACAGGATGGTTTAACAAATTAATATTGGTAAGTAATGCTTTGATTTAAAAAGAAGGAGGGAGACAACTCCAAAGGTATTTAACTGAAAAATGTACATTATGCACAACTCGTCAGTAGCACACCTGAAATCAGGCATGTTCCAAGATGTTCCCCATTTGCTGCTGTTGTTCCCAACACCCACTCTGGTGCCCTTTTCTCTTGCTCTCCCCATTTCTGCCCACCCAGATCCCTGTCATGGTTCAAGACCCAACTTAACTCCCCACGAGGCCGTTCCTGATGCTCCCTCATGCATAAATCCTTTTGCTTTTAAACTTTACCCAGCCCTTAAAACATTGTGAAAAACACAACTGATTCCTTCATGGCACTCACTCTGCACGTTGTATCAGATGATGTAGAATGTTCTACCTCTAGAGAGTATGCCACTCGAGGCTGGGATCATCTCATGCTCACTTCTGAACTAGCAGTGTTTACTCACGCAAGCATCAACAAGTGTGCATTAATCAGGGGAGCGGTCTAGGTCTTCCGTGCATCGCCATAACACACACAGCATCGAGTCTGTGAGTATTGACTTCTAGCTCTGTATTTGCCACTTAATTCTTCTGATGCCATTTTGCAGATTGCAAATGTACCCGACTGTGTGTGGGGGGAAAACACTGGTTTCAGTTATTTCCCTAAAGCCTCAATAGACACACTTAGGAGAGGATACACTGAAGATGTCTTAATAATCTTAAGAGAGACATTTCATACTGCTTTTTTAAAAAAAAAATTAAACAGAAAAGTAGTAAAGTAGTATAAGAAAAATTTTTTTTATCTAACTTTAATGTTTTTTTCTCATCCTTTAAAGTCTATTTCTTCTGAACAGGTTTATTGAAGCAACACGAGGTAGCAATGCAGAGATGCAGATATGTAGGTGGGGCAACTGGGTTGAAAAGGGACGTCCAATCAAGTCCTGTTTCGCAAGGCAAGGCCCAGGACAAAGACACAGGTGTTCAGCTCAAAGCTGTTTAAACTCCACAGCAGATGGCATGCAGTGGTGAATCAGGCTGGTCCGAGTTTTAAAAAGGAAACCTGCATCACAAAAATCTGTCTTTATGGCCACAGTTTGCACACACCCTGGAGCGGCCTCCAGGAACTTCAAACAGAGGTGTGGCCATACATGCTGCAGGCTGGGATTTTTCTTCATATGTGTATGTGATGTATTAGGAGAAAATCATTTATCCTATTCCAGAATTCAGGTGGGAATCTGTACAGCTATCTTTCTCAGAGGCCTATAAGTGCCAATGAACTGCCATTAACCCAACAACTGAACACATATATTATTATCTGAACTTCATAAAAGCCTTGGATAATGCCCCAGAGGCACTATCATGTCCTCAGATAGGCCCTGTGTGGCAGCAGCAGAACAACTTCACCAAAAATCTCTCAATGCGCTCCATATGAAGAGTAAGAGCTCACACCTGCGCAGACTCCAAACACTGAATACATTCCGACTCATTGAGCACTCTAACTCATTCTAACCCTGTGAGGAGGTTCTGCTAAATATCACTCCCATTTTACAGATGGAGAAACTAAGCCTTGGAGAGGTAAAGTCAATTGCCTGAAGCCACTCAAATAAAAAGTGGCAGAGCTGTGTGGGCACGGTGGCTCATGCCTGTAATCCTAGAACTTTGGGAGGCTGAAGTGGAAGGATTGCTTGAGGCCAGGAATTCAAGACCAGCCTGAGCAACATAGTGAGACCCCATCTCTACAAAAAAAAAACCAAAAACCAAAAAACAAAAAAACAGAAAAATTACCTGGTTGTGGTGGCACATGCCTGTAGTCCCAGCTACTTGGGAGGCTGAGGAAGGAGGACTGCTTGAGCCCAGGAGTTCGAGGCTGCAGCAAGCTATGATGTCACCACAGCACTCTAGCCCAGGTGATAAAAACGAGACCGTTTCTCCATGCCCAAAAAAGTGACAGAGGCAAGATTTGAAGTGGCTCCAGCCCTCAAATCTGTGCTCTTAACCACTACCTCATATTGTAGAAAGATTCCAAAATAATTTCCTAAACCTTTCTGGGTAAAAATCAGGCTGTCATGCTAAAGATTTATTTGAATGGTTTCTCTTTTATCCCTTCTGAAATTCTTAGCAAAGCAGCTCACATTCACTTCTTCCCTGATTTTGGCAACCATAATTAAATTAGAGTTGACTTACCACCTCTCCTCCCCGGGCCATACTAACCAAAAAGAGTAATAGAGGGCACTTTTTCTGAGTTGAAACTATGAACAGTACCAGGCACATACCACCACCTGTGAGATATTGCTACCAGAAATAGGGTAATCTGGACTCAACTGCTGGAAGACACTGGGGGCTTCTCGCCACCCACCTCCCACTCGAGAGCCGGCAGCCCCGGGTAGGGGGTAACTCCCTCCACTGCAGGGGAGGGCTGCCCTCATCTCAGACCCAGCTTCCAAAACACAACACAGGGCTCATTCTGGTCTGCCCTGGGGAAGCAACGGGGTGGCAACCCTGCAAATCTGTGGGTGCTCCCTTGAATGTGGGAGTCAGAGCACAGGAGGCTGGAAAGGGAATTAAGTGAATGTGCTTCAAAGCCCAGGGCCTGGGGACTTCTCTGTAACCTGACTGTTTCCCATCGAAGACCAAGTTCCCCAGCTCCCAACTGCTCTCAGCTCCTGCTCTTTCTGCACCTCAGGCTGCTGAGTGACTCAACAGATAACACAAACCCACCTTATCCACCTCTCCAGCTGCAGTTCTAAGGGAAGCATCTGAATGCCATCCAGGTGGACCAGAGGGGAGCCAAGACAAAGCAAATGAAACAGGGCCAAGAGCAGGACTGATGCACCTGCCCTGACTCACACACCACAAACAAAGCAAGGCAAAATGAGCAAAAATCCTACACCAGCCTCTCTTCTCCCAAGAATTCCTCCTCTTCCTTGGAACAATTTTTTTTTTCTAGTGATACTCCCACACATTGCCTGAACCTCTATGTAGCTCTTATTTAATTTCAAGCTGCACTGCTAGCTGTTTACATATCCATCTCTATCTCTCAGTTATAAATTTCCTGCAGGAGAGATGGTACCTTTTTCATTTTGGTTTCTCCCAAGGCACCTGGTGTACTTGCATTACCCAGAGCAGGCATTTGGGAAATGCTGGTTGAAATGATGGCAAAATTTACTCTAGCATGAAACATTTAGCATCCATTTTGTACTTCAAATTTACTCACTCTGAACTCTTACAATAGTCCTTTGAGTAGCTATTACCATTCTTTTCCCATTTTGCAGATGAAGGAACCGGAGACCTGGAAAGGTTAAACTACCTGTCTGACTCACGTTACTGGCAGTGCCAGGGTTTGAACCTACTGTCTGGCAACACAGTGTATGTTCTTAACCACTAACCACACGTCCTGCTTCTCTGTGCCCTGGAACTACCCGAAAGGGAATGACAATAGTATTTTAGTAGGAAACAAACAAACGAGATCTTTTAATCCTCCATACTTTTGCCCATGCAGGTCCCTCTGCTTGGAAAGCTCTTCTTCCTTTTTCTATTTCTGGAAAACTCCCACTTGTTTCCTCCAGACCCTGCTTAAGAGTCATCTCCAGAAAGTCTCTTGGTTTCTCCAGGTGGTTGGAAACTTTCTTCTGGGCATATATTTTTCAAGCATATATTCCTTCGCTACATCACAGCTCTCATCACATATTATCTGCTGGTTTTCTTCTCAATTTCTTGCCCCAGAATATGA